>BLBF01000022.1:15363200-15394425 GCA_015471245.1 Laticauda colubrina | reverse complement strand
CCTTCCTTCCTTCCTTCCTTCCTTCCTTCCTTCCTTCCTTCCTTCCTGGAAGTGCGGTGGTTAAGATGCAGTATTGCAGTCAAACTCTGCTCACTGCCAGAAGTTTGATCCTAACTGGCTCAAGATTTACTCAACCTTCCATCCTTCTGAGGTGGGTAAAATAAGGACACAGATTGTTGGGGGAAATAGGCTGACTCTGTAAACCTCTTAGAGAGGGCTGTGAAGCACTGTAAAGCAATATGTAAGTTGAAGTGCTATTGCTACAGGTAGTTTTGACTTCCAACTATTCGTTTCGTATCCATTCAAAGTTACAATGGCAGTGGAAAAAAAGTGGTTTATGACCATTTTTTCTGCCCTCACGACCGTTGTGGCATCCCTACAGTCATGTGATTAAAATTCAGATGCTTGGAAACTGGTCTGTGCTTATGACAGTTACCTGTAATTACAACAGTATCTGTTGCTTCTTATCTGCTGTTGCCACCTGGAATCATTCAAAGCAAGATATTATTTCGATTTGCATTTTTACTGCAGGATAAAAAAAAAAAAACTTTTAGCAAAAATATGCTGCTTCTTTTTAATTAAAAAAACCCTCTCCCATTAACAAATAATCCATGGTTAAGGCATACACGAAAAGGTGTAATTTCCAAAGTTGAGATAATTCATACAATCTTAAGTGCACCTTTAGCCTTAACTTTTAGTAAACATTTCCTAAGATGGATGCATTATTTTTCCTCTTGATGAAACACACATTCCTCTTATTTCTATCTGTGCTTTTGAGGAGAATGCATGAGTCTCCTCCTTCAAAATTTGAAGTGTAGCCACAGGTTGCTAGTTAACTTAAAGACGAATGTGTCTTGTTTCCTTTTGTTCGACAATTCATTTAACCACACACACAGAGCTGTGGCTGGTGGAGACTTCTTAAGACCTTCAGTTTGCTTCTATTCATTAAGGCTGAACTGACACAAGCAATTTGTCAGAGAAGAGAATTCCCTTCAAAAGGAGTCTATTGTTGAAAGATGCTACTGCAGGTATCAGAGTCAATTGCTTGATTAACGCTAAGTGGAACATCTCTGTTTAATCTGTTCCTTAAACCGCATTGCTAGACCTTTATTGACTTCTAAAAAATGGGTTATAACATAGGATGGAGGGGGGCAAACTCTCATGATGACACATTGTTGTCACGTGACATATTGCAACTTTCCCCCTCCACTAAAACGGATGGGCGTGGCCAATGCAGGATGGGCGTGGCCAATGCAGAATGCATCCGGCTTGCAGCACACCAGTTTGACACCCTGGACATAGAATAACAGAATTGGAAGGGACCTTGGAGGTCTTCTAGTCTACCCCCCCCCACTTGAGACCATATAGCAGGAGTCTTCAAACTTGACAGCTTTAAGACTTGTGGACTTCAACTCCCAGAATTCCTCCTCCAGTCAGATTAGCTCAGGAATTCTGGGAGTTGAACAGAAGTGGTATTCAGCCTGTTCCGACCAGTTCTGGAGTACTGGTAGTGGAAAGTTTGAGTAGTTTGGAGAACTGGCAAGTACCACTCCTGACTGGCCCTGTCCCCATCTTTTCTCTGCTTCCCATTGAGTCCCAGCTGATCGGCTGGGTATTCTTTGGTTGCCCTGCACATGAAAACAGATCTGGAAAGCAGGTTAGTAGGGTGGGGAGGGAATGGGGATTTTGCAGTATCCTTCCCCTGCCATGCCCACCAAGCCATGCCACAGAGCCAGTCGTAAAATTTTTTGAATCCCACCACTGGAGTTGAAGTCCACAAGTCTTAAGCTTGCCAAGTTTGAAGACCCTTGCCCTATAATATGAGGGTGGAGGATTATTCTCCATGTTTGTGGGCTGATTTCTGAACATTTCATTACCAGGCTAGGTAATGTCTTCAGCGGAATGTAGGGGAAGTCAGTTTTGGTGGTCTTCTGCTTATAATGGCTTGGTGTCATGTCCCTCATGGAGTCTGACTCCAAGGGAGAGTTGGGACACCGACAGGGCGTGGGAGTGTGGCTCCAGAGGTTGTGGTGGAAACTGGGAAAGAGCACAGGCCGCTGGGCATTCAGAGGAAGACCCAGGCCCATCCCCTCTTCATCCTAGGGCATGCAGGGAGGAGCGGATAAGGGAGAAACGTGAATGGTGTGGTCTACAGGGAGAAATGGGCTCTGATCTCTTTCATGGGCTGCAGCTGTGAGGACTGTTTAAAAGGACAAACTGTGTATGGCCAGTACTGAAAGCAAAGTGTGAAATAATTCTAATCTTTCAGTTCTTATCTGAGTTCTGGCGTCCTTCCCAGTGTGTGTATTTCAATATCTGTGGACTTCTTCAAGCTCTTATCCTGCCTTATCTCATTAACTGCTTCAGTGTGGTTTGTGTTGCTTTTTTCTATTTATAATTTATATGTATTTTGAGTTTGAACGGAAGTTCTTCCTTTTTTGCAACTGTTTGTGGGGAGTTTTTTTATCCAGTCAATGATAATTGGACCTTTGAAGCCAAGTTGAAGGAACTAAAGGGACTTCACTGTTTTTTTGTGATTCTGTTGCTTTTCTACCCCATCCTGGGTCATCACACTTGGTGTGGTCAGTAGGTCTTGTAATGGGAGATCACATCAGGTGAGGGTCATGTGATGGGTCAGTGTGGGTCATGTCAACTCATGATGAGAAGGTCATGTAAGATGAGGTCTTTGGGAGGGATGAAGTGCTGGTTGGGGAGGACGGGTGCCATCGCTGGTTGGCTATGCAATTGATTTCAATTTTGAGGTGTTTGTAGGTTGGTTGTAGATCTGTGTCTATTGATGGAATTGCTTCAGATAATGAAATGTCCAGAAACCAACACACAAGCTTGGAGAATAAACCTCCACACTCATCTTACTCCCGAGCTATAGATATTCATGAACTACAGATATTCACCATTATCGCACGCTATACCTTTCCAGACCAATGGCTGTCCAATCTCTTCTTGAAAACCTCCAGTGATGGAGCACTCACAACTTCTGAAGGCAAGCCATTCTTTTGATTAATTGTCCTCACTGGTTGCTTCTCTCCTTGATTAGTTTCCATCCATTGTTTCTTGTCTTCTGGTGTTTTGGAAAATAGGTTGAAGACATGGTTAACAAACATGTTATTCAGAGACCCATCAGTAACATCCTTTGCCACAACTTAATTTCAGGATCCAATCTGAATCAGTCCCTGGAACCAGAGGTTTAGTCTTCCAAACTTTCAGACCAGTTTATCCAATTTAATTTGTTCAGTGCTTACCTACCCCAGATGAAGTGATCCTTAACATCTTTTGATGCTTACAAAATATACAAATTTCAAGGGAACTTGAAGTAAATCTACTTGTTTTGGGTTATTTATCCTTCCCTGTTGAAGTAATTTTTATACTATAGTCCAGTGATGGTGAACCTTTTTGTTGTGGTGTGCCAAAAGCGTGCACAAGTGCTGGCACCCACAATGCAATGTATCCCAACTCCCTACGCATGCATGTGCAACACCCTCTCTGCCACCCCTTTACCTACACTGTGCATGCTTGCACCTCCCAGCTGATTTTTTGCCTGTTTGTAGCCTTTTTCAGTCTCCCAGAGGCTCAAGGGAAGCCTCTGCAGCCTTTGGAGGCTGAAAAATGGCTCATTTTTCAGCATCCAAATACCGGAAGTTTTGAAGCCGAAAGTACTGAAAGTACTGGAAGTGATGAAACGGGCCTGTTTATTGGCCTCCAAAGGCTGCAGAGGCTCCCCTTGAGCCTCTGGGATACTGAAAAAGGCCTCAAATGGGTTAAAAATCAACTGGTAGATGCGCGCATGTGCAGTGCAGGTAAGTTTGGCTGGGGCACGTGTGCCCGCACAAATGGAGTAACTATAAGAAAGTCATAGTTACTCCACATGTGCCATAGGTTTGCCATCATGGCTATAATCCCTTTCTGATTATCTCTGATTTAGAGACATTTACAATTAATTAACAATCAATCAGTAAATCAATGCTTCCAGAAGTTGTGGGTGCTCCAATAATACTGGAGGTTTTAAAGAAGAGACTGGACAATCATTTGTTTAGAATGGTATAGGGTCTCCTGTCTGAGCAGAGGGCTGGACTAGAAGACCTCCAAAGTCCCCTCCAACTCTGTAATTCTATAAAGTTTGCCTTAAGTTTTCCTCCCTTCCACCAGCTTGGCATTAGAACTTTTCTGCTGGAACTCCAAACTAACTTCCTGGAGATTCATAATCAGGCCAGACTGTGGAAAAAGAGAAGAGTTGCAGAAAATGTCCTTGGATATAACTCACTTGTTATTGCTAACAATTATATATTTCCAGAAGGTATATGACCAAACCAAGCAGTAACACTGGATAAAATTAGAAAGTTCTGCTCACTCAGACCTTTATGCAAAGATATGAATAGCATAGGTCACTATTGCTGTCAATGATATGAGGATATTAATAGTACGGTTGCAATATTTAGATAATTAAAAGGTTTTGTTTATTCAAAGAATGCATCAGCTGCCATGTTTCACTGAGAATGCTTTCCTGAAAGTTGAGGACTAAATACTTGACCCAAACTAACTTTTATTTGCTCATTAGATTTATACCTTGCCTTTCCTTCCAGTGTCCAAGGTGGCCCAGTTCTTACCTTTCTCCACAATTGCACATCTGTGAGATAGGTTGAGTTGAGAGAGAAGAATGGTCCAAAATTATGCAGGTAGCTTTTATGACTAAAGATGGGCTTCAACTCTCCAAGAAGGCTAAAACTAATTGAGACTGGCTATAATAACAGAAGAGGGATGTAGTGGCTCAGTGGCTAAAACTCTGAGCTTGTCAATCAGAAAGGTTGGCAATTCGGCGGTTTTAATCCCTAGTGCTAAGTAACGGAGTGAGCTCCTGTTTCTTGTCCCAGCTTCTGCCAACCTAGCAGTTCGAAAGCACGTAAAAAAAATGCAAGTAGAAAAATAGGGACCACTTTGGTGGGAAGGGAACAGCGTTCCGTGCGCCTTTGAAGGTGTTTAATCTTGCCAGCCACATGAGCATGGAGATGTCTTCGGACAGCTCTGGCTCTTCTTCGGTTTTGTAACAGAGATGAGCACTGCCCACTAGAGCCAGAAACGGCTAGCACGGATATGCCAGGGGAATGTTTACCTTTTTATAATAACAGAATCTTTCAAGTCTAGGCTGTATCTCTTCCTCCTCATACTCTAGGGAAGTATATGAGTTACTTCTAAAACTTACCTATGTCGAAACTTATCTTTGATCTAGATCCATAATCATGTCCATTAAGGTCAGGTCCTTTTCTCTCTACAAACCAGAAAAAAAGGTGACTTGTATTCTGGTTTGTTTCTCTAATAGTTGGACCCTACTTGCTGATTTGGGTAGTTCCTTGATTCTTTAGACCTCATTTTTTGTTTCTTCTCATGTCTCCATGGCTTAAAGGAGGATTTAGGTTTAGCAAAACTCCTTTGCTTGAATCAGGAGGTTATATCTTGGTTCATTTGATCTTTACAATGTAATTACATAGAATATTGTACAGACTAAACTGTCTTGTCGATCTAATTTGTTTAATTTGTTTCCTTAGTTTCAGTTCTTTGCCAGTAGAACTATTTTGATTGAAAGAATATTCTCCTTCTGGCAGTCCCCAGATAATCAGGCAGTATTTCTGTTGTTGTTTTTGTTTGTTTGCTAATAATTGTCTTTTAATACAATGCACACAACATTGTCAAGTTTTGTGATTCAGCATCAAGACTTCCACAGGGAACATAGTAGTGTTTAAGATGGATAGCTGTATATGCTTTATTTATGTTTGTCTGTTTTTATTTCCTTTATCTTCTTTTAATCTTCGGTTTGCTGACTAAAGACCAAACTAAAATTAATTTGATTTCTATCTTTACGTGATTTTGGTGTTGTCTGTCTGTGGTTCTGCATAGAATTAAATCTTTGGAGTAAGACATTTGCAGCAAACTTTTTTTTTCTTAGTGGATTGTAATTAGTTTAGGCCTACTTTGTTTTCTACACTATGGCCAAATTTTCTGGTTAATTTAGATTTCATGCGTAGCTTTAGTGTCCTGCCTTCTATAATTAGTGCGACATCTTTATTTTTATTTCTTTTTTTGCGTAAGTGGTAGTGCATGTCACCTCAGCAGTAAGTTTCACGCAATAGAATGAATTCTTATTATAAACCATCCAGAGACCTGGTTTTGGGACAACAGTATGCTTAATAAATAATATTTTCTTTTGAGGCCTGTGACTTTTTTCTTCTTTCTCTTTGCTTTAGAGAAGACATGCTTGCCAGGTGGCTGTTGCATCTAAGTGGCTTTTTTGTGTTAAATAAACCTGCAGGCTAGACATCGGTTGCATCTCTAGCCAACGTATTGATCTTGATTTATTGCTATTATTCAGCAAAAACTTGTACTTATTCCAGATGCCTTGCTTACAATCTAACTTTTCAATTCCTTGCTTTCATACAGAGTGATAGATTTGCATTTTACACATCAAACACATTTTATTTTCTAAAATAGGGATTTTAAAAAAGAATGTGCATTGCAACATGCATTTCATACTAGAGTTTGGTTCAGTGTATTTTTGACTTTTCAAACATTTCAGTGAGTGATGCAAAGTTTTATTTTTGAAGACCCAAAACTGGAGAATTGCTTTTATGTCAGGCTGAAGGTTCTGCCTTAGCTTTTTGTCGGGTTAGAAATCTTTTCCCTTCCTGCTTTTATTGTACCTTATATTCCTGAGGATGTGATATTTTTCTCCTGCTGTCTTAATATTTGTGGTGTTGGGGCACAATTCCATAGCATATTCAACCCACTCATGGTGGGTGGTGGGTGAGCTGCAACCGTTTTAACAACCAGTTCTGTGAGCGTGCGTTTCACCTAATGCACCTAACGTGCTTGCACGTACCGTTCAAAATTCAGCAATTTGAAGCTCAGCTGCTCACTTCTTGGGCAGCTCCAGTAAGTAGAACAGCTGAGACATGGAAATCAGCTGTGCTGTGTGACTCAGCTGAGCCAGAAAGAAGGAAATATAGGACAGGATAGGACAGGGCCTGCTGATGGTTGGAACTACCGGTTCATAGAACTGGTCCAAACCGGTGGCAGCCCATCACTATACTCATGTCCACATCCCACTCAAAAACATGATCAATGGTGGGATTCAAATTTTTTTATTACCAATTCTGTGGGCATGGCTCATTGGGTGTGGGAGCGGAAGGATACTGTAAAATCTCCAGTCAGAGGTGGTATTTGCTGGTTCTCCAAACTATTCAAAATTTCTGCTACCGGTTCTCCAGAACTAGTCAGAACCAGCTGAAGACCACCTCTGCATGATCCCTCTACCTTCCTGTAGGTCCTTGGACCAGTTTCATATTTTCGTTGCTCTTCACCAACCCAACTTCTACTTTCTGTTATTAATTAAGATGATTAACAGATCCTGAAAAGGCACTTGCAGGGCAAGAGGCCAAAAGTTTCAGAAAGAGAGAGAACAAGAAGTTGTTGGATCACCTTGGAAACCACAAAAAGTCAAGTTTGGTCCAGGTATGAAGGCACCAGACTGGAAACTAGGAGATTATGAGTTCTTGTGTTGCCTTAGGTGTGAAAGTCTGCTGGGTGATTTTCAGTTAATTGCAGGGAAGCTGTGAATTCTAGTCCTGTCTTAGGCATTAAAACTGGCTGGGTGACTTTTGGTTAATGGTAATGGAGAGTTCTAATCCTTCCATCGATATGAAAGCCTGCTGGATGATTTTCAATTAATCACAGGGAGACTGTGAGTTCTAGTCCTGTCTTAGGCATTAAATCTGGCTGGATAACTTTTGGCTAATCACAAGGTGATGGTGAATTCTAGTCCTTCTTTAGTTATGAAAGCCTGCTGGGTGATTTTCAGCTAATCATCGGGAAACTCTGAGTTCTTGTCTCTCCTGAGCCATGAAAGCTGGCTGGGTGATCTTGGGCCAATTCCCCACTCCCTCAGCCCAACCTATCTCACAGGATTGTTGTTGTGAGGAAAATAGCGGAGGAAGAAGTATTAGATACGTTCACCACTTAGAGACATTTATAAAAACAATAAAGGCAGGATGTAGATTAATTATTGAATAAATAATAAAATGTTGGCTTCTGAGTTAGTTCTAACAGCTTTGTTTATGCCAGAGTTTTTCAGAGAATTGGTGTTTTTCTGTATTTCGCTTCTCAAAAGGAGAAATCAACCTTTTATTTTGTTTTTCCCAGTCAAAAGGTACTCCTGATTTGGTTCAACAATTAACAGCTTTCTGCATCTCACTTTGGGACTAATTAGTCATGTTTATTTCAAAGTCACATGAGTAAGATTTTGCGGAGTGTCAGTGGACGGTCAGAGGAAAAAAAATTCAATAAACAAAGGCTAGGTTTTAATGGATAGAAAAATAATCTTTAGGCTTTGACTACATTGGGATTTTCCTATGATGGTATCGATTGCAATTCAGCTCCCACCTCAGGAGAAAAATGAGTTGGAGTTGAGTTTTAATTGTATTCAGGGCCATGCTGGATTACGTGGCTTCACAACAGAAAAGCTGCTTTTGCCAGCCAGGCTGGTGGTCTTAAACAATAGAAAAATAGATGAGGGTATAGAAGAATAATACGGGTGATTTAGATTGATCTTAAGATGCCAGTGAGGATGCACGTTTATGACTGTTTTATATAATATAAGGTGCTGATTCTTTTTTATTTATGAGGTGCTAATTCTTTCTTATTTATGAATGTTTTATATAATATAAGCAGGAGGTGGGCTGCTGGGGGTTTTCAGGGGTTTGGGGGAGCTCCTAAAGCAAAGATTCTGTGCAGTTCAGAGAACCCCCAAATCCCACTCCTGACTGGCCGCGCCCACCATACCCCTCCCTTCCAAGGGGTCCCATGTGCCCATTTTGGATGCAGGTAAGTGCAGGGCATACACAGAGGCTCGGGGAAGGTTAAAAACGGGCCTCCCAGAAGTTCGAGAAGGCCGAAAATGGGCCCATTTCTGGTTTCTAGAGAGCATCCAGAGCCTGGGGAGGCTCAACGAAAGCCTCCGGAGCCCAGAGAGGGCAAAAAAGCCCCCCCCCCCGTGGTGCAGGAGGCTGACTAGGCCCCACCCACCATGGCCACGACCACCCAGCAACTGGGCAGAGAACCCACTGCTAAAAATTTTAAAGCCCACCCCTGAATGTAAGGTGCTAATTCTCTTTTATTAATTTTTTTACTTTATGTATGAATTTAAAAAAACAAACAAACTTTATTGATTACAAAACCAAAATATCAAACAAACACAACACACAGAAGAAGAAAGAAAGGAAATTGAAAAAAAAAAGAAAATGATTAAAAAACTAACAATTCTACTATCGACAGTCTATGGTTCCTTGTTTGTTATCAATATTGATGATACATTTATAAATAAATCTTATTGTGAATATATAATTATGATTTACATTTTACGATATTTACTAATATATTTTCTATTTTTGTTCTATCCAGTCATACCAGCATTCCCAGCTTCTATAATATTCTGATGTTTCTTTTTCCTTAAGTGCTAAGGTTAACTTGTCCATCTCTGCACAGGCTGTTATCTTCTGTATAACCATCTCTGTTGGAATATCTGCTTGTTTCCAACACTATGCAAAGGTTATTTTGGCTGCAGTAAGAATATGCAGTATTATATATTTGACATTTTTAGGAATTTGTCTATTAAATATCCCCAATAGGAAGAATTCTGGTTTTAATTCAATTTGCTCCGCCGTTATTTCTTCGAACCATTTTTTTATTCTATGCCAGTATTTTTGTGCAGGACCACCACATATGAAAAAATGTTCCCTGTTTCTTTTTACATTTTCAGCAATTTGGATTCATGTTAGAAGACATTTTCTCTATTCTCAAGGGTGAGAGATGCCATCTATAAAACATTTTATAGGCATTTTCTTTATATGCTGCTGATCTTGTAATTTTATTATTCCTTGTCCAAACCTTTTTCCATTCTAATAATGTAATGCTACGTCCTACCTTTCTACTTCAAGCTATCATTTTGACTTTGACTACTTCCTGTTCTAATTCCATCTCTAGTAAATAATTATAAAATTTAGTTATATTTTTTTTTATCTGGACCTAATAAAATTTTATCTATTTGTTGTGCCTTAGTATAAATTCCAAAATTTTTCTTGTCCTGGCTATATCTATTTTGAATTTGCAGGTAAGCCCACCGGTCTACTTGTAGCCCCTGTTCTTGGAGATCTTGCCATGATTTTAAAGTTCCTTGCGCATCAAGAAGGTCTTTGTACTTTATCATTTTATTAAGATCTAGATTATTTGGATGTATCATCGCCTCCATCATTGACATCCAAATTGAGATTTTTAAATATATTTTTTTAATTTTGTTCCAATTAGCCAATAAGGAATCTCTAATTATGTCTGTGGAAATACTTCTGCTTAATTTTCTCAATGTCCCATAAAAATGCATGTCATCCCCCCTGTAAATCATGGCCTTCTAAAAATAAGATCATTTTATTTGACAGATTTACCCACTCTTTCAATCAGAGTAAGGAGGCTGCACTATAGTATAATTTCCAATTTGGGAGTGCCATACCTCCCCTGCTCTTCATATCTTGCATTGCTTCAGTTTTTTCCCTTGCCAGATAAATTTGGTGATGATCTTGTTAAGTTCCACGAAGTAATTTTTATGTATTCTTTTTGGTATTGTTTGGAATAAGTAAATAAATTTGGGCAGAATATTCATTTTTATAGTGGCAATCCTCCCTAATAAGGAGATTTGCAATTTAACCCATATCTCTAAATCTTTTTTAACTTGCTGTAATAATTTATTATAATTGTTTTCTATTAGAGTTTTGCATTGAGCCGTCAACCAAATTCCTAGGTATTTAACTTTTTTTTACTATTTGTCATCCCATTATCCTTTCCAATTTTAGTTTTTGTTTTTCTGTTAAATTTTTAGTTATTAATTTCATTTTTCCCTTTTTAATTTTAAGTCCTGCAACTTCCCCAAATTGATCAAAATCTTTCAGTAATTCTTGATCTGTTTCAATTGGTTCCTCTATGAAAAATACCATATCATCTGCAAATGACTGGAGTTTATATTCTTCTTTTTTAATTTTTAGTCTTTTTATTCCTGGGTTTTGTCTAATTCGTGGAAGCAATGTTTCCAAAGATAATATGAAGAGCAGGGGGGATAATGGATATCCCTGCCTGACTCCTTTCTCTATTTTTTCTATGTGTACACTCCATTAATTATAATATTCACCTTTTGTGAATCATAAATTGTAGTCACGATGTTTTCAAACTTAGTGCCTAGATTTATATTGTAAATTTGTTGAATTAGAAATTGCCAATTTAAATTGTCAAAGGCCTTCTCAAAGGCCTTCTGTGCATCCAAGAATACAAGGGCTATTTGTTTTTCTGGGTGGGCTTTGTAGTGTTCCAAAACATTTAATACTATCCTTAAATTATTCCTGATTTGTCTATTAGGAAGAAATCCGTTTTGATCTTTATGTACATATTCATTCAATATTTTTTTCAATCTATTTGTTATAATTGTAGTAAATATTTTATAATTGGTATTTAACAGGGAAATTGGTCTATAGTTTTGTATATGTCGTGAATCTGAATCTTCTTTCGGAATCAATGATATCAATGTCTCCTTCCATTAATCCAGCATTCTTGCTGTTAGTAGGACCTCATATGCTTCCACCATGAGAGGTCTTATTTGTTCTCCTATTTTTTTATAAAGTTTCCCTGGTATCCCGTCGGTGCCTGAGGTTTTATTGTTCTTTTGGTTTTCCACTGCTGCTTTTAACTTGGGCCATGTAATGTCTCTAATTAATATTTCCTTCATCTCCTCCTTAATTATTTTATCTTTAGTAATACCCAAATAGTTTCTTATCATAACCTCATTTACCTCCTTCTTTTTATAAAGATCTTCAAAAAATTTACATGCAATTTTTTTTTTTCTGTTCTATTCCTTGTTGGGCATTCCCGTTCTCATCTATTAATTGGTAGATCAATCTTTTTTCTTTTTCTTTTTTAAGTTTATAGGCCAACCACCTTCCTGGTTTATTGGCCTGTTCAAAAAATATCTGTCTGGCTGTATTTAACTCTTGAGACCATTCCTTCTTGCTCGATTAAATTTAATTTATGTTTAGTTATTATCATGTTTTTTCAGTGTGCAATTCTTGTAAGCCGCCTTGAGTGCAATATGTGAATATGCCGTAGTACAAATTTCATAAAATAAAATAATAAAAGTTCTGAAAAGATTTTTTTCCAGTGTTTTTTCTAAAGGTGCGTCTATGTTTGAATACAGGTAGGCCTCGAGTTACCAACATCAATTTAGTGACCACTCAAAGTCGAAATGACACTGAAAAATGTGACTTATGACTTTTTTTCACACTTACGGCCATTGAGCAACTCCTTGGTCATCTGGTGAAAATTTGCCCACTTGGCAACTGGTTCATATTATGACGGTTTCAGTGTTCCTGGGTTCACAAGGTCCTCTTTTGCAACCTTTTGATAAGTAAAGTCAAGGAGGAAGCATGGGACTAACTTCAGTGATTTGTTACGGACTGTGGCAAAGAAAGCTGGTAAAATGGTGCATAATACACTGAACAGCAGTCTCATTTCACAGTGGAAATTTGTGGCTGAATTGTGTTCGTAAGTAAAGACCTATCTGTAATCATGCTTTATATGTTTGGATCTGGCCCATCCCCATATTGTGACTCTTAAGTTACCTTTACACGTGTTGTATTTTATTTTAATATTTTACTTCCTTTTTTCCCTCTCATTTGAAAAAGTCTGGAAGAAGCGAGAACGAAACTGGTAGCCAGAGAATCAAACCTGTGTTTGAAGAAGATCCTCTGTTCGGTCGACAAACATCGTACCAACATGCTGCTGTCCATATACCGACTGATATTTATGACGGCTGTAAGTATGGAGAGATTCATATCATCTTTAATGCTCTTTCAGATTTAACAAATAAAAATGTCTTTTAACTCAGCCATCTTCATGCTCTGTTGTAATCTGTTGTGGTTCACCGGCTGAGGTCTTGGAGAGCGAGAATTCAGATGAGGGGCCTGCGTGTGATACAGGGATGGGGCCAGGACCATCAGGGAGTGGAATGTTGCCTTTGGAGATTGAGGAGGCTGGCAGCAGTAAGGAAGAGGCTCCCAAGGAGCCTGTGCCCAGTGCGCGTACACTCAGGGCTGCTCGAATGAAAAAGCAGCTGCAGCAGCACAGGCAACCCAGGAGTAAGGCTGCAAGGTAATAGCCCCTCCCTCAAGAAATAAAAGCCAGCTGAGAAACCAGAGTTCTTTGCAGGAAACAACGAAGTTTTTGCACTCAAGCCTTATGGACATTCGGATTATCTTGGTTTGTGTTTGGAGACTCTTTGTGTTTGAAATATTTCTTGGCAACTTTATCTAGTGTTCTTAGCAGCTTTGCACAACCTTGGCAAGGCTCGTCCTTATCAGAGACAATGAGTTTGAAACAGCCTTTTAACCGGGAAGGAACGGGATTCGTAAAGAATTATTAAAAGGTTTTGCTGTTACCTCCATTTCGTGTTTGTTTCCTTGGAACAAGGTTTGGGTCAGAACACAATCTTACAGTGAATTGAAGACCCTAACTAGTGTATTTATTTAAAAAAATACTCTTGCTTGTGAGGATCTGTTTCTCTAAATGTTATCCAGGCAGAAACATTAATGTCAAAAGTAGTAAGTGGAGACAAAGCTTGAGTCCAATTTCTCTGGTAGAACATCAGATCCGGAGGATTATTCTGTGATTCTGAATTTATTAATTTAAAGGTGCATTGCAATTGCTGGATGAGAGTGGAATTTGCTTCTATTTTAGGCTTTCAACCAGTTCTTTCAACCGGTTCTTAAGAGGAATTGATCATTTCTGAAGAATTTATATTCTGAAGGGAGGGGAGGAAAGTGAGATGATTCATAGGCAAAACCTCCCTTGAAATATTTTAATTTAATCCTGACTTTTCGGGTTGACATATACCTTCATTAAGCCCGTAATGCCAAACTAATAAGTTAGTGGGGGAAACTTTGCCACATGAATATTCAATATAATTTTACCATATGGACAAATGAGCTGGATTAACGTGCTCTTCGAGACACAGTTTAAATAAGAAAGAAGGTGGATCGTGGAAAATGTCAGATTTATACATTATGCACTGACTGGGGAGGCATTTAAGCAGCATAAAGAATCCATTTCTTGAATTTTTGGAACAGTGACTAGAAGATTGATCTGATCTGGTGGTGCGTTTAGAACCAATATTTCTGTATTTGTCAACATATGTCATAAACGGAGAAAAATGTAAGCAAAAATTATTCTATTTTTCCTTCCTGACAGGCAAAGAAATATTAGTCTCTTTATTATAAATAAATAAATAATTGTGGTGAATCACCCAGGGTCCTCTTTGGGTGATATGATGGCCATGTAAATTTGATTAATAAATAAATGAAATTCTATATAGTTTCTCAGTCATCCTGGTCATGGCTGTCCCAAAGGAGTTTTTTCAGGAGGCAACTGGACTTTCTTGTTTTTTTCTTTTAAAGGCATTTCACTTCTCATCCAAGAAGCTTCTTCAGCTCTGACTGGATGGTGGGGAATGGAAGGATTTATATTCCTTGCAGACAGCTGGTCATTTGCATCCTTTTAGAGGGTCGTTGAGGCCACCTGGAGGTTCATCTGTGCCCTCAGGGTCACCTCAGTGGTGCAAATGGTCTGCATTTTTTTTCCTCTGGAAATCCATCCTTACTTCCACACCATTCCAAGGACCTTCATCCCGAATTGTGCAGCTAAATGTGCAGAGGCAACTGGACTTTCTTGTTTTTTCCTTTTGAAGATGTTTCACTTCTCATCCAAGAAGCTTCTTCAGCTCAGACTAAATGGTGGGGAATGGAAGGTCCATGACCTGGATGACTGAGAATCTCCTATACAATTTGGGATGAACATCCTTGGAATGGTGTCAGAGTAAGAATGGATTTCCAGAAGGAAAAAAAATTGCAGACTACAGGAACTATTTGCATCATTCAGGTGACCCTGAGGACACAGATGAAACCTCCAAGTGGCCTCAGTGACCCTCTAAAAGGATGCAAATGACTAGCTGTCTGCAAGGAATGTAAATCCTTCCATTCCTCACCATTCAGTCAGAGCTGAAGAAGCTTCTTGGATGAGAAGCGAAATGTCTTCAAAAGAAAAGAAAAGAAAACAAGAAAATCCAGTTGCCTCCTGAAAAAAAGGACCTTTGGGAAAATAAATGAAATATTTAACAGGCAGAAGAAATGGAATATATGAATATAATTGTCAGCATTTGGGAAAGGACAGGCCAAACCTGGGTGTTTTGACCAAGGCTTCGTAAACTGTAATAATTCACAAACTTGTTTAAAAAACCCAAAACCTATTTTATTGCAATGCTGGGAATTGTTTCCATTCCAACTGGAATTAATCTCAAACAGTCCCCCGAGATAAGCACCCATCTTTCAGTTCTGTGAAGTGCTGCCAAAAACAGAAGTATCAGAATAACTAGAAAAGCAACCAACCAAAGTTGAAGAAAAACCAACTGACGTACAAAAGAGCTACAAAGATGACTCGGAACCTGTCAAACTACTTTGCTTCCTGCAAAACTTTCATCATCTTGGCCTGACTTTTATCCCTTATGGGAGGGGCAATCACCTCCCAGCTTTACTCTCAAGTTGCCTCTTTTGTTTCAGTTGTTCTCGCCTTCTAGCAGCTCTGCACACAAGCACACTGGGAACAGGCTTCCTTTGTTCCTCTGCCTCGCTGCTGCCAGACTCCAGAGGCTCTGGAGTCAGCACCCCACTCCTAGATGGCCCTGGCCCCATCTCCGCATCAGACACAGGACCCTCGTCTGAGTCCTCTCCAGACTCCTGGACTGATCCCCATTCTTCCCCACTGTTCAATTCCGCTGCTGTCTGTACTGGCTGCCTGCGAACCACAACACCAGAGTGGAGTCAAGAGAGGAATCAACCTGGAATCATTATGTTCTCACAAATGATCTAAGCCTATCCTCTCTTGAATTCTGTTAATTTTTATCTAACATCAATTTAATTCTGCCCGCTAGTTGACTAAATTCTTCTCTATAGGCATAAACAATTCATCAATTAAACTGGAATTTAACCTCTGATCCTGATTCTTCACACTTGACAGATTACCACTACACCCAAACCCTAAATTATGGTTAATCCAAAACAGAAGTCAGCGAATCATTCTTCCGTACAGCTTGGCCAAACCTTGTTCTATAAATGAAATCATTAACACTGTCAGAGTGGAATTCAATCATTCTTGACATTAGGAAGAAAGCTCGGATTGTTTTAGCTCGTGCATTTCCCTTTCCTGTTTACAGCTGTTTTTTTTTTTTTATTTGACACCTGAGCAATGGTTCTGATAAATTAAAGATGCACTGGATGTTTTTTTGCTCAATTAGATGGAGTTGGGGATTGGTCGAAACCCCTATTAGTGGTATGAATGCTCTTTAAAAACCATGTTGCTCATACCAAATATAATTAGTGTCTAATTTCCCAGAGGGGTAAGCTGCTGTGAAATTGAGAAATGTCGCATCTGCGCAATCGTCTACGTTTGTCACTCCCGGGTTAAAACCCGGAATTGATGTGTATATGTGTGTGTGTGGATGTTAGTGTCGATCCGGCCTCCATCCTGTTTTAAAGGATATCGTCCACTAGTTCATCCCTTGGGACATTGTGTTGACAGTTGAACAATGGACTATAAAAGAATGGCAGGCCGGGACAATGTTCGGAATTAAACACGGTTCACGAATGTATGTAAAATGCATTCAGTCGCTTGCTCTGAATCTGAACATCAAGAGGATGTTTTACACTCGTCCTTTTTTTCCTCCTACCCTTCGTTTTATTACTTCCTGATGTGACAATGCTGCATTCTTCCATGTGTCTTGTTGTATTGTATCACACACTTGGCAATTTGCAGTCCAAGGGAAATGAGGGGTACTTTCTTCCACATCGAATTTTTAAATATATAAGCAAGGGCAGAATGAATCTCTCCCTCTCTTTTTTGTTCTTTTCTTTTCTGAAAATAGAGTCACTGCTTATTGTCTTCCTTGTCCAAGAATAATTTCAGCCTAGGTTTCAAAGGTTTAGAACAGAGAGAGAGAGAGAAAAAAAAAACCAACAACAAAACTATACACATCTTAACTGCAGGTGATTTGTTAGGCTTGTGCACATTTTGAAAACCAGTGAATCTCTGCTGATTGTGAATGTAGTCCATTTGTTTCCACCCCTTCTCTACAACCATCCATGGTATTGTGTGTGTGCATTTGTCATGTGCGTTTGTGCGACTCCCCCAAAACCCTATTTTGTGTGTGTGTCTCTCTCTCTCTCTCTCTCTCTCTCTGTATGTGTGTGTGAGAGAGAGACAGAGACAGACAGACAGAGAGAGACAGAGAGACAGAGCAGGGACAGAGATGTTTCAGTGATGCATAGACATCACGCTATTGGGTGCCATCTTTATTTATTTTTTTTCAACAACATCCCTCTCTCTTCCTCTCTCTCTCTCTCTCTCTCTCTCTCTCTCTCTCTCTCTGTCTCTATGTGTGTCTGTCTGACTGTCTCTCTCTCTCTGTATCTCTCTGTCTCTGTCTCTCTCTGTCAGTCTCTCTGTCTCTCTGTCTCTCTCACACATGCACACAATCACAGATGCCCCCATATAGATGGTGTATTTCTTTGTCATACTCTGTATGAAGCTTTTCAATCCTTCTTCATCTTCTTTATCTTCTTTCTAAAGCTTATATGCAACCATTTGTTTCTCACCTTCTCTGCAAACAGTGGCATCCATGGTGTGTGTGCATTTTGATTGTGCAGTTGTGGCTGCCATCTTGGTTTTTTTTTTCAACAGCTCTCTCTCTCCCCGTTTTTTTTCTCTCTCTTTTTCTCTCTCTCTCTTTATTCCTTTCTCTTTCTATCTCTCTCCCCTTCTCTCATTTTCTTTCTCTCTCTTTCTCTCTCTTTTTCTTTCTTTCTCTTCCTCTCTCTTTCTCTCTCTCTCTTTCTTTCTCTTTCTCTCTCTCTCTCTCTTCTCTCATTTTCGTTCTCTCTCTTTTTTCTCTTTTTCTTTTTCTCTTTTTCTTTCTCTCCCCCCCCCTCTCTGCCTCTGTCTCTGTCACACACAGAGACATATCCCAGATGCCCCTCCTCTATAGATTGTGCATTTCCTTGTCATAAGTGGCAAGGTGAACTTTTTCACTCCTTCTTTACCTTCTCGTCTTAGTTTCTCCTCAAAACTTGTATTGGAGCCAGTTATTTAATTAATGGCGGGCTCGAGATTATGACATGAAGAACTGGGATGCACTGATTCATGGACCGCAAGCGTACAAGGAAAGGAGGGAAGTGAGGATAATTCACTTGACAAACCTAGCTGATTTTTTCTTTGCCCGAGTCTCGGCACTCTCATCAAGCATTCAGCCGGCATAAGGTCTGCTTCCTCTGATTATTCACCGAAGTCTCTGCGGTCTTTTGATCCCTGACTATACCGTATTGTACATATCAATTTTGAGCTTTTCAGGCATAGAGGCTTTGGGGAGTGATGGTGGGGAAGGCAAGCACTGCTTCTTTTTTTTTTCAAAGCAGCCATTTGGTGATGAATTTTGCAGAGTGGATTTAATGAGCATCCTCTGGAAGATGATACAATTTACATTCCAAACTTTTTTTTTTTTTTTTTTGGGGAGAGGACAAATTTAATCAACTGACTAGCTGATAGAGAGGTCTTGGTTTGTGTGGCGGGTCCCAAGAATCTGGGAGACCAGTCACAAGTCTGTTTAGGGGAAGGCTTTGTAGGGTTGTGTGGATTGTGGCCGTTTCCATCACAAAGCCTCTCCAGCGAACCGACAGTTATTGGCACCCTTCAGACAGATTAATTGGTTTCCCCCGAGAGGGAAGGATTAGATGGACAGGCTGGCTGATGTGTTTAAGTCAGTCCCAGGAGAATTTGCAATGGGACAATTTATTTCAGAGATTACTCTCCTGGATGGAGACTGCATGCATAAAATAGCTGGTCTGGGCACATTGTGTAAGCGGCTCTTTACAAGGCTCCGGTTTCTTTGTATGCTTTTGGAACTTGGTCATTTTTTCTTCCTTCCTCCCTTCCCTCCCTCCCACACTCCTTCGCTTTCCCTTTTCCCTCCCTCCATCCCTCCTTCCTCTTTTCTTCTTCCCTTTCTTCCTCCCTTCATCTTTCTTCCCTCCCTCCATCTTCCTCCCTCCTTCCCTCCCTCCCTCCCTTTGTCCCTCCATCTTCCTTCCTTCCCTCCATCTTCCATCCTTCCTTTGTTCCTTCCCTCCCTCCCTTCATTTTCTCCTTCTCTTCCTTCCTCTATTTTCCTTCCTCCCTCCCTCCATCTTTTTTCCCTCCCTCCTCTCTCCTCCCTTTCTTCTTCTCTCTCTTCCTCCCTCCATCTTCCTTCCTTCCTTCCTTCCTCCCTTCATCTTTCTTTCTTCCTTCCTCCCTCCTTCCCACTATTTTCCTTCCTCCCTCCCTCCATCTTCCTTCCTTCTTTCCCCCTCCATCTTTCTTTCTTTGTTTAATCTTCCTCTCTCCCTTCCTCCATCTCTCTCCCTCCCTTCATCCCTTCCTTCCTCCTTCCTTCTTTCCTTCCTTCCTTCCCACACTTTTTGGGTGCGTTTTACAACATTAGAGTGTTCCCAACTGTATTTCGTTTATACCAGTTAGTTCTCAAAATGGATCTACAAAAGCCACATACGTATTCTGAAGCCAAGTCAAAGAATTTTCAGTGGACATTCAAATTATTAGAAAGTTGTAATAGTGGAAGAGAGAACACTTCTGTTCAAGTAATCCACCATTACTTGAAGAAGAAGTCTTTAAACAAGTCCTGAATCTGGGAAACCCAGCTCTTACTTTCTCAGACACCATAATTCATCTTCATTGTCTAAGTACAGATTGACTACTAGAATATTAAACAGGTTCAAAGGTCATTCTTATTATGATGCTCTCCATAGGAACATTACGAATGCTTTTGCATATGTACATAATAGATCAAAAACCCAGCTCATAAAAATGATCCGGCAAGGACCAACAATGGTATCATTATGATGAATTGACTGCTCAATCGTCTCAGTTGACTTGTATCTATCATGCAGCTTTAATCCACCCTCGTGCATAAAGTAATTAAACTAAATTCTGAAAACTAACTTGATTCTCAAATGCACCAAGCTTTTTCTTTGAAAATGTGCACTCAGTAGTGGGTTTAATTTCCAGACACAACTTGTCTTACTCTCATCCCAATGAACCCTCCAGTGGAAGGATGGATGTTTATTCTTGTTTTACTTTCCAAGTTTACTCCTGGGGGGCGGCGTCTACATTTTGTTCTAAAGAAATCATAAGTATCTCAATATTCCTGTCTCTCAAGGCGGTAGAAGCTGTGAGTGAAGTGCCTTATGTATATGCATAAAAGAAAATAAGTCTAAATTCAAAATTTCACTGTTGGGTTTTGAACGTTTGATGCAAGAACCCAGAAGATTTTACAAATGTTTTAGTGGAGCATTAACCATGGATTGCCCATCCCTAATAACAAGCCATATAAGCAAGAACACATGAGTAAGAGAGAACCTGCACCCTATAGAAGAACAGCTGTGTGTTTAGGGAATTACTCTTAACTACTCAATGGAAAATTGGAGATAAATTTGACCCATAATCACATCACAATCTTTATAAACAACAAACTAACACTTGAGTATGAATCATAATTTTGGGGGTAGCTTAAAATACTGAGAATAAATAGGGGGGTATATTTTTACCTGGAAATGATTGATTTGGTGGTAGCATTCTGTTATAATTATGAGGAACTGTTACGCAGAATAGGTAGGCTAAGTTTTATGCTGCTTAAAATAATATTTCACCCAAAATATTAGTAGGTAAATACATTTTCTAATTGTTGGGGAAGGACTGGGAGAACCTGGGGGTGGATTGCAAAGAGGGATCAGCCAAGAATCCCTACGTAGCCACAAGCAAACTAAGTCCAATCTTCCTTGAATTCCATGAACTCTCATCCAACTCCTAGCAGATGCTTAGTTGAGAAGATTCCTGTTTATAAGCATGAGTAGCAATAAATCAGTTGAATTAAATCAGTTGAATCTGTGGACCTGGTCTTTTGTGTCTAACATCAATCAATCAATCAATCAGAACAGAGCTGGAAGGGACCTTGGAGGTCTTCTAGTCTAATCCTGTACTCAAGAAGGAGATCCTATATCATTTCAGGCAAGTGTCTATCCAGTCTTTTCTCTCAAAGGTGCTTTTTTTTCAAGAGGCAAGTTTTTTTCTGGTTTTTCTTTGAAGACATTTCACTTCTCATCCAAAAATATGTAAAATTATACTTGTGAACATATAAAGCAATGGTAATGCCATTTTCGGCCTCTGTGTTAACCTCAGACAATTTACTGAAATATCATGTAAGAATATTCTGTATTGTTTTGTATAAAGGTCATATATTTGGCAGGTCATTCTGTCTAGTGTCATGTTAATGATGGAAATTAATGGGAATGGAAATGGGCAAACAGGATAGGGAAACAGATGGTATTCTACAATAGTAGGGTGTTGCACAGAGTAATGCATAGCTAGATAGATTGCAAATCTGGAAAGGGGCAGAGACTGTATATATTTGAAACTGTATATAAATCCCATGTTCTGACCCAACCAGGTTCCAAGAGATCATACACAAGATAAAGGAAGCAGTCCCATCTTTTAAAGTTTAATCTATGAATTCTGTTTCTTCACAGATAAAAGGCTGCTTCCAACTAATTAGCTCCAACAAGAAAGAGCCTTGCCAAGTTGTTTGTCAAGGCTGTCAAAAACCCAGAGATAAGAACTAGTTTACAAGAGTTTGCAAATACTAACTATGATGTCCACAAGGCTGAGCTTCAAAGACACTTCTTCAAACCTGGTTTTTATCCTTTTGAGGGAGGGGCCATTACCTTGCAGCCTTACTCCCAAGTCACCCATGCTGTTGCAGCTGCTCTTTCCTATGAGCAATCCTGTGCACAGGTACACTTGGCACAGGCTCCTTGGGAGCCTCCTCATCGTTGCTGCCAGCCCCCACATCTCTGAAGGCAGCAATCCAATCCCTAATGGTCCTGGCCTCTCATCTGTTTCCTCCCTCTCCTCCACCATCCACACCTGCTGCCGGCTAACCACAACACCCCAGCCTTCCTAGGAAACATGTCTACTGTGGCTCCACCCATTAGCACAGAATTCCCTTTAGCAAAAGCTCTGTAATAAAGCTCTTATTTACTGTTCAAGAGTCTCCAGTTGTATGAAAGGTTGATTTTTTTTTTTTATCACAGAAGTGAAATGTCTTCCAAGAAAGTCAACTTGCCTCTTGGGGGAAAAAAACAAAGCACATTTGGGACTATCATGATTTGGATGACTGAGAATCTCCAAAGACATGTTGAGCCTCTTCTTAAAAGCTTCAGTGATGGAGCACCCACAACTTCTGAAGACAAGTTGTCCCACTGTTTAATTCACAAATGCATCCTTCTTATGTTATCTATTAGCTATAGTTGCCTAAATTAGAGTCAGGGGTGTCTGTAGGGGAGGGCTTCAAAAAAAATAAAGTCAAGATGGTAGCATCACGTGATCACAGCTGGCCTCCTCTTAACTACTGTCTGCCTTGTTCACTGATCAATATTCTCTGGAGCCATCTGGCAACAATTAAACTATGAAAGTCAGCCAAGTGTTAAAACAAGTACAAATGTTTTCTATTGCTGTATTTCCCAACCTGGACAATTTTAACACTTGGCTGACTTTCACAATTTGACCATTGCTGCTTGGCTTAAGGAACTATTAACCTCTGGGCTAGAAAGAGGTCAGGATCTCTCTGGACATGTTTTTTTATTCTCTCAGCTTCTGTTCCTTTCTAAAATATGCAATAATAATAATATCCTATTTTAGAGGACAGCTGTTACAGATGACAATGAAAAAATATGCAAATATTTTAAATGTATTTGATAAATACTGAGATGGTGGGATTTATGAAGGAATATAAGGATCTAGTCCTCAAATTTGTTGACATCTGCTATACAGGTAGTCCTTGATTTACGACCACAATCGAGCTCAAAATTTCTGTTGCTAAGCAAAACAATTGTTAAGTGAGTTTTGCTCTTCTTTACAATCCAAGTTGTTAAGTGAATCACTGCAGTTGTTAGATTAGTAACACTGTTGTTAAGCGAAACTGGCTTCCTTCCCCATTGACTTCACTTGTCAGAAGGTCATAAAAAGAGGATCACATGACCCAGGGACAGTACTGTTGAGGTATTGAGATTGAAGAGCTGACCAGCAGCTGTAATGCTGATGCAATGTAAGGCTGATGCAATGTAGGGCTGATGTAATGTAAGACGGATGCAATGAAGATGAATCAACATTTGTATTGCCTTTTAAAGACTATGTATGGGTCCACATAAGTTTTAACCCTTTTAAGAGGTGTTTACATAAGGCAGCCATTAGAGGGCCTGTTTTCTCTTTCCTTGTATCCTGTATCCATTTGCAGAGTTCTCCATGTAGAGTTAAGAAGATTGATTGCTTGTCAGGTATTTGCCTACCATTTATATTTCTGTATATGTCTTGTAGATAAACCACTATTAAATGTCTAAGTCTCTGTGTTTTGCTCCTGGATTGTCTCATAATGGTAGTCATGTTGCAAACGCTTTGACAACTATGACCATCATAAACGTGAGATGATTGTGAAGTGTCTGAATTTTTATCGCAGGCCATGCAGCAATGGTCGTAAGTGTGAAAAATGGTCATAAGTCACTCTGTTCACTGCCATTGTAATTGCAATGCAATGAACTGTCGTAAGTTGAAGACTACCTGCGTAGGTGATTTTCTTCCACAGACAGGGATAAGAAGTCTAAATAATAGAGCGATACCCCTTGTGAGCTGTTCCTGAATTGGATGAGGAGACTGTGCCATTATCCCTTTTATTTAAAGAGTAATTAAAATGCACCAAGAGCAGCTGTTTAAAAAAGGAAGATTACTTTGGCCCAAAGAAGTAGAAATGAAAAATTAATTCTGAATGAATTTATCCAATTCTCTTTAAAGTCCCAATTAACCATTCATGCAGGCTTTTTATGCATGATTCATAGGATAGTCTACACTGTACATATTCCGTTTGAAATACTTTAGATTTACTATGCAAAATTGCAGAAAGTAGATAGAGATGGCCTTTATAGATATGTGGTCCCTGTGCCTGGTTAATGGTTTTCGTCATTCCCTCTTTTTGACCTCCAAACTAGCACTGGATAAGAATTTATGACAGGGCGTAATGGCGTGATCATGATCAATGATTAAAAATAGAACAATATTTAGACTATTGCATAGGATAACGAGAATAAAATTTCCCTTTCTTTTTCCTTTCCTTTCCTTTCCTTTTCTTTCTTTTTTTCTTTCCTTTTCCTTTTTCTTCCCCCTTTTCCTTTCCTTTTTCCTTTCCTTTTTCCTTCCCTTCCCTTCCATTTCCTTCCCTTCCCTTCCTCATCTATTTACTTCCTTTCCTTTTCCTTTTTTTTCTTTTTCCTTTCCTTTCTTTTCCTTTTCCTTTCCTTTCCCTTTCTTTCTTTTCTTTTTTTTCCTTTTCCTTTCCTTTCCTTTCTTTTTCCTTTCCTTCTTCCTTTCCTTTCCTTTCCTTTCTTTTTCTTTCCTTTCCTTTCTCCTGTCCTGTCCTGTGAAAGGTTGGTGGTTCTAAATCCCTCAGCAGATATTCAAAATAGGTAGTTATTAACATTTTTTATGCAGCAGATATAATAATACATTCAAAGGAATGGAAACACAATTGACTTTTGTCATGCTTTTTAGATGATTCATATTGGTTTAATAATCTTAGCTGGGTTAATCAGATTTTAACACAAGGAGCTGCAATTTTAAATTGTCAGCATATTGATGTATTCTATTCCTGAAATTTGGAATTAATCAGTTTTGAAGTCATTTCTGAAAATATTCCTGGATTATTCAGGGAGAAACTACCGTATTATAATCCATCGTTTGGAAAGACATTAAATTAGAATCTTAAACTACCGGTAACTCTTCTCTTAATTGGTGTGAATCTTTTATCCCTGATGTTCATACATTTTTCTTCAGCTGTTAGATAGTAACACCATATATTGCAATAATATTTATTGTCACTTTATTTGGGTTAAACAAATGCATTTTATGACTATTGTTGTCTGGCATGACAAATTGTTGCAAATCTTTTGACAGAAATATTTCCCTCTTGCATAACAAATTGAATCTAGGAACTGAATTTGGAAAGAATTTGTAACATTATAGCAGGCTGTGCTCCCAACATTTGCTAATGATCTGCATGTCATTATAAGAGAATTCAAGAGCTTAGCAGTAACAACAGAAACAAACAAAAGCTGGAAGTATTATACAATGTAAAGAATTTATTACATGTTTTTGGGAAATTGTTTGATGTGTAAATACCAGCTGTTGAGTAAGCTTATTATCATTGGCATCATGGATTTTTTTTTTTTTTTGGAGGGGGGGGAAGATACCAAGCAGCTTGCTGTATCTTATATTTGCTAAATAAATTCAGATATTCGCTTTATTAGTTAAGAAAATTCAGTTTGCATTATTTATATTCGTAAGTGTCATTTTGTTCCCAAATCTGAAATACAGGTAATCCTCAATTTATGACTGTAATTGAGCCCAACGTTTATGTTAATAAGTGAAATATTTGTTCAGTGAGTTTTGCCTCATTTTATGATTTTCTGTCAACTCATCAAACATCCTTATGCCTGTTTTAGTAGTTGCCATAAAAAAAAGGGGGGGCGAGGGAGGAAATCTGGAAAACAGTGCAGCAGTTTGAAAGTGAAAGTACATTCCAACTCTTTATCTTTAAAAGATTGTAACTAAACTACCAGAGCTTTTGCCTGGGAATTGATTTAATTGGAGAACATGATTGATGACACCCAGCCCGTGAAGGTGCTCAATTGGAGAATCTGATTTATGACACCACCCGTGGGGGGGGGGGCAGGATCATAGGGTACTGTAAATGATGTAGGCCAGAGTTGGTGTCAAGTCATAAAACATTTTGTATACATGTTTTATAGTTGACAACAGAAAGAAGAGGGGGAGATTCAAAGAGCAGGTGGCAGTGTAGAATCGAAAGTACTGTCATGCCCCTGGTGGAGTCTGACTCTGAGGAAGAGGAGGAACAGCCAACAGGGAGTGTGGCTCCAGAGGTGGTGGAGGAGGCTGGGGAAGGGCAGAGGCCGGTTGAGCAGTCAGAGGAGGACCCAGGCCCATCCCCTCTCCATCCTAGGGCATGCAGGGAGGAGACAATCAGGGAAAAGTGCGGTCTACTCAAGAGGAGATTACCATGATTTTCCTCGTGCCTTGCAGGTGGGAGCTATGTATATAAGTTTCCAGCTGCGCAGTTGGATTTGCTGAAGTCAGTTTAATGTTCACCTTGAAAGAGGCTTATCTTTCCTGGCCTTCTTCCCATGGACTTTTCTCGGCTATTTTCCTGGAGTTTATAATTAGTTATCTCAGCTTGCTTCAGAACTCTCATCAATGCGATTTGGTTTGGTTTTCTGTTTTGCCTCCTTATTTACTTTTGTGACTTTAAACTGTGCCTAATAAAACAGTGAAGTTAAGTTGAAGGCTTTACCAGACTTTTAATATATATTTTGGGGTTTGGGTTATTTTGAGAGACTATGGTTCATCACAAGTACATTCCATTCATATTTTCTTCAAAGACTGATCAGATGACTGAAGCTTCTGCTGCAAAAAAAATCTAATTGGAGAGCATGATTGATGATTCTTGGCTATGGATGTTTTTCGTTGGATGATACACCCAGAGGGGTGGGGGGAAAAGCAGGATCAGGGGTGACAGTGAATTACGGTATTACAGGAAGTGACGAAACAAGCCTGTTATTCATCCTGCAAAGCTTGCAGAGGTGTTTTTCAAGCTACTGGGAGGCTAAAAAAGGCCTCAAACCAGCTGAAAATCAGTTGTGAGGTGATGCTGGTAAGGTGGCAGCGGGGGGGGGGGATTGCGCACATATGCATGGGGAGCACGCATTGCCTTCTGGGTGCTGGTATATGAGTGAGCGCACGCAAACACACACACAATTTTTGGCACATGAACCCAAATGTAAGCAATAATATTGCAATAATATCCATTGCCACTTTGTTTAAGTGAAACAAATGCATTTTATGGCTATTCATTCCCCAATTCTGCTTTCTTGAAAATTACAGTTGGGATTTTTCTGAGAAGCTATTGCTTTTTTTGGGGGGGGGGAAGTGTTCATTGCACATTTTTAGCCATTAAGAAGGAACCAAGCTTCTCAAAACAATTAAATTTTTAATGACCGGTTTTTCAACTGAGCTGACTTCATCTTATCAAGAATGGCTGATGGAATATGTAGTATGCCCAATCTGCTAGATTGAATTGAATGCATAGTGCCAGGAGCTAAGAGTAAGGAAGACTTGCTGAGTTCAAAGCACTGAAGAATTTATTATTGCTACCAATATACTGTATAAGAAGCAGGTGGACTAACAGTTAAAGGTAAAGGTCTATTGTGGCAATGCAATGATTCCAAACAAATGACATGTTTAACTCTGCCTTCCATCCCAGCTTGTTCATTTCTACAGGTTAGACTCTTGGAAGTGAAAGGGATGAGTGTGAAAAATCTCCCCTTCTACTTCCTCCATAATACAGGTAGCCCTCGACTTACAACATTGCACTTAGTGACTGTTGAAAGTTACAGTGGTGCTGGAAAAAGGGACCTATGACCATTTTCCACACTTATAACCATTGCAGCATCCCTGTGGTCATGTGATTTACATCAGATGCTTGATAACTGACTCATATTTATGATGGTTGCAGGGTCCCCCGGTCACGTGATCCGCTTTTGTGACCTTCTGGCACTAAGAAACCAGGTTTGGGTCAGACCACAGTGATTCATTTAACAAACATGGTGAGAAAAGTCATAAAACGGGGATGAACTCACTTAACACATGTCTCACTTAGCAACATAAGTGTTAGGCTCAATTGTGGTCATAAATTGAGGACTGCCTGTATGGCTTAGGGAATCATCCTTGTCTTATGTTCATTGCTTGTAAGTCGAGGTCTAGCTGTATTGCTAAGGGAAACATCCTTGTCTTAGGTTGCTTCTTATTAGTGTTCAGCTGAGCTTCTTGGCTCCTATTTAGATGACATCTATGGGAACCTTTTTATGAATAAATGATGGTGTTATTTGAAGGCAGCAGTTTGCGAATTGAAGTTAAAGAAAGAGAAAAAGTGCACACAAATTTACTTTTCCAGGACTGACTTTAATCTTTTGTTAATCAACGTAGATTTAGGATGGCTCTGCAATGTGTTTACTTTCAAACTTCGAAATGCCATCAGGAAGGGGAAGGAGAAGGCAAAGGGAATGGGAAAGGGTAAGGGGAAGAAGGAAGAAGGAACAAGAAGGAGGAGGAGGAGGAGATTTAAAATATTGAAAGATAGAGAGAGAGAGAGAGAGAGATGATGGAGAAATAATTGATATCTAGATAAATCAAAAAATTATTGATGTAGAAGCAGAAGAGGAAGAGGAAGAAAAAGAAAAAGAAGAAGAAAAAAGAGATTGATAAAACTCCATCTGATGAGTTGAACCGAGATCTGTTCCAATTAGCTGAATGCCAGCTGTTGCCTAGCATGAGTGAGTTATTTAATCCCGTAAAGGAGGCATATAAAAGAGAAGGAAAGCTGCAGCTATTTATCAATATTGTAATGAAGCATTAATTGTTTGTCCCATCAATTATTAATGTGGGAGCCTCGAGAAACCACCTCGCCTTCCCCCTTTTAAAAAATGATTTAAAAAAACCCCTCAATCTTTTTGGTCTGAAAAAGAAAATGCCAGAAACTAATATTATTATTCTCTTTTTATTTGTTTTTTTGTTTTGCATAAATAACTCCAAACTTAGTCCATTTAGACTCCTTCTATCTTTATCCCTTTAGCACTTCCCCAATCATGCTGATGAATATAAATTTTTATTTTATTTTATTTTACTTTTTTGGGGGGGGGGTATTTAAAGTTAATTCTGAAGCTGGCCTGGCCTATGAATATTAATGTTCACACAGCTGATCTCTCTCTGTGCAAATGATAACATCCATAAACATGAAAACACGGTTAACTTACAGTAATGAGCACGCTCTTGGAATTTGGATCCCCAGCTGGCTTTACAAGCCTAATATTACATTTAATGCAAAATTCTTCTCTTCTGTCTCATTCTTACTCCCTCTGGATCCTCTGTTATTAATTTAGCTTCCCTCCAGAAAGTGGGGCCTCTGTTAACTCCCATGAGCAATGCAAAACATGGCATTATTTTTATACATTTGTGACTAGGCTATTGTGATAAAAAAAAAAAAAAATCAACCATTCAGGTATTCAGACAACTGAAAATTGGAGACACATAAACAATATATAAGAGCTTTTGCAAAAGGGAATTCTGCCCTTGGGCAGAAAACATTTCCTCCAGGAGGGCTGGGGTTTATATACAGGTTCAAATATACAGTCTCTGCCCCTTTCCTGGGTTCACAATCTATCCAAGCTACATATCTCCCTATGCAACACCCCTGTTACTGTAGCATAACATCTGCTTCCTTGTCCTGTTTACCCATTCTCATTTCCAGTAATTTCCATCATTAACATGACACTGGTCAGTGTAACCTGCCAAATATGTAACCTTCATACAAAACAATAGAGAATTGTCACATAACATTCCAATAAATTATAATAGGTTAACACAGAGATTAAATATGGTGTTACCATTGCTTTATATTTTCACAGGTATAATTTTACATATCACACTATGATCCAAAAAATCCACAGTTGTGCAGATAGTCTTTGGCTTACAACATTTAGTGACCATTTGAAGTTACAATGGCACTAAAAAAAATAACAATAGATCAACAGAAGCGCCTAGAAATGCCTTTGTTGACTGCTCTCCCTGTTATGGATATTCAATTTTTAAACCAGGCTAAAACCGGGCAGGTTTTGAAGAAGAATTTGATAGCTGAATACAACTGTGGGATCCTTGCTGCTCTCTGGGCTTGGTTGGTTTTCCTTGCAGATGTTTCGTTACCGAACTAGGTAACTTCATAAGTGCATCTGTGATGCTGTTATTTAATTGGGTAACAAAACATTTGCAAGAAAACAAGCAAGCTCAAAGAAGATCAAGGACCCCACTGTTCAACACTTTAAATGTTCTCTTCCTTTGGAAACATATCTGTCTTTTCTAAAGCATTTTTTTTTTAAGTGAAGAGGACCTAGCATTCATTTAAAAATAGAATGATAGGGTTGAAAGGAACCCTTGGAGGTCTTATAGTCCATCCCTTTGTTGAAGCAGGCAAATGTCTCTTCTTGAAGCTTCCAGTGATGGAGCTTGCACAATTTCTGAAGGAAAATTATTCCACTGATTCATATTAATTATTTTTACTGCCAGGAAATTTCTTAGAGTGGTGCGGTAGCCTAGAGGTAGAGCTCTCACCTCACAATCAGGAGTCTGTGAGTTCGACCATAGGTAGAGGCAGATATTTCTCTCTCTGGGCATAATGAGAATATATCTGCTGAACAAAACTCCACATTGGTGACAGGAAGAGCATCCGGCCAGTGAAAACTCTGCTGGCTCCATTCAGTTGCCCAGACTCTACCCCTGTATTATGGGATCATTAAAAGAAGACGATGCCTGTCAGGACATTTCTCCTCAGTCCTAAGTTAAATCTCTCCATTTGATAAGCTTCCATCCATTACTTTTGGGGAATCGCTTTTGGTGCATGGCACAGTACAATCACAACTTTACATGTGTGTGTTTTATTTCCTCCTTTTGCAGCTACCATTGTGCTGAATGAACTGAACTGGACAGGTGCATTAGATGAAGTCTTTAAAAAGAACAGGGAGGAAGACCAAAGTTTGCTGTGGCAAGTTTTCGGCAGCGCGACCGGCCTCGCTAGATACTACCCAGGTAATCTGCCATCTTGTCAGTTGATATTCCCTGTCATGCGCCTTGCCTTCTTCTCTAGACTTGCTCCATGGAAATCAGGGGATATATTTTTTATGGGGCTGGAAAGGAAGAGGCAGATGGTTTTCCTCTCTGATGTAATGCTCTTTGAATAGAAAATAGAATAAAATAGGAATAGGAATAGAAATAGAAATAGAAATAGAAATAGAAATAGAAATAGAAATAG
>BLBF01000022.1:15335658-15363190 GCA_015471245.1 Laticauda colubrina | reverse complement strand
TAGAAATAGAAATAGAAATAGAAATAGAAATAGAAATAGAAATAGAATAGAATAGAATAGAATAGAATAGAATAGAATAGAATAGAATTCTTTATTGGCCAAGTGTGATTGGACACGCCAGGAATTTGTCTTTGGTGCAATGCTCTCAGTGTACATAAAAGAAAATATGCAGTCATCAAGAATCATCAGGTACAAACACTTAATTATAGTCATAGTGTACAAATAAGCAATCAGATCACACTAGGAAACAGTCAATATACATTGTAAGGATACAAGTGACAAAGTCACAGTCATATAGTCACAAGTGGGAGGGGATGGGTGATGAGGAGTGATGAGAAGATAAATAGCAATAGTAATACAGACTTAGTAAATAGTTGAACTGTGGAGGGAATTACATGTTTAGCAGAGTGATGGCATTCAGAGAAAAATTGTCCTTGTGTCTAGTTGTTCTGGTGTGCAGTGCTCTGTAGCGTAGTTTTGAGGGTAGGAATTGAAACAGTTTATGTCCAGGATGTGAGGGGTCTGTAAATATTTTCACAGCCCTTTTTTGGACTCGCGCAGTATATATAGGTCCTCGGTTGAAGGCAGGTTGGTGGTAATTGTTTTTTCTGAAGTCCAAATTACTCTCTGGAGTCTGTGTCTGTCCTGTTGGGTTGCAGAGCCAAACCAGACAATCATAGAGATGCAGATGACAGACTCAATAATTCCTCCATAGAAACTGGATCAGCAGCTCCTTGGGCAGTTTGAGCTTTCTGAGTTGGCGCAGAATAGTCTTAAATAGTCTGAATAGTCAAAAGTCTTAAAAGTGTTAAGGGCAAAAGAAGAAGAAGAAAAAGAAGCTTCCCTGATATTTAATTAACTCCAGCCTCTTCACCAAAAATGAGATGGGATATGGGATGGAGTCTAGTTGACATTTTCAAGAAGTGCATTAGTTTTTGTCAGTCGGCTGCCTTCTCCTATATCACGGTTGTAAGAGCGGTTAAGGTGACATCTGGCAATTCTTGAATCAGCAGCTAGAAAGGTAATTTGGCTTTGTTAAATTGAAAAGTGGCAGGACTGGATTCTTTTCTCTTCTTTTTAAAGGGTGCTCTAAATTGTCTCCAGTGTCCCCGAAGGCTAAGGTCATCTACTGGAGCTTAGATTGATGAATACAAAACAAAAGGACCTCGTTAGATCCATTTAGCCAGTTCCTCTCTTTAGCAGAGGCACTGTAGTAATTCATTTAAATTGGAAATATCTTTTCAATATCTGCAGGCCATTGGTAGCTCCCACTCCATTTATATAATCTGGGAAGCTGATCTAATGAACTTGGTCAAAGAGTCTTTTAAAGGATTTTTTAAAAAATTAAGAAGAAGAAAACATTTTTATTCTCTTTCTAATGCAGTATTTTTCTCTGGCAGGCTGTAGGTGATAACTGAATTTTCTGGAGTAAATTTGGCTTAAGTTAAATGGAATTGAATGGTTCCGGATGAACTCTGAGCCTGGTGGTATTATTGGAGATATTTCATTTTCAAACTAGGTAGCATCACAATCCTAACCCTGATGATGTTGCCTAGTTTGGGTAATGAAATGTCTGCAAGAAAACCACCAAGCTCAGAGAGCACCAAGGACCTCAGACCTCCTCCTCCTCCTCTCCCTCCTCTTCCTCCTACATTGGGTTGGCTTCATATGGAATGGAATAGAACAGAACAGAACAGAACAGAACAGAATAGAATAGAATAGAATAGAATAGAATAGAATAGAATAGAATTCTTTTATTGGCCAAGTGTAATTGGACACACAAGGAATTTGTCTTCGGTGCATATACTCTCGATGTACATAAAGGAAAAAATTACATTCATGGTGGCACCATCGCGAATTCAGGTCCTTGGCAAAATGTAAGCAAGTCTTCCAAGGCAGGTCAAGTTGTGTAGTTGAGCTCCTGGAGGGAAGACGTTTGATGGAAACAGGAATGAGATTTTGAATTCCACCCTATCTTCTCTGATACTGAGCACTTCAAGGTTTCTGACTTTTGAGGAAAGAACTAAAGCCAAGCACCTATATTTGTGATTCTCAGCTGTATTACTTTGAGTTCTAACAAACATTTTCCACTGAGACAGAAACAATCTTTTCTGATCCCTCTCTCCCTCTGTTCCTCTCCCTCTCCTCACCCTCTCTCTCTTTCTGTCTTTCTTTCTCTCTCTCTCTTTCTGTCTCTTTTCCTCCTCTGTTCCGGAAACCCCACACCCTTCTAATTCTGATGATGTGGATCATGAAACATTTACAGCAAAACAATAAAACTCAGAGAGCATCCAAGCCTCCCCCATTTCAATCCTGATCTGCAAATATTCTCCTTTATCTAAGGCTAAGCTGAAGTTTCTAGAAGTCATTGTTTGTGGAAATGAGCCTTGATTTATGATTTAGAAGCCAAGGAAGATTAAGAGCTCCTGCTCATTTCATTCCTCCCTGGCTCCCACTTTGTTTCCTATTTGCTCACGATTGTCAGCGTTCCAGCGATTGCCTGAATTAAATCATGAGCCTCAAGTCAAGCTTTAAAAGAATCCAAAATATTTATTAGGAGCAACATGTCAGCATTGACCCCCATGAAGCCAACTCTTCATGGCTGCGTGTCATCAATCACACTGTCCAATGAAGGATTTTCCTGGTCTGGTAGCCAAGGCTACAATCCTTGGAAGATAAGCATGGAATGTACTTCTGGTTTTAATTGCCGTATTGCTCCTTCAGGTTTTTTCCCCCACCTGCTTATGGCAGCTCAAAAACAGGCACAGGAATGCTTTACAAGTTGATAATGGGTAGTCCAAAATCCTCTTTTATTTTGCTTTTGAAAGCATCTTTGTTCTTTCAGAAAATCCGTGGAATGACAGTGGGTACGACAGAGAATCTAACACCATCCTCCCAATCAATTTATGGAAATTGAATTTATACTTAGACATGGAATTTACATAATTCCTAATCAGTGCTTCAGGTTCCTTGAAAATCTAATTTGGGTGATCTCCAGTGGAAGAATGTTGGAGGAACCCTGAATTATTAAATTTCATTATCGAATATATGCATATTCAAAGTGTGGACTATCCTAAAAGTCCCCAAAACAATTTGAGCCTCATAAATTGTTAGTCTCGTTTATTTCCACCGAAGGGAGTATACAAATAGATATTTTCCCTTGAATGGGAATAATGAACAGATAATGATGATTTCTTTAATCTGTTTTTTTTTTAATCAGTTGGCTGTTTTGAAAAGAATATCCATCTCAATTTTGCCACTGAGTTGGCAGGAAGTATGAAACCCTGCTTAGTGTTGGTTAGGTTATTTATTTAAACAAATTCCAGTCTGAAAGTCTCTTCCAATTCTGTTATTGTGCCTAACGACAATTACATTCGTTCTTTGGAAGCCTTCCATAAATACTTTTTTGAAAAGGAAAAAGTGTGTGTGTTTTGTTCTGCGCATTTCATTATTCCATATATTTTGACTTTCACAGTTCTATCAGCTCTTGAACACAGGCAGTCCTTGACTTACAACATTTCATTTAGTAGTGGTCACAATATTGTAGTCTCACTTCAGGTAGGCCCAGTGGTGCGATTCAGATAACAGATAATCAGAGTTGGAAAAAACTTTGTAGGTCATCGAGTCCAACCCCTTGCCCAAGCAGGAGACCCTACACCATCTCTGACAGATGTTGTTGGCTGCAGAGGCCTTCAAGAAAGCCTTGCAGGTCACAGAAGAAAAAGTTCATGAAGGCTTCTGACAATGAAAAGGAGGCCAGGGTTGATGTGCACAAGTGAGGTTAGTCAGTGGGTGTCATCCCTGAAAATAAGATCTAGTGCCTTTTTTGATGGCAAAAAATATATAAGAGCGGGTCTTATTTTCGGGGAAACATGGTATATATAGTGGCCAAAGTAATGACGGGTATATTCATTCATGTGTGTGTTTGTGTGTGTTCAATATGGAGGTGATTTTAGATGACATTCAGTGGATAGATAGAATGATAGGGATCACATGACTCCAGGACAGCGCAACTGTCATAAATATGAGCCATATGAGCCGTTTATGAGTCATAAATATGAACCAGTTGGCAAGAATTGTGATCATGTCGCCATGGGAATGCTGCAATGGTCATAAGTGTGAAAATGGTTGCAAGTGCCTTCTTTCAGTGCTGTTGTAACTTTGAACAGTTACTAAATAAACTGTCATAAGTTGAGGCCTACCCATATAGGTGATTTTCTTCCACCGACAGGAATAAGAAGTCCAAAAAAATAGAGTAAAGCCCCTTGTTAGGTGTTCCTCAATTGAAAAATGGTACTAAGTCACTTTCTTCATTGCCACTGTAACTTCCAATGCGCACTAAATGGACAGTTGTAAATAAAGGACTCCCTGTATTATCCATTTTTGATTGAAATCAGAAAGCACGCCTGGTTAAAACTGGGCATTTGCCGTCAAACTCTTGTCAATAATCTGTAATTTATCAAATGGAGAATTTACAGCAGAAGAGAGAAAACCAATAACTTGCTTTTGGAAGGGACGTTCTTAAATTGCTTGGAATTCTTTAGCAATCAATTCTCCTGGAGAGCTGATCTCCAAGAACATTCTTTTTCTCCCCATGCCTCTCAAATTATGTATCTCATTATGTATCTTCACCTTGATGTGTCCTTTTGATTGGATTACAGGGGCACCCAGTTGATCAGTCTTGTCTCAAAAATCAATTTCAACAAAGGGCTGGCACAAGGCAGGGTTAATCAGCCTCCACCTTCTCAAGGCATTGGAAAAATTCTCCCGGATTTCATGTTGCTTTTGTTCTGACCCAGGCTGCCCAAAATCACAAAGCAGACTCCTCATCCTGTCAAAACCTCTTTTTATTAGGCTGATGTGATTTCCTCTCATTCACATCCAGAAAAATCCCAGAAAACAATCTTTCAAGGGTGAATTACAACCACAGACCTTATCAGGCTTGGAGAGTTGCCAGGCCGATAGCTTCCAAATGCCATGCTGTAACAGAAAATACTTGGCAAGGAGTCAGGAACAGATCTCTCACACTAATTAAATGAACTAATTGTCTCCTGCAAACCCTAGTCCCCTTTCGCTTCTCTTTTATTCCTTACGGAAGGGGCCATTCAACCACCTGTGACTTTACTCCTGAGTTGACCCTTGTTCCTTAGTTGTTCACTTCTCCTGGCAGCTCTGTGCATGTGCGCACTGGGAACAGGCTCCAGCTGTTCTTCTTCCCCACTGATCTCCAACTCCGAAGGCAGCTGATAACTGTCCAACAGGCCTGATTCCATCTCTACCTCCAACGCAGAGCCCTCATCAGAGCCTCCCCCAGATACCGGGACTGGCCCATGTTCCTCCGCAACTTCCATGCTGTTCATGTCTGCCACCAGCTTCATTGGCCACTGGCGGGCCACAACACTATGTAGGAAGAACTCAAATTGGAACTCAGGATAATTTCACTTTTTCTGGTTAATTTCTACTCATCGTTTTTTTGTTTACAATTTGGTGGATAAGAGGCTCACCCAAGACAAGTCATCATAATATTAAGATGATGACATGATAATATGACCGCCCATTTATCCCCTACGATTGTGTATGGTGCAGTTTTCTAGTTTAATGGTTTTTTTATTGGGTTATAAAATTTTAAAAAAAATACAAAACAGGAAAGTAAATAAGAAAATGGTACGGTGGAAGAAAGGGAAGAGAAGAGAAGAAAAAAAAGAAAGAAAAAGAAGCATTGACTTCCAACTCTCTCTAACCTTAACCCTAACCCTAAACTAAACTGGAGTCGTGAATGCTACAACATTGGAAGTTTTTAAGAAGAGGTTGGATAACCATTTGTCTGAAGTGGTGTAATGTTTCCTGCCTAAGCAGGGGGTTGGATTAGAAGATGTCCAAGGTCCCTTCCAAGTCTTCTCTTCTCTTCTCTTCTCTTCTCTTCTCTTCTCTTCTCTTCTCTGCTCTGCTCTGCTCTGCTCTGCTCTGCTCTGCTCTGCTCTGCTCTACTTATTTCTTATTCTATTTTCTTATTTCTTATTTTGTGTTCTATTCCATACTACTCTACTCTGCTCTATTCCTTATTCTCTTCTCTTCTCTTCTTTCTTATTCTCTTCTATTTCTTATTCTCTTCTATTCTTTCTTATTTCCTATTCTCTTCTCTTCTATTTTACTCAATTCAACTCTACTCTACACTACACTACACTACTCTATACTAAATGTGTAACTTGGATTACATTTTGGTGGGTGCCAAAAGACAGCTGATTCCCCCTCCTTCCAGGCTCTTCCTTTGTTATTACTCTTAATTACAGATGTAATTTAGGTTGCAATTGTAAATCAATAGTTCATTATGCTACTGCAAGAGGCAGCACATTTTTTTCCTCATTGGTTGCTAAAAATATTGTTTAATTTCTGTGTTGTCCAGCTTCCCTTGAGGTCTTTCAGTCTCTTGTTCCTCATTTATTAGTACAAACCCCACCTTGTGTCTTAGGAAATGAAAGTGCCAAAAGCAATTTAGTGATTACAGTCCTTTTAAATGAAAGCACTAGCATAGTGGTATTTTTTCCCCCCATCCTAGCCTCTTCAATACCCAGCACTGGTCATATATGTTGCTCAAATTATATTGGTAGAGCAAGCATAAAGCTGATAAATCATTAAGATACCTATAATTTCAATAAGATGTAAAATATGTCAAATCCTTCAATCCTATTTTTTAAAAAAGTTTGCATTTTTCTTTTTTCTTTGACCTGCACATCCATTTATAGCCTTGTGTTTCTTTGTTCTATTTTGTTTTTCTGAAAAATCTGACTGGCTTAAATTGGTTGAGCTCCCTCTGCTTCAACATGGAGAATTTTCTCCTCATCTGTTTAAGCAAATAAATAATGGATCAGCTTTGAAAAAAAAATCAATTGGTAATAAAATAAAACGAGATCTCTCTTTAAACGAGAGCCTCACAGAACACAGCTGCAGTTGCGTTAATCATTTCTGGCAGGTAACGGTTGTTTCCAAAATATTAAACTTACCAAGGAGACTTATTACCGTGTGGTAAGTAAGAAGAGAACTGATGGAAAACCAGGCAAAATGTTTCTGAATTCTTAGGAAAAGATAGTTAAAAGGGGATCCTTTGGTGAATGTTTATGCAGCTCTGGAACAATCCGTTTGCAGAACATCAGTTAAAATTTAAAGGCCTCTTTGGTGGGTTGGAAGATCTGAAGAAGATTCTCAGATGAGAAACTAAATGTCTTCAAAGAAAAACCAGAAAGTCCAGTTGTTTCTTGAAAAAGCACTGTTGGGACATTAGTAACAGTGTTTAAACATACTTGGGAAAAAAACACAGTCAACAAAAATTACAAGGAGTAAAATAAAGTATAAAATAATGATTGATAATTTGTAACTCAGATGATTTACTCATTAAACTTTCCCAACCATGGCCACTTTGAGACATGTGTACTTCAACTCCCAGAATTCTCCAGCCAGCTGACTGGGGAATTCTGGGCATTGAAGTCCACAGGTAACCGAAGTTAAGATCTATATTGTCTCTCCAGAATTTTGGAAAAGAATTCTTCTTACTAGTTACATAGTTTGCAGCTATGGATGCCTAAATTTGGGAACTTCAACATGTGGTCATATTGTAAAAGAAGATATTAATTCCTATTATTCTTATTTTACCCTGATTGGGATGACAGACAGAAAACTCTTTTAATGGAGAAAGATTTAAAAAAAACACACACAAAAAAAAACCTCTTGGAACAACTTCATTTTCTGCTCAAAATTTTAATTACCTTTCTTCTTCCATTATTACAACTTTACATATTTTCAGCTTCTAATTTAATTATCTCTGGTGTTTTTTTTTGAACCAGCATTGAAATTATACTATTTTTGCCCATAAATCTGTCCTGTTTTACAGAAACCAATCACCAAAAATAATTAAGCATCTTCCAAATACAACAGAATAAGGACATAAAATAAGCAGGGGAGTTTTGGTTGCAATTTATTTCCTTCTCATATTCTGTAATGGTATTTACATTTTAGAGGTGACATAATAATCTCCTATATTTATGGCCATACAGAAAAAGCTAATTTGAAAATCCATATACTAATTTACATCGCCTACAAGAAGAGTCTGATGGAATGTAGTCAGTTTTGAACAAATCTAGGAATTAGTGCTTTTTCTGGCCAAAATAAAATATTTTTACACCTTTTCTATTATTTTTTTTAACCAAGTATGTATTTATGTATTAGCAAGTGAAATAAATAGATTCCTAAGACTGCATTTTGATGCATTCTTCTGGGATGACTGCATGTAATTAAAGTTAGTAAGTTATGCAAATATATGAGCCCAAGTAAATTGAGTTGCTTAATGCAACTCGTTTGAATGCATAACTCAAAAATGGGAACCTATCATTCTTCCAATGTTGGATCCTACCATTGCTTACCAGTGCAGAAGCTGCTGTGAAATAAATTATTTGTTTTATTTAATAATCAAACCTACATCTTCCTACAATCTTGAGTAGGCTCTGGGCAGTTCACAAGATGAAACACAATATAAACACAACCACACATAACAAGAGTAATATTTTTTTTAAAACACACAAAAATGTACAATGCAAACTATTAACTTCTCTCTGGAAAAGTATCATTCTTAGCTGCTTTTGGAAGCATTCAGAAAAAAATAATAACAGTTGGACAGGACATTAGAGGTCTTCTATTCCAACCCCCTCACTATACCATTTCCATTCTCCAAAGCACCTGAGGGCAAGAAATGAAGCAATGTATGGAAACTGAAGGAAGAGAGAAGCAACCTAGAACTAAGGAGAAACTTCCTGACAGTGAGGACAATTAATCAGCGGAACAAGTTTCCTCCTGAAGTTGTGAATGCTCCAACACTGGAAGCTTTTAAGAAGAGATTGGACAGCCATTTGGCTGAAATGGTACAAGATTTCCTGCTTAAGCAGCTGGTTGGACTAGAAGATCTCCAAGGTCCCTTCCAACTTTTTCAGGCAAGTCGTTCCACAGATTAATTGTTCTCACTATCAGGAAATTCCTCCTACCTTTATTATTTTTATAAATAACTCAGAGCAACTGAAAGCAGAAAAAGAATGTTCCATATTAGCATTCTTGGAATACCCTCACCTGATTGGTCAAGACGGACTGCACTGTGATTGGATGGAAGAACGACAGTGATTGGTCAGTAAAGAATCAACCGTGATTGGCCGTGTGGATCGCAGGAGATTCAGAGAGCTGTCATTGGATGCGAGCCGCCGGCAAGCTCTATAAGAAGAGCTGTTGTGGCTCGTAGGTCCAGCACAGATCTATACCTTTCAATAAAGAGCTGAAGTTACGCTGGTCTCAAGTCTCTTTTTCCCGTGCTTCTACACTGGTGCCAAGGATGGGATCCTGAGACAAAGAGATCAGTCGGGCACGTGGCAACCGAGCTCAACAACCAACGAGATGGCTGGCAGCAACTCGCTACCCGCACCATTTGACCAGGCAACTGAGGACTGGGAATCATACATCGATCGATTCCTCATGTTCCTTGAGAGCAACTTGAAAGATGCAAACAACCACAGGAAGAGAGCTGTGTTCCTGACCCACTGCGGGCCTGCAGTATTCAAGATGGCCAAAGCGTTGGCCAAACCAGAAGACATAAAAGAGATGACATGGCCAGACCTAGACCGGCTACTCGGAAACCACTATGCCCTGGCCATTCCCAACCTGATCCGGAGACATGAGTTCTACCATTGGGATCAGAAGGACGGAGAGAGCATTGGGGACTTTGTGGCAACCCTAAGAAACATCAGAGGTGCGTGCGGCTTCTCCAACATGGACGAGGCTCTGAGAGACTGCATGGTCCTCGGTCTCAGAGATCCCATACTCCAGAGCAGACTAATGGCTCGGGCGGACATTATGGTTACCGAGGCCATCGCTGAAGCAACTGCAGCTGAGGCAATGAAGAAAGCAGTGGCCAAGATGCGACAAATGAACACAAGGGACCGGCAAATAACTTTGGAGACCAATTCATCACCAGAGAAAAGAACCGAGGTTAGTCACAAAGCCACAACAGCACACCACGAGGACATCGAGTCTTCCCCCAATACCGAAGATGATGATGAGGAGATCCACAGATTGCAAGCAGAGCAAGACCGACGGAGAGGTCATAAGTCGGGCTTTCAGTGCGCCGGATGCAGTGGCGACCACCCCCACTGAGAGTGCTGGTTCATAGATGCCATTTGCCGGTACTGTGAGAAATGGGGGCACATCACCAAGGTCTGCCGCAACAAACAAAAGTACAGCACGAGGCGACGCGACAACACCCCCCCCCCAGGAACCGGGACAAACATGCAGAAAACCGTTGGAGCCGTGAGAGTCGAAGCAAGTGGCTCAGCGAAGCCTGAAGGAGAGAAGAGACACACCAAACAGTCACCATCGGGCACTCAGACAACTCCGACACAAGAAAGGTGCACGTGCAGGTCAGCATTGAAGGCAGGCCGTGCAAAATGGAAGTGGATTCCGGATCCTACCTCTCCATGGTATCATGGGACACAATTAAGTGGTTAGTGCCCAGCTTACAAAAACAAGAGCTGGAGAGTCAAAAACTAACCATCAAAGACTACCAGGGGAACCGGATCCCCATGATAGGAATTGGACATTTCCATGTTACGTTCAAAAAGCATGGAAAAGTACTTCCACTAACAATCATGGACAGAGACCGCCCAAGCCTGCTGGGACTGGATATGGTTCTCACAATTAGGGATCGAGGTGACGGGCATCAACCACGTCGAGGAACAGACTGGGAGGAGGAACTCATGAAGGATTTCCAAGAAGTTTTCGATGGACAATGAGGCAAGTACCAGGGGTCCCCAATATCATTTAATGTGAACCCCAATATTGCCCCAATCTGTCTTAAACTGAGACGAGTTCCCTTCACGCTCAAGCCTAAAATAGATGAGCAACTAGACAAGCTCATCGCACAAAGGTCCTGGAGCCAATAGATCACGCACGCTAGAAGACCCCAATAGTCACCCCAATAAAACCAGATGGCTCAGTAAGAATTTGTGGTGACTACAAGGCAACCCTAAATAATGCACTGCAACACAGTGCATACCCAGTTCCGGTGGTACAGCACCTCCTACATTCACTCGGGGGAGGAAAAGTCTTTGCGAAGCTCGACCTGGCACAGGCATACCAGCAACTGCCAGTTGGCACCGAGACTGCAGAAGCGCAAACCATTGTGACCCACAAGGGGGCTTTCCTGTGCAAAAGACTTCAATTCGGAGTCAGCGTGGCACCAGGGGTGTTCCAGAGCTTAATGGAACGATAACTTCAAGGCATAAAAGGAGTTGTGCCATATTTTGATGTAGCAGCCAAAAACAAAAGCCAATTGGGAAGCCGCCTCAGGGAAGTCCTGTAGAAATGTAAAAACGCAGGACTAAAAGTAAAAAAAGAAAAGTGCCAGCTATGCACTGAAAAAGTAGAGTTTCTGGGATACCTAGTGGATAAAGACGGAATTCACCACACAAAGAAAAAGATTAAAGCAATAAAGGAAGCCCCAAGACCTCAAAATAAAGCAGAGTTACAGTCTTTCCTGGGACTAATTAACTTTTACAATGTTTTTTTGCCACAAAAGGCAACAACAGTGGAACCTCTGCATAGGTTACTCCACAAAACATCCACCTGGTCCTGGGACAAGCGGGAAGAAGCCGCCTTCTGGAAAATAAAAGATCTCCTCACATTGAAATCAGTCCTCATCCAGTACAGTGAAACCCTACCACTAACGGTGACCTGTGACGCCTCTCCATTCAGCATCGGACCTATACTGAGCCATACTCTGCCAGACAGGAGAGAAGCATCGATTACATACTTCTCTAAGACATTATCAAAGGCAGAAAGGAACTATAGCCAGCTCGACAAGGAGGCACTAGCAGCAGTCACCGGAGTGAAGCGGTTTCACGAATACTTGTACGGTAGGAACTTCACCCTTATCACTGATCACAAACCACTCCTGGGGATCCTGGCAGGGAACAAGGCCACCCCTAACATCCTGTCACCCTGGATGACAAGGTGGTCCGAATTCCTTGCCACCTACAACTACCAGCTAATACATCACCCCAGGAAAAGCATCTCGCACGCCAATGCATTAAGCTGTTGCCCCTTGCCAGATCCAGAGGACGACCTAGCACCCACCCCATCCACCCGCAAATAGAGACACTGCCCAACCTGCCAACAACTGTGTCAGACATTGCTAGAGAGACAATCAAAGACGGGAAACTGGCACGGGTTTTGAGCTGGGTGGAAAAAGGGTGGCCGGAAACAGAGAGCAGCGACCAGTTTAAACCCTTCTGGAACCGACAGACTGAACTATTTTCCCAAAAGGGATGTATTTTGGGGGGCAACAGAGTAGTGGTTCCAGACACATTACAAACAGGAATTTTACACATGTTACATGAGGGACACCCGGGCATCATAAAGATGAAATCCCTAGCCAGAAGCTACGTTTGGTTGCCAGGGATAGACAAAACCATCAAAGCATGAGTGGCAACATGTGACAAATGTCAAAGATCCAGGCCAAACCCTCCCTCCGCACCAACCCTCGAGTGGGAAACACCCAGGGGCCCATGGTCAAGGGTCCACATAGACTTTGCAGTACCCACAAAAGGACACACCTTTTTAATCACAGTTGATGGTTACTCCAGCTGGTTGGAGGTAAGCATGATGCAATCTACCACAACAGAAGCAGCTATAAAAAAACTAAACAAACTTTTTGCCACCCATGGCCTACCAGACTTGCTAGTATCTGACAACGGGCCACAATTCACGGTGTTGGCATTCAAACAATTTCTTGCCAAACGGGGCATATGGCATGTATTGACAACACCTGCTCATCCGGTGGTGAACAGGCGGACGGAATGAATGGTCAGATACATGAAAGACGCCCTAGAAAAAATGAATGCAGGGAGCATGCACGAGAAAATAAATAAACTACTAACAATACAACACATAACACCCAGCTCAAAAACCAATAAAAACCCAGCAGAGCTCCTGATGGGAAGAAAACTCCGATCCCACCTAGACAGACTGCACCCGACATATAATTCTGAAAAACCACCAGACTTGTCTAGTCGGTACCACACATTTAATCCGGGAGACACTGTTTATGCCAAAAACTTTTCAGGCGACCCACTCTGGGTACCTGCCATAATAACCCAGGTGACAGGTTCCCAGTCATACCGACTGGAAACGGAGGATGGAAGGAATTGGAAGCGACATATCAACCAACTAAGATCACGAATAACCTCCAACAATGCCAGAAACGCACAAACACCACAAAAAGACTTAAATTAAAAAACTAGGGGGGGGGGGGAGAAACCCCAAACAATTACCAGAAGGAAGGAGAAAATCCTCCCACAGCACAGCGGAAAACTGAACATGCCCAACTGACACAAACTGAGCAAACACCACCAACACCAATAAATAGAAAAAGAAACCAACAACACTTACCTGCAAACAAGGGCAGCAGAAGAGAACCAGCAAAAGATGACCCACGCAGAACCTTGCCTGGAAGAAACAGCCAAGCCAGTTCAACCAGCCCGGAAAGATCGGCTGGGAACAGAGAAGCTGACAACTCAACCGAGCCCAGTAGACTGGGTGGGAGTTGCAGCGAAAGGCCTGACTCACCCTTCCAGGCGGTTCCATGCAGAAGAGCAGGAGCGACAAAGATTCCATCCGAACCGGCTAAAGACCACACAACAACTGAACTGCGCAGGTCAAGTTGGCAGGTTAAAAGCCCTGCCTATCTATGCAACTACGTCATGTAGGATGGACCAAACCAAGAAAGGAGGGGTGTTCCATATTAGCCTTCTTGGAATACCCTCACCTGATTGGTCAAGACGGACTGCACTGTGATTGGACGGAAGAACGACAGTGATTGGTCAGTAAATAATCAACCACGATTGGCCGTGCTGATCGCGGGAGATTCAGAGGGCGGTCATTGGATGCGAGCCGCCGGCAAGCTCTATAAGAAGGGCTGCTGCGGCTCGCAGGCCAAGCACAGATCTATACCTTTCAATAAAGAGCTGAAGTTATGCTGGTCTCAAGTCTCTTTTTCCCACGCTTCTAAAAAGAATATGTCATTTTAGTATAAATATCTTATTCTCCCCCCCCCAAAAAAAAAACCAGTTGCAAAAAAATACAGTTGTAATGATCATACAAACGATCATGTCAACTAAAAATTAAGCAAGATCTGTTTAATTTGTGCATATTTGAAACTTCCATTTTATATTTTAAATTTTATATCCCGTCATATGCCTTATTTTAATTGTGATTCTTCTGATATGAATAAGCAAACAAACTAAAAATAAGTAAGCTTATACTATTTAAAAAAAATCAATTTACTTCTATGCTTGGCAAGCATTAATGTGTATTTCAGAAAGAACCCCTTGTAAGCTAATACAGATCAAAAGTAAGAGAATAAAATAAGAAGGAAAGATCTTTCTGGAAGCTTTAGAGTAACTTTCAACTTGTGTTTTGTTGGGTGGGTTTTCTTATTCGTGTCTAAGTTAAATTCAGAAGTGAAACCTTAGTGATAGATCAATGATAGATAAAATTATTCAGAAATTAATTAATGATATTTTAGGAAACCACAATCCTCAGGAGACTTTGTTTTACTCCATTATACCTTTCCACTCTTTCTTCCATGTTCTCTCTTTTGTTATTTTCTTCAAAGCAGTCAATAAATGAAAATGAAAACAAATATGAATTTAAAAAAAGGAGATCAGCTCCTTGATCTACTGTAAATTGAGAAGAACTGTAATCCTTATCTAGATGCAAATAAATATTATAGAGTTTAGGCCTTGAAAGCTTATGAAAATATGTTTTCCGGGAAACTTTTGTAGTTAATTTAAACACCCCAGTTTGTATGAAATTATTTGTCTACCAAAGTTAACTTTCTGGCTTTTAAAGTATGTTGTCATCAGGACTAAGTTTTAGATAAGTAGAAGTTTGTTAGATGAAGGTGGCCACTTCATTCTCAGATCTCTGTCTCTCTGTCTCAGTCTCTCTCTGTCTTTGTGTCTCTGTCTCTGTCTCTCTCTCTCTCTTTGTCTCTCTCTCTGTCTGTCTCTCTCTCTATGTCTCTGTCTCTCTCTCTCTCTCTCTTTCTGTCTCTTTCTGTGTGTCTTTCTCTCTGTGTCTCTGTCTCTGTCTCTCTCTCTGTCTCTCTGTCTCTCTCTCTCTCTCTCTGTCTTTCTTTCTCTGGCTCTGTCTCTCTCTGTTTCTCTCTGTCTTTCTCTCTGTGTCTCTCTCTCTCTGTCTCTCTCTCTCTGTGTCCTTGTCTCTCTCTCTGTGTGTGTGTTTCTGTCTTTCTCTCTCTGTCTCTTTCTCTCTCTGGTGTGTGTGTGTGTGTGTGTGTGTCTTTGTCTTTCTCTCTCTGTCTCTCTGTGTGTGTCTCTGTGTCTCTCTGGGTGTGTCTCTCTCTGTCTCTTTCTCCCTCTCCCCCCTCTTTCTTAATTTATATTTACTGAACTTTTTCATATAATAGTAACAAACCAAAGCAGGGGGGAGTCATAAAATCAAAAGAAAAGAAGCTTATAAATGGCTTTTGACCTTCTTCTCAATAGATAATTACAATTTTATTGTCTTCTTCCATGTTAAATAATTTATAAGTTTTCTTCACCCCCACCTCATCTTTCTGAGTCTTCACATCCATAAATCATTGGGTCATTTTTTTTCTTCTTCTTTCAGCAATAAGTCCATCTAAGGTTTCTAGACTTTTTTTTTTAAATGTGGTTTTTGTTCTCTCTGACCAAACAGATCAATTTTTCCATTTCTATCATTTCACAACCCATTCCTCTGTTTTCGGAATTTCTCAATTTCCATCCTTGTGTATAAAAACATCCTGAAAATTGCGACCATGCATGGTGTCAATTTAACATGATCCCCCCCCCCCCCAATTCATTATCTATAAATGCCAATAAAAAGAGTTCTGGTTTCTTAGTAACATTAATAATTAAAAAATGTTGTTTCATTATATGACTGTCTACCCAGAATTTTTCAGTTTTCTCACAATTTTACCATGCCTGACAAAATATCTCCTCATACTTTTCACATTTCCTCCACTGGTTTGAAATACTTTTATATGTTTTTGATAATTTCCCTGGTGTCATGTACCAACAGTACATAATGTTATAGAAGTTTTCTCTTGAATTATAACAGAGTGTAAATTTAATCCCAGTTACTCATATTCTCGACCTCAAGGAGCAAAGTATTTGGATTTACTTACTGTTTGGAAAGTTGAAGAAAGTTGACAGGTTTCAAGCAATTGCAGAGAAACAGAAACCAAATACTACTCCCTTCTAGCACTGATGATGTTATTGAGTTGGATAATGAAATATCTGCAAGAAAACAACCAAGCTCAGAGAGCACCAAGGACCACAAAGTTCAACCCTGAGCTCCAAATATTCTCTCCTATTATTGAAATTTGATAGACATTAGATAATTTCCTGTAGTATGCTTTCTGTAAAAAGACTCTGCTATCAAACTGCATTTTCCTGAAAATGGTTGTATGTATGAAATGAAGTAAAATGTTGTCTCCAGTGACTACACAAGCCTTAATGACCCTTCATCTTTACTGTTAAAAAATTCTGTTCATATATTGCACCACAGAGCAGAAAAAAGTACAGTCACCATGTGCTTTACTGCTCAACTGTTTAACTGTAACAAGAAACAGGAAACTTAGAACAAAAGGGTATATGTCATAGATCCAACCTTGTAAACACTGCCATCTACTGGCTGAATATTATTGTAATAGTTGAATAGAAATACATTCCAACATGAATTCCAATATTTACTGTATACAGGCTCATATTTTATAGTTTAGAATATTTATCAAAATTAGAAATGAGGTATATAGTCCATAGATTGTGAAGTCAAAGTTTAGCTCATCATAAACCAACTTCTACATTGACTTCTAAAACCCCTAACTCAAGTTTATGTTATTAGAGTTTCAGAAATCAAGATAGCAACTTCATAAAACTACAGAAAATTTAATTTAGACAAATAAAATGGTCTGTCACTTTTTTCAGTGTCATCATAACTTCAAAGGAATTGTTGTAACTTGAAGACAGTCTGTATATGCTTACAATAGTGAGACCATGGTGAGAAGAACTGTGGCTGTGAAACCCTGCTTTAAAAGGTGTTTTAATGGTGTTTTTATTTACATCAATCCAGTGAATATGTAAATTCTTCACTGTCGCTCTATCTCTGTCATGTTTCTCTTTTCAGCCTCTCCCTGGGTGGACAAGAGTCGAACCCAGAACAAGATTGATCTGTATGATGTCCGTAGAAGACCCTGGTAAGTCTTACTTGCGTGTTTGTGGAACTCATCATCATTTCCCTTCAATCAAAGGAATCTGAGCAACTTCACTTTTTAAAATACAGATTTAAAATTTGGATAGATGAATAGAGATAGATAGAAAGATGGACAGAGAAATAATTGATACCTAGATAAATTGATAGATAATGATGCAGAAGGAGGAAGAGGGGGGAGAAGGAGAATAAAGGAGGAGGAGGAAGAGATTTAAAATATTGGAAGATAGATGGAGAGAGAGAGATTAACAGAGAAATAATTGATATCTAAATAAATCAATAAGATATTGATGGAGAAGAGGAAGAGGAGGAGGAAGAGGAGAAGGAAGAAGAAGAAGAAGATTTTAAATGCTAGAAAATAGATGGATACATATATATAAAGAGATGGATGGATGGATAAATAATTGATATATAGATAAACAGACAGACAGAGAGATAGACAGACAAATAGAAAGAAAAATAGACAGATAAATAGATATAGAAAGATTTCAAATTCTGAAAGGCAGTTTCAGAATTCAATTTTCTCCAAGCACCGATATGTTAAATTTTGCAGAGAACAAGAATTTGAATAAGAACTAGTACATGCAATAAAAAACCCTTTAATTAAAATATCAAATAAACCAATAAAACTGGTCACCCAAATTAATCAAACATTGATTCAGGAGGGTCTCTTAGTTCCTTTGCTGTTTTTCAGATTTCTTTATTGAAGGAGAAACAGGTTTGCTTTGAAGTTTGGAAAATGGAATCAGTGGGAGGAAAAAGGTTCAGGGAGGTGGGTTAATTTTATTTTGCTTTTTGCTTCCTTCCTTCCTCCCCCACCGGCCCACCTGCTCCCCCCTTCAAATTTTCTATTAGCAGCTCCACGGAGGGCAAGGAGGAAAGCAATTTAGATGGAAGAGGGAACATGAGAGAACTTTTTCAGAGAGCTCTTCTCCCCCATACTTTCAAAGCTTCCCTCCTGCTGGATTGTTAATTCATACTTCAAGCCAGCCAGCCATCAAAACAAACTCAGGTGGTCCTAATTTCTCTATTTCTCCACCTTCTGCATTTCACACCCATGCACCAAATTCGAGAGGTTCTTCAACTTTTGGAAGCAGACACCAGGTTCACTCCTTTTCTCCTTATGCAACTTTTTGATGTTGCTTTGCGAAGCTTGGAACGTGGTATACCAAAGGGGCTTTGGGGCAGTGGGGGGATTCAACCAATATAACAACCAGTTTAGTGAGCATGTGCACAGCGTTTTAATAACAGCCATTTTCATCTAAAAATTAAAACTGCTGCTGCAGCCCCGGTGAGTAAAACAGCTGGGGTAGGGAAATCCATAGTGTTATACAAATTAGCTTCAAAAACAAGGAAATAAAGGATAGACTAGGGTAGGGGCAGGTGGATGGGACCAACTGATTACTGGAACTACCGGTTCTCCCGAACCAGTGTGTACCAGCTCAATCCTATCCCCGTTTCTTTGGGAGTTGTCCAACTTCATGGTTATTCAGCCAGGCATCTACTAAATGGAAATGAGATTTTTTTTTTCCTTCATGGGTTTACAAAGAAGCTTCCTTTGATCCTTCAGGTGTCCCTTGCTGAGAGATCTACACTATCAAAGGATCTTTTAGAAACTTCTGACCTTTTTGTATTGGCTTATCTTTTTTTATTTCAGGTACATCCAAGGAGCTGCCTCTCCTAAAGATATGCTTATTCTCGTTGATGCGTAAGTGCCCCAAAAGGTTAAGCATTCATACAGAGGATTGAAAAGTATTATTATTCTTTTTACAGCAATGGGTATGAAGATGTTTTTAAAAATGGGAAGGCTGTTTTTTATGGTACACCACCCAGAGATGTGCTTCTCATGAGAACTATGAATAGGATGAATATATAAATGATATTCACTTTGATAACCTTTTGAAATGCAACAGGATGAAAAAAAACCTAGCACTGTTCACTGCTCTTCCTTGCAAAAGAAAAGGGTTGAAATCCCAAAGCAGATTCTAAAGATGTGAATTTTAAAGACAGAATGGCAAGAGAGGGAGGGAGGGAGGGAGGGGGTGAGAAGGAAGGGAGGGGAAGGAAGGAGGAAGGGAGGAAGGAGAGGAGGGAGGGAGGTGAGAAGGAAGGAAGAGGAAGGAAGGAGACAAGGGATGGAGAGAAGGAAAGGGGAAGGAAGGAAGGAGGGGAGGGAGGGAGGTGAGAAGGAAGGAAGGGGAAGGGAGGAAGGAGGGAGGGAAAAAGGAAGGGAGGAAGGGAGGAAGGAGATGAGGGATGGAGAGAGAGAAAGGGGAAGGAAGGAAGAAGGGGAGGGAGATGAGAAGGAAGGAAGGGGAAGGAGGGAGGAAGGAAGGGAAGGAGGAAGATGGAGGGAAGGAGGGAAGGGTATGAGTCTCCTGTTTGACCAGGGGGTTGGACTAAAAGACCAAAGTTATATATTTATTCATTTATATATAAAAATGAAAATAAATGAATTAAAAATGATCTAAATTTAATAAGAAATGTTTCAACATGGTTACACATAAAAAAACAACAACAACATCACGTAATACAGAAGCTTTATCAAGTTCTCTCTTTGGAAGCACCTTAGCTGAAACCCCAGGAACTATTCATTTCCGATTTAAACTTGCCAAAGGCCCTTTGCTTTGGCTGATGGACGAGATCAAAGGTCATGGAAAAGATAAGATTGCAAGTATGAACTGGCCCAGCCTTGCTTGTAAAGGGCCAGAGGAGCACAGGAGATGTCCACTGATGACCAAGGATGGTCTTTGATGGTTTTTTCTCCTTGGTAGGAGCGGTAGCGTTAGTGGGTTGACCCTGAAGTTGATCCGAACATCCGTCATTGAAATGTTGGAAACCTTGTCGGATGACGACTTTGTGAACGTGGTTTCGGTGAGTGTATCCCTCTCTTTTGGGGGGGTTTGTGGGGGGGCGGGTCTAAAGAAGATTGGGCGACAGTTACTCCCAAGAAAAAGACATGGAGAACTTCACGCTGTTACTCATCCTTTTGGTCATGTCTTGGATTTATGTGGCTGAAATTCTTAAAATGCTTAAATGCCTGGTTTTTAAAAGTAGGAGCTTTCGGAGAGCAAATAGCAGATAGAAGACCAAGGAAGCAGAGATGGGTTTAGATCAAAATGCATCTTTACATGATACAAATATCCTGCTCTATTCTTTGATCCTTCCTTCCTTCCACCTTCCCTCCCTCCCTCCCTCCCTCCCTCCCTCCCTCCCTCCCTCCCTTCCTTCCTTCCTTCCTTCCTTCCTTCCTTCCTTCCTCCAGATTACTTTGATTACTTGAAATCCCCTCTGGCTTCTTTCTCAAATGGCTTGCATGGGAGACCATTTGGGCACTGAAAAATCCCTTGTGTGTTCAATCACACCTGGCCAGTAAAGAGTTCTGTCTGTCGTAACAATTTATGACCCCTGCAGTCCTAATGGAATGTGTTAAACACGCTGTCTCTGTTTGTCAGTTTCTCTCTGTCTCTGGCTCTCTTTGTGTGTGTCCGTGTTTGTGTGTGTGTGTGTGTGTGTGCGCGTGTGCGTGCATTTATTCTAGTCCTGCCTTAGCCATGAAAACCATGTGGGTGACTTTGAGACAATCACAAGCAGACTGGGAGTTCTAGTCCCATCTTAATCATGAAAACCAGTTGAATGACTTTGGGCAAATCACTAGGGGACTGGGAGTTCTAGTCCCACTTTAGGCATGAAAACCAGTTGAGTGATTTTGGGCTAGTCTTTTAGCCTAACCCACCTCACAGGGTTGTTTTTGGTGGGGAAAATAGGAGAAAGAACACGTTTTAGATATGTTTGCTGTCTTGAGTTATCTGTAAAAATAAAGGCAGGATATAAATAAACAGTTGGAAAGAAGATATGATGAGAATTAAGCTCTGATCTGGCATAGCCTAATTATTATAATTATGTACACAGCAATGTGTACATAATTATTGGATCCAGTTGGCCAAATAATTTCCTATGAGGATTTGTAGCTAAAGGCCATGTCACACTGCCCAACGGATGCAAAAAGGACACAACGGACGAGCAAAATGTTCCATCCGTTGTTATCCGCTCTCAAAAGGGGCAAAAATTTGCATAAGCAGAGCGGATAACACGGAAAGGAACGGACGTGGGGAGGACGCAGAGCGGATGCATAGAGGATGCAGAGCGGATGCAGAGCGGATGTGTAGAGGATGCGTAGAGGATGCAGAGCGGATGCAGAGCGGATGCGTAGAGGATGCGTAGAGGATGCGTAGAGGATGCAGAGCGGATGCAGAGCGGATGCAGAGCAGATGCAGAGCGGATGCAGAGCGGATGAGCTGCATCCGCTTTCATCCTTTCTCCATCCGTGCCACTAACGCTGCGCGTCTGTTCTGCTTCCTCCCTGCGTCTGTTTACCGCTGGAACGGATTTTAGTTGTGCAGATGCACAGCGGATGCCTAGAGGATATAGCAGATGCGTAATGGATGCAGAACAGATGTCCCCCGTATGCCTAGAGGATGCAGAACGGATGCATTGGATACATTTTCCGCGCAAAAGTTTTAGGCAGCCCAAAACTTTCTGAGCAGATGAAACGTCAATAAATGGATGCTGGATGGATAGAGAGGAAGCAAAACGAAGGCAGTGAGTACATCGCGTTAACCAACGGATGGCAAGGTTTTTTGTCCGTTTTACATCCTCTTTGCATCCGTTGGTGTAGTATGACATAGGCTTAAACTCCTTCTCCAGATGTTTGAAGCACAGAAACATCTGTGGAGATTCTCCATCATCCAGTTTATCATAAAGCTCCTTTTTCCAATGGTGACTGGACTTGGTTTTTCCTTGAAGACATTTCTCTCCTCATTCTAGAAGCTTCTTCAGTTCATTCTTCAGACTTGAAGAAGCTTCTTGGATGAGGAGAGAAACGCCTTCAAGGAAAAACCAAGTCCAGTTGCCATTAGAAAAAGGAGGTCTGGGAAGAGAAGAACCGAAGCATTTCCTGGCTGTTAAACTAGATTTGAGAAACGCTACTGCTTTTTCTTATGGTTTAGCTTTTGATCAGAACTAACACTTAGATCCTGTTACTGAATGCAGGCAGACAAAAAATGAATCTGGAAATAGTTGCAAGGAAAAAGAATGTCTTGGAATTAGATTTATTTCAGAGCTGCCCATGTAATATGTATAGATACATCTGGGCCATCAAGCTGCACCAAACAATCCCCCTAGATTGGAAAATGAGTTCTATGAACATCTGATTAGATTGGCATCAAGCCAGCTATATATTTTGAATTTTCTGTATTCCCCAAACAACAGTGAGATACAGCAGGATGCTGGTTTTGAATTAAAGATATGGGATTTCCCTTTTTCTATCAGGGTTCTTCATTTAAGAGTGTTTCAGATGCAGAGAAAATGGATTGCTTCTAAATAGCTTATATTTCTCTCTCTTTCTCTTCATATATTGCAGCTATAAACAGTAAACAGTGGAGTGATTATCTTGCTAGAGAGGTCTCATAATAGATAATTATTAAATTGCAATGCAATTACAATTTTTTTAAAAAAAAATAATTTCATTTTTCCTGAAATGGTATAGAGCCTCCTGCTTGAGTAGATGGGGTGGACCACAAGACCTCCAACATCCCTTCTGACTCTGTTATTATTATTTTAAAATTTTAAATAGTTCAGTATTTGTAATTACAATTACAGGAAAATATATTGCACCTGATGAAATTCTGTAACATTTTAGGTGGCATCAAAGCTTCTGGTGGGGTTTATTTGCAAGATAAATAGCTAGGTAGAAATGGATGGATGGATGGATGGATGGATAGATAGATAGATAGATAGATAGATAGATAGATAGATAGATAGATGATAAGGATAGATAGATGATTGATAGATGATAGATCAATGGATGATAGATAGATGATGATGAAGATAGACAGATAGATAAACAGATAGACAGACATATAAATTCCAGCCTTACCTTAATAACTTTGGATTGAGTCCAAAGAATGAAGCAAGTAATGAATGTGCTTGCAGACTTTTCAAGTAACACACAATATTTTGTGGGATTTGGGTTGTTTTTCAGCTGCTTGTATTTGAACTTTTATAATGTGCGTTATTGCTTTTATTTTATTTTAATTCGGTTTACTCACCAAAGTCACTCATGGTGATTGATGACTGCATAAATTGGGTAAACAAAAAAAGAAAGAAAGAGAAATATTTGTTGCTGTTGTTGACAAATCTGCAGATATAATTGATCAATGGATGGCAGTTTGCAAAAGTTCCCTGCTTGAATATACAGGGGCTAATAAATATGTGCCATTGCAGAAAAAAAAAAATATTTTACCTATGATAGATACTTTTGGGAAATGCAAAGGAAGGAAGGATTGTTCTCCATCTTTAGTAGATTGTGAAACTGAGACCTCTGCTTGTGAATTTTCAAGGCAGCTGTGTGGTGCATGACAAGAGAAACTATCTTCAATATATATGTCAGGATTCCAGCAGTTACCCCCATTTAAATCATGAGTCTCAAGCCAAACTTCTAAAACTCAAAAAGGATTTATTGGGAGTTAACATGTCCAGCATTGCCTGGGTGTAGCTGACTCTGAGACACATCATTCATTGTCACCCTTGACCCTGGTCTTCCCCTATCCCCTGGCTGGCATGATTCATATTCTCCAATGGGACACATCCATAGCCCAGAGTCATCAATCAGGCTCTCCACTTAGAATTTTCCATAGCAGAAACTTCAGTCACCTAGTTACAATCTCTGAAAACATTTATGGAATGCAGTTTCAGTTTCCAAGCTGCCACACTGCTTCCCACCTCCCTTTCTGTTGGCAACTCTAAAAGGACCACAGAAATATTTTATGAGTTGACAATATATTTTTTTGCACACCATTTAACCTGGGGTGGAGTTGAGGCGACGGAGTGGAGCTGAGCATTTACTGGCCGGATGCCTTTCCTAATGCCTATCCAGAGTTCAGAGCAGATATTTTCTTTTTGCGCCCTGATAGAGCAACATATCTTTTTGAAATAGTGTTATATGCCAGTAAAACACTTTAGGTAGTCCTTGACTTCCAAACATTTGCTTAGTGACCGTACAATGGAATGAAAAAAAGGGACTTATGACTGTTTCACCCTTGCAAACATTGCCGAGTCCCCTGCAGTCACCTAAGCATAATTCAGATTTACTTAACTGTGTTACTAACTTATCAACTGCAGCAAGGCCATAAAATGGGGAAAAACCCAATTAGCCATTGTCTAACAACTGAAATTTGTGGGTCAATTGTGATCATTAATTCCACGATGAATTTTATAGTAATTCTCTATTATTCCTTCTGTGTTATGGCACTGCCACCTAGTGGTGAAGGCTTTAAAAATAACTATTGTACTCCCCCCCCCCCCTTTGCGAGTTGTGTAAAACAAGCACATTTTTTCCTCCAGATTTCCTCTGAGATGTGTTTTAATCTCTTGATTTTAAATAATAATCTTCAGATTTTCATTTGCCTTGCCCTCGCCCCCTCCTAGTATGTAGGAACAAAACTTTTGACAGCTCTTTTAGCTCTTTTGATTCAAATTAAAATACTTTCATTGGCTAAGTGTGATTGGACACACAAGGAATTTGTCTTTGATGCAAATGCTCTCAGTGTACATAACAGAAAAGAAACATTTGTCAAGAATCATCAGGTAAAAGACTTAATAAAGTTATATGGTACAACAAGCAATCAAATCATACTGGGAAACAGTCACTATAAGCCGTAAGGATGCAAGCAACAAAGTTACAGTCATACAGTCACAAGTGGGAGGGGACGGGCGATAAGCAGTGATGAGAACACTAATAGTGATAGTAGTGCAGACTTAGTAAATAGTTGGACAGTGTTGAGGGAATTATTTCTTTAGCAGAGTGATGGCATTCGGGAAAAAACTGTCCTTGTGTCTAGTTGTTCTGGTGTGCAGGACTCTATAGCGTCATTTGGAGGGTAGGAGTTGAAACAGTTTGTGTCCGGGATGAGAATCCAATCGGTTTAATTGGTTATTTGGTTATTTGTTTTGTTAGATTCTCAAGCCATCAATCAACCTCCATCAGCAGACCATTTTGATGGAACCCCTCTCGTCATAAATAGTAGATGCAAACAAATAAACCATTAAGGAGGAAGCAGTCTGAGAGCAACAATGCTTCATTGGTTATCAGTGATGCAAATCTAGATGGTTTAAAGTATTGCAAAGCTGGTTTTTCAAACCAGATCAGAGACTGGATTTAATCAGCGATTGACCTTTTTTTAAAAAAAACATTCTCTAAGCTGTTCATTTATATGGTGTGACATTTTTTCTTCTTTTTGTTGGGAAATTCAGAAAATTTTAGCTTCTGCGTAGCCAGTTTCTCCAGAGGGGAGAAGAAATTCTGAAGTAATGATGGAAACCTCCTTGTCTAAACATTTATATCCTGCAAAAAAAATAAATAAATCTTAGCTCCAGTTTAGGGACACCTGATGTTTTATCAATCCCTTAATTTGTGATCTAATTTGCAAAATATCTTTCTTCATTTACCTTCTCTATTGTATTGACAACTCCTCTCTCTCTTTCTCTCTCTTTCTCTCCCAGTTCAACGATAAAGCTCAAAACGTCAGTTGTTTCAATCATCTTGTACAAGCTAATGTGAGGAACAAGAAGAAGTTGAAGGAAGCCGTCTACAAAATCCAAGCGAAAGGAATCACTGATTACAAAAAAGGGTTCAGTTACGCCTTTGAACAGCTGCTCAATGTAAGGGCTGGGAAGCAACACGCATGAGCTTTTTCAACTGGGGTTCATCATTTGTGTACTGTACAAATGCTAAAAAAATCCATCTTTTTAAACCAGAGGTGGTATTCTAAAGTCATTCCCCTCATCCCCAACACCTGGGTTAAGCTGTGGTGCTAAGTTGCTATGTGTTTATAACATGGTTTATGCAATAAACAAAATAAAAAAGGCTGGGTGAGGGTATGGGTTAAGCCCAGGATAAGAAAGAAAGAGAAGGAGGGAGGAAGGGAGGGAGGAAGAAAGAGGGAAGAAGAAAGGTGAGGAGGGTGGGAAGAAGGAAGGAGGAAGGAAAGGAAGAAAGAGAGAGAGAAAAGAAAAAAAAAGAAAGAAGAAAAATGTAGCTTTTGAGGGGTCCTAGAAGATTTTCTTAAGGGACCTCCAAGAGGCATCCACACTTCCATTTGTTTGTTTGTTTGCTTGCTTGCTTGCTTACTTACTTACACACACAACAGTGTGGTCAAACTGTCATGTGCAGGGAACCAAGAACGACACACATTATTACAGAACAGTTTCTTTGTTATTGTTTGCCTATAGACAGGAATCTTGCTGGACTAAAGCACAAATCTGCCTAGCTATTAGATATATCCAGTGAGAGTTAGTTTGGATCCATCCTGGCTCTCTCCCTGCATACCAAGGATTCCATGCTGAGCTTCATCTTTGCTCCTTGGGAAAGATTCCATCTCTCCTGCAACTCTGTCATAATTTCACCACCTTGACCTTCTTTTCCTACCTGTTGCCTCCCCATATGTTCATCTTGCGCCCTCCTTTCCCTTCCCTAATTTATTATCCCCTATCATGTTTTCTACTCCTGCCACTTCTTCTGTTTCTACCTGCTGTTCACTCTTCTCAGCTGATGCTTCCCAACCTCGCCACTGTCTTTCCAAACTTAACTCTATGAAAGCCGCACGATACTTTTTAACCAGTAGAGGGGGCAATGATATTGGAGAAGAAACAGCAGTGCCACAGTGCCCTCTAGTGATAAATAAATAAATTAACAGTGATTGACAAACACTGATGATGTAACCTAGTTTCAGTAATGAAATGTCTGCCAGAAACAAGTTCAGAGAGCACCAATGACCCCCTTGAAGAAATACATTCCTAGTAAAAAAAAAAAAGAATCAATTTTATCTGAGTATTAATTTTTAAAACTCTGGACATGAGAAATTTTTACGGCAGTCTGAACGGGCTTACTAAAAGATATTGCCCCTGTTTTGCTCAGCAGGCATGAATTAAGGTGGCATACATTGCATGTTATTATAAAGTTATGATAAAACTTTGCCTCTGTCCAGACTAGAAAAGATATGTGAAATAATGATGGTCAGTTATTCTAGCCAGCATGTGTAAGAATTACTAATAGGAAATAGTAGGTAGGTAGGTAGATAGGTAGATGATAGATAGATAGATAGATAGATAGATAGATAGATAGATAGATAGA
>BLBF01000022.1:15318276-15334020 GCA_015471245.1 Laticauda colubrina | reverse complement strand
GATAGATAGATAGATAGATAGATAGATAGATAGATAGATAGATAGATAGATAGATAGAATACTTTATTGGCCAAGTTTGATTGGATACACAAGGAATTTGTCTTGGTGTAAATATTCTCAGTATACATAAAAGAATACTTGTGTAGCATCTCCAAAATGTCTGTGAAGAGTCTCAGTCATCCAGGTCATAGTTGTCCCAAATATGGTTTTTTTTTTTTTTGGCTCTTTTTTTCAAGAGGTACTTGGACTTCCTGGTTTTTCTTTGAATTTTCTTGAATGAGAAGTGAAATATCTTCAAAGAAAAACCAAAAAGCCCAGAAAAAAAGAAAGCCCAAGAAAAAAAAGCATCTTTGAGACAGCATCTCCAAAATATTCCTTAGAATTGTCTTGGGAGCACTAGTAAAAACCAGTGCTTCTCTATCATTTACTGTCCAAAATTAAGACAATTCCAACTTTGTTCCCTCTCTGGAAAGCTTTGAAAACCTGTATTTTCCTGGAAAAGACTGACTGTTCTGAAGTTCTTTTTAGAATTAGAAAGTGAAGCATTACACATTCTATGTCAGGGGTATCAAGCTCGATTTCATTGAGGACCATACCAGGGTTGTGTTTGGCCTTGGGGGGCATGAGGCCATGGCTGGGATGGGCATGGCCAACTCAACATCACTCATGTTGGGGGCGCCTGTGGTCCCTTTCTCCTTCCCCGTCCCTTCTTGGATGCTCAATTGCAAAAGGGGAAACATTTCTCGATGCCTCCTTGCCTTGTGATCAAATGCCACTTTTGTTAGTAGTTTGTTTGGCTAGCAGTCTGTCAGCAAAGATGGGCGCCCCTCCCGAGCTCAGTTTTCAGCCATGGTGGCCTCCTGCAGCAATCTGCCAATGAAAGAGAAGCTCAGCCTGGGTCATGCCAAGTCACTGCGAGCTGGTCCTTCGCTGTTTCCAAGGCAGTCCTGTGGGCCAGATTTAAGTACTCCGCTGGATGGACCTTGTGTTTGACACTCTTGGTCTATGTTGCTGGTAGACTGATATTGCAGGAGGGAGGGGCTGTTTCTGCAAAGAGACAGGGGAGTGGTCTTTGGAATCTCTGGTGCTCAAGAAGAGGGCAAGTGTCACATCCTTGTTGGAGTCTGATTCTGAGGGGGAGATTGAGCAGCTGACAGGGAGTGGGAATGTGGCTCCGGTGGCTGTGGAAGAAATGGGGGAAGGGCACAGTCCATCTTAGCATTCAGAGGAAGGCCCAGGCCCACCCCCTCTACATCCTAGGACACACATGGAGGAACGGAGAAGGGAGCAACGTGGTTTATGAGAGAGAAGAAGGCCCTGATCCCTTTCATTAGTTGAGAACAGGATATAAGTGGGGCATTTGCACAGAGCTGGAAGCAAAGCATGCACTATCTTGGTTGAAGCTTATCTGGGTTTTGGCGTCCTCCCAACTGTGGGTGCTGGTTATCCTTTGAAAGTCTGCAATTTATCATCCTGGCCTGCCGTGTTAATTACTTCAGCATGGTTTGTGTTGTTTTTTATTTCTAATTATCTTTACTTTGGGTTTGGACTGCATTTCTTCCCTTCGTAGCCGGTTTTTGAAGAGTTTGTTATCCAGCCGAGGATAATTGTATATTGGGGCCCAACTTGGAGGCATTAAAGGGAATTTATTCTACTTTTGTGACTTTATATTTTTGTGTCACACCTTGGGTCATCACAGCAAGGATAAATCCTCCCTAGCAGTTCACAGCATATACTGTAGCTACAGTATTGCAGACAGTTGTTTTAATCTGGCAAGATTCTGTCTGTAGGCCAACAGCAATAAAGGAACTAGTCCAGATGTAGTTCTTGGGTTTTGGGGCGGCTTGCCAGTCTAGCAAAAGCTGCTTTCAAGGTCTTTTGCTCATAACGATCCTACAAGGTGGTAGTGTACAGGAAGTCCTTGTCTTATGACCCCAATTGTGCCCAAAACTTCTGTTGCAAAGAGAAATGTTTGTTAAGTGGGCTTTATGACCTTTCTTGCCACAACTGCTAAGTGAATAATTGCAGACATCTAGTCAATAGCAACATAGTTGGCTTCTCCTTTGAGAAGGTCACAAAAGGGACCTCAGGACATTGCAGCCATCATAAATAGGACTCAGTTGCCAAGCATTTGAACTTGGATCACGTGACCAGGGGGATGCTGCAATGGTCATAAGAGTGAAAAATGGACATAAGTCACTTTTTCCTGTGCTGCTATAACTTTGATCAGTCACTAAATGAACCATTGTAAGTCGAGGACTACTGATATAACTCCTATACAAAGCTACTCATTTAATATTCAACATTCATAAAGTGGAAATTACTGTATGCATCAAGCTATGCCAATTTAGCAGTAATTCAATATCAGTTCCTAAATCTTTATTTGACCAATAAGTGCTTTCAAGATATTATTTAAATTGGTCATCAATTGAGATATACAGTTACAATAATTTTGCAAAAAAAATTGTATTTATTAAATATCTAAAATGGTCCCTTTATTTAAACCATGGTGATTGTTCACAGGTTGAATCTTTACAAATTATTTTATTTATTCAAGTGTGTATTTATATATTTTATATATCATCACAGAATCTGGAATGTAAGCAAGTTGTACCATGGGTAATTTATCATATTTATGAAGGATTTTTTATATTTTATTTCCAAATCAAGATTGTATTGCTAGTTTTATTAACCTAGGGAGAGTGTTTTGAGAAAAAAAAGATTGATAGATAAACAACTTAAAATATTTATGACTCAGTATTTAAGACTCATTTAATTTAATAATCTTGGGTCTTGGCAATTTAAAAACTTAATTTTAGTGTACTGACATTTTTGTAGTACCATAAAGTTATAATTGCTTCAGAATGGCCTTAGTTATTGAATAAGTGAGTGGTTTCCAATTTTATTTATAAATCACATTAACATCCTGTCTTTCTTCTGTGGAGTTAGTTTGCCAATCTTTCTGTGAATAGCAGGGAGAAATTATCTTATGAATGAAGGCAGATATTTGTGTCCCAGGATAATGTTGTGAGATCTAATCTGGATCGGTCACTTGGACCACAGACTTATTCTTCCAAGCTTTCAAATTCATGCTGGAGCCCATTTTCAGGGAATTTCACTTTACTCAAATGCGTGCTTTGGGCTGTTCTAGGTGTCATATTTATGTGGTGCCTTCCTATTGGCTGATTGGTATGTTGATGGCTGGCGATTGGCTGTCATTTCCTTGTGCTTCCAACTCCTAAGTACTTGATAGGCTGGTGGTAATTCAGCACCCCTGTTGACTGATCAGGGACCTCAGTGGTGGGATTCAAATTTTTTACTACCAGTTCTGTTGGTGTGGCTGGTGTGGCTTGGTAGGCATGACAAGGGAAGGATACTGCAAAATCCCCATTCCCTCCCCACCCCACTAACCTGCTTTCCAGCTCCGTTCTCCTGTGCAGGGCAACAAAAGAAGACCGAGCCAATCAGCTGGGACTCAGGAGGCAGAGAATAGATGGGGCGGGGCCAGTCAGAGTCGGTATTTGCCAGTTCTCTGGACTACTCAAAATTTCTGCTACCGGTTCTCCAGAACTGGTCAAAACGTGCTGTATACCACCTCTGAGGGACCTGTTTCCCAGGCTTCAATCATTTCCTTGGCGATTTTTGTTCCTGCTCAGCCAACAATCAGAGTTGCTGCAAAATCAAATGGTCCTTGTTCATTGCAATGTGAGACTATCAATTATTATGTGGGATAAATGAGGAGGAAGCTAAATAATAGACTGCAAGAAAAGAAGTCAGCAGTCAGATGAGGAGACCTGAACTCATTGTAGGTCAAAGCAATCAAAGTCCCATCATTTTTATGTGTATGTGTCATGCCCTATCAGAGCCTGAATCTGTGGAGAAAGACGAGCTGGAAATGGAGCCAACAGAGATAGAGGGAGTTGCTTCATTGGCTTGGAAGGAAAATGGGGAGGAGCAGGCTGAGGCAGGGCAGGACCTTTCAGGATTGGGAAGCCTTGTAAGCAGGGAGGAAGGAGGCAGGATGACCAAGAGAGTTCAAGCAGTGAACATGAGAGACAAAGCTCAGGCGATGCACAAGGAACACCCCCTCCTGATCCATGAGCATGGAGAGTGGAGAGAAGGCAAGAACAGTGCAGACTGGCTCAACTACTCGGGAGGAGAGCACCTGCCCCTCTTCACAACTGGTGACTGAGATTTAAGGAGACACCGTAGGGAGGGCATTTGTCAGGTACAAACATTTAATTCATGGAGTGTTGAATGCCAAGGTTCCTGGATTCCTTGCATTCTTTCTGGCTTTCTGGTAATAATTACCTTGCTCCTTTACTTCCTGGACTCCTCGACTTGCCCTGCTGGATTTCTTGCTTTGCAGCCATTGTGCTCATAGCATTATGCTAGACTACTTGCAGTTAGAGGTTGATGGAGGTATGTGTGTGAGAGACAGAGAAAGAGAGAAAGAGAGAAAGAGAGAGATCACTTTGTTTGGGACTTGCCAGAAATGTGGGAACATTTGGGGCAATTTGGAGCAATAAAGGGGCAATTTGAACTGTCAGCTTCCTCTGTACCATGCCCCGGGTTATCCCAGGGGTGGGATTCTACTGGCTAAGACCAGTTCTATAGAACCGGTTGTTATGATTCTGTGCAGTTCAGAGAACCGGCAAATTGTGCCCCTGGATGGCCTCTCCACTCCCCACCCAGTCAGTCCTTATTGCACATGTGCGACATTGCTGACTGCGTTCTCCCCCACCCAGTCACTCCTTAAGGTATTTCTTTTTTTTCCCCTCCCGATGATCAGCTCTTCTGATAATCAGCTGTGCTGGAATCCCCCTCGCTGTCTTACTGCTTCGCCCAGGAGGCTTCCCTGTGGCCCAGGTGGCAAAAAAATGGGGAGAGGGAGGTTGCTGCAAAAAAAGAGAAGAAGCCACACCCACCCACCCAGTCACATGGTCATGCCCACCTAGCCACATCTGTATAACTGGTTGTTAAAAAAACTTGAATCCCACCCCTGGGCATCACTGTATGTGATGAATATTTACATGTTTAAAAGGGTGTACCTTTAAATAGTGGTCTCTATATACAGTGAGGAAACATGGAAAAAGATAGAAGCGTGTTTCTGAAAAAAAAAGTCTCATATGACTACATTCTCCTCTATTCCAGGACAGTCAAAGTGTCTTCAGAGCTAACTGCAACAAAATTATAATGTTGTTTACTGATGGAGGGGAAGAAAAGGCTCAGGAGATATTCGAGAAGTACAATAAAGACAAGAAGGTAAGATCCTCTGGTAAATTTTTCTTTTTGATATTTCCTTTTAAAAAAATTATTTGCAATTTTTAAAAAAAATCAAGAAGGCGTTGCAAATATGTAACATGTATGAACTTAGTTAGGTTAGTGCATAAGAAATAGGAATGAATAGTAGAATTTTAAACAAAGAGCTTTGGTCTATTTTAAAATAATATTTTATTCATTTTCACATTCACATAATATTGAATATGATATTTTTAGGCAATCATAAAAAAAGAAATGTGACAATTTAAGGAGATAACAGAAACTATGTCACAGCTGGGGTAGCACCAGGTTGACCATCTGGGCTCAGAAGCTAAGCAGGATCGGGTCTGATTAGTATTTGGATGGGAGAGTTTCTGGAAATGCCAAAGCTGCAGGCTATATTGCAAAGTTGAAAAACATTCTGGAAGAAGGGCTGAAGTCAACTTTCAGTTCTTACCAAGAAAAGCAGATGAACGTGTCTATGTGACACCCAGATTTGAAATTCCAAGGTCTCTCGACTTTCAAAGATTATGTCATGGAGCACAATCACACACTTGTGAGTTCTCTGTCCAAACAATCTCAAATTCACTCTAACTGTGTCTTCCCTCAGCGCCATCTTCACAACCCCATCTTTCCAAGTGTTGTTAACATGGTGGCAAGACTTCCAGCCTAATTGAGTGTTGTTCAACTTTCATTTCATGGCTTGTTGATAGGAGCTGAGAAGAGAGGACACAATGCCTATTCAGCTTTCGTGTATTTTGGAAGAACACTTGATGAAGGGTCTTCAAGGTCAACTTCATGAAATTAGCTATTTTCTAGTTTTTGCTGAAGTCTTCTGTTCCCCTCTTCTTGGACAGTTGAGTTGGGACAGCAGGACTGAAGCAATGGAAGTTCAATGGTGGTAGTGCCATGACTGTTCTACAGTTGGGAACCCAATAACTATCTGTACTCAATAACTATCTTTGGTAGCATGGGAGATAATATCGTGACATTTTCATCTGGGGTAGCACATGGTGGTTGGGACCAATCAGAATAAAGCTGGAAGGACCTTGGAGGTCTTCTAGCTCAAGCTGGAGACCCTATACTATTTCAGACAAGTAGCTGTCCAGTCTTTTCTGAAAAACCTCCAGTGATGAAGGACCTACAACTTCTGAAGGCAAGCAGTTCCACTGACTAATTGTTCTCAACTGTCATTGAGAACATTTCTCCTTATTTCTCTCCTTGATTAGTTTCCATCTGTTGTTTCCTGTCCTGCCCTCAGGTGCTTTGGAGAATAGCTTGACCCTCTCTTCTTTGTGGCAACCCCTCAAATACTGCATATACTGCTATCACGTCCCTCCCCAGTCCTTCTTTTCTCTAGACTAGCCAAACCCAATTCCTACAACCATTCTTCATATGTTTTTATCTCCAGGCCTTTAATCCTTTTAGTTGCTCTTCTTTGCACTTTTCTCAAAATCTCAAAGAAGACCAACTAAAACAATTAAAGGCCTGGAAACAAAAACAAACATCAGAGGAATAGCTACAGAAATTGCAAATTGGGTATGGCTAATGTAAGAGAAAACAAGGGCTAAGGGTGACATGATAGCAATGTTCCAGTATTCGAGGGTCTCCCAGTTGCTTTCACCCCTTCTGCTGGACAACTGAAATTCTAATTTTTGGGGGGGCTACTCAAATTACCACTGCTGTTTACAGCAAGCTGGAAGTAGTCGTGAGATTCAATTTTTTTTACTAACAGTTCTGTGGGTGTGGCCTGGTGGGCGTGACAGGGAAGGATACTGTAAAATCTTCAATCAGAAGTGGTATTTGCTGGTTCTCCCAACTACTCAAAATTTCTGCTACCAGTTCTTCAGAACTGGTCAGAACCTGCTGAAGACCACCTCTGGTTTGAAGTCCTTGATTCAGATAGTCTCTGACATGTAACGGCCAGAGATGGGAATTCTAGCCAGATCCTAGATCATTGATTGATAAGAAGACTAACCAGCTTAAAGAATGTCAGGCAAGCTCTTCCTTGTAATTAAATTTAAGACTTCAGCTAAGTGGTCTGTCACTTTCCAGAAAGGTCTTTGCGGGGATGCATAATTACGGGCACCAACTTCTTGTTCGCGCATTCATTTATTTAATCCATGGTCTGTGCATAGAATGTCCTAGCATCTGGCAAATGACATGGGCTGATTAAAATCCTATTTTTATAAAGCTATGTTATGTGAAATAGGCCTGAATTGGTAATAACTTGGCTGTCTGGAAGACTGTTCAATTCCACCGATGATATATTGGGTTTTTTTGGTTGTTGTTGTTGTTGTTTTTTTGCAAACATTTGGTGGGAGTCAATTTTGTATTTAAGCTGATTTGACCTCAAGGGAAATCGAAGAGAGTTGTTAAGGCAGAGATGGATCTCATTATGAAATGAGATGCGATGTGCCTTTTTGTTCTATTTTTCAAAAGGCGGTGTGGGCTTTTGTACCAAGAAAATAGATATTGAGGGGAACGAGGATTTACTTCAGAAACAGCTCATTTGAGTAGAGTAATCAATATAGTGCAGCGATGTGCACCTTTACCTTTAGGAATATTGTAATTCTCAGTGCTTATTTTGAAGAATTCATTGGTTGGAAAATAAAAATGCACACCCACAAAGACAGATTTGAGCCGCAGTGGCACAGTGGTTAGAGTGCAGTACTGCAGGCTACTTCTGCTGACTGCCAGCTGCCTGCAGTTTGGCAGTTTGAATTTCACCAGGCTCAAAGTTGACTCAGCCTTCCATCCTTCCGAGGTGGGTAAAATGAGAACCAAGACTGTTGGGACAAGATGATGACTTTATAAACTGCTTAGAGAGGGCTATAAAGCACGGCAAAGTGGTATAGAAGTCTAAATGCTATTGCTCTTGTTATCTCTGCCATGGTGGCGCAGTGATTAGAATGCAGTATTGCAGGCAAACTCTGCCAACTGCCAGTAGTTCGATCCTGACCGGCTCAAGGTTGACTCAGCCTTCCATCCTTCTGAGGTCAGTAAAATGAGGACCCAGTTTGTTGGGGGCCATATACTGATTCTGTAAACCACTTAGAAAGGGATGCAAAGCATTTTGAAGTGGTATATAAGTCTAAATGCTATTGTTCGTTCAGAAAAAGGGGCTTCAAACAATTAACAGAGTTCCCCCTCCACACAGGAATCTTGTTTTCATTGTGAGATTGTCTTCTAAACCCTTATTTCTTGATATTAAACCTGGTTTATGAAGTTCCATGTGAACGGACCAGTGTTACATGAATTCACCATTCATGTTCAATCCAACCCACATAAGATGTCTTTTCAGATCTGGAGATGAATATCTGACTGTTTGAACTAGAGATAAATTTAAAAATTCTTTCAGGCAAAAGTTTTGGTCAAACTTCTCTGTGGATCCTAGGTCTCTTGTTGCCGTTTTGCCAGGTTGGAAAACATCAAACCAACCTTCCCTTGAGTTGTCTTCTCATTACCACCCAACTTGGCATTCCAGTTGGAAACAGCCCTGATTCAGAACTTTTACTGATTAATTATTGGCTTAAATTAAGTTTCTTCCCAGTGGGCTTCACCCCTCTTACTTTGATTGACATTTTTCAGTCTAATTGGCACTGGAATGTTGAATCCAAATTAGCTGCTCTCGTATTCTCTTTGAATGCCTTATTACCTGGGAGGCTTTAAAAAGTGAAACTATCTTTTTTTAGACAAGGAACTTTACATGGTGAGCTTCAACAGGATCTAGGCAAATTGCTTGATAGCATTTACCCCCAAGGGTTTAAAATTTTTTTTTCCCCAACTAGGTAGGCATTTAATTCATGAAAAGACAGTGGCACATAGCCTGGCTCACCTTAATGTTTTTATCTTCACTGGTCTTGTGTTATGAAATTCATAAATCCTTGTGGGAGCTAGATCTGTTTTTATGGACAGAGGAGAGCAAGATCCTCCTTCATATATTATTCCATTGACCATTTTATTGAGTCAATCGTGCCACTCATGAAAAAAAGATGTTGAGGCTCCGGAAAGAGTACAGAAAAGAGTAGTAAAGAGGATTAAGAGTCTGGAGGCTACAAAGAATGGTTGCAACAATTGAGTATGTCTACTTTAATGAAAAGGAGGACGGGGGGGGGGCATGATAGGAGTCTTCCAATATGTGAGGGGCTGCCACAAAGAAGAGGGAATCAAGCTGTTTTCCAAAGCAGAACAAGAAACAATGGATGGATACTAATCAAGGTTGAACCAGAGGTGGGCTGCACATATTATAACAACCGGTTCAGCTAGTGTGGAACCGAAAATGTGTGCACGTGTGTAGGAATCAGCTGGGCTGCATGGGCAGGGCAAGTAAGCCAGATATATAGGATGGGATAGTACTGGGGCAGGTGGTGGGTCCAGGCAGTGGTCAGAAATAGCAGTACGGGCAAGCTGGTCTGAACCAGCAGTAGCCCACCACTGGACTAAACCAATGCAGAAATAAGGAGTAATTTTCTGACAGAAGAATTAATCAATAGACTGGCTTGCTTCCAGAGGTTGTGGAGATTAGAGGTTTTCAAGAAGAGACCAGATGGCCATTTGGCTGAAATGGTGTAGGGTTTCCTGCCTAAGCCGAAGATTGGACTAGAAGACCTCTGAGATCCCTTCCAACTTTGTTATTCTGTTACAATGCTTCCACATTTGGGTTCCTATCTGGCAGAGCCACATCTTCAGGTTCCTGTGGAGGGTCAGAAGCAGGGGTGGGATTCTACCAGATCAGATTGGTTTGGCTGAATCGGTAGCTCCAACGATCTGCTGTTGGGCCTGCCTGGACTCCCATGCTGACCTTTATTTCCTGCTTTTGACGTGCAGCTGCTTTGCACGTCATCTGTTGAAGACACAGGGAAGAGAGTGCAGGACTGCAGGAGGTGAGTAGGAAAACCTCTCTGTGTGCAGAAAGTGTACATTTGGCGTGCACGTGGGCAAAGTGTGTGTGCGCATGCAAAGTGCGCCCACCAAGGCACGCCCACCAAACTGGTGGTAAACCACTTTGAAATCTACCACCGGTGAGAAGGCTGGGAGCTGATCTCACTTCAAGGGATAAAATGTTCCAAAAGGCAGGAGCCAAAACAGAGAAGGACCCTTTTCTTAAACCCCTCCTGGTTCTTGGGGGTATCTTTGTTAAGAGCCATTGATACCCCCAACTTAGAGATGTTTAGAAAAAACTGAGAGGTGGTAAAACAAAAGAAAGTTTGAGGAATCGAGAAGCTCAGGGTGTGTAAGTAACAACAGCAATATTCTGGAGAACATCTTGGAATATTTCCACAACTTGTCTTCCCGATGGCTTCCCAAAACAAACTTAATTTAGATAACCAAAAGCAATCATCATACAACTGATATAATTTGAAGGCTAAATGAGGCTCGTCTTCTATTTTTTAAAAGAAACTAGAAACTTTTGGTCACTCAACAACAGCTCTTCCACTAGATGGCAGGCATTGTTTAATGATGCTGCAGTGTCAACCCATCCTTTTGTTCCTCATGGCAAAGTTTTTTTTCTTTTTTCTTTAAATATAATTTTATTCAATTTTCAAAGATTAAAAACATAAAATAAAACTTTATACATTGTTATTAACATCAAGTCATCTTTTACATTTCCTTACATTTTTCTATATATAATTTCTTATTCCATTACGATTGCATAATTTTTTCCTTACTCTTGCTACAAATTAATATATTTCATCTTACATTTCAATCATCTCAATAACACATATACATATTTACATACTTTCTCATTCTTTACCTAATTGCCATTTTAATTTTTTTGTATTCTTAAACCATTTATACCAGGCATCCCAGACCCATAATATGAATCTTCCTTATCTTTTAGTTTCAATGTTAGCCTGTCCATCTCTGTACAGTCTATTATTTTTTTTATAACCATACTCTCTGGTGGTACTCTTTCCTGCTTTCAAAATTGTGCGTAAGAGATCCTTGCAAATGTTAAAATATTTAACATAATGTATTTGTCTTTTTTTATTACAATTTTGTGTTATTATGCCAATAAAAATAGTTCTGGTTTGGATTCAGTTTTCTGATTTATAATTTTTTCTAACCACTGTTGAATTTCTTCACTTCTGGGCAGGTCCACCACATATGAAAATAAGTGTCTTTTTCTTTCTTGCACTTCCAACAGCTTGGGCTAGATTGAACATTTTTGCTAACCTAGCGGGGGGGTAGGTGCCACCTGTAGAACATTTTATACAGGTTTTCCCTGTATGCTGCAGATATAGTTAATTTGTAATTTAGTCCCCACATTTTTTCCCAATGTTCCAAATCTATATTGTGGCCAACATTTTTCGCCCTTACCACCATCGTTTCTTTGACCACCTCCTGTTCCATTTTGAAATTTAATAATATATATATATATTCTGATGCTGCAGTATCAACCCATCCTTTTGTTCCTTGTGGCAAAGTTTTTTTTCTTTTTTCATTTCCTATTAACACTCATAGATACGTTCAAAAGTTTATTAGCATTGCTAATACTAAAGTCCAGCCGTATTATACTCACAGCAGCATTTTTAACTCATGTTTATAGAACACACACATGCACATATATTTCTGTTTTAGGTCCGTGTGTTTACATTTTCTGTTGGTCAACATAATTATGACAAAGGACCCATACAGTGGATGGCCTGTGAAAACAAAGGTATTGTGAGTTTATATGCATGAATAAATACTTTACAACAAGCCACCATTTATATTTATTTATGATGACATTGCTGCTTAGTGGTCTCTGATTTTTTTAAGCTTGTAAAGGAGATTATTTGCAGTTCACAGTTGAAATGTAAAAAAGAGAGGAAACTCCACTCCCTCCTAGTATTGATGAGGTTACCTAGTTGGGCAATGAAATGTCTGCAAGAAAAGAAGCAAACCCAGACAACATGAAGTTAAAGTAACATTTTAACCTTAAGAACAATAGAATATTTATAAAGCGGGTAGCAAAATATGAAAAATCCATATTTTCTCTTATGGATAAAATCAGATTTATATCCTTGTAGCTTTCTTTATTTACTATTTATGAACCTCATGTAGTCTTGTTAGGTCTATATCCTTTCCCTTGCTAAATCTGAATATAAACATAAGCTTAATGCTTGCATGATCAAAGGTATATTTTTACACATTTTATTTATGTAAAGAAGCTCACTTATAATTTATTGTAAATGACTGTCAATTTATTGGGAGATCTTTTGAACATAGAAATCATGGCACGCAACCTGGATATTTGTGTGGCCACTATAGAAGAATAATAATTAACCATAGTCAATAGGAAAGACAAAAAAGTATAGGGAAGAAAATCATCAAGAAATTTACATCAGCAATCTTATACGGCTTCCAAATTTGAATTTCATAATTTCTTCTGCTGTTGACTCCATGTTCATAGTCATAATATTTCTAGTGGATTGTCTGGAAATCCATATTTCATTAAAACTCCAATTTCTGCATTAAATTTTCTATTTCAGGTTACTATTATGAAATTCCTTCCATTGGGGCCATAAGAATAAACACACAGGTATGTTTGCATTTTTGTAGCAATTTATTGATCAGGAATGCCAATTCTGAAGTGGAAGAAATTAAAATTCATCCATATAAAAATAGCTAATCAGCTATTTCTGCTACTCCGCAGAAATCATAGTAGGTAGCTTGGATGATCTATCGATCATCGGTATGACCGATCTATCTCCACTTCTCTCATCTTATAAATACCGGTCAGTGTTGTTAGGTGCCAATTAAATGGGGGGGGAACATTATGTAAAAATGTAGAAGAAGACAATAATTAACAATTGTCGATCAGAAAAGGGAAAAAGTCTGGATGGCAGGTGTGACAGAACCTGGAGACAGCAAAATTGAAGAGAAAAAAACAGAGAAAAATCACAAAATACTTAGACCCACAGATATAACAATGATATGCCTCACACCCAATCTTTGCTTTTTTTTATTAAAAAAAAAAACAGGAGTACTTGGATGTTTTGGGGAGACCCATGGTAATGGCCGAGCAAAAAGCCAAACAAGTCCAATGGACAAACGTTTATTTGGATGCTCTGGTACGTGCAGCGTATGTATTTGGACAAAAAATACTTAGAAATGAAATGATTCGTTGCATTAAAATGTTGCATTAAAATGTTACTCCCATTGTCGTGGTTCAAAGGAATCTCTTTAGCCAAGAGAGAGAGAGAGAGAGAGGGAGAGGGAGAGGGAGGGAGGGAGATAGAGAGAGGAGAGAGAGAGATGATAGATAGATAGATAGATAGATAGATAGATAGATAGATAGACAGACAGACAGACAGACAGACAGACAGACAGACAGGCATATAGACAGATGATAGAGATAGTTAGATACATATATATATATAGAGAGAGAATCTTGACAAAATATACTTTTTTCTTCTTCTTGTGCTCCACGGTAAAAAAAATTGAAGAATTTGCTTTCAGAACAACAGAATTGGAAGGCACCTCGGAGGTCTTCTAATCCAGAACCCACCCCAGGCAGGAAATCCTGTACTATCTCAGATAAATGGTTGTCCAGTCTCTTCTTAAATGCCTCCAGTGATGGAGCACCCACAACTTCTCATGGCAAGCTGTTCCACTGGTTAATTGTTCTAACTGTTACAAAATTTCTCCTTAATTCTAGGTTGCTTCTCTCCTTGATTCGTTTCCATTGCTTTTGTTTGAATGACTCTGCTGAACAGCTTGGCCAACCTAGATGAATGCTTTGGCTCAAGAACAGAACAGAATAGAACAGAACAGAACAGAACAGAACAGAACAGAACAGAACAGAACAGAACAGAACAGAACAGAATAGAATAGAATAGAATAGAATAGAATAGAATAGAATAGAATTCTTTTGTTGGACAAGTGTGGTTGGACACACAAGGAATTTGTCTTGGTGCAAATGCTCTCAGTGTACATAAAAGAAAATATACATTCGTCAAGAATCAAGAATCACAAGATACAACACTTAATAATAGTCATAGGGTACAATAAGCAATTAAATCGGACTAGGAAACAGTCAATATAAATAGAAAGGATCCAAGTTACAGTGACAAGTGGGAGGGGATGGGCTATAAGGAGTGATGAGAAGATTAATAGTAATAGTAGTGCAGATTTTGTAAATAGTCTTGATGTGTTGATGGAAATATTTGTTTAGCAGAGGGATGGCCTTTGGGGAGAAAACTGCCCTTGTATCTAGTTGTTCAGGTGTGCAGTGCTCTATAGCATCATTTTGAGGGTAGGAGTTGAAACAGGATGTCTGTAGATATTTTCACAGCCCTCTTTTGGACTTGTGCAGTGTACACGATGGAAGGCAGGTAGGTAGTAATTGTTTTTTCTACAGTCCTAATTACTCTCTGTGTCTGTCCTGTTGGGTTGCAGAACCAAACTAGACATATTAAATTGGTGTAATTGTTTTCCCCATCCAATGACCCAACTGATTTTCAGCCAAGCATTGTTTGTTTAGCTTTGCTGAAAGGCAAAACGACCTAACATTTTGCTGGTTGTTTAGTTATCTCTAACGTGAAGCGTGTCAACTATACAACCGTGCAGGAAATGACACCGATTTACAACACAGGTTGCAAGAATTGTAACCGCAGCTATCGAAACCTTTGGCACTGAAAGGTGATAACATTTGACAGGCACATTTAAACCTGACAGTGATTATTGTAATCTAGGATTGCTGCCCAGCCGGCTGAATTTCCACCTTTTCCTGTTGGCTTTACAATATAATATCTCTTTAATTTTTTTTTCAATGTGCTCTGTCCATTCTGAGCCAATCCTATCGAAGAGGTCAGTCTTTTGCATCATTATAGTTCCGATGTTCAAAGTTCAATGACCACATTCTTACTTAGTGATGGAGGCCTTACTGGAAATGTCATGGATAAAGTTCATATCTTCCAACACATCCTGTTCTTAAATGTCAGTAAGGAGAGAAGAAAAATTACACCAAAACCATTCCGTCTTCATAATCATTTCCCCCTCCCACATGAGTTCCAAAGAAAAGGAATATTTATTTCATCATCGGCACTGAAAAGCAGATTAAATTATATAAATAAGTTGAACAACATGTTCTACAGATGACCTACAGTGTTGAGGATTTACTTTAGGGCTGAAGACAAAAGTTTGTTTTTTCTCAGTGGTAATGGCACTTTTCTATCCCCTGGGCCATTAAAATAAAGTTTTCTGATTAGAAAGACCAGGGATTTTCAAATTTGACAGCCTTAATACTTGTAGAGTTCAACTCCCAGAATTCCTTCTCCAATCATGTTAACTCAGGAATTCAGGGAATTGAAGCTGAAGTCCAGAAGTCTTAAACTTGCCAAGTTTGAAGATCCTTGAGATAGATAAATAGACAGACAGACAGACAGACAGACAGACAGACAGATTGATAGAGATAGCTGATGGAGAGAGCGAGAGACAGACAGACAGAGAGAGAGAGAGAGAGAGAGAGAGAGAGAGAGAGAGAGAGAGAGA
>BLBF01000022.1:15262120-15318266 GCA_015471245.1 Laticauda colubrina | reverse complement strand
GAGAGAGAGAGAGAGAGAGAGAGAGAGAGAGAGAGAGAGAGAGAGAGCTGATAGATACACAGGGATAGCTGAGAGAGAAAGAGAGAGGGAGGGTTGATAGATTCATAGAGATAGATTTTATATGTATGCATGTATGTATGTTTGTGTATATATGGTATTCAGCTTTGTTCGGGTATTTTCCCATGTCATCATAGTTGTGCTTTTAAAGTTGTAGTAAAGTTTTGGCAGCATCTCATCTGCCATCATCAGGCTTCTGCATTGATATACAATACAGAAGCCTGATGATGGCAGATGAGATTCTGCCGAAATGTTGCTACAACTTTTTGTAGCAAACTTTTTGTAGCAAAAAGTTGTTCGAATTTTGCCCCATTTTATGACCTTTAAGTGAATTTGGTCTTTCCTTATAAGAATGTCACAAAATTTTAAGACTATGATGACGTAGAAAAATACCTGAACAAAGCTGAATACCATACATGTAAGTACCCGCGAAAACTAAAGAATATATATATCGATATTGATATCGATATCGATATCGATATTGATATATAGATATATACATATCTATATATCTCTATCTCTATATATCTCTATCTCTATCTCTATCTATCTATCTATCTATCTATCTATCTATCTATCTATCTAGAGATGATATAGATAGGTAAGTAGGTAGGTAGGTAGGTAGATAAAGCTGATTGATTAATTAATAGAGAGACCAGCAGGCAGGCAGGCAGGCTGGGAGACAGACAGGCAGGAAGAATCATTGACTGACTGACTCATTTTTCTGGAGACCACAAAGTGTGATATGGTGTGGTCCAACCCTCCAAGATGGTAGATGTAGCATACAGAGGGCCAGGCCTTCATTATGATGCTCCATTTGTTCCCCTACAGCTCGTGGAGACTGCTGTTTATTTTCTTCATAAAAAAAAATGTTCCACGTTATTTCACATGTTATTCACAAATGACATTTTGAGAACTGCGGTTTTGAATTGTGACTTCCCTGTTTTCTTGGTTACTTTTTGTTTTCACTATAAAACAATTCTCTCTCCACTTGATTTCTAGGAACTTGGGTTGGTCATTTCAGGAACCTTGCCAGTGTTTAACTTTACCAAAGATCAAAACAACGTTCAGGTAAGCCCCTCACACAATCCTGGGGTGACATAAAGCTTCCACATCAAACAGTTAAATAGTCTAATGATTTGAAATGGAAACCAGTTCATCCTCTCTGCAATGAGCTTGCAATACTACAAGCACTGGGGAAATCAGGAGATTTGAGCAGTTCAAATGAGTATAAAGACTGATTGCAAGCTTGAGTTCTCTACAAAAATCTGGTCAACTAACAGACAAGGGAAAAGAATGGGAGATAAGAAAGACATTCAAGGTGGGTTGGAATTAGATCTTTTGCGGGTACGCAGGGCTCATGACTGCTGACCATTTGGCCCCTCCCTTGTATTCAACTTGGCCATCTCCGATAGCAGGGCTGTCAAACTCCCAGCCCACAGGCTGGATGCGTCATGTGCTGGCCATGTGCACGCCTTGGTTTAACAAAAGGGGGGGAAAGTCTGGATATGGCACGTGATGCTGCCATGAGGACTTGAGTTTGATACCCTTGTGCTACAGTATCTCTGTGCAGAAATGAGTCCACAAAAATACATGAGATTTAACTTTTAAGAGACCACAGGTTGTGTATTTTTCAACCCAAATGGACTGGGAACAAGTTTTGCAACATTTGATTTGGAAATCATCTAAGTAGATTTGTACCTGGAGTTTGTTTGTTGTGGATCATCAGGAAATAACTTCCAGGTTTTGTTTGTTTATCTTGGTGTGGGTGTGAGAGAGAGAATGTGTTGGCAACTCCATTCAGATTGTTCTGATATTCTGAGTATCTTGGATTAATTATAGGCTACTCCTCTGGAGATTGGGAGAAGGCCACGACTGACTGAGACAAAAAAAATAAGAGATGCCTGGATGTACAGATGGTCTTTCTTTCTTTCTTTCTTTCTTTCTTTCTTTCTTTCTTTCTTTCTTTCTTTCTTTCTTTCTTTCTTTCTTTCTTTCTTTCTTTCTTATCGGGAGATGCATACATGGGGTACACACACTATCAAAGTAAACACCAGGCTTTAACAAGACTTCAAATGGTGTTAATTCCTTGGCATGTAAAATGTATACACCACTGGAGGAGGAATCATCTCATCAACATCTGGAACATGCCAATTTCTTCTTAATTATCTTTCACCTCCTCCAAACAGAAATTTGGCTTTATTCATTCAACTTAACATTAAATCATCAGAAAATAAATCTGTTTTTTGTTTGTTTTGTTGGCCAGAACCAGCTGATCCTTGGCGTAATGGGAGTTGATGTATCCTTAGAAGAAATTAAAAAAGTCACCCCTCGCTTTACTGTAAGTTTCCTCTCTTGTCTTTTTGCTGTTTCTGCAGTAGGTTGGATCCTCTTCAACTTTCTCTTCCAGTCTATCTCGTTCCACTTGACTTTCTGGAAGTCAAGGAAGGGAAAAAAATGATTTCCCCTTTCCCCTATTTTTGGCTTCTTTCTTTAAGCAGTAAATGCAAGAGCTCCCCATGTTCTAGTCCCTTGTAGTTGACTTGGAGGTGATGGCTCTGTGCCACGGCTTTCAAAAACCGAGGACACAAAAGGAGCTATTAACCTGATTGTCCTTTCTGCTTCCTTTGTAGCCGATGCTTTTGAGCATTATGTCAACCCACAAACAATCTCCTCTTTTGGACTGAATGGCCTTCCCTTTACATAATACATCATGTTTATATCAATGGGGGATCACTATTTTTTTTTTTCATAGGAATCAGGTTGGAACAAAATGAAACAGCTTAATTTCCAGGATTATTTCATCATAGTTTTGTTTTTTTTCTGGAGCTATAATGAATTATATTAAAATGTGCTGAAATATTTTGCAGCCATAATTTTTTTAATTCCTCGTTGAACCATCTCCAGATAGGCTGAAGATAATAGATCTTGTCATTTGCAAAAAGTTGCATCAATTCAATTCACGTTAGCTTTGAAGAGAAGTTTCAATTCCATAGTCAGTATGGGCAATCCTCAACATACGACCATGGGGGGGGCAATGTTTCTGTGACAAAGTGAGAACAGTGGTTCAGTGAATTTTGCCTCATTTTTACAACTTTTTTGTGATGACCCAGGGTGGGATACAAAATAAACACAGTCACAAAAAACACGTGAAGCCCCTTTTATTCCTTCACTTTACTTCCAAGCTCCAAATATTCTTGACTGGAGACAAAAAACTCCCACACAAGCGGTTACCAGAAGGGGGAAATGCCGTTTAAATTATAAAGAGTAAAAGACAACACAAACCAGGCAAGATAAGGGCTGAAAGACGTCCACAAATATCAGAACACACACTAGTAAGGACGCCAAACTCAGAGAGATACAATAAACTGGAGATATTTTCATGCTTTGTTTCCAGCACTCACCCATACGCATGTCCATCCTCTTATTCAGTTGCTGCAGTCCATGAAGAGGATCAAGGCCCTCTCCTCCCCAGTAGACCACATCTCTCCCTTATCTTCTCCCTGCATGCCCTAGGATGGAGAGGGGATGGGCCTGGGCCCTCCTCTGACTGGCCAGCTGGCCTCTGCCCTTCCCCAGCCTCCTCCACAACCTCCAGAGCCACACTTCCACTCCCTGTTGGCTGTTTCTCCTCTCCTTCAGAGTCACGGGCATGGCACTTTTCTTGCCATAGCTGTTAAATGAAACACTGCAGTTATTTAAGTTAGCAACATGGTTGTTAAGTGAGTCTGGCTTCCCTGTTGACTGTGCTCAGCAGAAGGTTGCAAATGACAAACCAAATAAAATAAAATAAAATAAATAAAGGGGATCATGTAGCTCCAGGACATTGCAACTGTCATAAATTTGGGTCAGTTGCCAAGGATCTGAATTTGGATCGCATGAATCTGGGGGATGCTGCAATTGTTGTATGTGTGAAAAATGGTCATAAGTCTCTTTTTCTAGTGCCGTTGTAGCCTGGAATGGTCACTCAGCAAAAACTGTTGTTAGTGGAGAACTACCTGCATGGTTACAATGTCCAGCTTTTCTGAAATGCAATTATTACATTTCTTTTCCTTTAACAGCTGTGTCCCAATGGTTATTATTTTGCCATTGATCCCAATGGCTATGTGCTGCTTCACCCAAATCTTCAACCAAAGGTATGGGATATCTTCTGGTTGCCATTTATTTCAATTTTCCATTGTTTTGCAAAAGGCATTTGAAAAGATCGTTAATTCCCCAAAGATTTTCAGTTTTCCCTGATAACTTTGGTGCATGTTCAGAAGATCTTTTGCTTTTATTTTATACTCTAAAGCTCCAAGGCCCATCTTTCTGTTGGCTAAAATGGACCAAAGCGGAAGGTAAAAACCCTACCAAGAACTTCCATGCTCGAAGTAGCTGAAATCACAATAGGACATTGCTTTGATTTCAAGATCTAAAGAAAGACTGTTTTGAATTTCTTCAGTTTGTTGTCCAGTTTCTTTGGTTTATGGCCCAATACCTTATTTCTATTCTTAAATTCTTATTTGTGTACATGCTGAAACTGAATCTTGAAATGTGTATGTCCATTTGCTTGTCCAAAAACTGAACATAGTTTTTGACACATCCTCTTTTGCTCTTCGAGTTTAACACACATAGAGTTGTTGTGTAGTCCAGCTTACATCTTTAGTAAACTCTAACTGTGCCTTATTTATATTTACACATACACACAGGTTCTGTTTTTTACATTTTTAAAAAATGTGTTTGAGGAGTTTTTAAACTCAAAACATGTCCAATACAATGAGCTTTTTATTTATAGCTTTGTGCATAGATTTTATTCCCCTAACAACAAATGATCACTGTTCCTGAAACCCCGACAAGCCTTTTGAAACATGACCTAATTTTTTCCCCTGCCTAAAAATTCACAGCAAAACACAGTCTGCAACTGGTTTGTTTGACTTACAAGCAAATTATGTCAACTTCTATTTATTTATTTTTTAAAAAAACTCATTTGATTTAATAGTACTTACATCCAAATCATTGTGGTAATTTTGTGTTCCTTTTTCCCCTGAAACTATTATTAGAATATAAAACCCTAACTCTAAAAGTTCTGGGGAAAAAATCCTTTGATTCAACTGAATTTGGTTTGTGGGTTGGGCTATTAAAGTATACTTATGTAGTATTGAAATATGGCTACAATTACTTGAGCTGGTATAGTAGACCATGTTGTAAAACAGACATCCTTTTGCTTAAATGTTTATTATTTATTTAACTGGATGTCTTAAATTTGATTTCATCATGCAGGACAGGAGTTTTAAAACAGGTAATTATTTGTAAAATAAGTTCTTGTGGAGGACCAGGGAGACTTTCAAAATAAGGTTGGAAATGACCCATGGCTTCACCAACAGAATTGGAGTGGTGAAATGTAACACCCCTGTGGTTGTGTTGGTTTCAATGGCACCTTCACTTGTAGCAAAGAACCCAGTGGAAATGCTTCCAGGGAATGAAACGATGCGTAGATGCCAAGCAGAACCAATATTTACAAACTACTATGAAACTGGAGAAAAGTATTATTTGGTAACCCAGCGAGTGATTCCTGCTAGTTGGTAATTCAGTAGGGACATAACCTGATCCCAGCTCCTCTCTTTCTGTTGAGTAGCCAGTCATTTTAATATTGAAAATTGGGATTCGGCTCTGAGTTGCTGGATCGAAGAGGCAGGTTGTGCACAAAGAGAGGAAGCGCACAATCACACTTGTAAGTCTCCATCTTGTTAGGGTTGTAGGTGTCAAGGTTCCAAGTAATGAATCTATACAGTGGTGGGATTCAAATTGTTTTACCACTGGTTTGGTGGACATGGCTTGGTGGGCGTGCTTTGCCTAACACCCTGCACATAGCTCTCCCATACCAGCTGAGACCTGCAGTGCCAATCAGCTGAGAAGATAACAAAGAGAAAAGTGCAGGGGTGGATGGAAGGACCAATCCTGCACTTCTCTCTTCTTTTTCCTCTCAGCTGATTGTTTTTTCCTTATTCTCAGCTGATCATCGGAAGCTTTTTTTTTGCTACCGGTTCAGCTGAGCCAGTCTGAACCAGTAGCATACCACCAGTGAATCCATAGCAACCAAAACTCCAAGGCATGTAGATTCCTCAAATAATACTTTTATTGGAATTATCATATTGGCACATATCTGTTGAAAACCAACTCTAAAGATTCCCATGTTTTTCACCTCATTGAAAGCAAAAGTTTATCTTTCTCAAAACAATCAGTGACATGGTCCAATCCTGACGCTGTCTGGTTGTTTGATGACATCACTCCACCTTCCTCAAACCAGGTGTGAGAATGTCCTTGGTTCCCAAGAGAAAGTATTTTGTTTTGGCTACAAAATCCCAGCTCTCTAAAAAATCTGCCTCCCTATTCCTCAGCTTGAGTATGACAACACTGAAGCTTCCAATATGGCTTTGGTTAGGTCAACTTCAGCATTGATAGTAGGTGTGTTGTAATGCTTGTTCTTCACATCCTAGTTGAGGTACTTAGCTTCCAGTCCACAACACATAAGGCTATGGGTTACAGGGACAGGGTTTTACTCACGAGGAGTTGTCTCCCTCCACAGTCTATTAGTAAAGCACCTCACCTAAGTTAATGTGATCTGTGCCATTTTTAAATCATCTATCTGTCCTTGTTGCTCAGATAGCAAAATATCCTCTCTCTATTGAGTACCTTCAGTTGGAATCAAAGATGTCATGTTGAAGTTTGGTTTCAGAGATCTAGGACAACTCAACAACTCACTGTGGGACAAAAGTTACACTAAAATAGAAGAAACCGTAGAATAGAATAATTCAAGAAAGGATGCCGAAGGAGGGACAAAATGAAATGTAAATGACAAAAATTAAAATCGTTTTCAAATTCTTTTAAATAATTCAACTGAATAGTTGAATTGTTCCCTCAGTGAGTTGTTCCATACCTAGCTGGCCATGAATTGTTCCCTCAGTGAGTTGTTCCATACCTAGCTGGCCATGGCAAGTTGTCCGATGGTGAGCTAGCTGTGGTGAGGTGGCCGTGGCAAGTTAACCATGGCAAATTGGCTGTGGCAAGTTGATGATGGCAAATTGGTAATAGCAAGTTGTCCCATTCTGGATCTGATTGCCAAATTGCTCAGAATTTTAGATTAGAAGAATGAGGGTTGTTAGATTAGTAAAAATTGACAGCCATGTGGAAATGCCCTATGAATAGATGCTGTTCTGTTGCTTTAGCACATTGGTGTGGGCATCCCCAAAGTTAAACAGAGGAGACCCCATGTCCAGGTAACTACGAATGGAAGTGACTAATGGTGTGGTCAAAGCTATTTTAGCTGCCTGGAAGAAATCTAAAGTAGGCTGTTCAACCAGTTTTTCTCAAATGCATGAAGCTTGCAAAATTAAGTATCAATGCCTCTAGGAGATGTTCCTTCAAGTGAGAGCTTTTGTCTGTTCAGTTGAATTCGTGCTTTATCCTTTGCAGAGAAGCCTCAAAATGCAACAGATTAATTATTGTGAAGTTGATATAACACTTGAGGAAGTATGCAAGGCTTTATGTTTGAAACTGACCACCTATAGAATTCTAAAGTAGATACTACAAGACTTTCAAATGCATCCTTGTGACTTTTTTTGACCATGTCTGCAGCTGTGATGACCCGGGGCGTGGCACAAAGGCAACATAGTCAGATAAGCAATAAGAGTCCTTTATTATCTCCACCTTTGCCCCCAATGTCCAGGTTATCTTCTGACTGGAGGAAAACTCTCACAGGAACAGCCTTTGACTGCAGAAAATTAAATCCAAAACATGGTCAACACAAACTGTAACTTAAAGTCCAAACAAGCCAAACTGAAGTAATTAGTTGACAGGGCAGGAGCAAGAATTTCAGACTTGAAGGCACAGCAAAACTCACATAGTTGGGAAGATGCCAGGAGCACAGATAAGTCACGACAACACAGGATAAAGTCATGTTTGCTTCCAGCAGCTGCTGCACGCAGCCTGCCTTTCTTATTAACTGTTTTCCCAGCTGTGGCTAATGAAGGGAATCAGGACCCTTTCCTCCCCCGTAAGTCATGCAAGCCACGTTGCTCCCTTTTCCATTCCTCCCTGTCTGTCCTAGGATGAAGAGAGGGTGGGCCTAAGTCTTCCTCTGAACTCCCTCTCCCTTGTTCTACCTCTGTCCTACTCTGCACAGCCAGACTTTGCCCTTCCCCAGCCTCCTCCACAGCTAATGGAGCCACACTCCCATTCCCTGTCAGCTGTCCAGCTTCCTCCTCGGATTCAGACTCTGACAGGGGCATGACAGCAGCCGACTGAAATCTGTGAGGCTTAATTAAGTATTGACTAACTTAAACCCCATTAATTTCAGCAGAATTACTCTTCTCAGCATGGTTAGCTGTTAAAATCTGTATTGCGACTGTCTTATAATTTTCTCTGGGGATTTTGTCTTATACAAATGGTCCTTGACTTATGACCACAAATGAGCCCCAAACATCTGTTTATTAAGTGAGACATTTGTTCATGTGGATTTTATCCCATTGTACGATCTTTCTTGCCTTGGTCGTTAAGTGAAACTGCAATTGATAAGTGAGTAATCTGAGGATGAAGTGAATCTGGCTTCCCCATTGATTTCACTTATCAGAAGGTGAACACATCATTTTTGGGATGGTCATAAATATGAACCAGTTGCCAAACATCTGAATTTTGATCACATGATGTTTTGGAAAGGTCATAACTGTGAAAAATGGTCATAAGTCACCTTTTTTCAGTGCCACTGTAAATTGGAACAGTCACTAAACAAACTAATGTAAGTCAAGGATTATCTGTATACATAACACCTGCCTTGTTTCTGATATCTGCATGTATGTCAACATTTTATAATTTATTGTTTGCATTTGGGGAATGCTTGACACAAAAGGTTATGATTTGCAAATGTTACATTGCCGATTTTTAAAAATGTGTCATTGCTACCCCCCCCCCCAGCTCTATTGATCTGAGTTGATTCATTTCACTGCCAAATTTAATAGTCCCTTGTTTCGATGAGTACAATTTTAGCAAATGTAATGTCACAGCAGGATGTACAAGTAATCTGCATTGATTAAAATTTCTCTACTTCATTCAGTTTAAATATTCTCATATCTAAGATATGATATATATCATATAATAACTTAAATGCTTTCTGTAAAAAGTATCAACCAACTGAAGACAAGATCAATCTAATAAAATAGATTACATATTTGGTTCCTGAAGAATATCAGTAGCTTTTTTCCATCCCAACATGCTGGGGTTTTAGTGAAACTACATGCAGATGAATCTTTTTAATAAAGATGTTCAGAATTGAACCAATTTTTAACCTACAAAGTTCCTTTTCTTTAACTGAAAAAAAAATTCTATTCTTTTTTTAATTCTTCCTTTTTATCCATCCTGCCCCCCTTTTATTTCAAAATTGAGTTTGTTTCCACCTTTGCATAACGAAGTCTTTGATTTCTGATACTCCTGTTTGGAAGTGAGATATCATTATTATTATTTTCTTCTAATATATATATGTTATCACAATGAAGTTATGTCTGTTTCTTTGCTTGTATTTCCATCCGTTCATTCATTTGCTATATCAATCTTCTATATCTTCTACAGAGATCTTTCTTTGTAGTAATTCCAGCTTAAATCTAAAGAGTACATGTAATTATAATTGTACTAGTTCTACAGAAAGATAAGTAGGTATAGAAGTAGGTACAGTAAGTAAGTACAGTTCTACAGAAAGGTAAGTTGGATGAGTGCCGTTAGTTTTAGATTTTTATCAGAATATGTTTATTATATGCTGCTTTGAAATCTTCTTCAGAATCCGAAATCTCAGGAACCCGTGACTCTGGATTTTCTGGATGCAGAGTTGGAGAATGACATTAAAGTTGAGGTACGTTGGAATGATCATTTGAGATTTCCCATGATGACAAGACAAGTTAGTTCTGAAGCAAATACAAAGGTCAGCAGCCATCTTAGGTATTTGGGACTCGATTTTTTTATAGCATCTAATTTTTCTTTTGTGCCTCTTGATGGCCCAGTATTCTTAAGACAGCATTCTTCAGAAGAAATTTGTAAGAATATTTTGTCATGAAGGAATTAGGCAAATGTCCTAATTGTCTTCCAGATTTCAACATAAAATTTAGGGGAAGGGAGAAGCTTCAAAAATTAAGATGGAGGGCATGACACTGTGACCAATATTTTGTCTTTTTAGATATAAGTGACAGTAACTCATGAACTAAAGGTTAAGCCCCTGTCACACTGCACCAACGGATGCAAAGAGGATGTAAAACGGACAAAAAAGCTTTCCATCTGTTGGAAAACGCGATGTACTCACTGCCTCCGTTTTGCTTCCTCTCTATCCATCCAGCATCCGTTTATTGATGTTTCATCCGCTCAGAAAGTTTTGAGCTGCTCAAAACTTTTGCGGGGAAAATGTATCCAATTCATCTGTTCTGCATCCGCTACGCATCCGTTCTGCATCCGTTACGCATCCGCTATATCCGCTAGGCATCCGTTCGGCATCCGTGCAACTCGCATCCGCTTGGATGCAGGGAGGAAGCGGAACGGACACGGAACGGATGCAGAACGGATGCCTAGCGGATGCAGCACGGAAACAAAGCATTTAAAATGGAAAATACGTTCGCAGAGGGGACCTATCTTGGATATTAAGGATGTCTAGAGGATGCCTAGAGGATGCCTAGAGGATGCAAAGGGACACCTATACTGCCTATAAAAAAGGGGAGCAACTCACCTGGATCTCACTTTCAGAACAGCAGCCCAGCTGCAGACCTCTGCAGCCTTCATCTGACTCTTCCTCTTCCACAGCATCCAGTCATGTCAACCGTGGATCGTAACACAGTCCTTTTGGCAGCCACCATCCTTCTGCAACAGTGCGAAGCCATCTACAGGCTCTGTGAACTCTACTATGGGAAGAAAAAGAGGCGGCCAAGAAGCGTCTGGGTACGAAGATGGTTCACCAGAAGAGCAGAGGACAGACTGTACAACAAGCTGATGGTGGAGCTCAGAAATGAAGACACTCGTGCATTCCAGAACTTCATGAGGATGCCTCCAGCCATGCTTGACGAAGTTGTGCAGTGGCTGACACCCAGGTTGACCAAGCAGAGCACCAACTTCCGGCCCAGCCTGGAACCTGGACTCAAGGTGGCACTGACTCTGCGCCACCTGGCCTCAGGGACCACATACAGGAGCATACAGTACGGCTGGAGGGTGCCACACAACACCATCAGCATTGTGGTCAGAGAACTGGTGCACGCCATCATTGAAGAATACAAGGAGGAGCTCCTCCAGTGCCCCTCCACTGAAGAAGGATGGAAGAAAGTTGCAGAGCAGTGGTATCAGAGGTGAAACTTCCCCCACACCGTTGGAACCATCGATGGCAAGCACGTGGCCTGCAAAGCTGCAGCCAAGTCGGGGTCCACTTATTTCAACTACAAGGGCTTCTTCAGCATCATCCTCTTTGCCATGGTCGATGCTGACTACAAGTTCATGTACATCGATGCTTCAGGCAACGGCTCATCTTCAGATGCCCAGGTATACAACGCCAGTCACCTCAAGGAGGGGCTGGAAAGCAACCTCATGGTGGGCTTCCCAGATCCAGACCCTCTGCCCAACGACACGCAAGATGTGCCCTACTTCATCGTGGGGGATGACGCCTTCTCCCTCACAACTTACCAGATGAAGCCCTACACCTCCAAATACCTCACCCGTGAAGAGAGGATCTTCAACGACAGGCTGTCCAGGGCAAGGCGGGTGGTGGAGAACGCCTTTGGCATCCTGGCCAACAGGTTCCAGGTACTCCTCACCACCATGCAGCATTGCCCAGAGACCATGAGGAGGATCATGGAAGGTTGCTGCATCCTGCACAATTTCATGCCCACCCGCTACCCAGTCTTGCAGAACAGGCTCGTGGACCTCCAGCATGTCAATGGGGACATGGAGCCTGGGGAATGGAGGCAAGGGCGAAACCTGATAGACACTGAGGATGTGCAAGGCCCCAACAGAGCCTCATGTGAAGGGAAGAAGCAGCGCGACCTCCTGAAACACTGGTGCAACTCCCCAGCTGGAGCAGTGGAGTGGCAAGACAGGATGATAGATGCTTAAAGGATGCTTCCTTCAGCCTGTCTCATCACACTGATGAGATTGTGCCATGTATGTTGAGTGGCCCTACAATGATCAGGGCATTTAATAAAGAGTTGTGTTTGTGTTGACATGTGTGGATGATTATTACATTATTATTGATAATAAAGGGCCATAGGTGTGGCAGCTGGGAGGGTGGACCATCCCGTCCCACTATGCTTGCACTGGAGGTTTATCTATCCCACAGCTATTACCCATCCCAAAGGTATCCCTGCCCATCCCACAGGTATCCCTGCCCACCCCACTGCTATCTTAACCCATCCCACAAGCATGCAAAGGCTTAAACCATTTCGAAAAGTTTCCACCAAGACTTTATTAAAAAAAAGAAATGAAGCAAGTGTGTGAATCAAAAATAGACTTTATTAACAACAAGCTATAAAACAAAAATGAGTCTCTGGCACTCCTCTTGGTCACTCAGTCTCAGGGGTGAAGGGTGCAGGTGCTGTGGAGGTGGCTGGTGCTGGAGTGCTTGTCATCAGCTCCTCCAGAAGCAGAAGCAGCAGAAGCCCCAGCCCCAGAAGAGCGAGCCCGTGCTGCAGAAGCCCCAGCAGAACCAGAGTGAGGGCCAGGGGGCGGGATGGTAGCCCTGTCCCTCTTTCAAGGGCTGGCAGCAGATGGCTGAGGCTTGCTGTACTTCCGCATGGTTGTGGGGTTGCTGGTTGGCAGGGAGGCTGGCAGGAACCAAGGCTGGCAGGAAGGCTGGCAGGGAGGCAGGCACCAAGGCTGGCAGGAAGGCTGGCAGGCAGGCAGGCACCAAGGCTGGCAGGCAGACATGAACCAAGGCTGGCAGGCAGGCAGGCAGGCAGTAAGACTGGCAGGCAGACTGGCTGGCAGCAAGGCTGGCAGGCAGGCAGCCAGCAAGGCTGGCAGGCAGGCAGACAGCAAGGCTGGCAGGGAGGCTGGCAGCAAGGCTTGCAGCAAGGCTTGCAGGCAGGCATGAAGGCAGGGCAGGCAAGGCTGTCAATCCGTCCGACAGCAGGTCTTTCCTCTGAATGGTGACCTGCTTCCGAGCTGCTTCCCTTATATCCGCGGGGCTTACGCAATGCATCCTCCTCGCATGTGCAATTAACGCTCGGCATCCATTAGGCTTCCGCTGTGCATCCGCTAGGCTTCCGCTCTGCATCCGCTTCATCCGTTCCGCATCCGCTTTGCTGCGGCCCCCCGGACGCCTAGCGGATGTGCCATCTGCTCCCATCCGCTTCCATCTGCTGGGCTTCCGTTCCGCATCCGCTTTCCATCCGCCTTGCGTCCTCCCCCCGTCCGTGTTATCCGCTCTGGTTATGCAAATTTTTGCCCCTTTTGAGAGCGGATAACAACGGATGGAACATTTTGCTCATCCGTTGTGTCCGTTTTGCATCCGTTGGGCAGTGTGACAGGGCCTTTAGACTTTGATTATGAGCCAATCTACCATCTTGAAATTTTTGATTCTCCTTCCTCTGGACACCTCTGATAGGCAACATTAATAAGATTGTTATCCAGTCAGCTTTCATGATCTAACAAGCAATCATTCTTTACCATAACTCATACAAAGAGTTGGATTTTTATTGTTTTGCCTCCTGGAGTTTTATCTGTTTGGTTATATTAGCATATCACCATAGTGTAAATGTTTTCTTTTTTAGCCAATACAGGGACAAATAAGGGGTACAAAATCATAAAAACATATATAAAGAATGGAACAAAAAGCTTTAAACCTGATGGGGAATGACGGATTTTAGGGTCTTTCTTAAGAATTTTCAAGAATTTAGATAAATCAAAGGTAACAGAGGAAGGAACGGTACTTTAGCTAAGATTTCAAACAGTTCCTGTAATATCTGCAAAAGGCATTAGATATTGATTAAATCTGTGGTTCAATTAATTGGTGGGAAGAAGAAAAAATAGAATCAGAAATAGATGAACTATAGAATAAATTCCCTATTTGCATAGAAAAAACTACTGAGAAATGTTTAACTTCACTTTGTAAGAAGAAAAACAACTACAGCTAAAAGATATTGTGTACTTAATGCATGGCAAATTTTCCTATCTAATGTAGATTGAACTATGACTAAAATATATGTAATAATTACTTGTTGTCCCTGACAATTAATGACAACATTCAATGGTTCTTTGATTATCACATTTGATTAAAGTTTATGAAAACATTTCTTCTTGTAATATTTCGAACATGGTCAGAAGGAACAATGCTTAGAATAACACTAGCAGTAGCCCTAAGACTTATATACCGCTTCACAAGGCTTTACAGCCCTCTCTAAATGATTTACAAAGTCAGCTACTTGCCCCCAAACAATCTGGGTCCCCAGTTTACCTACATCAGAAGGATGGAAGGCTGAGTCAACCTTGAGCCGGTTAGGATCGAACTCCTGGCAGTGAGCAGTGAATTAGCCTGCAATACTGCATTCTCACCACTGTACCACCAGGGCTTAGAAAAGCAACAGCACTTAGACTTACATACCTCTTCATAGTACCTTACAGCCCTCTCTAAGCAGTTTACAGAGTCAGCCTCTTGCCCCCAACAATTTGGATCTTCATTTTAGTGATCTTAGAAAAATGGAAGGCTGAGTTAACCTTCAAGCTAGTCAGGATTGAACTGCTGGCAGTAGACAGTGAGTTAGCCTGAAATACCGCATCATAAAGAAGTATGAAGTGATTTCTTAATTTTCTTAACCTGTAGATTCGGAAAAAGATGATTGACGGTGAAAGTGGTGACAGGACCTTTCAAACACTGGTCAAATCTCAAGATGAGGTGAGAATACAAAGATTTACTTTCTGAGAAAAAGAAATAAGTTGGCTAAATGGACGTAAAACAAAAATGGCAGAAAGTTAAGGCTCTAATAGTCACAAGTCCAGAGCTAGAAAATTAGAAAGTGGATCATGGTAAGTGCTCATAAGGAACAAAAATACAAGATTCCTCTTCCTTCCAAGCCTATCCTTTTAACTATTACACAAATTTAGGTAGTCCTTGACTTATGGCAATTCATTTAATGACTATTCAAAGTTACAACGGTACTGAAAAAGGTGATTCATGGCCATTTTTCACATGACATCCCCATGGTCACATAATCAAAATTCATGTGCTTGACAACTGACTCATATTTATGATGACTGCAGTGTCCCAGGGGGGTCATGTGATCCCATTTTGCGACCTTCTGACAAGCAAACCCACATTCATTTAACAACAGTGAAACTAACTTAACAACTGCAGTGATTCACTTAATGGCAGTGGCAAGAAAGGTGGTTTAATGGGGCAAAATTTACTTAATGACTGTCTTGTTTATTTGGGGCTCAATTATGATTGTAAGTCAAGGACTGCCTGGATATGTATGTTTGACTAGTTCCCATCTCTTGGGGAAGTGGGAAATCTTCACACTAACATTTGTGAAGTTGCAAGAAGAAAATAAAATATTTGTCAGGTTTCCCAGTGATGAAAACCATTTAAAAAGAAAAGAGCAAAGTCCATCCTTCAAAACAATTTCTTTTATTTAGGAAAGCATCAAATTGGCAATGTCTGTTGTGATTCCAGATCTGACACAACTTCACAATTACACTACACAATATTGGAAATTAGAAACAGCCCCAAAAAGTCACATTCTCCAATAGAAGTAAATCATCGTTGCCTGGTGTCATCACCTCCAGGTCTCAGCAGGGACAGCTTTTGTTTCCATTGGAAGAAGAACCACCTAGCCTAAACAACTCTCTTTATCTCCCCTCCTCCCAAGCTTGAAACCCTTCCTCCCATAACCAGCAAAGAGAATGAAAGAAAGAAAAGGAATATATAATAAGGCTAAATAAAATGGCTACACATATGTCAATTTCAGGCTTGACAATATTATTGAGTGATTCCCTCCCATCTCACTTAAAGCATATACGTATATATAAAATCAAATAATTTTGCTTGCAAACTTTGTTCAGGATGTTCGCAGCTAAGTGAATACCAAAAGCTGCTTTGGGGAATTCCAAAAAGTCAGAATCTGTTCATGCTTAAACTGCTTACAGATAGAATTAAGACACCTATTATAATTTTTTTGAATATTATTAGGAAGCCCACAATGCAGCTGCTGAACAATTCTTAGCTTTTCTAGAAATCATTGTTTCTGGTTATAATGCTACTGGGAGCCAGGAGTTGTAGTGATAAATGATGCAAACTGAATAACTCCATTCTTTTGGGTTATATTAACTCTGATTAAATCTCTGCCAAGCGTCAGGAGACCTTCCAAAATTCTCCATTGTATTGCCTGCTCCATTCATCCCATTCTGTAATTAAACAAGTTGAAATGTTCAGATTAATGTTTGCAACGCCGGGATCAAGCTTGCATTCATCCTTCAAAGGATGTGAGTCGTAATGATCCTAAAAGAGGAATGAACAACACCAGGTCAATTTTCGCCTCCCTGATCTTTGAAATTGCATCCAGGATTGTTGGTCCCAAATGGCCAGAAATAATATTGACTGGAAAATGATTAAAGCAACGCAATAGTTCAGATCGAATCTTTTCACAGAACTGCAGACAGAAGCATCCTTTGTGTTGTGTTAATTTTTTTTTTTTTGAATGATAAATGCAGAATCACAATGGAAGCTCCATCCTACTTGGACTTGATTGCCTGCCCCTGTCACCTTTGGTTGCAGCTAATTCATTAATGAAAGTAGAAGGAAGTTACAGAAAGAGCAAACTACTTTAGGGGTTGGTGAGCTGTATTCCAGATGCTGTCATACACCAGGGAAATTAGGAGATTCAGGTAGTTTAAATGAGCATAAAGATTTACTGCGAGCTTAAGCTCTCTGCAATAATCTGGCCAACTAACACTCAAGGGAAATGAATGGTAGATAAGAAAGGCATTCAAGGTGGGCTGGACTTAGCTTTCTTATGGGCATGCAGAGACTTGTGACTTATGACACATTGACCTCTCCCTTGGGCTCAGCTTGGTCATCTCTTACATCTGCTTTCAATAACATAGATTTCATTAGCTTCAATCACATTAATGTTCCTAAATACCTTTTATTTTAATTATTATTCATTGGAGTCCATCTTAGCTGAAGAAGATTGTCCAAACGCAGCACCAAATTGAACAATTTAAACAATCAGATTTTTCTACTTTTATTAAATCACTTTTCAAAATAGAAATCTGCACATTAGCTTCTGAACGAATTATGGGTTTTGTCCTATTGTGCTGAGATATAATCACCCTTGGTTCACTTTTCAGCAAAGCTTGATTCTTGAATCTTATGGCATGCTAAAGCTTTCCTGGGATTCTTGATAAAATGTTGAAATTCATTTCTATGCAATAACTACAGTATTCAGCCAGTAGATGGCAGTGTTTACAAGTTTGGATCTATGCTCTTTTGTTCTTAGTAGAGTTTCTTGCTTCCTGTTACAGTCAAATGGTTGAGCAGTAAAGCACATGGTGATTGTTCTCTTTGTGTGATCCGTGGTGTTATACATAAACAAAATTTCTAACATAAAATGATTTTTCTGGCCAATTCTTTTGCAGCGTTATATTGATAAAGGCAACAGAACATACACATGGACTGCTGTGAATGGCACAGATTACAGGTAATCAGTTAGGAATATTTTTTTTCAAAACAAAAAGGTTAAAATGCCATTGTTCCTGACATTTCAATAGTAAAAGCACCATATGATATCTGTTGGATGGCTAGTTTGCTCTGCAACCTTCTGAAAAACAGGATGAAAATCAAGGTAGAATATTTTTCCTCTTATTCCTTTGCAACCAGTTTGTCTTTGGAAAAGTTTGTGTGGAAAATGATTTAGGCTGCCTGGTGCAAAATCTGTGAATATTTAATCTTTCCCTAAGGATTTTGGATAATTCTTCTCTAAGTTCTTCTTTAGTCCTTATCTTTTTTTTCCCCTAACCTTTTCAAAAGGTAGAAAGGTAGGAGAATTTTCCCGGACCTTAGAGATAAATTGATTCCAGGGGCGCCAAAGATGCTATCCCAAGCATCTATATGCAACCTTTAACTGATATTTTTCATTACTCATGCAAACACTTATTAATTACCATCTATTAAATAATCCTTGGTTGTAAAAACAGAGGCATAAAATCAAAATCATGTGAAATATTAGTACTGCTTTGTAAAACCTTAGTAAGGCCATACCTGGAATATCATAACTGGAATATAATCCAGTTTTGGTCACCACATAACAAACAAGATGTAGCCCTTTTAGGCATATATCAACCATTGAAAGTTAGGCTGAAAATTGCAATAAATAGAAGGCCTTTTCTGCACTGGAGCTGAAATTCCAGATGTTCAAAGGGTTTTTTTTCATGCATTTTTCCATGCTTTTGGTACCAAATTAGGAATAAGTCATGTGCTGTAAACAAAAGCCTGGTGCTAAAAAAGGAGGTGGTACAAGCCACCTTTCATGCATCATGGAAGTTGATTTGAATTCTGCACATTTGGCAGAAAGTTGATGGTCCTTGCAGTCCCAATTATACAATTCTTTCTGGCCTTGACAACATAAGCCATCCAGAGTTGTTTAGCTATGAGATGGACAGGGTAATAAATTTCATAAATAAATCAGTAAAATAAACATTCCTGTAGCCAGAAAACTATCCAGGTCATTTATGGTTTTGCAAAATTCCATGATTCTTGCAATGATGGAGGGTAGGTGCCACATCTCAATGCATTTAAATGGAGATCCTTCCTCATCAACACTTCTGGTGATGGATTGACATGCAGCAATTGAAAGAATGAATTCATGGAGTGGCAATTTCTCTCCAAAGTTAATGCTGACATTTCTCATTAGCCACCATTGTTTTTCCGTTTCCTCGCTCTGAACTGTAAACAGCAATTTCTCCTGACTTATTACTCTCCCTTTCTCAATGCTACTTTGCATATGTAATATTTCTGCCCAATATTTCTGAAAGATCTTTTGAATTTGGAAAACAATAGCTGTGAAATCTCCTGGGAGCCTCAAGGCAATAGGTTTATTTATACACACAATTATAGTTTTCAATTAGTTCCATTTTTTTCCCGAGCAGGAACTGGGAATGGGAAGGAAAATCTCCCTGATTTCCCTTGGCAAATATTAGTGATAAGATGTCACACAAGATAATTAATTCTTCTTCGAGCAGATTAAGTGACAACCATAATGGTAATGACAAGAGTTATAGCTCAAGAGTCTACAATTTCTTCTTAATGCTAATTTCAGCAGTTATCTCAGGAAATATTAAACAATAAGCATCCCATAGTAATAAAATGGTGATGAAGCCCAAGAGGATGTAAAATATTCATGATTTATACATGATTTTGACAACAGTCTATAATCTCTGAGGCTATTTTCGATCTTTCACTGCCTTGTTTAGATATACAAATTAGTTATGTTTTAATTACATCTTGAAGCCATGCCACCCAATTCAAAAGTCCTTGCATTTTTTTCACTTCATGAACTATTATTATTTAGCATACAATGAGAATATGACAGAAGAGAAATAAGCATATATACACAATCTATATAATTATAAGTCAAACTTCTGTGGTGGTACGGCAATGGTCTTACATCTGGATGTTCAATTAAACTATGCAGCAATCACTTGTGTTGCTTCGTGCAGAAATTCTAAGGAATCAGTGAATGCACATTGTGAGCAATTGTACAAAATATAACAATAGCAATAGCCTCTAGACTTATATGCCACTTCACAGTGCTCTCTCAGTGGTTTACAGAGTCAGTCTCTTGCCCCCAATAATCTGAGTCCTCATTTTACCAACCTCAGAAGGATGGAAGGCTGAGTCAACCTTGAGCCAGTCAGGATCAAACCGCTGGCAGTTGGCAGAATTTGCCTGTAATACTGCATTCTAACCACTGCGCCACCACAATTCTTAGCAATAACAATAGCATTTAGACTTATTTACTTCCTAGTAATACTTTATAGCACACGCTGAGCATTTACAATGTCAGCATCGTGTCCCCAACAATCTGGGTCCTCATTTTACTGACCTCAGAAGGATAGAAGGCTAAGTCGACCTTGAGCTGGTCAGGATCGAACTCCTGGCAGTGGGCAGTGAATTAGCCTACAATACTGCATTGTGATTACTGCACCAGTGTGTTTAATAGTTTGTATATCTGCCCTACAATTGCAACAAGAGGAATCTGATATGGGGCAGAGGCACTTCTTTCAGTATCACATTTTGTGATACTGGAAGAAGCATGAATAAAACTGAATAAAAAACAGCATTAAATAAGGAAGAAGTGAAAGCGATAAACAGAATCTGGGAAGGAATTGACTGAATAAAAACAGTGTTAGATAAGGGAGTAGTTTTCATTTTTGATACTCTGGAAAGGAATGGACCAAATAAAAGCATTCCATCAAACCACACATCTATCGTTTTGTCCATAGTTTTCAGGTTTACATCTTAACCTGGAGAACTGCTGTTAAATCTCAAATGAATATCGGATTATTCCTTGATTATAATTGTTTGGTTTCTTTCACAGCTTGGCTTTGGTATTACCATCCTACAGCTTTTACTACATAAAAGCCAAGATTAATGAAACCTTAACTCAGGCAAAGTGTAAGTAACTGTGAACTGACTGTGAATCAGTGAAAATGATTCTGTGAAAATGATTCTGCCTTTTTTTTAAACACAGCATTTTGAAAGCTTGTGAAATTCACTAATGTTCTCATGATGTACCATCCCCAATGCTACAGCAATGATTCCAAGCCTTTGTGCAAATATCCAAGGAACAAAAAGTATTTTACCCAAGTAGAATACATTCTGTTACCTTACGGGCTTTAAGTACATCTTGATCTCATCTCATCTCTTGGTTTACCTACCCAGAGAATCATTGCTTTGCATATCCTCTGTTGTCTTTTGTAGGGTCTGATACTTTAGGTAATATTTTGAATAGCTCACCAATGAGTTGCAAGTTGGGTAGTTGGAAAACTAGTGAAACTGATTTGTATGGTGCACCTAATACAGCAGCAGCCTGTGAAATACTGACTTCATGCAAGATGTTTATGGAGATTCTCTTAGACTAACTTGATTCTAACTTTAAATTTACACTAATCAGCATGCATTAAAACAGGTGTCTTCAAACTTGAGAGCTTTAAACTTGTGGACTTCAACTCCCAGAATTCTTCCTCCAGGCTTAGGAATTCTTAGGATGAATTCTGGGAGTGGAATTCTTAGCTTAGGAATTTTGGGAGTTGAAGTACACAAGTCTTAAACTTGCCAAGTTTGAAGACCCTTGTATTAAAATGTCTTATGGAAATTCTCCGTCATCCAGATCATGGTTGTCCCAAAGGAGCTATTTTTCAAGAGGCAACTGGATTTTCTGTTTTTTTCTTTGAAGACGTTTCACTTCTCATCCAAGTGAAACATCTTCAAAGAAAGATGCTTCTTCTTCAGGTTCTTGGATGAGAAGTGAAAAGTCTTCGAAGGAAAATCAGAAAGTCCAGTTGCCTCTTGAAAAAAAAGCACCTTTGGGACATACATTAAAATGAAATGTCATTGCATTCAGCTCTTGAAGTGTCAATATACACGACATAAACATGACAAAATAAATAAATGATGCATATACCCACAAACCCACACATATTACATGACCCATTCATTCAGGTCATGGTGGTCCGAAAAGTGCTTTGTCCAAAAGCAATTGGACTTTCTTATTTTTCCTTGAAGATGTTTTGCTTCTCATCCAAAACGCTTCTTCAGTTCTGACTGAATGGTGGGGAATGGAAGGATTAATACTCCTTGCAGACAGCTAGTCATTTGCATTCTTTAAGACAGTCGTTGAGGCCGCTTGGTGGTCTGTCCCTGTCCTCAGGGTCACCTGAGTGGTGAACATGGTTCCTGTAGTCTGCAATTTTTTTCTTCTGGAAATTCATTCCTACTCCTACACCATTCCAATTTTCGAAAGGGACCTGGGCTTTCTTAAAGATGAGATTTACGTTCTTGATGCTTGAGCCCTGCTTCAGATTTACAACAGTTAAAAAAAGTTTTGCAAAAAAAGTTTTGCAACCTTGTGACCAGCAAAGTTAATGGGGTCAAAGCCAGACTCAGTGCCACTAACTGAACAACTGCAGTGGTTCACTTAACAATGGTGGCCCCCATAAAATGGGGCAAAGCTCCCTGAACAAAGTTCTCACAAAGCTATGTAAATTCTGGGCTCAGTTGTGGTCGTACATTGAGGACTAACTGTCTGTTAACAAATCCTTGGCCGGAAACATGCACCAAAATTTCAGAAATACTGTTGTTTTATTTCCTCCAGAATACACCTGTACAAAAACTGAACCTGCAATCTCTCTCTCTCTCTCTCTTTCTCTCTCTCTCTTTCTCTCTCTCTCTGCCACAATATTTTTATTCACGTGGCTAGTTGAATAAAATATTGGCTTGTGACCCCTTTTGTTTTACCCTGTTTTTCTTTCCTGTTTTCTTGCCTTCTCTTTCTGATGGATAATCACAGTCTTAAAGGGCAAGTATATAACACTCTTGTTGCTAATTCCCCTTTGTGTATTATTGTTGTTGTTTGCCATTTGTATTTCATTTTTCCTCTTGGCTGCCACCCTTTGTACTGGTCCCTAAAAGTTTTTTTTATTCCCCAATGCTGGTTGGGTATTATAGAGGCAGAAAAGCTAAATGTGTCTAAAATGACATTACATCTCTCCTCCCTCTGGCCCATTTTTGTGCGTTACTTATCTTGTGACTACAGGGATGTGGTGGCTCAATAGCTAAATCGCTGAGCTTGTTGATCAAAAGGTCGGCAGTTCAGTGGTTCGAATCCCTAGTGCCACGTAATGGGGTGAGATTCCATTACTTGTCCCAGCTTCTGCCAACCTAGCAGTTCGAAAGCACATAAAAAATGCTAGTAGAAAAATAGGGACCCCTTTGGTGGGAAGATCACAGCATTCTGTGCACCTTCAGCATTTAGTCATGCCGGCCACATGACCATGGAGACATCTTCAGACAGCGCTGGCTCCACTTTGGCTTTGTAACAGAGATAAGCACTGCCCCCTAGAGTTAGGAACAACAAGCACATATATGCGAGGGGAACCTTTACCTTTATCTTGTCAATCTCTGATCCTCATGTGTTTGCTCCTCTCCCTTGCTGTTTTTTGCAAACCATCTTCATTTTATTTCTCGTCTGGAGCCTTTATGCATTTCAGCAATCCTGAAATGCAATAACTCTCAAGTAAATTGAATTAATTAGCACCCATTTTGCAAATCCAAATGAGTTTGGTTTTTCCGTCTGGGTAGTTTCAATGGCTATGTGTCCAATCTGGGCATTCTTGACGGAGGTGGCAGAGAATGCATTCCACATTCATCGTCCCACAATTGCAAATGATACAAGGGCTGTTGTGATGTCACAGTGCTAATTCTGTTTCCTTTGTATGGCTGGCTTAAGGGCAGGGCTTGCATTGTGACATCACAACACACCCATTTCTTCACGTTCGCACGAATCTCTGGATTCACTCAATGCCTCTGATGATGATTCAGCTCACTTTTAAGTTGCAACAATTTTAGATTGCGGTTGTTTTTCCTGAGTTGCTATTTTATAATTGGATCTATTCCACATCTAATATGAAAACATATAAGTTATGGTCATGGGGCAAAGAAGATGACCTGGTCATCTGAACACTAAATATGCTTGTGTTTCATCTCAGCTGTCTACGAAGACTGGCTATGGTGCCTTACATAATCTATTGAATTAAATGTGGAATTCATCCAGGTGTTTTTGTGGCTAAACATTTTTGCCTATCGACTAATGCTATCAAATGTTGAATTTAATTCATTTAACATTTCACTTTTCTCTTTGCAGTTATTGCAACTCTCAAGCGAGAATCCTTTGACGAAGTTGGATATACGTTTTTAGCACCCAGGTTAGTCATTTTTACCAGTCGATCTTCATGTTGCCAAATATTAAATAATATTTCTTGATTGATGTAGTAATTACTTCTGGAGGAACAGGACTATCTAATAAAGTAGAGCAAGTCAAGATTAAAGCCCTATTGAATTTAAATAATAGATTGTGAATAAATATTGCATGCAGTTTTGGGTGCCATGATATAAAAAAAAAGATGTTGAGACTCTAGAAAGAGTGCAGAGAACAGCAACAAAGTTGATTAGGAGGCTGGAGGCTAAAACACATGAGTTGCAGGAATTGGGTATGTCTCGTTTAATGAAAAGAAAGATTAGGGGTGATGTGATAATAGCTTGCCCAATGTAATATTAGGGTGAAAATGTCATTTTTTCCATTTACTTTTTTAGGGACTACTGTAGCACAGTGAAAATAACAGACAATAATACTGTATTTCTTCAGAATTTCATTGAATTTATGGATCAATATTCACCCGAAAACCCTTCATGTAAGTATGGCCTTTTCAATAAATTGCTCTTTGACAATAAAACATCAGTTTAATTTCCACAATAATGGAGTGAAACAAGTGGGAATGTTCTGAGATACAATAGATAGACCAAGATTTTACCAATCTTGTTCTTTTGCTAATAATTTATTAGTAGTAGATAAATTCTCTTCTCCTCTCCTCTCCTCTCCTCTCCTCTCCTGTCTTCCCTTCCCTTCCCTTCCCTTCCCTTCTCTTCCCTCATCTCCTTTTCTCTCTCTGCTCTTCTCTCCTTTTCTCTCCTCTCCTTTTCTCTTCTCTCTCCTCTCTTCTCTTCTTTTTTCATGGTAGGTAATGGTTTGGTGATGAGAGCTTTATTGGATGCGGGCTTCACAAGTGACCTGGTCCAGAATTACTGGAGTAAGCAGGACCCGTGAGTATTCCTTCTTTGCTTCCTCTACCCCAGCGCATGAATAGCTCTATTATTTCTGAATCCTGATACTACCTTTAGCTATCGGATCAGAACTTATTGTTTGAACAATCCAGCCAAAAGAAATAACATGATAAGATGAAGAATCTTTTTTGTTCTGTTTTAGAGGAACATTCTAAATAAGCTCTTGAGGATCCTGGCCTGTCCTTCTCAAGTGATGTTGATCTAAAAAAATATTTCTCTTTCTAGCGAGGGAATCACAGCACGCTTCGTAGCTACGGATGGAGGGATCACTAGAGTATATCCCAAAAGGTAAAAGAGGGTCATTTAATCTTCAGTAGGGGTGAGTTTGCTAATGAGTCATATGCTCAAACATCTGATTTGAGGTCAAAATTCCTGCAAAGTCCCACCAACATGGTGGGATTGAACAATTAAAATAATTGTAATGCAATAATTTGATCCCCCCTGCATAAAACACCTTAGCTGGGATCAATTTGAGAAAGGCTTCCTTTAAAACATAATACCGACTGCAGAATATGTGGCACAATACCCTGGTTTAGATCTTCAAAGTAAACAAAAGATATGTCGATCTGTAAAGTCACACTTTCAAAAAAGAAAGGGAAAATTGGGGAAAATTTCACCCAGGGTTTAGGAAAAAAGAAAAGCTTGCTCAGTTCACTCACGCTACTGCTCAGTCTTTCTCAGTCCCTTCTTCCATCCAAATGTCCCAGCTTGGTCTGGCCATAATGGCTGTCTTCTTCTCTGCCAGTTTGAGGGCTTCCTCTGGACCTGTGAGGGGTTGCTTTCCTCCTCACGATCCATGGAGTGTCCCTTCTTCTTTGTCACCTCTCCGGGGTGACTTTTGGCTCTCTGGGGGGCCTCCTGACAGATAGAATTAGGCTGGATTAGTGGAGCCCCACTAACCCACTACCGTATTGCCATGACATCAGCCTCACCTCCTCCCCAGTATAGATCTTCAAACTAAACAAAAGATATGTCGATGTAATGGTAATTCTCACAAAATCCAAAGTGAGTTTTGAACATCCTTTAAATCATACAAAAAAAAAAAAAGTTTAATCCTATTTATGTAGCAATAGTTTGAGTTCCAGCATGCTCCTTAAGAGCTGTTCTGGAAAAGTGTTGACTTTTTGGGATGGATAAACACAATTCTTAATTGTTTTCGTAGATTTTCACGGGTACAGGTATGCAGGTCTTGGTGGGTTCGGGTCTTTTCCCATGTAAGATTGAGAGTATCTTGGTGACATTTCAACAATGACCCAGGAAATTACAGCACAAGACCCAGGATGTCACAACAATAGAACTCAGAAGGTCATCACACAACCCATGACCCAAGTCATTACAACCCAGGAGATTACAGCACAAGACCCAGGATGTCAAAACAATAGAACTCAGAAGGTCATCACACAGCCCATTATCAAGGTCGTTACAACACAGGAGGTGAATAGACATACAGCCAATACGTCAGCCACACATGTTCTTACAAAAAAACCACCCAATCTGCAAATATCAACTCCATCAACCAATCAAGAACTCACAACATAGCCAACCTCCCCACTAGTATATATAGCGAGACGGCAGCTCCAATCACACTTTGTTCGTACAAGCACAAAGCCAAAAGTACCAGCCTGAAGATGGTGAGTGGGACCTCGTCAAAACGTTGCCAAGATACTCTCAATCTTACATGGGAAAAGACTCGAACAAGCCAAGACCTGCAATTCTTTATTGACATCTACTTTTGAAATTGTATTTTAGAAATGATTTACTTGCAACTGGAGTGCTTGCTAATTCAAGAAATGTAGTCTCAGAGGCCTCTAAATTTAGTCTCAGGTGTCACAAAAGGAATAGCTTCTGCCTTACTACACCATTCCCACCATCTTGTCTTTTAGACAGATACCATTCTATTATGTTTAATTCCATTTTTTAAGATTCTCAGTTACTATAGCTAATAAAATCAAGGATCCTATTTCTCGGGCTTGTTACTGATAACTGGCCAAGTATCTCAGCTGCTGTGTAGATATATTTATTTATTTTGGATGTTTTTATTGTTTCTTTTTTTAAATTGCTTTAGGCTTTTAATCAAAGTATATAAAAGATGCCTAGTCATCTTATAAAGGAGCAGCATAAAAATTCAATCCATCAATCAAACTATATTTTTTTGAATTGTAAGTTGCCCAGAGTCATTGACTAAGTGAGATGGCCGCTATAGAAGCTGAATGAATGAGTGAATGAACGAATGAACGAACACCAGAAAAGATAGTGCCTTGATTTCAATAAGGCTTACTGTCAGTATACCCATTTTGTACTTTTCTCATAATATTTTTTCCCTCAATCTTTATTCACTTAGTGTCAGCCCTATGGGGTAGATCACATCAGGAAACTGAATTCATTGGAAGAATAGGATAGGATAGGGTAGGATAAAATAGAACAGAACAGAACAGAACAGAACAGAATAGAATAGAATAGAATAGAATAGAATAGAATAACAGAGTTGGAAGGGACCTTGAAGGTCTTCTAGTCCAACCCCCTGCCTAAGCAGGAAACCCTATATCACTTCAGACAAATGGCTATCCAATCTCTTTTTAAAAACTTCTAGTGTTGGAGCATTCACAACTTCTGGAGGGAAGCCATTCCACTGATTAGTTGTCCTGTCAGGAAATTTCTCCTTAGTTCTAAGTTGCTTCTCTCCTTGATTAGTTTCCACCCATTGCTTCTTGTCCTATCCTGAGGTATGGCAGCCCCTGAGTTATTGGAATGCTGCTAAGACCAAAATTATGCTTTATTGAGAGAAGATACAGGAACAGAATCAGAACACAACTGGTTGTATTTTCTTTTTCACTCCATTTTATTCTCCAGAGAGTTGGAAGGAACACGTCTGAGCCTCTTTTTAAACCTTTCTCCACCTCTCTGGGCTTAAAACTTGCTTTTTCTGTACCTGTTATTATCTTAATAGCTTCTGGGTGGCTTTGCCAAGCTCATTTCCCTGGCTCCCTGCCTTGAGTACCAACTGCCTTAGCACCATTTAAAACAACAACAAAACCCAGTAAATTACAATTAAAAAAATAATATCCATGTCTTACGTTTAGTGCAGGCGAATATTGGACAGAAAATGCGGAAACTTATGAACAGAGCTTCTACAAAAGGAGTTTAGATAATGAAAATTATATCTTCACAGCTCCATTCTTCAACCGTAAGTCGCTGAGCACTCAGAATATTCACAATCTTCTTTGGCAGTGCAGGTTCTATTATATATTTTTTAAAAGTTTTTAAATATAGTGGGTGGAATTAGCCTGCAGTACTGCATTCCGACCCACTGTGCCATCACAGCTAAATGGAGAATTTTTGTATTGCAAACAGAAAATTCAATAGTAATCTTCAAGTCTGCAATTGTTTATCGTTAACACCGATCTGTTGCAGTACCTATTCTGGATAGTAATGCACAATTTAGCAATTGTCACACAAAGGTGCAATTTTAGATAAATCTGAAAGAAAGAAAAAAGGATATGTAAAGGCGATAATGTTCCCTATAAATTTACCAGGACTATAAAATGGTGCCGAGAGATTTGTGGAAAGCCACACTTAACCTAAACTTTCACATTGGAAATATATACATATATATATTTCCTTGATCTTTTTAATAAGACCGTATATTCCCAGGCAGAATTCTACTCATGTCTGAACAATGATCATTGTTATTTCTGATAATTTTATTTGTGGGCATCTCGTTTTCTGATTGCATCACAGAGTCCACCTAAATCTTAGTAAACTATTCAGTAACAAACTCCTTTTTGCTTAGTGTTCGAATCCAGATGTGAGTAGAATGATGTCATTTTGGAGTTAATCAGAACAGGGGAAACAAGAAATGCAAAATAAGGCAGATGAATGATTAATTCCTAATGCACCAGTGTCATCCAAGGGCTATCAGTGCTATTGATAAACAGACATGTCATAATGGCAAGTCAATTCTATTTTCTGTTTCTGAATCCTTAGGAAGCATCTATGAAGATGGCATCATGGTAAGCAAGGCTGTGAAGGTCACTGTGAATGGAAAACTTCTGAAACCAGCAGGTAGGAATGAATGGGACTGTTTCTCCACACAGAAATATAATTCATTATTGACCATAGTAATTTCAATAAGACAAAGCCAGCATTCAGAATCATCTAAGGGGGATGAGGTTTGAATTCTGGAGACCAAGAAATTCTGAGAATGGTATAAGAAAAGAAAAAGCATGTCCAGAAGATGATAGATAGATAGATAGATAGATAGATAGATAGATAGATAGATAGATAGATAGATAAATAGATAGATAATAAATAGACAGAGAGAGGATAGACATAGAGATAGATAAATATAGATTTAGATGATATATAGGATCAGATATAGATGATAGATAGATAGATAGATAGATAGATAGATAGATAGATAGATAGATAGATAGATAATAGATTGGGTTTATAGACTGATCAATAGCTAGTCAAGAGAGAGGGAGAGAGAAACAGAGAGGGAGAGAGCTAGAGATAGCTAGAGGTAGGTCAGGTAATTAGATAGGTAGGTGGGTAAATAGATAGATATAGCTGATAATTAGATAACTGATAGGTAGATAGGTAGATGGATGGATATAGATAATAGATAGATATATTAATGATAGATAGACAGATAGCTGATAGTTAGATAACTGATAGGTAGGAAGATTGATAGATGCATATAGATAATAGATACACCAGTAGTTGACAGATAGATAGATTAGATAGACAAACAGATGATAGATAGATATAGATTTAGATGATATATAGAAATATATTACAGATAGATAGATAAATAAAGGTAGTCCTTGACCTATGATCAAAATTGAGCCCAAAATTTCTGTTGCTAAGTAAGATGTTGTTAAATGAGTTTGTCCCATTTTACAACCTTTCTTGCCATAGTAGTTAAGCAAATCAGTGCAGTTGATCAGTTAGTAGCCCAGTTGTTAAATGAATCTTGCTTCCCTATTGACTTTGCTCATCAGAAGGTCACAAAAGGAGGTCCCATGACCCTGGGGACTTTTTGACTGTCATAAATACGAACCAGTTGCCCAGCGTCCAAATTTAGATGCTGCAATGGTCATAAGTGAAAAAAACCCAGTCCTAAGTCACATTTTCCCATGCCATTGTAACACTAAACGAACCATTGTAAGTCTAAGTGTTGTGGAGCGGTGGAATAACCTGAGACAAACACGGAGCGAACTTCAGTTTTTTACTTTACTGAAACAATAAAGGGTTGCCGTGGCTGCCGCGCTAACAAGGCAGCCAGCTGGCGACAACAGCTGATGCTGTTTGACAGCTCCCTTTTATAGCCGGCTGTCAAACGGCATCAGCCAATAGGAACGGTCCGTGTTCCCACTGGAAACACAGACCGGAGTGAAGACTTCTGCTTTAGTCCATTGCGAACGCTACACTCTTTTCCCCTAGCATGGAGCATGTGTAGTATTTAAGATAGTTCGGGCGCTTGCGCAGGTGGCCAGATCTTCTGAGTCCCAACAAAGTTGCTGCTGGAAGGAATTTCTCTGCTTTCTGGGCAACTTCTGGCACTGACGAAGCTGGTGTCTCGGCTTCAGGCATCTCAGGACGATGACAGATCAGGTAGATGACAGATCAATGTCAGATCAGGTAGGCTTGCATTCTTGTCGGGCCCGATGGAAGTTTCTGTGTGCGCTGGTCATTTTTCTATTGCAGGGACACCTTGAGGGCCATCTGCAAATGTACTCCAATGTCTTCTAATGTCTTCTAAGGTCGATGTGGCGGCGCCAGATGCACCTGTCTTGCAGTAGGACCCTGTAAGACCTAGGACCAGTTACTGCCACAATTTACCCTGGCATCCATAAAGGGTGCCCTGTATAGTTCCAGGTATAGACCTGGTCATTCTCAGTGAACTCCCTTGCCTGGCTGTTTGACCCTAGGGGTGTGACTGGGGCATAATGCGGATGGAGTCTATCTAGGGTGGTCCTTGGGTGTCTACCCATGAGAAGTTCAGCTGGAGACTTATTAGTGGTGGCACAGGGGGTTGTGTGCTGGGTTAGGAGGTACTTAGCGAGCCTAGAGTGCCAATCTATAGGCCCAAACCTTGCCAGGGCTTCCTTAACTGACCTGACTGCCCTTTCAGCCAGGCCATTATTGGCAGGATGAAATGAAGCTGTAAGGGAGTGCCTTATACCTAGGTTGGCTAGGAAAACCTCAAACTCACAGGAAGTAAACTGGGGGTGGTTATCAGACACAATGGTGTCAGGGAGGCCATGGGTAGCAAAAATCCTTGAAAGAGCCTTAGTGACAGCTTCTGAAGTTGTAGTGGTCATTAAGGTCAGTTCCACCTTTTAGAAAAAGAATCAACCATTACCAAGAATGTGCACCCATGAACAGGGTCAGCCAAATCAATGTGTACACGGGACCAAGGGGTCCCAGGATCTTCCTACCTGCCTGGAGTGGATGTGGGTAGAGCAGGTCTGGTAGCCTGGCATGGCTGACAAGAAATTCACCCAACTACTAATCTGAGTATCCATGCCTGGCCACCATACATAACTGCAAGCCAGGGTTTTCATCCTGACAGTGCCAGGATGGCCCTCTTGCAGGACCTTTAAAACTGAGTTCTGCAATTTAGAAGGGATAACTACCCTAGTCCCCCAGAGTAAACAGCCTTGCAAATAAGATAGTTCCTGCTAGCGACTTTTGAAAGGTAGGAATTCAGGAGCATAAGGAATTGCTGGCCATCCCCTTCCCACCCAGTCAACAACCTTGTCCCTGGAAGAGTGGGCAGCGATATCAAGGGCAGTTATGGGGAGTTTGAGATCATTGATCTGTAAAACAGCGTTTGTTAGTGCAGGATTCTCCACAGGAACAGGCAGTGGACAGCGACTGAGGGTGTCAGCATGGCATAGACTCTTGCCAGGGTGATGAACAAGTGTATAGGAATAGGCAGCCAGAAATAAGGTCCACCTGGTCATTCTTGGAGACAAAATCTGAAGGGTTTGTCTTTCGCCAGACAGAAGGTCTAACAGAGGCTTGTGATCAGTGATCAGTTCGAAATAGTGTCCATAAAGAAACTCATGGAATTTTTTGACAGAAGCAACTGCAGCCAAAGCCTCCTTGTCAGTTTGGCTGTAGATGTGCTCGGCTGGGGAGAAAGTTCTGGAGAAAAAGGCAATGGGTGCTTCAGAACCGTTAGACAGTTTATGACTTAAAACAGCACCTATGCCATAAGGAGAAGTGTCTGCTGCTAAAACTAAAGGCAACTTGTCATTGAATTGTATCAGGACAGCATTGGATATAAGTAATGATTTGACAGCGTAGAAGGCATGGGCTTCCCTAGGTCCCCAATGCCAAGGGGATTGTTTGTCTAAGAGACTGTGCAGCGACTCTGCAACGGAAGCTTTATGAGGCAAGAATGAAGCATAAAAGTTAAGAAGTCCTAAAAAAGCCTGGAGCTCAGTCTTGTTAGTTGGTGTGGGTGCCTCATGAATAGCCCTTACTTTGGATTCGATTGGGTGAATACCAGAGCCGTCAATTTTGTATCCCAAAAATTCTACCTGTGGGGTGGCAAAAGTGCACTTGTCTTTCTTTAGCTTAAGGCCATGCTGTCTGAAACGAACGAGGACTCCTCTGACTCTTTGCAGTAGCTGAGACTTGTCAAGGGCAGATATTAAAATGTCATCAAAATACGGAACTACGCCCGGTAATTCTTGGAGAAGCCTTTCCATTTAGGATTGGAAAATCCCTGGGGCTACACTTACGCCAAATTGGAAGCACCTACATTTAAAAGCACCCCTGTGCGGAACAATAGTTTGTAGTTCAGCAGCTGTGTCATCAACAGGGAACTGTTGGTAGGCCTGTGACATGTCTAATTTAGTGAGAATGGTTCCTGGCTCAAAAGAATGTAAAAGGTGCTGGATAACAAAGACTGAATAGGCGCTGATTTGTAAATATTTATTTAATGACATCTTGTAATCAGCGCAGATTCTCACACTCCTGTCTTTCTTCAGGGGTGTCACTATTGGGGTTTCCCATTTTGTGAAGTCCACAGGCACCTTGTTTAATTAATTTGTCCAGTTCAATGTCTAATTTGGGGCAGATTGCAAATAGTACCCTTCGAGGCTTTAAACGGATTGGTACTGCCTGAGGGTCCAAGTTGAAAGATATTGGGGTTCCTGAATAACAGCCCAGCCCCTCGCTGAACACATCAGCATAGTCATAAAACAAGGTGTCCACTTCAGCATTTGTAATAGAGTGGATTCCACTTATATGGAGGCCAAGGGCAGGGAACCAGTCCAACCCCAACAGGCTAGGGAGGGCACCATCCACTACTACTAAAGACAAGTGACCTTTAAAAATTTCCGATGACTGGGATGGTTCTGCCTTTTCCGATGACTGGGATGGTTCTGCCTTGGTAGTCATATAGGGTTAACAGGCAACCGTGAAGCTTCTTCTTAGTCATTCTGGGAAGTAGTTGCTTCAAGGTGCTCTATGAGATGATTGACGGTGCTGAGCCTGTGTCAACCTCCATCCTGCAAAATTTTCCTTCTATAGAAACAAAAACACTGATTTTGTTAGAGCCTTTGTTAGTCAGCTTGGCTTGATAGCAGGTAAAACAGTCTTCAACTTATTTTTGGAAATGTTGGGTTGTCTGAGGCTTTTGGACAAAAGTCTTTCCTGCTTGACAGATCCTGGCTAAATGACCTTTCCTTTGGCATTTTAGACAAATGGCATTCCTGAACTTGCAGAATGCCCTGAGGTGGTTTCCTCCACAGCTTAGACAAATGGGCTGAGACTGTGGAGGTGGATTGGGGTTTGGCCTGTTCTCCCCTTGACTGGTTCTTTGCTGCCTGAGGCGATTGACATCATGAGCCCCTTCAGAGCCTTCTTCTGAGGAGGCTTCATCGTAATGAATGGGTGAGCTGCTCTGGCTAATTGGATTTCCCTGAATTTCTGCTGCTGAAAGGGCTGATAGTTCAGCAGCTTGAGACTCTTCAATTGCTAACTTAAGGGTTAAATCCCCTTTAGCCAGTAAAGGTCTTTGTAGCTTTAAATGCCTGACTCCACAAACTAGTTGGTCTAATAACATGTCTTCCAGATAGTTTCTAAACCCACAATGCAAGGCAGCTGTTCGTAGGGCAGCCATGTACCCACTAATAGTCTTTCCCTCAGCTTGAATTCATCTCCTAAAAGCATGACGCCTGGCAATTCGGGATGGCTTAGGGGAAAAGTGGTTGGAAAGAATTTCCTGCAATTCTTCCCATGGAACAGTCTTTATTGAATGTGGAGCCAATAATGCCATAGCAGTGTCAAATACCATGGCTCTGCAAAAACTTAAAAAGTAGGACTTTTTCCTATGGTCGGAAATGTCAGCAAGGTCTATGGCATCTAGGAAACAGTCAAATCAGTTTTTGTAGGACTCCCATGTTTCCGCTGTCGGTCTGAAAGGCAGGAATGCAGGGTTCGAAGTCATCTCGACTCAGCAGTGCCGGATCTGTCGAGGAAAGTTGAAATTCGCACTCGCGAATAGTGACAGTAGCTCTTTAAAGTGACATTCAGCTCGGTAGTGACTTCGGCTCTTTTTGTAGTGACTTCGCTCAGCGATTCTTTGCCCGGTTGCCTCTTATATGTATCCCGCCCTCGTCGCCAGTGTTGTGGAGTGGTGCAATAACCTGAGGCAAACACGGAGCAAACTTTAGCTTTTTACTTTATTGTAACAATAAAGGATTGCTGCGGTTGCCGTGCTAACAAGGCAGCCAGCTGGCAGACAACAGCTGATGCCATTTGACAGCTTCCTTTTATAGCCGGCTGTCAAACGTCATCAGCCATTAGGAACGGTCCGTGTTCCCGCTGGAAACATGGACCGGAGTGAAGACTGGCTTTCGTCCATTGCGAACGCTACACTAAGACTACCCGCATCTCATTTTGTAATGTCGATCCATTAATTTTTTTCCTCATGCTATATGTATTTCTTGCCAGTTGTTGGAGTAAAAATCAACCTGAACAGCTGGATGAGAAATTTCACGACAATCACCACTAAAGACCAGGTGAGTTTTGGAGGCTTCCTTCACCTCCAATTTCCCCAAAGCTTCCTTCTACAATCTTAGCAGCTGAACCAAAGCCTGTATGGCTTCCGCCATGTTGATCTCCCGTAAAGCTTGAAGATCTGGTTCTTCTTCTAGACCCAGGGGGTGTGAAACTGGATTTCTTTGAGGGCTGGATCAGCATTGTAATTCTCCTCTGTGGCCCATTGGGGGGGGGGGATGGACAGATGCCTCCTGCAACACCCTGCCAGCCAAAATGGGCTGCGTGGCCTGGTTTTGGCCCTGTTTTGGTCCAGTTTTCAGCCTAGCATTGGGCACACTTTTTGGGCTGCTTTTGGGCCATTTTTTGACCATATTCAGCCTGTTTTGGGGCCTGTTTTTGGTCTGTTTTTGCCTTGTTTTTCACCCCATTTTGGCCCAATTTCAGTCTGGCTTGGGCCCATTTTCAGTCTGGCTTGGGTCTGTTTTTTGGCCCAGTTTTGACCTGTTTTTCAGCCCTGTTTTTGGCCTGTTTTTCACCCCATTTTCACCCAGATTTGGGCCCAGTTTTGGACCTGTTCTTTGTTCTGTTTTTTGGACCATTTTGGTCCATTTTTCAGCTCTGTTTTTGGCTTGTTTTTCACCCAATTTTTGGCCCATTTTCAGCCTGGTTTGGGTCTGGTTTTGGACCTGTTTTTTGGTCTGTTTTTTTGGCCCATTTTGGCCTGTTTTTCAGCTCTTTTTTTGGCCTGTTTTCACCCCAGTTTGGGTCCAGTTTTAGGCCTGTTTTTTGGTCTGTTTTGGGCCTGTTTTTTGGTCTGTTTTTGGCCCATTTTTGGCTCATTTTCACCCCATTTTCAGCCTGGTTTGGGCCTGATTTTGGGCCCAGTCATTTCATTATCTATGGTGCAGATCAAGGCTGCATCAGGATAACAAAAGAGAAAGTTGTTCCCTCTGCCCTAAGAGCAGTAAAAATAAGAAATTATGGGTTTCTTGCTCCAGCATTTTCTTACTCTTGGGAAACTATCCCCCCTCTTGGATAATGCCATGTGTATTGTGCCTTTGTTGTTTTTGAAAAAGGAATAGTTTTATGAATGCACTGATTCTTACATTTTTTTCAGTGTAAAAGTGGGAGTGAGATTTGCGGATGTGAAAAAAACAGTCAGGTAAGAGATGCAATAGATGATTTCCTTCAGCCAAATAAATTCATCATTAACATCTCATCTGTTTTAAAGGTTTATAATGGGACATTATAATAATAATGATAACAATAATGATAATATAACATCATGATAATATGTCATGTAGTTTGGGACTCACGAAGCAGCCATGTCAATGTTAAGCATTAATATTATTGCAGGATCCTGTACTGTCCAAGGCTTCTGAGATAATAATTGTTTTATTGCAATGCTAGGAATTATTTTCATTCCCAACTGGTAATGAATCTCAAATAGTTCCTTGAGATAAGCACCCATCTTTCTTTCCTGTGAAGTGCTGCCAATAACAGAAGTATCAAATGAACCAGAAAAAAATATGAAGTACAAAGAGCTTCAAGAATCTGAACATAATGAATGACTTTGCTTCCTTCAAAGGTTTTGTAATCCTTGCCTGTCCTTTATCCCTTATGGGAGGGGCAATCACCTCCCAGCCTTACTCCCGAGTCTCCCCTTTTGTTTCAGTTGCTCTCACCTTCTAGCAGCTCTGCATACATGCACACTGGGAACAGGCTCCCTTTGTTCCTCTGACTCGCTGCTGCCGGACTCCAGAGGCTACAAAGGCAGCACCCCACTCCCAGATAGTCCTGGCCCCATCTCTGTATCGGACACAGGACCCTCATCCGAATCCTCTTCAGACTCCCGGACTGATCCCCTTTCTTCCCCACTGTCCGATTCTGCTGCCGTCTGCACAGGCTTCTGGCAAACCACAATAGATCCCATCTGGGTCAGTCACTGGGACTGGAAGTTTTGTCTTCTGAGCTTTCAGACTCATGCTGGAACCCATCCTCAGAGAACTTCTCTCTAGCAGTGTGTCATGCCCCCGTTGGAACCTGAATGTGTGAAGGAAGACGAGCTGGAACTGGAGCAGACTGAAATCGAGGGGGGGTGGCTTTGTTAGCTTAGGAGGAAAATGGGGAGGAGCAGGCTGAGTCAGCCCAGAGCCTTTCACAATTGGGATGGCTTGTAGGTGGGGAGGAGGGGGGGGCAGGATGACCAATACAGGCTAAGCAGTGAACATGAGAGACAGTGTTCCGGCAATGAGTAAGGACTGCCCTCTTTAGATCCTCGAGGATGGAGAGTGGGGAGAAGGCAAGAACAGTGCAGACTGACCTGACTATCCAGGAGGAGAGCGCCCCACCCCTCTTCACAAGGCACGGCTGTGGACTGAGACTTAAGGAGATGGTGTGGGGATGGGCATTTGTTGGGAACAAATGTTGAATTCCTGGAGTGTTGAGTCCCGACGTTTGAACTTTCATGGATTCCTTGAATTCTTTCTGGACTCTTCGTTTTGCAGCCCTGGTGCTCACAGCGTTGGGCTGGACTATTTGCAGCCAGAGACTGCTTAAGTTGTGTGTGTGTGTGTGTGTGCCTGTGTGTGTGTGATATTTACATGGTGCCTCTTGTGTGTGGCTTTTTAGATGTTGATTGGGGTGTTTATGGCTGGATATTAAGTCATTAATACATTAATCAAGACCCCAATCATCATCTAAAAACCCACACACAACAGGCACTATATAAACACCACACAGAGGGGGGCCAAAGAAGGAGCGTTCACGTCGCGGTCCCTGTCAGGAATTTCTCCTGCGAATCCTTCTACCACACTACACAACTACTAGTTCATTACAATGGCTACCAACGACCGATCTGTTGATGAGCGCCAGCGTCATAAACATGGGTCCTTATCAGGACCGGCCCTGAGCATCATCTCATCCAACATTGAAGGTCTCACAGGTACCAAGCAGGATCTTCTGGCTAACCTGTGTATAAAGAACAATTGTGACATTCTTTGTCTGCAGGAGACACATCGTGGGTCTTCACGTATTCGTCCACGCATCGATGGCATGACCCTCATAGCGGAAATACCACATGACCAGTATGGCAGCGCAATTTTCGCACGCAATGGCCTGATTGTGGATAAGTTCTCTATGTCAGACACGGACAACATTGAAGTCCTAACCATTGGGCTTATGGGGATTTCTGTAAGCTCCATCTATAAACCTCCAACTCAGACTTTCTGCGTACCTCCAGGAGTTACCGATGGCCGTGTTAATGTGGCCATTGGTGATTTCAACAGTCACAACACCATCTGGGGATATGGAGAAACCAACGAAGATGGCGAACTTGTGGAGAACTGGTCTGATGCAAACCAGTTGTCACTTATTCATGATGCAAAACTTCCCTCCTCCTTCAACAGCTGTAGATGGAGACGTGGCTACAACCCTGATCTGGTGTTTGTATCAAACAACATCGCTCAACAGTGTGAGAAGGTTGTGCTTGATCCTATCCCACACACCCAACATCGACCAATCGGGCTGAAGGTGAATGCAGCTATCACTCCCCGCACAGTTCCCCTTCGTAGACGTTTCAACCTGAGGAAAGCAAACTGGGAACAGTTTGCCGTAGACTTGGATTCATATCTTCAGGACCTGCCTGCCCTTCCTACCCACTACAATACCTTTGTAGAGTTGATCAAGAAATCATCAAGGAAAAATATCCCACGAGGATGCCGTACAAGCTATACACCAGGCTTGACAGATGACTCCAAGGTGCTGTACAACGAATACGTCAGGTACTTTGAGAATGACCCCTTCAGTACTGACACACTTGAATGTGGGGAAAACTTGACCACTGCCATTATGGATAGCAGACGGAGGAAGTGGCAGGAATTCATTGAATCAACAGATATGACCCACAGCAGCAGGAAAGCTTGGAAAACGATTCGCATCCTTGGGAATGACTCTACGAAATCCCAACCAAGGCCTCAAGTCACTGCTGACCAAGTCGCTCACCAACTCCTTGTGAACAGCCAGGGTAACCCTAACCACCACCCAAGAAGAGCCAAGCTCCCCCAAAATGCTGAGACAGCTTCCCAAGGGCCATCTGACTTCACAAGACCTTTCACCATGAATGATCTGTGTGGTGCTACCAAAGCAATGAAGAGTAATAAGGCAGCTGGGTTAGACGATATCCTCTGTGAGCAGATCAAACATCTTGGACCTGTTGCACTCCAGTGGCTGCTTGACATGCTGAACAAATGCCTGAGTGACAACACCTTGCCAAAGCTATGGAGGAAGTCCAGAGTAGTCGCCTTACTCAAACTAGGCAAAGACCCAGCCAGCCCAAAGAGTTACAGACCTATCTCCCTGCTCTGCCACACGTACAAACTCTTTGAAAGGCTCCTACTCAACCGTATCACCCCCTTTGTAGATGAGCTCCTCATTCCCGAGCAGGCAGGCTTCAGGCCAGGAAAGTCCTGTACTGGCCAACTGTTGAATCTCACACAGTACATCGAAGATGGGTTTGAGGAAGGGCTGATAACTGGAGCAGCTTTTGTTGACCTCTCTGCGGCCTACGATACAGTGAACCACAGGATTCTTACAAGGAAAGTCTTTGAGATGACCAAGGATATCAAGCTGACACAATTGATCCTGAACCTGCTTTCAAACCGGCGGTTCTATGTGAATCTGAATGGTACCCGCAGCAGATGGCGGAGACAGAAAAACGGTCTCCCGCAAGGAAGCGTCCTTGCCCCGCTTCTTTTCAACATCTACACGAATGACCAACCAATCCATCCAAGTACAAGGAGCTACCTGTATGCTGATGATCTCTGCATTGCCTCACAGAAGCAATCCTTTGAAGAGGTGGAAAAAGCACTCAGTGATGCTCTGGCAGGTCTAACTCCTTACTATGCCGCAAATCACCTACGTGCAAACCCGGAGAAGACTCAACTTAGCGTCTTCCACCTTAAGAACAGAGATGCTAACCGACAACTGAGGGTCAGATGGTATGGAAAATGGCTTAAACACACCAATAAGCCGATCTATCTTGGTGTCACACTGGATCGTTCCCTTACTTACAAGGAGCACATTGCCAAGACAAAGGCGAAAGCTGGAGCAAGGAACAGCATATTGAAGAAGCTTGCTAATACAAGATGGGGAACAGATGCCAAAACCATCCGCACCACAGCTCTTGCTCTATGCTTCTCCACTGCCGAATATGCAGCCCCTGTCTGGTGTAGGTCATCCCATGCTGCAAAGATCAACCCAGTCCTGAATGCAGCTTGCAGAGTTATCTCTGGATGTCTGCGTCCAACAAGAGTAGATGACCTCTACTTACTGTGTGGTATTGCTCCACCACACATCAGGCGAGAGGTCTCAGCACAGATGGAGAAAACCAAGCAAGAAGTTAACCCTCGCCACCCACTCTACAATCGTGAACCGGCTAAAAAGAGACTCAAATCCAGACGCAGTTTTCTCCATTCAACCGAATCCCTTGATGACACCGCCCACGGTCGAAGGATTACCCTATGGTCCAACCACCTCCAGTCTGTGACGCATCAGCTCTCCTATGAACCAAGTGAATCACTTCCTCCGGGTTCAAGTGAGGCATGGCCCATCTGGTCATGCCTGAATCGCCTACGGACAGGAACAGGACGATGCAAAGTCCTCATGCAGAAATGGGGCTACAATAGGGATGGAGAAACTGCTTGCGACTGTGGGCAGGATCAGACAATGCAACATCTTTTGGTCTGCCCTCTCCTACCAGAGCCATGCACTGTCAATGACTTGGAGACTTTCAACACCAAAGCCAGATCCTGCGCTCTGCACTGGACAGGACTTGTGTAGTGACTCGAGAAGAAGAAGAACCACACAGAGAATAGCCCAAAGCACCTATTTCAACAGAGAGAAAGTTGCTCAGGATGGGCTCCAGAACGAATCCAGAAGCTCAGAAGACAAAACCTTTGGTTCTGGCGACCGACTCAGATTGGATCCTGCAATATTATCCTGGGACACATATAATCGCCTTCATTCATGATTAATATTATTATTATTATTAATACTCCCTAGTTATCACTCAGGTCCATGATTTGCACAAGCACGTTACAAACGAAATGTGCAGCCACATTTATATTTCTGATACCAAAAGTAACCATAAAGATCAACTGAGCAACTTTTATATCAAACGATAGTAACTCTCAGGAAGTTCTTGAAACTGACAATATCCAGCTGGCTTGAATCCTGAGTGAGAAGAGTAGCACAATTTAATATATGTTAATGTTTGATGATACAAAATTAATAGTTTATCACGTTGTAGTTTATCATTGTAATTTATTCCAAAAGCTCTCCAAAGATGATAACTGGCAGTGTTTTATGCTCCAAAAGGCATGATTATATAATCCGTGAATAAGATCTTGCATTATTATTTTTCTGTTTATACAGGTAGTCTTTGACTTAAATAGTCATTTAGTGACTATTCAAAGTAAAGATGCTGAAAAAAGTAACTTACGACCCCTTTTCACACAACTAATGCAAGATCCCCAGGATCACACAATCAAAATTCAGATATTCGGCAACTGAGTCACACTTATGATGGTTGCCGTGTCCCGGGGGTGTCACATGATCCCCTTTTGCAACCTTCTGACAAAGGGGAAGCCAGATTCATTTAACCAACCATGTTACTAACTGAAGAGCGGCAGTGATTCACTTAACAAATGGGGCAAGAACGGTTGTAGAAATGGGGCAAAACTTACTTGATAAATTAGCAACCAAAATGCAATAGTGCTTGTAAGTCGAGAGCTACCTGTATTCAACTGGAAGGTAAATTTCAACAATTACTTAGTTATATTCTGTGATTCTTCTTTCTCCTAGCACGTTGACTGTGTCATTCTTGATGATGGAGGTTTTCTTTTGATGACCAACCAAGATAACTATGTTCCAGAGGTACGTGACTGAATTAAGTCTCATGTAGAATATCTTATTAATTATGTTCTGACCTATGCTTCCTCAAGAGTACGAAGCCGACTCCTCATCCCGATAAAACCCCCTTTATTTAGTTTACCGTGAATTCCTCTCCAGCAAAGTCCCAGACAACAGTCTTTCAAGAGATTTCATAATTACAGACCTTGATCGGGCTTGGAGAGCTGCCAGGCTGATATCTTTCAGATGCCATACTGTAACAGACAATACTTGGCAAGAATGCAGGAACAGATCTTCACCCAAATAAGCCAATTGTCTCCTGCAAAGTTCCACTCCCCTTTTGCTCCTATTTTATTCCCTATGGGAGGGGCCATTCACCGTCTACCTGTGGCTTTGCTCCCGAGTCAACCTTTGTTCCTTAGCTGTTCCCTTCTTCTGGCAGTTCTGCACATGTGCATATCATGAACAGGCTCCAGCTGTTCTTCGGCCTCACTGATGTCCAACTCCAAAGGCAGCTGATAACTTTCAGACAGCCCTGGCCCCATTTCTTCCTCCAATGCAGAGCACATATCAGAGCCTTCACCATACTTCAGGACTTGCCCATGTTCCTCCTCTACCTCCTCACTGTCTGAATCTGCCACCAGCTCCGCTGTCTGCTGGTGGGCCACAACAAATTAAGCAATATCTTTTAGGAAACACATCCAGTAGCTACTTGACCTCTGTTTGAAGACTTCCCTTTCTTTGTGCATTAGATTGGAAAGTTCTTTGGAGAGATTGACCCTGGCCTAATGAGAAATCTCATTAATATGTCCTTGTATGCCTTCAACAAGTCTTATGACTACCAGTCAGTCTGCGATCCAGAAGATGAACCAAAACAAGGAGGAGGACTCCGCTCCATCAGTGTGGTCAGTAGTCATTGCACCTTTCCACAAAACTCGCTTAACAAATGTTTCTGTTAGCAACAGGAATGTGATTCATATTGCTTTTGGATTTATTATGATCGCTAACTAATGCTGGTGTCCAATCTAAAATGATAAAATACCGAGGAAAATAAGAAATAAAGCACATATGGAAAAGAAGGGCATACAAAGGGTGTAAGGAGCCATGGTGGCAAAGTGGTTAGAATGCAGTATTGCAGGCTGACACTGCCCACTGCCAGCTAGCTTGGAAATGCTTGGAAAGGTGGGAAAAAAGAGACTAGCTTGGAAATGCTTGGAAAGGTGGGAAAAAAGAGACAATCAGGAGCAAGATGGGTGATGGCCTCAGTTACAGTAACAATAAATGCTCCATTGGCAGTGTTGAAAGATCAGGGATAGGTTAGGCTTAGAATGTCATGGAGAAAAATCTATTTATTTGGTCACTAGGAGTCAACAGTTGTATAATGTTTGAATATCCCAAAGCTGCTTTTTCAAAAAGGCAACTGGACTTTGAAATGAACTAAAGAAACCTATTGGATGAGAAGTGAAATGTTTTCAAAGAAAACATCAAGAAAGTGCAATAGAATCAGAATTGGAATGGAATAGAATATAGAGAATAGATTGGATTGGATTGGATTGATTGGATTGGATTGGATTGGATTGGACTGGATTGGATTGGATTGGACTGGACTGGACTGGACTGGACTGGACTGGATTGGATTGGAATGGAATAGAGCTGGAAGGGATCTTGGAGGTATTCTAGTCCAGCCCCCTTCTGAAGCAGAATAACTTATACCATATATCAAAAGTTTGGAAAAAGCAGCCCGGGAACAATCTTGACTTGTATGATTAAGAACCTCTTTAGACAATTGTTTGGGTATTAAGAGGCACAGTAAGAGCCCCACAATATTAACATGTTAAGAAAAACTTTAATAAAACACAGCCTTCCATTAAATCAGAGACGGCAGTGAAATTCCACAAAACAAATAAATCAGTCAGTCCGTCAATATCTGGAGGTTGGGTGGAGAGAATCCATAGGTGTTTTTTTAAAGGTTCTTCTAAGATTGTGCTCTTTGCTTCCTCTTTTTCTAGCCTACCATTGCAGATATTTTACACCTTGGATGGTGGGCATCGGCAGCTGCCTGGTAAGTTGGAATTTGTAGACAAGATCGTTACACATTTGAACCGCATGAATATCTTTCTCAATCCATAAGGATAGGATCTAAAATAGACCTTGGAGGTCTTCTAGTCCAGGGGTCCCCAACTCCCGGTCCATGGACTGGGCTACGGCATGCCCCCTCCAGTCCATGGAAAAACCTCTCTCCATGCAACCACTCCCAGGTGCCCAAAAAGGTGGGGGCCACTTTTCTATTCCAACCCTTTGATCAAACAAGAGACCCTATTCCATTTCAGGCAATTGTCCAGTCTTTTCTTCAAGACTTCCAGTGATTGAGCATCCACAACTTCTGAAGGCAATTTGTTCCATTGGTTAATCATCCTCACTGCCAGGAAGTTTCTCCTTAGGTCTAGGTTGCTTCTCTCCTTGATAGTTTTCACCCATTGTTATTTGTGTGCTGTCCCGCTCACTCACACACACAAAGAAACCTGTGGTTTAGTGGGTTTATTGACATTCCCTTGCAACTCCTTTCACCCAAAACACAAGACTGTCCCGAGCAGACCAAGGTTAGTCCACCAAGCAATGGCCAATGTTCACCAGGCACCTGAAAGCTTCCCGATCAAAATAAACAACCAGGAAAAATTAAATTCACAATGCAAGTGGGGTTCCATGAGGCAAGAAAAGTCCAGAGGTCACAAGGCACGGGGTCAATCCAAAACAAGGCAAGAATCACAATGACCAGGAAACACCCAGCTAAGAAATTAGCACATTGTTCCCAGCATCATTTCAATCAATCAGTCAGAATAGAGCTGGAAGGGACTTTGGTGGTATTCTAGTCTAACTCCCTGCTCAAGCTGGAGACCCTATTCCATTTCACACAATTGTCCAGTCTTTTCTGAAAAACTTCCAGTGATGGAGCATCCACAACTTCTGAAGGCGATTTGTTCCATTGGTTAATTGTCTTCACTGCCAGATGTTTCTCCTTAGTTTCAGGTTGCTTCTCTCCTTGGTTAGTTTCCACTGATTGTTTCTTGTCTTGCCATCTGATGCTTTGGAGAATAAGTTGACTCCCTCTTCATTGTGGCAGCCCCTCAAATACTGGAAGACTGCTCTCATGTCTCCCCTAGTCCTTTTTTTCTCTAGACTGGTGAAACCTGCAACCATTCTTTGCGTGTTTTAGTGTCCAGGCCTTTAATCGTCCCGAGTTGCTCTTCTTTGCATTTTTTTCCAAAGTGCCAACATCTTTTTTGTAATGTGGTGACCAGAACTGGATGCAGGATTCCAGGTGTGGCCTCACTAAGTCTTTATAAAGCAGTATTAATACTTCATGCAATTTTGATTCTATGTCTCTGTTTATATTACCGAGGATTGTATTGTATTAGCTTTTTTGGCAGGTAAAATAGCTCAGCTCACTTTATTGACAGCTATCTTATACGATGCGAAGAGGAAGGGAATATTTATAGAGCTGTAACATTAACATAGAAGGTCTAATTAATATATATATTATACATTGCTATTATAGAAATGTTGCTACAACTTGAAAAGCACAACTATGATGATGTGGGAAAATACCCGAACAAAGCTGCATATATATATATATGTATATGTATAGAGTATATAAATATATATATGAAAGGGAAGTGAGAAATAGAATTCTTGGCCAAAATGTAATGCCTGCACTTTTGCTCTACTTCTAATTTAAGGATTATTTGATTTACCCATTGTCTAATTGGTTTGTAGACTTCAATTTCCTTTTCTTAAGTTCTCAGACAGATAGAGGTATTACATTATGTTGGGTTTTCATTTGCCAGAAATTGTAGGTGACTTCCACCCATCCTTTAGTGAAGGGGAGAATTTCTGAATTTTGACACAGTATACTGTATACGCTGCCTGATTATTTTACCCATGTGGACTTTCCCAGGCAATAAACAACCAATCTTGTTTTATTTGGAACACATCAGGTATACATAGCCCCAGATCTTACATTGAGCTTAGTCAATCATGTCACTGAGTTTTTAATCTCAATTCTCTCATTGCTGTGATTGGTATACATTTTGCTATAGGTGGTCCTCAACTTACGGCCCTAATAGAGGCTGCCTATTGTGACAGTAAGTCATGACAGTTGTAAAACAGGTCACCCACTGGGCTAATTTTATGCCTTCCCCCGCCCCCAATGCTCATTAAGAGAATCACTGCAGTCATTGAACAAATCCGTGGTCATTAAACAAGCATGTTTCCAATATGGGTTGGTTTGTGCAATCCTAGAAGTAAATGCCAGGAGGTGTTTTTTTGACCAAAATAATAATCATAATCATAATCATAAATTTCAGTCATGTGACTGTAGGATGTTGTTGAACTGCTGTAAATAGGGGACTGTTGGCAAGTAACCAAAATCCAGAGATGTGATTATGGGAAGAGGGCAAGGGTGACCATCAGAACTTCAGAACCAGGCTGAATAGTTCAGTTTTGGAAGCCATATTAGTACCAGACGCTTACACGCTGCCACATTCTTGAGCCTGGGGAAATGGGAAGGAGGAATTTCTTGGAGTGTATGTGGTTAGACATCATAGCATTCTTCTTCCAAATCAAGGTCATGTTATATCTGCAACTGGGTGAGTGGACGTCAGAGGTGGTATTCAGCAGGTTCTGATCAGTTCTGGAGAACCGGTAGTGGAAATTTTGAGTAGTTTGAAGAACCGGCAAATACCACCTCTGACTGGAGATTTTACAGTATCCTTCCCCTGCCATGCCCACCAAGCCATATCCACAGAACCGGGAGTAAAAAAATTTGAATCCCACCACTGGCGGATGTCTCAAGTTGAGATGAATGGGGATTGGGGCATGTGATGCGATGATGGGTGCAGGGGGTGGATTTGTAATTTTTTACTTATTGCAAGGAAGCCCAGAATTTCAGATTCAGGATCATAACTCTGAATGGCCACTAAGTCGAGGCCCACCTGTGTACAAAACATGGAATTAGCACAGGGGTGGGCTACTCCGGGTTCACACGGGTTCAGGCAATCCTCTAGCTAAGATTCCATGCAGTTCGGTGAATCCATAAATCCCACCCCTGGCTGGCCCTGCCCACCCTGCCCTGCCCCTCCCAGGAGTCCCCACATGGGCTGTTTTGTATGCCAGGTAAATACAGGGTGCATGTGGAGCTCAGGGAGGGTGAAAAATCGGTCTCCCAGAGGCTCCAGAAGGCTGGAAATGGGCCCACCATTTCCAGCTTCTGGAGGGCCTTCAGAGTCCAGGGAAAGCCATTTTTGCTTTCCTGGAAGCTCAAGGAAAGCTTGAAGAGCCTGAGGAGAGTGAAAAATAGGCCTCCCTGAAGTTCTGGAAGGCCAGAAACAGGACTCCAGAGCCCAGGGAGGGTGAAAACTGCCCACCCCCCCACTGCGGTGCAGGACGCCGACTAGGCCATGCCCACACAGCCACGCCTACCACCCAGCAACCATGCAGAGAACCGGTTGCTGAAATTTTTGAAGCCCACCCCTGAATCAATAGCACAGGAAATGTAAGAATTCTTCATTGCTGGAGTTGCTCTAATGGATACTGATGTGGTTGTTCTGTATCATTGTTTGTTGACCTAGGTCTATTTTGCAGCAGCTAGTCTGGGGGTTGACCTTCCCACGTTTCCTTGGGGCAGGTAAGTGAAGAAGCTGGGGAAAGAGGAGGTGTCCATCAGCAACTTCATGCAGAGGTGACCCTGTTGTTTGTTCCACAGTGGAAATGGAAGAAGAGGATTTCAGTGGCTTCCCATCCAAACAGAGTTGTATCACAGTACAAACACAATATTTCTTCGGGTCTGACGATAAATCCTTCAATGGCATTCTGGACTGTATCAACTGTTCTAGGTAGGTGTCACCTCAAAACCACCTAACACATTTCACCTCCCCTTTAATAATGCTCAAAATATAGAGATGCAAACAGAACAGGTGCATAAATATGTTAAAACATTGATTTGCAACAGTATATGGAGATTCTCAGTCATCCAGGTCATAGTTATCCCAAAGGACAGGAGGAGGCAATTGGGAAGCTCTTCAGGAGAGCTGAAGAAGCTTCTTGGATGAGAAGTGAATGTCTTCAAAAAGAAACAAGGAAATCCAGTTTGCCTCATGAAAAAGCATCTTTGGGATTGCTTTGCAACTTATAAAACAGCCATGTGTAGTGTGTCCCCCTCGCAGAATTGCTGCTTTTAAGGGATTGCAGAAAGAGGCTACAAAGGTGCTCTTTTGAAGATCAAATTCTTCACAATTCTTCAAATCTTGCACAATGTAGATATATTTCAATAGCACATGTTTTACAGTCCTTATTACAAAATGTTGTGGAATAAAAGGTGTGAGAGGCACATTAGTTTGAGCAAGAAGGTAGCCATATCCCTTTCAAGGGTCAGCATGATGCTTTTCATAGGGTTGCAGCTGAAGCAGGATGGTCTCAGCTGCTTCGTGAACCTTCTTTGCAAGTCTCGGTACTCTTGGAAATAATGTGTCAGGCTCCATAAATCAAGAAAGACACACTGATTCTACCAAGCTCATTTCTTTAGTGTTCCTCACCTGAAGACAGAATATTGCCAAACTAAAAGCATGCTAACACCCCCTTAAAGCATATACTCTGGGAACTGTTAAGGAGGAGCTGTCTTCACCCTCTTTCTCGCACACAAATTTCTCTGAGCTGAGTTGCCTCTTGCTCCTCTAGAAACTACTCTAGAATCCAGACTGCACTCTATCACACAATGCTGCCAAATCACTATTGCAATTGCTCCAGACAATATTTGCATGGACCTTTGTGTTTTAATACTGAAATTTTCTGGATCTCAGCCAGGGGTGGGATTCAAATTTTTTAACAACTGGTTCTGTGGGCATGGCTTAGTTGGTGGGTGTGGCTTGGTGGTCATGGGACTGGGTGGACGTGGCTTGGTGGTCATGTTATTGGCTGGGTATGACCAACTCAATATCACTCACATCGAGGCACGCATCTCCTTGCTTGGCCTCTCAAGACTGTGGGGATGCTGCAACAGTTGTAAATGTGAAAAATGGTCATAAGTCACTTTTTTCAGTGCCATTGTAACTTCGAATGGTCACTCCACACAAGCAAAGTACCAGCAAAGGAGGGAAAAATACTCCAGAGAGGTTCCTGAGACAGGAAGTCTAGTCCTGCCAAGAATGTAATAAGGGTTAACAGAGAGACAGTTTCTGTAAGCAATACCAGAATGTTTCCTTCCTGCCTTCCTTACAGGATTAGGCCAGTAATTTCTTCTAACAACTGGATCTCCGAACTATTCAGAATGTTAACAACTAGTTCTAGCGAATAGCTGTGAACTGGTAGAATCCCACCTCTGATCTCAGCCTTTAAACTGTTTGTGTCGTTTGGCTTTGCTTTCCCAGGCTTTTTCATGCAGAGAAGATTTCCAGCACCAATTTGGTTTTCATCATGAGTGACAGTAAAGAATTGTGTCATCATTGTGATGCAAGGCCCTTGATGCAAGCCGAGAAGCCTGGTATCCTTTTCTGCTTGAGACTGGATTTGTATTTGCTTACAAAAAGAACATTGGAAACAGATGGAGAATCTATTTCTAAACTATAAGCCAGACCAGTAGTTGTTGTGTCTGGGGTGGATGTGATGCAATGTTATTCCATATCAGCTTCCTTTCTGTATGGTCTTAAGATGTTCATTACCATTGACTGGTTGATTGTTTGTGTTCCATTATTTTATTTTAATTCGTTTGTTTGTCAAGCATGCATGAGAAAACAAGTATAAGTATGAACATAACATATAAATGAATAAGTATAAACAGGTATAAGTAGATACATCATAAATGAGTATGAATAAATGGGAACAGAAGGACAAGGATGGCTTCCGGTTTGAGTTTCTTCAGCGACAGATCAAAACTATGACTCTGCACAGTTTTGATCTGTGCTCGCCACTGGAGTACCCTGAGCCGACTGGTTTTGGGGCTAAGCCACCCAGGTGGTGAAGAAGGGGGAGCCTGCCTGCAGGGTTGAGGAGAACTGCATCTCTCATCCTCAGCTGGCCATTACTCCCTTTCCCGAAGGCGGTTGCAGCAGTGGTCAGAAATGGCCATCACAAAGAACTCAACTGGAAAAGAATGTGCTGGAGGAAGATAAGAAGAGAAAGTTTTGGTTGACCGGGTCAAACAGCAGAAGCAACAAATAAGGTACTCTGGCATTGAAACTGTTAAAAAAAATAATAATAACACGGTTCCCAAAGAAGATTTCTAGGCAGCGAAGGAGACAGAAAAGGGAAAATATTTGGGTTTTTTTTTTCCTCTCTTCCTATATTAACAGCTAAGAGACTTAAGCAAGGAATTGGAAAAAAAATCCACTTTGATATTAAAAGGCATTTAATGTTGAAAATAAAAAGTCAAAGGGATAATAAAGATTTCTGGGTAATTAAAAGCTTTTGAAAACAGGAAAGGAGAAAAAAAGAATAAAAGGGCAGGATTTGGAAGGGAGAAGACTGCCTGGAATTAAAAAGAACTTACAGTAAAATCTCAACAAGACTTCCAAAAGATACATCTTAACTGAAACATCGCAACAAAATAGTAAAATCCCAGGAAGAGAAAGTGAAAAAAGAAATAAGAAGAAACAGCTTGGGACTATTTGGATTATTTGGTGATCTCTGGATTCTTGGTTACTGCATTTGAATGACTATAATCAATCGGGTGGTTGTTTAAAAGTGTTTAAAATGGCTCCACTTTTAGAAGAACTGAAAATGGTACTTAAAAAGTACAAAGAAGATGCACAAGAAGGGAGAGGTTCTTTTGGCTTTGTATTTCAGTTCTTGGAAATGGAGATTTGGAACTATAAGAAACAACAAGAAATGCATATAGAACAAGAAGATTGCGACAAAGAAGAAGCCATCTTTAATGAAAAAGTAATCTTAGATGGGGGGAAAAAAGGAAAAGGGGGGAAAGAGAATGGAAAGTTTAAGATTGGGAAAAACAACCCAAAAAAAGAATAGAGTGAAAAATAAGTATAAAATCAGAAAGCAACAGAAGAGGGAAATGCAGAAGAGAGAATTAGAAGTAGAGAGACAAGGGGGTTAAAAGGGGAGGGAGAAGAAGAGAGGGGAGAAAGAAAGGAAAAAAAGTTATAAAGGACAGAAACAAAAAATAGAGAAAAGGGCCTAGTTAGAGATAATGGGTGAAAATCTAATTGAAAAAGGGATTCTGTAAAGGTATATAATAGTATTGTTATATTAGAAATAGAAATAATTTCAGAAAATATGAAACAATGTATGATTAAAATGTTTGATAAAGTAGCTTTCGTAACTTAGTGGAATGCTTGTCAATAAATAAATGTAACAAAATGAATATTTAATGATTTATAAAACATATGGGAAGAGAAATAAGGGAAAAATTAAGTATAGAGATTATACGTGTCTTCAAGGAAGTTTGATATTTAATTGAAAAAAAATGTTAAATATGTTAAGATTTTAATGATTATTAATGATAGAACTGAATTGGAATGGAATGAAGGTTTTAATTACATATATTTACAATCCTTTTTTAAAGAATATGGTGTGTATTATAAGAATGTACCAAGCAGAATTCAATTGGAAGTTATGTATTATGTATTATATTGAATGTCATAACCTCAAGGTATATATCAAAGTTTAAATAAGAGTTGAATGGACAAAATTAAAAGATATAAAGGTATCATATTCCAATTTGTAACTACAGGAGAAAACTTGTTTAATGAGAAAAGATAATATGAAATTGAAACAGAACAGACAAAAGTATAAATATAATGATTTGAATTGAGATGAGATAATCAAAATAAAATTGAGAAAATTAAAAGAGAGGAAAAACTATATGGAAAATGCAGAATAGTAATAAGATATGGAATAGAACACAACAATGAGCATGAAACTGAGTTTGTGTCTGTATAAGGAAGTCCAACCCGGGACCAAGCTATTTTCAAAAAAGTTGTTTCACTTATATTTTGTGTGTGTGAAAACCGAAATAAAACTTTAATTAAAAAAAAAAAAAAAAGGACAGGGATGGTAGGCACGATGGTGTGCTTATGCATGCCCCCTTACAGACCTCTTAGAAATGGAGTGAGGTCCACGGTAGACAGTTTAAGGTTGAAGTTTTGGGGGTTTGAGGATGTAACAACAAAGACAGGTTGTGAGTTCCAGGCATTGACCACTCTGTTGCTGAAGTCGTATTTTCTGCAATCGAGTTTGGAGTGATTTACTTTGAGTTTGTATCTTTTGTTTGTCTGTGTGTTATTGTGGTTGAAGCTGAAGTAGTTGTTGACAGGTAGGACGTTGTAGCAGACAATTTTGTGTACTAAGCTTAGACCAGACCATAGGTGGCGTAGTTCTAAGTTGTCTAGGTCCAAAATTTCAAAGCCTGGTATTCAGTATTTTGACTTTTAGGAAGTAGGCAGAAATAGATCTTCTCCAGGATAAAACATTACCAAAGTTTTAGAATAATATCACTATTTTTTTTAAAAAGAAGCCAATTTGGTCAAGTAGTGAAGGCATGAGGCTACAAACCAGGAGACTGTGAATTCTAGTCCTGTGTTAGACCCAAAAGCCAGTTGCATCACTTTGGGCCAATTACCATGAGATGTGGAGTTCTAGTTCCACCATAGGCAGAAAAGCCAGCTCGGTGATTTTGAATCAATTAGCAGGAGATGGTGAGATTTAGTTTCACCTTAAGTATAAACAAAGGCATAACATCAAAATCACATGAAGTATTAGTCCCATTTTATAAAGATTTAGTCAGGTCTCACCTGGAATACTGCATCCAGTTTTGATTACCACATGACAAAAAAGATGTTGAGACTTTGGAAAAAGTGCAGAGAAGAGCTAAGATGATGATTAAAGACCTAGAGATTAAATCATATGAAGAACAGTTGCAGGATTTGGGTTTGGCTAGTGTAGAGAAAAGAAGGAGTAGGGGTGACATGATAGCAGTTTTTCAGTATTGAAGGGGCTGCCACAAAGAAGAGGGGGGAATCAACTTATTCTCCAAAGCACCAGAAGGCAGGACAAGAAACAACAGATGGAGATTAATCAAGGAGAGAAGCAACCTGGAACTAAGCAGAAACTTCTTCACAGTAAGGACAATTAACCAATGGAACATCTTTCCTTCAGAAGTTGTAGGTGCTCCATCACTGGAGACTTTTAAGCAGAAATTGGACAGTCACTTGTCTAAAATGGTATAGAGCAGGGGGTTAGATAAGAAGACCACCAAAGTCCCTTCCAGCTCTATTCTGATTACTCGATTGATTGAAGTGATGATGGGAACAATGTGCTCATTTCCTGTGTGTTTTCTGGTCATTGTGATTCTTCCCTTGCTTTGGATTAACCCCGTGCCTTGTGAACTCTGGACTTTTCTTGCCTCGTGGAACCCCACTTGCATTGTGGATTTAATTTTTTCTGGTGGGTTTATTTTGATGGGGGAGCTTTCAAGTGCCTGGTGAACATTGGCTATTGCTCAGTAGAGTAGCCTTGGTCTGCTCGGGACATTCTTGTGTTTTGGCTGGGGGGAGTTGTGAGGAAATGTCAATAAACCCACTAAACCACAGTTATGTGTGTGAGAGAGTGAGCAGGACAGCACACTGTGCAGTATAAGCAAAGGGAGAATGGTGTGTTCCTTAACTGATGGGTAGATGAAGGACCGAATCCTTGTGAGATGGTTCAGCATCCCAGATACAGGAAAGGACCGGATGCTTGTTTTGACGACGCTAAAGTAAGTCTTCTCTTCTTTCAGATATATGGTCTTTCTTTTTTTCTATTTCTCCTTTCCTAAGAATAGTTTCCATATTTAATTGACTTTACTCTGCCTCTCTCTCTCTCTCTCTCTTTCTCCTTCATTACGCATACTGCTCCCGTTCCAGATCAGAGCCCTTCTAATGCAAATGTGCTCACAATTAACCTTAAAACTGACGGCTGCCTTTGTTTTTGGAGCTGCCTTGCCTTTCAGCGATTGTGCTTTCACACACAATTCCTATCTTTTTTTCAAAAAGAAAAAATAGGACAGTCTGTGCTGGCTTTCTGTACACACAACCATGGCAATCTTCCACAGTGTCTTCAACAGCCTTGAAAACTGAACTTTTAGATATCGTGGGATTGTTGTTTTTTCTCCTTTCTGATTCGTGGGCATTGTGCATTTCTTCCCTGTTCCAAATCTCTTTATTTGTGGGCACATTGTGAATCTGGAGGATACTCAGTGCCTCTCTATTGCAAAGAGGATTCCTTGTAAAGGGATGGTAGGGATCATGATAACACGGATATAATTACTTAATTTTGCTCATGTTATGAAGTACCCATGATATTTTTTAAAAATAAAAATAAAAATTGGTGTCTTCACAATTGCTGGAATCCAGGAAATCAATTTCAGGAGAAATATTTAACTTTGACAGAAAAGGTTAGATCCAAGCTAGATAGATAGCAACAAAAGAGACTCTACATACACAAATGTATGTGTGTGTTAAAACATCACATATTGGAACACAAAGATTATCTTGATTATCTTTCCTCTGTTCAACAGAGAAGTCCTCCATAGAAATTCAGATCAGCCATTTACAAAGCGTGACATTCATGAAAACCCATTTTTTAACAATGTTTTTTCCCTTTTATAAAAAAATGGCATACACAGTACTTGTGAAATCAAAATTCTCTATCTTTATTTGGGACTAGCCAATAACCCGGCATTGCCTGTTTATTTATCCCAATCCTGTATTAGACAGGAAAATCCTGTAGTCGGGACTCACACTGTTGTACTGTCTCTTATGTAGCATTGCAGTTCTTCTGTTCCTCCATAGGAGGGAGCCCCCTTGTGGAGTACTGTAAAGCCCTTCTCAGGGCAAGTCCACTGTGCTGTACAGTAGAAGCCAGTTTAAGGTTCATATGCCCCCAAGGGATGTTAGGGGTGTCTTACCCCCACAGTATTTGTTTCCAGAGGGTAAGCCATCTGTGTACCAAGTATGGTTGAAATTGCTCAAGGCATTCCAGAGTTATGGTGGAACACAAACACACAAACACATACACACACACACACATATTCAGTCTTTGCTTTACAATGCAATAAAGTCTCTTTCTTTGGGTAGGTAGGTGGGTTTAAACCAGAAGACCTCCAAGATCTCTTCTAGCCCTATGAGACTTATGATTCTGTGATTCCATGGGTGTTTCCCCAGGTCAAATTTTTACAGCATAAAATTCATATATGCACTGAGAGCATATGCATGAAGACAAATTCCTTGTGTGTCTAATCACACTTGGCCAATAAAGAATTCATTCATTCATTCATACAGTCCAAGATTTGTATTTACACATTCAGTTTAGGTTGCAACAAACACATATGTGTGAGAACCGTGTGTCAGAACCATACGTTTGAGCCGTGAAAATGTTTAGCACACGAGAACTTCTGCTTTGCTGGGAACAAATGGGAAGGAACAAATGTGTCCTCCTTGATCAGCAACACTGGATACTTGTGTGTGAACGTACAGGGGAGTCTTGCTTACTAGCTTGATGTGCTCTTCTTCTCTATCTTAGTCATGTAATGGTAGCATTTTGACATCTTGGGTTAAGTTTCCTTTTCAGTTGTCTCTGTAAAATTCTTCACTTTTTCCTTTTTTTGCTTTTCACATTATCTCTTCTATTGGCCAGCCAACTTTGCATGAAATTTCATCTTCTGTGTGTTTCTTTCTGTGTTCCTTTTCCTTTCCTCTGTTTGCGACTTTGCCCCGTTACTAATAGGATCAGCCTCTTTGCACGAGGAGCTTCGCCACTGCCATGATGCCCACCTCTGTCTTCATTTTTCTGCAAGTTTTCATGTGGTGTGGATGGTCAGTTACTTTCTCTAATTTTGCATTTTCTTTCATTTCCCCCAACCCAAAAGTTGTTGTTTTGCAAAAATACAAATGTAATTAAGAATGTATATAATTGATGAAATTAGGAAAGGGATGACTGATAGATATAGCATTGTTCAGAACTTGGTTTCTCTCAGAAAGAGGTTAGGAACTGGTTAAGATCTGATCCAATCCTTTCCTTTCCCTTCTTTTCCCTTTCCTTTCCTTCCCCATCTATTTACTTCCTTCCCTTCCCTTCCATTTACTTCCTTTCCATTCCTCCCTTCCCTTCCCCATCTATTTACTTCCTTTCCTTTACTTTCCACAATTCCTTTCGTTTCCTTTCGTTTCCTTTCCTTTCCTTTCCTTTCCTTTCCTTTCCTTTCCTTTCCTTTCCTTTCCTTTCCTT
>BLBF01000022.1:15245373-15259325 GCA_015471245.1 Laticauda colubrina | reverse complement strand
ATCATCATCATCATCATCATCATCATCATCATCATCATCATCATCATCATCTTTTAACGACCCTACAATCTATTGCGGGGTGGAGTCTGACCAACTGAATGGAGCTAGCAGAGTGTTTGAATGGCCAGATGCCTTTCCTGTTCCCAGTGCGGAGTTTTCTTCAGCAGAAATATTCTCAGTATGCCCAGAGAGAGAAATATCTGCTTCTATCTAGGATCAAACTCACAGCCACCTGATTATGGAACGAGAGCTCCATCTCCAGGCCACCGCACCACTCTTACCGTTTGAATCCCATAGGCATTGACAAATTCCCCATCGGTCAATTGCAAAAGGCAGCTTTAGTTGGAACAACTGACAACCTGCCACGATACCTCTAACACTGTCAAACAACCACGTCTGTCTATTCCAAGTCCTTGGAGAGGACTTGATAGGTTAACAAAACTGCCAACTCCAGTCTAAACCTCTGGCTGACTGTGCAACCAACCACAAGGATAATTTAAACTCTTTATTGAATCTCTACAGTGGTTGATAAGCAGCAAACGTGGCTTATCCTTACTTTTGCACAAAGAAAGGCTGGACAATCTATTCCACAAAATTGTGGTTGAAATATGTTGCATGGTGAGTCAGATTTTTTTTAAGCCCCGGGATACATTTTGTTTGCATTTTTTTTAAAAAAAAAATATGATTAACGGCTCATTGGGTATTCCAAAAGTACCTTATTTCCAAACTTCTGAGTGCTAAAGGATTTTGTTTGGAACTTTCTGAAAATAAATAGCTTCCTTTAGCTTCCTTTCCTCTGAGTCATTTATATTACATTTCAAGGCACTGTTCTACATGTGACATGAATACCAATAAGGTGACCTTACACACGCTATTTATTTTTAAAAATCAACATGATGTTTTTTTCCAATATAGACAAATAGCATGTGGTGGGTTAGACAATTACTCACTCTGTGTGTGTTTATGTGTATGAGCAATTCCTTATTCCTTATGCTTGACAAAAGCCTTGCCTTTCTTTGCTATCATATCAACTCAACACTTCTGCATCTAATTTACAGTAAGGAAGCAGAAGCTCAAATACTTTGGCCACCTAATGAGAAGAGAGGACTCTTTGGAATAGATCCTGATGTTTGAAAAGATGGAAGGCAAAAGAAGAAGGGAATAGTAGAGGATAAGATGATCAGATGGTGTCATTGACACAATGAACTTGAGTTTGGGCAAAGTGGAGAGACAGTCCACATGTTCTGTTCTCAGCCTCACCAAAAGCACTCAGTCAATTCTGAGTCCCAGCAAAAACCTTTTTATTTACACTAATGTGAATTATTTCATTCACAGTCAGCCAACACCTTGGCAAACAGTCTCACGAAGGTGGACGAATTATCTCAAGACTTTTATCAATTCTGGAATGCTTCCCAGTAAATAGTTCCACACTCACTGTTGGCAGGAAAGGCTGGGTTTACAGACAAATCTCCCCAAGGCTGGAACAAACAAATGACCAAATGAGCAAGTTGTTTCTTGCAAAAGCCCCCTCCCCTTTTGCTCCTCTTTTAATCCTAATGGGAGGGGCCATTCATTGTCCACTTGTGACCTTGCTCCCATGTCGACCCTGAGTTCTTAATTGCTCCTTTCTTTTAGCAGCTCTGCCCATGTGCATGCTGGGAACCTGTTCCAGCTGCTCCTCAGCCTCACTGGTATCTGAGCCTGAAGGTAGCTGATGACTGCCAGCCCGCCCTAGCCCCATGTCTTCCTCTGATGCAGAGCTCTCATCCAAGCCTTCCTCAACCTCCAAGACTGGCCCAGGTTCCTCCCCGACCTCCTCACTACTGTCTGACTCTGCTGCTAGCTCCGTCAGCCATAGGCAACAACAACACCATGAGATGGCAAAAGTCAGACATGACTTAGTGACTGAACCACAACAAGCACATCTACAGATTATAAACCAGACAAATCCAGATCACAGTAATGTCATTAGAAACTGGGTGGTGACTTGGTGGTATGGCAGGTGAATTTGAGGAGTCTCCACTAAAGGAGTACATCAGGTAAGAAAGTTCTATATTGGGTAATTTGCGCCTCTTAACTTCAGGAATATTAGTATTTTAGGGTCTGTTCAGCAGTCAGTGTCTGGATTCTGGCAATTGCCCTAATGAAATCATGAGCCTTGAGCCAAGTTTCAAAAGAAACCAAAAGATTTATTAGGAGCAACATGAGCGGCAGTAATCTGTATGAAGCCAACTCTGAGACTTGTAATATACTATCACCTATGACCAGGCGTGGGATTCAAAATTTTTAACAACCAGTCATGTGGGCGTGGCTTAGGTGGTGGGCGTGGCTTTGTAGACATGTGACTGGGTGGACATGGCTTGGTGGTCATGTTATTGGCTGGGCGTGGCCAATAATATCACTCACATTGAGGCACGCATGGCCTGGCCTCTCATGACTGTGGGGATGCTGCAACAGTTGTAAGTGTAAAGCCCATGTCACACTGAACCAACGGATGCAAAGAGGATGTAAAACGGACAAAAAAACTTGCAATCCATTGGAAAACACGATGTACTCACTGCCTCCGTTTGGCTTCCTCTCTATCCGTCCAGCATCCGTTTATGGACGTTTCATCCGCTCCAAAAGTTTTGGGCTGCCCAAAACTTTTGCGTGGAAAATGTATCCAGTTTGTCCGTTCTGCATCCGCTACGCATCCGCTACGCATCCGTTACGCACCCGCTATATCCGCTAGGCATCCATTCCGCATCCGCGCAACTCACATCCGCTCGGACGCAGGGAGGAAGCGGAACAGATGCAGAACGGATGCAGAACGGATGCCAAGCGGAAACAAAGTGTTTAAAATGGACAAAACGTTCGCAGAGGGGACCTTTCTCGGATATTAAGGATGTCTGCAGGATGCCTAGAGGATGCCTAGAGGATGCAAAGGGACACCTACACTGCCAATAAAAAGGGGGAGCAACTCACCTGCATCTCACTTTCAGAACAGCAGCCAAGCTGTGCAGACCTCTGCAGCCTTCATCTGACTCTTCCTCTTCCACAGCATCCAGTCATGTCCACCGTGAATTGTGACAAAGTCCTTTCGGCAGCCACCATCCTTCTGCAGCAGTGCGAAACCATCTACAGGCTCTGTGAACTCTACTACGGGAAGAAAAGGAGGCACCCAAAAAAAGTCTGGGTCCAAAGATGGTTTGCCCAGAAGAGCAGAGGACGGACTGTACAACAAGCTGATGGTGGAGCTCAGGAGCGAAGACACTCGGGCGTTCCAGAACTTCATGAGGATGCCTCCAGCCATGTTTGATGAACTTGTGCAGCGGCTGACACCCAGGTTGACCAAGACAAACACCAACTTCCCGCCCAGCCTGGAACCTGGGCTCAAGGTGGCACTGACTCTGTGCCACCTGGCCTCAGGGACCACCTACAGGAGCATGCAGTACGGCTGGAGGGTGCCACCCAGCACCATCAGCTTTGTTGTCAGAGAAGTGGTGCAGGCCATCATCAAAGAATACAAGGAGGAGCTCCTCCAGTGCCCCTCCACTGAAGAAGGATGGAAGAAAGTTGCAGAGCAGTGGTATCAGAAGTGGAACTTCCCCCACACCGTTAGAGCCATAGATGGCAAGCACGTGGCCTGCAAAGCTCCAGCCAAGTCAGAGTCCACTTATCACAACTACAAGGGCTTCTTCAGCATCATCCTCTTCGCCATGGTCGATTCTGACTACAAGTTCATGTACATCGATGCTTCAGGCAACAGCTCATCTTCAGATGCCCAGGTATACAACGCCAGTCACCTCAAGGAGGGGCTGGAAAGCAACCTCATGGTGGGCTTCCCAGATCCAGACCCACTGCCCAACGACACACAAGATGTGCCCTACTTCATCGTGGGGGATGACGCCTTCTCCCTCACAACCTACCTCATGAAGCCCTACACCTCCAAATACCTCACCTGTGAAGAGAGGATCTTCAACTACAGGCTGTTCAGGGCAAGACGGGTGGTGGAGAACGCCTTTGGCATCCTGGCCAACAGGTTCCAGGTACTTCTCACCAACATGCAGCATAGCCCAGAGACCATGAGGAGGATCGTGGAAGCTTGCTGCATCCTGCACAATCTCATGCGCACCCGCTACCCAGTCTTGCAGAACAAGACTGGACCGTCAACAAGGACCGTCAACAAGGCAATGGGGACATGGAGCCTGGGGAATGGAGGCAAGGGCAAAACCTGATCGACACTGAGGATGTGCAAGGCCCCAACAGAGCCTCACGTGAGGCGAAGAAGCAGCGCAACCTCCTAGACAATGGTGCAACTCCTCAGCTGGAGCAGTGGAGTGGCAAGACAGGATGGTAAATGCTTAATGGATGCTTCCTTCAGCCTGTCTCATCACACGGATGAGATTGGGCCATGTATGTTTGGTTGGCCTACAATGAACAGAGCGTTTAATAAAGAGTTGTGTTTATGTTGACATGTGTGGATGATTGATTATATCGTTATTGATAATAAAGGGCCATAGGTGTGGCACCTGGGAGGGTGGACCATACAGTCCCACTATACTTGCACTGGAGGTTTATCTATCCCACTGCTATCCTAACCCATCCCACAGTTATTACCCATCCCACAGGTATCCTAACCCATCCCAAAGCTATCCTTACCCATCCCACAAGCATGCAAAGGCTTAAGCCATTTCTAAAAGTTTCCACCAAGACTTTATTAAAAAAAAGAAATGAAGCAAGTGTGTGAATCATAAATAGACTTTATTAACAACAAGCTATAAAACAAAAATGAGTCTCTGGCACTCCTCTTGGTCACTCAGTCTCAGGGGTGAAGGGTGCAGTTGCTGTGGAGGTGGCTGGTGCTGGAGTGCTTGTCATCAGCTCCTCCAGAAGCAGAAGCAGCAGAAGCCCCAGCCCCAGAAGAGCGAGCCCGTGCTGCAAAAGCCCCAGCAGAACCAGAGTGAGGGCCAGGGGGTGGGATGGTAGCCCTGTCCCTCTTTCAAGGGCTGGCAGCAGATGGCTGAGGCTTGCTGTGCTTCAGCATGGTTGTGGGATTGCTGGCTGGCAGGGAGGCTGGCAGGAAGGGTGGCAGCAAGGCTGGCAGCAAGGCTTGCAGGCAGACATGCAGGCAGGGCAGGCAAGGCAGCCAATCCTTCCGGCAGCAGGTCTTTCCTCTGAATGGTGACCTGCTTCTGAGCTGCTTCCGTTATATCCGCGGGGCTGACGCAATGCATCCTCCCCGCATGCGCAATTAACGCCAGGCATCCTCTGTGCATCCGCTGTGCATCCGCTGTTCATCCGCTTCATCCGCTCGGCATCTGCTCTGCATCCACTCTTTCCATTCCGCATCCGCTTTGCTGAGGCCCCCCGGAAGCCTAGCAGATGCGCCATCTGCTCTCATCCGCTTCCATCCGCTGGGCTTCCGTTCCGCATCCGCTTTGCATCCGCCCTGCATCCTCCCCGCATCCGTGTTATCCGCTCCGGTTATGCAAATTTTTGCCCCTTTTGAGAGCAGATAACAAAGGATGGAACATTTTGCTCATCCGCTGTGTCCTTTTTGCATCCGTTGGCCAGTGTGACGTGGGCTTAAAAAATGGTCATAAGTCACTTTTTTCAGTGCCATTGTAACTTTAAATGGTCACTCCACACAAGCAAAGTACCAGCAAAGGAGGGAAAAATACTCCAGAGAGGTTCCTGAGACAGGAAGTCTAGTCCTGCCAAGAATGTAATAAGGGTTAACAGAGAAGCAGTTTTTGAAAGCAACATCAGAATGTTTCCTTCCTACCTTCCTTACAGGATTAGGCCAGTAATTTCTTCTAAAAATTGGTTCTCCGAACTGCTTACAATGTTAACAACTAGTTCTAGTGAATAGATGTGAACTAGTAGAATCCCACCTCTGCCTATGACTATTTCCCCCGCCCCAGCCCCCTGGGTGTATCATATATCAGATTCTCCAACAAAACAATGTCATCAATCACACTCTCCAATGAAGGATTTTCATGGGCAAAAGATCCAGTTGCCTAGGCTATAATCTCCACAAGATAAGCATGGAAAGTGCTTTTGGCCTTCATCTGCCACACTTGTCCATCAGACCTTCCCCCCCCCCCTTCTAATGTCAACTTGGAAACAGGTATTGGAATGATTTACGAGTTGACAGCTTGATGGTCACATGGCCCCACTCGGTAAGACTAAATTGCACAAAAGGGTTCCCAGTGAGAAGACTATTGGGTAAGAAGTCAATATCTGTCTACTGATGTTTCAGCTCATTCTAATCTCTCTCTCCCCCTCCCTCTCCCTCTCTTTCTCTTTTACCTACAGGATGATTCAACAGAGTGTGGTGGAGTCTCTGGATTGAGTCCATCACTCTGGTCTATGATAGGAATCCAGTTTATCCTCCTCTGGATGTTATCTGGAAGCAGATCCTGTCAATTATGACCACGAGAAACCCCAAACCTCATCTAACCAATCAAGATCCTGCCAAAATGTTAGCCCACCATTGTCATTCAAGGAAAAAAAAAAAAGGGGGGGGGTCCAGTCTGCTCCAGCTGCAGATTCCGTGGCGACCCCAGTGACTCGAAAATCTTCTTGGGAGGGGGAAAAAGGCACTGGAAGGCACCCACCACAGCTGCATGTTGGTGTGTCAGATCCGTTAACACGCATGTGTGAACGCTTCATCATCTAGGCCATTCAGAACTGGAATCTGTTATGTGCTTTACTGTGGAGTTGCAGGGTTGGGAGGGGCAAAGTCTTCTTTTGTGTGTGTGCTTTTGAAGACTCTGTGTTTAACCAAAAAGGGCTCCCCTTTTAAAAGATCACCCCCATTTCTGTTTGTTTGTTCAAACTTGGTTTTGAGTGAGTTGCAGTCCTTAAACATTGGAACGCCTGATTTGTAAAGGAAAGGGGAAAACAAACTTGCCATTTCCTTCGCCTTCTGGTTTAGAATACCGATTATTTATATGCCTGCTTTCAACTACATTTGAAAACAAACTCGACTTCATTTTACGCCAGTTCGCTGGTGATCAAATCAATCGTAAACCAACACCATGATTTAAGAAAAACGCAGAGACTTCTTTACAACTTCTCCTTCTCCTTCCATAACCATTGCTCCCACTGCCAACTTCAAGCCCATCAATGCAACGGCATTACCACACCTGAAAATGTTTCTGAACCCCAGGAATTTAAAGCATTCTAGAGGGGGAGGGAGAGGGAATTAAAATGATGGTTGGAAGGCAACAACCAGTTTTAAAATCCAAAAGGACTTTTTTAAATGAAGAAGAAAAGAAAAAAAAAGTTAAAGTGTTTTATTTAGGAAGCAGTGGTGGGCTAGATGTCAACGATCTGATGCATCGAATTGGACACCGCGAGACTTTTCACCATGGTGTAAAATGCCTTATAACAGATCATCTTTGTTTTCTAAAAAAAAAAAAAAATGGATTTCATCATTTCATGAACGGGATGCAAAGTTGTGAAAAAGGGGAGCTCGAAGCAAGCAATGTCAAAATGGAATCCTTTAAAAAAAAAAAAAAAAAACTTCATCCCAGTATCTTGCTCAAGCTGTTAATATCCGTGTGGGATGTTAACCTGTTTTCACCGGTTGCAAAATCCTCCAAAGTTTTCAACACACAATGTTTGTGAATACAAATGTCTTTTGTGAATATATTGAACGTTGGTTTCCAAGGGTAATTTTTGCATGATGATGAAACTGCTATTCTGTTCAGGAAATTATTTTTTTCCTAGATTTTTTTTTCCCTTTCCTTTTTTCATGTTTAGAGTGTAGTTTATTGAAGAGGTGTTTGAGTGATTTTTCTTTTCCTGCTGTGTGAGAAACCAAATATTGCAGTGTGATGCAATTGAATCTTAAGTTACATATTGTTAAACAGATATCTGAATTGACTGTGCAATGTAAAAGCCGAAAAACAGGGGATGGTACATTTAATTAACTGTGCAAGTGGGGAAAATGGGTTTTATAGATGAAAACATTCACATGAATTACTGTTTACAGGTCCAGTCAGGAGCTGAAATCAAATTGACAGGCATTTATTTCAGGGTTTTAAAAAATAACTGTTTATTTCCATCAAAATTATCCCCAATTATTATGCAGCGTCTTTCCTTCTGCTTTTCATCACAAATAGCAAAATTTTAAAAAAATGAATAAAAAACAATTGGAAAATCCAAAACAATCCCTGTAATTCATAGAGAGACCTTTGGGTTTGAAGTAAAAAAATACTGATTTAGCGTGAACTCAAACATCAATCCAGTCAGTAAAAACCTTGGAGTACAGAATGTTGTAGACAGAGAAGATGATATTTTAATCAAGGACTTTTTAAAACTCACCAATGAATGTGTGGCTTTTTTGATCTCACAGAATTCTTCTAAAAATTGCAGTTTTTTTTATACAAGAACCCCCGTAAAATATAATTGCACCAGCAAGTGACTTTCATCTGATGTTGAGCCCAAAGATTTTGAGGAATTTCTGAGAATTCATTCATCATAGATGAATGACGGGTTTTTCATTTTTTCCCCTTTGTCTGCTTCCATTTATGTTCTGATTTTAGCCGAGCACACTAGTATATTTTCTTCACTTTCTCATTTGCACTTTAGCATATCTAGGACAATTCAGCGTGGCCATCTTGGCATGGCCAACTCCAGTGGTGGGATTCTACTGGTTTGACAACTGGTTCGGTAAGTAAAATAGCTGAGGCATGGCAATCCACTGTGCTGTGCCTCAGCTGAGCTTTAAAACACGGAAATATAGGACAGGTTAGAGTACAGGTGGGTGGCCAGGGCTGACTGATTGTTCGTACAGGTTTGCTTGAACCAGTGTAAACCAGTAGCAGCCTATCCCGGCCAACTCACTGCGGGACATCTCACTGGAGGACAAAAGTTACATTAATATCGAAGAAATGTTGGAACAGAACCATTAAAGAAAGGGAGGAACAAAATGAAGATGTGAATGACAAAAATTAATGTCATTTTTTAATTGTTTTGAATTAATTTAATTAATTGAATTGAATTTTGAATTTGAAAACTGCAACTGCATTGTTGAATTGTTCAATGGTGAGTTGGCTGTGGTGAGTTGTCTCACTTCAGCTTCTTCTAACTTTGTTGTTAAAGTTTGAGTTAAAGTTATGAATTGAAGTTAAACTTATGAGCTGTGGTGGCTCAGTGGTTAGAGTGCAGTATTGCAGGCTATTTCTGCTGACTGCCGGTTGCCTGAAATTTGGCAGTTCAAATCCCACCAGGCTCGAGGTTGACTCGGCCTTCCATCCTACTGAGGTCACTAAAATGAGGACCCTGATTGTTGGGGGCAATAGGCTGACCCTGTAAACCACTTAGAACAGGCTGTAAAGTGGTATATAAGTCTAAGTGCTATTGCTATTAAGTTCAAGAGATGACTAAAGAACAATGAAGCAAGATTTCCTAATTTACTTAATTAGGAAATCTACTTTCAAATCGACCTTCTCCTTTCTACCTAATCTACTTTCAAAAAGTTTTTGCATGTGTTCCCGTCTCAAAGAAATACTCTAATAAAATGGGATGAATAGAGGTCTCAAGAGTGGGCTGGTAAGAATCTGAATGACCACTAGAAGGCCCTTGGTGGTGCAGTGGTTACAGTTCACGACTGCAGGCCACTTCTGCTGACTACCTGCTGCCTGCAATTTTCCAGTTCGATCCTGACTGGCTCAAAGTTGGCTCAGCCTTCCGTCCTTCTGAGGTGGATAAAATGAGGACCCAGATTGTTGGTGGCAAGAGACTGACTCTGTAAAACCACTTAGAGATGGCTGTAAAGCACTACAAAGTGGTGTATAAGTCTATTGCAATTGCTATAGTGGCAACAAAATACAGAAAACCTTAAATCTTCTGTGTCATCTAGTGGTCACATGGGTATTTGCAGTCGAGGTGCAGTAGCTCTACACAGTTCATAGCTGACAGTCAGTTTTTTCATATCTTAGTGCATAGGTCCCCAACTCTTTTGGTTCTGTGGCCTGCCGCTGGCAAAATTCGGCGGAGAGTGGGGAATGGTTTCAAGCACACAACATAAATCCCATGCAAACGAAGCTTTGCACACTCGCCTGCCACTTTGGTGGCCCGGTTCTCAATGAGACGCAGCCTGGTAGCAGTCCATGGACCAGGGTTTGGGGAACACCTCTGCCTTAGCGGACATCATGCTTTCCAAAAATTAGTCAGAGATGTGCTATATTTCTTTGCTTCTGTTCTCATTGAAGAGAATTCAGCTTGTTTGGCATTAGGAGTCCAATTCAGCTTGCTTTTGTTAAAAGTGCAGATTGGTTGTTTATTTATTTATTTATTTATTTATTAGATTTATATAGCTGCCCGTCTCGCGTGTGTGTGCTACAGGGCAGCACACACAATGAAAAATAAACGCTTATCGTGAACCGGATGGCAATTCCTTAAAATTTGGCACTGCAGATCATGTCACTTGCTTTTTTACTTGACCATAGAGTTTGCCTTAAATCAAAATATTGGTCCTCATCTTTATTTTGCAGTATTATTTAAAAAACAAAACAAAACACTTTTACTCTGAGCAGCATTGCCAATGAAACTTTCCACCAATTTATCTGTATTCGGATAACTTGTAGCCTCTTCGGATGATTACTTGTTTTGGTCAAAAAACATTTTTTTCCAGGTACTGCTATTAACTGCTTCCTGTAAATAATGCTTACAGTTACAATATCTACATCTATTAGTATTATTATTATTACTTTTAAAGATGCCTTAATTAATTCCTAGTCTTTGCAAAGGATAGCTGGTTTCCCCCTTTCTCTCCTAATATGGAAAGAAAAGGGCTTAATTCTCCTTGTGGGAATAGGAACTTGAGTGTTTAAACATTGGTTCATAAATAAAAGTGTAGCATATTCATTAAGCAGGAATGTTGTGGTGGCCTAGAGGGGGAGCTCTTGCCTCACAATCAGGAGGCTGTGGGTTCGATCCTCGGTAGAGGCAGATATATTTCTCTTTGGGCACGAGGAGAATATATTTGCTGAACAAAACTCCTCATAGGCAACAGGAAGGGCATCCGTCAGTAAACACTTGGCTAGCTCCATTCAGTTGGCCAGACCCCACCCTGCAAGGGGTTATGGGTCATTAAAAGGAAATGATATGCATTAACCAGGAAACAAGGAGCTTTTATTTAAAATGGTAAGACATCCATGTTGGTAGAAGGCACAGATATAGGCATAGCTGGAAGATGCAGTGAGGTACATGTAATTTTCTGGGGGGTAGACTTAAAGAGTTTTTGTCTTCTTGGCTGCCACCTAGTGGTTAGATGGATTTTGGCAGCCCAGATTTGGTAGCTTGGCATGCTGAGCTCTGTTCAGCTGTTAGAAAAAAAAAATAAGGATTGCTTATCACATGAGCAGTTCCTGGTCACCATGCTCCAGATGACATGTGCTCAAACCATATGAGCTTGAACACATGGATTTCTGTGAAATCAAATTCTACAGAAGAGCGGCAGAAAATTCCTGCCTGAGTAGCTCTGATGTAGCTCTTATTCTGGCTCATGTTGCAACCAAATAAAGATATAGCACCAGGAAACAAGAAGCTTTTACTTAAAGTGGTAGGACACCCATGCTGAAGGAAACTTTAGCCTAGCACTTAGAAACTTGGACTTCAAGATTGTCTCTTGCGGACATCCACCTGGTATATGACATTTGGCAGGAGGAAGAAGTAATTTGAACAACGTTGGCAGAAGAGAGGCTCCAGGATAATGCCTGAAAGAAGTTTTAAGTGTTTTACTCATTCTATTGCTCTAAAGTCACCCCCTTTTTTCTACTTCATCAGAAATCTGGTGGGAATTTTCTGTAAGACTTGGCGTACGATCAGCAACCCTACCTCATTTGTTAAAGATCCCCAATGTTGGAAGTCTCCAAACTATTTAGAACCTGTCACTTATTTTTGGGGTTGGGCAAAATAAAGAAAAGAATAGGCTTTAACTTTTTTCTTTAAGTTGGTTTTCCTGTAGGAGTGAATTAACCTCTGCAGAATCCAGGTTTTGACCCTAAATTAGAAGCTAATTTGGAGAAGTGCCTCTGGTCCTGGAAATTCAGTTTCCCAAAGCTTTGGACCTTTTTTTGGCATAATTAAGGAAGCATCTACTGTTGGCTATTTATGACATCAGAATTCTAATGTCAGAGAGAGAAGGTCTCTCTGGGACCTGAGAGGAAGGATATGTGGTTGGATATCCCTTTGCAAGGTTGGAACCCCTTTTCAGAGTTTTTCTTCCCTGTGATCTCCAAAATTCTCTCCCAAACATTGTAGGATTGCAGGATAACAGAGTGTTGGCTCTGATCTTTTAGAATTCTCCCTCTATTTGGCTCTTGTTCTTCATATTTAAGAGGGGGGGGGAGCAAAATTATCCCATTCACCAAAATTATTCCCATTCTGACTGGTTCTACCTGCCTTCAAAATATCGATACCTATTTAAATTGCATTGGTTTTGAGGCTAGGTTCCATACTTTGTGTTGTTGACAATACCTGTTAGGTTGCTTGTGTGTTTATAGAAGCAGAAAATGGCATTTTGAGATGAATTATAGAAAATGATGAGCAATTCCTGAAAGTTCTGAGAAATTAGTGTGACCATTGGACGCATAAACAGCTTTTGGCTACCTTCAAAGAGATTCAAAGGTGTTCAGACATTTTTTGGAATCCAAAAGCATTTTTGGATACAAAATGGGGTGTTTTGAATTCAAATCACTGGAGGATTTCAACAATAAATTGGACAACTTTTTGACCGGGTTGGTATGAGGTTTTGTTGTGGCCTGTCAGTGGAACTGGTGGTCGACTTGGAGAGTGAGGAGGTTGGGGAGGAATGGGCCAGTCCTGGAGTCTGGGCAAGGCTCTGACAAGGGCTCTGCATCGGACAAAGAGATGGGGCCAGGGTCGTCCGACAGTTATCAGCTGCCTTCAGAGTCAGAGATCAGTGGGGAAGAAGAACAGCTGAAGCTTGTTCCCAGTGTGCGCTTGCGCAGAGCTGCCAGGAGAAGGGAACAGTTAAGGGACAAGAGTCAACTTGGGAGTAAGGGCACAGGTGGATGGTGAATGTCTCCTCCCATAGGGAATGAAGAGGAGTGGTGTTTGCAGGAGACAATTAGTTCGTTTAATCAGTGTGAAGATTTGGCCGTGACTCTCAGAGACTCCTTGTCAAGAATTACCTTGTACAGCGTTGTGCTTGGAAGCTCTCGGCCTGGCCCCGCTCTCCAAGCCTGATAAGGTCTGAGGTTGTAAATCACTCTTGAAAGACTGTTTGCCGGGACTTTACTGGATGTGAATGAGAGGAATTCACATTAGCCTAATAAAAAAGGGGTTTTGTCAGAACGAGGAGTCTGCTTTGTAATTTTGCGGAGCCTAGATCAGAACAAGTCTCCTGTCTCGAGCAGGAGGTTGGACTAATGTTCTATGTTCTTCTTGTATTCCAAATGCCTTGCATATTATTCATACACAGTCAGCCTCTTGCTTACAAAAACATGTAGTGCCAAATTTCAATGTTTCAACTCTGCTTTGTTTCACTGAGATTCCCCTATGTCAAGTTTGATTGAGGGTTACATCTAAAAGTGCACAGAACAACACAGAGTAATCGGACACTTATTTGCAAAACCTCTTTCCTGAAAGAAATGCCTGAAAGTTAGTCAAGGTTTTGAGGTGAAACACCCCATCTTCATTCACTCTGGAAGCATTTGAAATTCAAGAACATTCCAAAATGATTGGAAAAGGTTCATTTTGCTCTTGAAGTAGTTGTCCCATTCTGGAGATGGAGCTTTTCTGATCTGGGGTATCTCAAATTTAAAATAGTATCCAATGTCTTAATATTTTGTTGTGAGGTTAGCACACCATCTATCCCTTTAGCAAAGTGGTAATGGCACAGATCACAGAAATAGTGGGCAAGATAAAATGAATTACTATATCTTACACATTGGACATCTTCCTTCCTTCCTTCCTTCCTTCCTTCCTTC
>BLBF01000022.1:15233632-15245363 GCA_015471245.1 Laticauda colubrina | reverse complement strand
CTTCCTTCCTTCCTTCCTTCCTTCCTTCCTTCTTTCCTTTTCTTCTTTTCCTCCATCCTTCCCTCTCTCCCTCCTTCCTTCTTCCCTTCACCTTTGTTGACCATTTTCTTCCTTCCTTCCTTCCTCCTCCCTCCCCCTCCCTCGCTCCTTCCTTCCTTCCTTCCTTCCTTCCTTACTTACTTACTTACTTACTTACTTATTCTTTTCTTTTCTCTTTCTTGTGTTTTATGAGACTTGGATTTAATCATTCCTTCTCATAGTCTTAATTGGATTTACTGTTAAAAAGAGTTATACTTAAAAAAACAACCTATGTAAAAGAGTTGCTCCTTGTTTTACAACTTCTGGCTATTTCACGGGACAGAGAATCTGATCCAACCATTTGCATTTTTTATAATAAGCCTGGAATGCTTCTTATCTGACAACTAAATCATCCTTGCTCTGGGTATGTGGGGTTTTCTTTTGAGAAAAAGCAAAACAGCTGGGCAATTAAATGGCTTAGTTCTTTCCTCCCCTCTCCCCACCATCCCATCCCTCACTGCAACAACCAGCATTACTGCCAAACCATGAAGTGTGGTCCATATTTGTACCAAGTTTTTAACATGACATATATTCCCCCCCATCCCGAATCTGATTGAGAAGGTTTTTAGGTCTTGTTATCTTGAACAATTTTAGTATAATCCCTCCCCCTTTCCATGTTTTTTGATGCTTTCTTGCTGAAACTTGATGAGGAAAAAAAAAATCAGTGTTGCTGTCATTTGTAAGTTTTCTTACAGGATTCCTTTTACCGGCCTTACTGCGCCCAGAGATGCAGTACCCCATTTAAGTGACCTTTTGCAACCTAAGTGTTACTTGCTCTTTTTGAACTCTTCAGTATTCATTTCAAAGGATGCAAAAGGGGGAACCCTTTTCTCCTCTGTGGGATCTTCGGCGTGGTGGGAACTGAGTGTCCTCCACCTCCTTCTGAGTTGAGGTACCCTTCCCCAGGCTGAAAGGATTGGGGTGTCCAGGTGTTTTTTCACCCACAAACTGGTCCTGCCCTTAAAAACATCCAGTTGGTCACCATGGAAATCTTCTAAAAGATTCCATGGATCAGGCATAAGCACTATTTTTTTAAAAGAATGATAGCTGCGTAACGGGGTCTTGAACCCTCTGTGGGTGAGGCTTTCTCCACTGTAAATTTATGGAATGGATGTGGCAGAGGGGAAAAATGAGGCTTTGGGTGAGATGCTTCTTCAATATGTTGAGCTTATCTCCCTTGGGTTCCACCAAAGGCCTCTCTCTCTCTCTCTCTCTCTCTCTCTCCCCCCCTCCCCCCCCCCCCCCCTCCCTCTCTCTCTCTCTCTCTCTCTCTCTCTCTCTCTCTCTGTTGTGGTCGCTCTTTCCGCTGAATTATAATCTTTCTGCTGAATGTATCGACATAATCCAAGCACAGGGATTCAATTTCGAATGCCAGGGGTCAATTCCGAAAGCAAATTCTGAAGGAAAATGAAAGAAAAGAAAGGGGGGCGGCGGCTTGGGAAGCCTAAGGATTGGTGTCATCTAGAAGCCTCTGGCTGGAGAATTCTGGGAGTTGAAGTCCCCAAGTCTTAAAGTTGCCAAGTTTGGGGGGCCCTGTTGTACGTATTCTGGTGTCATCGTGCAAATGACAGATATTTCATAACTGTCACCATTTCCAACAGGCCCATCACCCTTTGTGGGGGGGGGGGGGAACCCATGAACAAAAATCACCTGAATTGACATCATTTTAGTGTGTAGCTGTTACTTGGAATCCGTCCTCTGCATTTTGCAAAATGGAAGGAGAAATGCAGAAATTTCAAATGTTGATGATCTAGAATCCCCCTTGGTTTGTATTTGGGTCAATTATTCTCCAGAAAAGACAGACCATGTAATTATCGTTCCTAACACAGGGTCCTATCTGTGGGTTGCTAATTCCCCACCCCACACGTTGTCATATTGCATTGTTAATATTGTTAATATCAGCGCTAGAGTATTGTAAATGAAAGGGTGGGGCTTGACAAGCATCTAGAGCTTCAGAAGTTCACAGTAACCCATTCGCCAGTGGTTTGTTCCTTTAGACCTATTCCAGAAAACTGGAGTTCACGCCACAGAGAAATATTTTACATCAAGCTGATACCCTTTGGTCCAAATATTATCTGGACTCGCAGTTGAGTTGCAACAAGTCTAATCGACCTTCCTAATATCTGGGTGGATGTTTCAATTGTGATTTGGAGTGGTTTGTACTGGGGGGGGGGGGAGTTAACCCATGATCTGGCTTTCCCACTTCTCTTCAGTGCGGCTGAATGGGCAGATCAATCTTTCTTCTCTTTCAGTACTCCTTTTTTTGTGTGAATTTTAAAAAAAAGTCTGAAATGAGGCATAAAAGCTAATTGTTTTGTAAAAATTTGTATAATACTGTGATAAAAAAATAATTTATAATCTTTAAAAAATGTTGTGTTGGATTATTGTGGAATAAACAGTATATTCAGAATAAAAGTTTATCCTTTGAATCGTTGGCTCATCTGTGGATTGTGAACTCCCTTTGTCTTTTAAAAAAGTGTGATGACCCAGGGTGTGGCACAAAGGCAACGCAGTCAGACAATCAAGAAGAGTCCCTTTATTATCTCCAATTTTGTCCCCAATGTCCAGGATACCTTCTGGCTGGAGAAAAACTCTCCCAGAAACAGCCTTTGACTGCAGAAAATTAAGTCCAAAACATGGCCAACACAAACTGTAACTTAAAGTCCAAACAAGCTAAACTGAAGTAATTAGTTTGGCAGGGCAGGAGCAAGAATTTCAGACTTGAAGGCCCAGCAAAACTCACATAGTTGGGAAGATGCCAGGAACACAGATAACCAAAGGCAACACAAGAAAAAAAATCATGTTTGCTGCCAGCAGCCTGCCGCACACAGCCTGTCTTTCTTATAAACTTTCATTCCCAGCTGCAGCTAATGGTGGTATTCTACCGGTTCAGCCTGGTTCACGCAAACCGGGAATAAAAAATGCTATTGGTTTGACTGAATCGGTATTTCTGATGATCAGCTGCGCTGCCTGATTTCGATAGCTAGAAAGCAGGAAATAATTGGATTTCTTGCTTTCTAGTTAATCTAAATCATGCGGCACAGCTGATTTCCCCTCTCACTGTTGTACTTACCTCACCAGGAGGCTTCCCTGAGACCCCGTAGGTAAAAAACGGGGTGTGGGGGGTGCTGCAAAAGGGGAAAAAAAACACCACATAGCCATGCCCACCCAATCATATGACCATCTGGCCACACCCACCTAACCATGCCCACAGAACTGGTAGTAAAAAATTTGAATCCCACCACTGATCTGTTGCTTCTTCTCCTGCCTTCAGGTGCTTTGGAGAACATGGAGAATCTGTGCAAGTTCACACTTCAACCATCAAATTCAATAGCCTCCCCAGATGCTGTAAGACTCTATTTGGAGTTCTTTAACACAGTGGCCCCCAACCTTTTTGGCCCCCAGGGACCATTTCTGTGGAGAAAGTTTTTTCTGTGGACCGGAGGGGTGTGTGGTTTTGCATGCTGCCTGCATCTCAGGGATGGGGCTTCACTTGTTTGTGTGGACCAGTTGTTCCATGGATTGGGGAGGGGAGAGTTGGAGCCCCCTGCTTTAGTGAACTAAGCTTGCCTTCAAAACTATCCACCTTAAGAAAAGAGTTTATTCAATTGTGCTAAAGTATTGTTTGCCGTGGCACTTTTCTGAACTACATTTTCACCAAGTGCTATCTGGCGCTCACCTCCGTAGAAATGGGAATCCTGATGACTCCACAAAAGATATATTTATGATTTCCAGAAGACCTTTTGAGTCATGCAGAATTGATACCTGGCTCCTACTTGCTTTTGCTGGATGGATATATATATATATTTCAAACAGCCCATTTTAAGTGCATTACCAAATTTAAAACCGACGCTTTCCTGGTGCAGTTGAACTTTTACAATGGCTTTCAAGATTCTTACACCTTCCCTTGAAAAAAAAAGGGGGGGAAGGGGAGATAAGCCCTCGCCCCATGGAAATGATTGGGGCCCCAGTGTAAAGTGAATTCTCTGTCACAATTGCATGCTCTTTAGCAAAATGCCAGCTGAGCATTCTCTTTGACTTCATGTAAGCTTCAACTGCTCTTCATAAGACACATCTTAACTTCAAACACTCTACTCCCTCCTTATTTATAGTCAAGGCATGTTCCACCCAATTTTAGTTGACAATATTATTCAAGCAAAATCCTAGATAGATATTAAATGGATGATCAAAGCTGTAGCCAATGTATCTAGAAATGTACACTGAGAGCATTTGCACCAAGACAAATTCCTTGTGTGTCCAATCACACTTGGCCAATAAAGAATTCTATTCTGTTCTACATTCTATTGTATTCCATTCCATTATTCTATTCTATTCTATTCTATTCTATTCTATTCTATTCTATTCTATTCTATTCTATTCTATTCTATTCTATTCTATTCTATTCTAAATCAATGACGAGGAGCACCTGGTTATGATAATAGAATAAGGGACCTTGGAGGTCTTCTAGTCCAACCCGCTTATCAGGCAGGAAACCATATACCATTTCAGACAAATAGCTGTCCAGTCTCATCTTAAAAACTCCCAGTGTTGGGACACCCACAACTTCTGAAGGAAAGCCACTCCAAGGATTAATTGTTCTCTCTATCAAGAAATTTCTCCTCAGTTCTAGGTTGCTTCTCTCCTTGATCAGTTTCCACCTGTTGCTTCTTATCCTGCCCCCAGGTGCTTTGGAGAATAGCTTGACTCCCTCTTCTTTAGGGCAGCCCCTGAGATATTGGAACACTGCTATCATGTCAACCCTAGTCCTTCTTTTCATTACTTTCATAAGTATCCTAAAAAGTTTATTCAACTGTGTTTATTCAAAGTATTGACCATCTTGGTGTTTTTCTGAACTACACTTTCACCAAAGGGTTCAAGTCAACGGTGGTATTCAGCAGATTCTGACCAGCTCTGGAGAACCAGTAGTGGAAATTTTGAGTAGTTTGGAGAACTGGTGTTAACCTTCCCCCAGGAATGGGGTGGGAATGGAGATTTTGCAGTATCCTTCCTCTGCCATGCTCACCATGCCATACCCACCAAGCCACACTATGCCCACCAAGCTACGCCCACAGAACCGGTTGTAAAAAATTTTGAATCCCACCACTGGTTCAGGTACTATCTGGTGTCCATCTCAGTAGACATGGAATCAGATTGCTGATGATTCTACAAAAGTTATCTTTATTACTTCCAGAAGTCCTTTGAATTCCAACAACCCATTCTTTATGTGTTTTAGCCTCCAGCCCTCTAATCATCTTTGTTGCTCGTCTCTGCACTCTATAGCTCTGAGAAGCGAAGCAATCTTCAAGAATCTAGACAGATGTCTACTGAGAATTCGGGGAGGGCTCCTTTTTTAAAAAGGTTATTTTCCAGGCAGCTGAACCTCACCAGCCAAACTCAAGCACGTTGTCAAGGCCACATATATTTAATATAGGATATGTGGTGGAGACTAAAACATCAGCAGGAGGGGGAAAAATACCCAAATTAGCAGGATGTTGGTTTTTTTTTTCAGTTGACTTCCTCAGTGTTTTGTCTTGTGGTTTTCAATTTCAAGATTAATATTTCTGAGTTGATTGATCTTGAGTGTTCACATCACGGGCACCAGCCAAAAGAAGGAAACATATTGATTTAAAACAAAGAAGACAATTCTGAAACACTCTTCGCGTTCCTAAAACATATTTCTAATCCAGAACAGCAGGCGTGCTATTCTCAACCAGTTTTCTGATCTATAGCCTTGTGTGGCATTATAGTTTTGACATATCTTGATGTCTTTGTTTTGACAAAGTGCCTTTTGTACATCCTATGAAGTACAGATGTGCTATGGATAAAGAGCTCTGAATAAGATCATTTGACTATCTCCCTGGGATACCCCTCCATGTAGCATTTGTAATAGGTTATAACAGTTTGTTCCATGACCATTCAAAGTTCCATCCAAGTCAGAGCTGAAGATGCTTCTTGGGTGAGAAGCTAAATGTCTTCAAAGAAAATCCAAGAAAGTTCAGTTTTGCCTTTTTGGAAAAAGCACATTTGGGACAACCAATGACCTGGATGTTGGAGAATCTCAATAGACTTTTAGCTATCCAATTTGGGATGACCCTCCTTGGAATGGGGTGGGAGTAGCAATGGATTTCCAGAGGAAAAAATGCAGACTATAGGAACCAGGAGCACCACTCAGGTGACCCTGAGGATACAGACAAACCTCCAAGTGGCCTCAACAACCCTCTAAAAGGATGAAAATTACCACTGTCTTCAAGAAATATAAATCCTTCCATTCCCCACCATCCAGTCAGAGCTGAAGAAGCTTCTGGGATGAGAAGCAAAATGTCTTTAAAGAAAAATCAAGAAAGTCCAGTTGCCTCTTGAAAAAAAGCACCCTTGGGACAGCAACCATGAACTGGATGACTGAGAATCTCTACCGACTTTTTAGCTATGCAGTTTGGGATGAACACCCTTTGTATGGTCCAAGAGTATGAATGGATTTCCAAAAAAATGCAGACTACAGGAACCATTTGTGCTTCAGCTTGAGATGTAGACACTAAAGACTCATCCCCAATAGCCTGTGTGTTTCAACACTGTGTCTTCAACAGTGAAAAGACACAGAGTAGAAAAACATCTTGCAGAAAGCACAGCTCCACAACACAGATCCATTCAGCAATTCCAAGAAGGCTCCACACCCATTTGAACTACTCAGGTAAACCCCAAGGACACAGATGAACCTCCAAGTGGCCTCAACAACCCTGTAAAAGGATGCAAATGACCAGCTATCTGCAAGGAGTATAAATCCTTCCATTCTCCACCATCCAGTCAGAACTGAAGAAGCTTTTTGGATGAGAAGCAAAATCTTCAAAGAAAAAAACAAGAAAGTCCACTTGCCTCTTGAAAAAAGAACCTTTGGGACAACCATGACCTGGATAATACAGAATCTTCGTAGACATTCTGTCAGGTTTCCAAGTGATGAAATCCATTTAAAAAGAAAAGTCAATCTTCCAAGACAATTTATTTTATTTTGGAAAGCATCAAATTGGCAAAGTCCGTGATAATTCCGGATCTGACACAACCCAGAATTACCTCACAATATTAGAAGTTAGAAACAACCCCCAAAAGTCACATTCTCCAATAGAAGTAATTCAACGTTGCTTGATGTCATGAATCTCCACCTCAAGGGTCCTAAGCACAGACAGCTCATTTTCCCATGGGTAGAAGAACCACCTAGCCTAAAAAACTCTCTCTATCTCCACTCCTCCCCCCTTAGGAATGTGGCAAGCCCAAAACCCTTCCTCCCATAACTGCCAAAGAGAAAGTAAGAAAAAGAATATATACTAAGCCTAACTAAAATGGCTACACATGTCAATTTAGGGCTTGACACATTCAAAGTTACAATGGCACTGAAAATTGTGACGGATGACCATTTTTCACACTTACGACCATTGCAACATACCCAAGGTCATGTGATCAAAATTCAGACACTTGGCAACACGCTCATATTTTGACGGTTGCAGTGTTTCACGATCATGTAAAATAGAATAGAATTCTTCATTGACCAAGTGTGATTGGACACACAAGGAATTTGTCTTCAGTGCAAATGCTCTAAGTGTACATAAAAGAAAAGATAAATTTGTCAAGAGTCAAGAATCATCAGGTCTAACACTTAATAATAGTCATAGGGTACAATAAGTGATCTAATCATATTGGAAAACAGTCAATAAAAATCATTAGGATACAAGTGACAAAGTTACAGTCACAAGTGGGAGGGGATGGGTGATAAGGAGTGATGAGAAAATTAATAGTAAATTTAATAATAATTATTATTGACCATCTTTTTGTGACTTTCTGACAAGTGAAGTCGATGAGGAAGCCAGACCAGAAAAGATGAGACTCTCCTAGTTTTGAACCAGTGATGGCACTTCCAAATTCGAGCAGTGAGTGGAGTGGACAGTGGAAGTCTAGAAACGATGTAATAGCAGGATTGTCTTAAGCGAAGAGTTGTGAGTTGTGGCATGAATCTGACGTTCATTCATATTTATTACTTGGCCTGCCAAGGAGGAAGGATTTTCTCCCTCAGCTATCAAAATAATTTCCTTGAGCCTTAGTCCTGTGTAGGCCCTTGATTTATATTCTTCTTCTCCTAGGCCAGCAATAGATCTTCAACTCCTCCGCTAAATAGTTCCAAAAAGTCTGCCCTGCAGTAGACCACAGAGACATGTCTTCTGAGGTGGAGACGTTCTCCTCTAGAGAGAGAATTTATATGGTGACTTGCAATTCTGTGCTCCAGCTACATGAAACCAAATACACTCCTGCACTGTTTTCAGAAATAACCCATTAGTCAGGCTGACACACCACGGGGAGAGAAATATATTTCGCATTGGCTCTTACCTGAAATCTCACTGCCAATCATGACCAGCTATCTAATGTTCTGGTTTATTCATCTCTTCCAGAATGGGGACAGCATCGATCCTAGGCAAAAGCCCTCCACAAAGACTTAGATTTGCATACTTTACCTGGACAAATCAGAGCATTAGAAAGTAAGCTACATAAAGCAAAATGAACAGAAATGTGCACGTCCAAACATGTGGTTACAAATCTCAGTATGAGTTGAAAATGCAAACGTGCTTCTGATTAGATACCTAAGTTCTAATTACATACACAAATCTTGGACCTCCTGTCACCAAAGATCATCAGAGTGTCTTTGTGAGGGAGAGGGGCAGCTCCAAAATGTGACAAATTTAAATGAATAAATAAACACGAAGAATATATTTCATCAACTAATGAAGCAATCAAGGCAAATAGCAAAAAGTGTTACCACCAATCTACCACATTGAAAGTCAGTCTGACTTCAAATATATAATCTTAGGTGCGTATGATAGTGTGTGTGTGTGTGTCTATGTGTGCACATTGTAGATACTGTAGATTGATGATACAGAGATAGATAGAGAGATACATAAAGGATAGATATAGATATAGGTGATAGATAGATGATAGCTAGATGATAGATGATAAAGAGATAAAGGATAGAAATAGATAGATATAGATGATGGGTAGGTAGGTAGATAGACAGACAGACAGACAGACAGACAGACAGACAGATAGATAGATGATAGACAGATGACAAATAGATGATAGAGATAGATAGATAGATAGATAGATAGATATAGATAGATAGATAGATAGATAGATAGATAGATAGATAGATAGATAGATAGATATAGACATTCACTTGCTAGTTATAAACTGACTATTAATACAATAGAGATAGTCAATGTCACTGAAAGCCTGATCACTCTTATATCAAACACTCAAGCTCTCCTCTTTGTACACCGAAGCTCTAAAAAAAATATGGATAACAGAAACCCAGAGAAGAAATGAGTAAAGTCAGTTTAAATCACGTTTCATTTCAGTTAAATATTCTTTTTTGTTCTGGGGTTGCCTTCAAGACAGTGTTGACTTCTGGTGATTTCCTAAATGTTTCATATCTACTGCTTTCCATCCTGTTTAAAAAATAAAAACAAAAATAAACCCATAGTTGCAACTTTGGAAGATCACAGGAGGGCTTACTATTTGTCTTTCTTCTGTATTTTACACCTGTGTTTTGCAACCTGGATAACTTCCAGGAGATTTTAACTCGGAGAATTCTCAGCAATGACAGAAGAACTTGGGGGAATTGAGAGATGAAATCCACTAATTTGAAAGCTGCCAAGATTGCAAACCACAGGGCTACTCTACATTCAACACTGTCTTGCATTATTTTGCAAGTGTTTAATTCACTTAATATTTTTCAACGTCAACCTGGAGAGTGACTGAGTTCTCGATAATTCTTAAGCCATAACATTTTAACCTGGGCAGTAAAAACACAGGGAATTCTTGTCTTTTTTCCCTCACATTAAATCAACTGGTCAATTTATGAGAATCCATGCTTCTTGTCACAGCAGATGGAAAAACCAGAAATAAAAATGCCATCTGAAAAATTAAGGCATTCCAAGATGGATCTGGTGCTTTCTAGTTAAATCAAGTCTTGACAAAAGCATGAGTAACAACCAGCTCTTGGGAGGAAAAAAAATAATAAAATGAAATTTTGAAACTATTTCCAAAGGGACTAGTCACTAATTTTGTCTCACATTAATATTGTAGGAAAGAAAAACATTTGACTCAATTTTTAGCTGAAGCCAAGCCACCAATTCATAAAGTCCAGGGATCAGGCTAGAAAAACATCTCCAGTTTTAGGGAATCAAGAGATCTTGGCTCGGGATCAACTACGAAAGTCAGAAAGCAAATTAAAATAGGATATTAAAAATAGTACATTGAAATATTGTATGGAATGCAAATATTGGCAATTACACTGTATACACAGAGGCGAATGAACCTCAGTTGAATTCATTCATTTAAGAGAAAGAAAAGAAGGAGTAACAAGGATATATGTGGCCTTAAAGAATTTTGAAGCTTTAAGTCTTGAAGATAATGCACCAGTAAACCTCTTTACTTTATTTGAGTTTTCAGAATACATTGCACTGTGCAAGGCATCACAGTAAACTCTGTGAAGCAAGTCCTTCCTAATGCTATTTCAAATAGCCTCGTGAAAAAAATAATCTTGAGCCAGCCGTGTGGCGCAGATGCCAAAAAAGCCAATGCAGTCATAGGCTGCATTAATAGAAGGATAGAATCAAGGTCATGTGAAGTGCTAATACCACTTAACAAGGGCTTGGTCAGGCCACACTTGCAATAGTGCATCCAGTTTTGGTCGCCACAATGTAAAAAAGATGTTGAGACTCTAGAGAGAGTGAAGAGAAGAGCAACCAAGAGGATTAGGGGACTGGGGAATAAAACATATAGAGAATGGTTGCTGGAATTGGAGATGTCTACTTTGATGAAAAGAAGGACTGGGGTGACATGACAGCAGTCTTCCAATATTTGAGGTGCTGTCATAGAGAAGAGGGGGAATCAATCTATTCTCCAAAGCACCAGAAGGCAGAACAAGAAGCAATGGATAGAAACTAATCAAGGGGAGAACCAACCTCAAATTAAGCAGAAATTTCCTAATTAATACAATTAATCAGAGGAACGGCTTATGTCCAGAAGCTGTGGGTGCTCCAATATGGAACATTTTTTAAAGAAGAGATTGGACAAGCATTTGGTGTAGAGTTTCCTGCCTGAGCAAGGGATTGGACTAGAAAACCTTCAGGCTCACTTCCAACTCTGTTATTATGTTCAAACAGAAAGGCAAATTCCAGTGCTTTGCTGGGTTTGTTCAAGATTAAATCATCTCCCAAAGTGTTGTCCTTTAAGAGCAATTCTGATGGCTTAAAAAAGAGTCTTAATAACATCATTCAGTTATCAGGCTGACATTTGTCAAAGACGGGGTAGACAGTTGACTGCGAGGGTCTCAAAATCAGACAGAGATGGAGTGGTTACAATTTTAGTCAAATAAACATGAACATAACTTTCCAGAAGGACCATGTTAGGTGGCAATTAACCCATTCCCTCGAGCATTTTTGTCCTGTTTCCTTCCTCTGCTTTCGAGATAATTTATTTTTATGCCACGTATTGTTTTAAGAACATTTTCCCCCACTTTTCTGCACCAAACAAGGTCTGGTAAAGAGGTTTGCACTGGTGGCTCCAATCTGAATGTTTTCAGTGGTTTGGAGAAAAAATCGAATCGAGTCGA
>BLBF01000022.1:15188150-15201759 GCA_015471245.1 Laticauda colubrina | reverse complement strand
TTTCTTTCTTTCTTTCTTTCTTTCTTTCTTTCTTTCTTTCTTTCTTTCTTTCTTTCTTACTTACTTACTTACTTACTTACTTACACATAATTGCTTAGTAACACCCAACTGGTAAAAACCATTATGATAATTGGTAGCCAAACAAGCTATGATGCTCTTCATTATTGATGTAATCTTTCCATTTATATACTTTTGTAGGCAGTTTTTCATGAATCGTTTCACGAGTGCCAAATATTATTCTGGCATTAGAGGGACTGTTTGCACATAAAGTCTCATGATTGACCTGAACACTGGCAGGTCCTTAGAAAATTGTAGGACGAGGGCTACACTAAACAGATACAGTGTTTCTCAACCTTGACAACTTTAAGACATAGAGGTAGTAACTGAACTCCATACTTTTTAAAGTTACTAAGGTTGAGAATGCTGATTTGCTGGCAAGGGCTGAACTCCACATGTCTAAAACTGGCCAGAAGTTGAGAAACACTTAACTAGAGTGAGAATACCAACTTGGTGACCAGTTCAACATTAGAGGTCCCATCTTTAGTTGCTAATTACATTTATGGGCCAAATCTGCTTTGATGATGGTGACTAATAAGAGGTCATGAGGTCACAGAGTGACCTTTCAAAACCCCAAATCATTACTTTGGGTACTTTAGCCTGATGTCAACAGATGAGTTTGTGTTTGGAACGAGTTAGTATGAATCAGTTTGCAAAGACATTGGGAAAACAGTTGTGAAGTTGCAGCCCTGGACTCATTCCACTGAAAACAGTTTTTGTAGAAAGGGGGACCTGTCATTCCCAGTTGAGCTGGAAAATGGAATAACAATAACAATAAAAGAACACTTCAGATTGTAAATATGTGAGCTCCACCAGTATTTCTGGCCACTCTTTCTTTTTTCTTTTCTCACTGGAGTTGTGTAACTAAACTAGACAAGAGTAGAGTAGATTAGAAAATAGAATAGGCAAAGATAGAATGGAGTAGAATAGAGTAGAGTAGAATAGAATAGAATAGAATAGAATAGAATAGAATAGAATAGAACAGAACAGAACAGAACAGAATAGGAAGAGGGATAGAATAGGAATAAGAATAGGAATAGAATAGGATAGGATAGGGTAGGGTAGAGTAGAACAGAACAGAACAGAACAGAACAGAACAGAACAGAACAGAACAGAATAGAATAGAATAGAATAGAATAGAATAGAATATTGGAATGAAGAACAGAACAGAACACAACAAAATAGAATACAGTACTTTATTTGGATAAGCATGGTTAAACACACAAGGAATTTGTCTCCTTTTGTCTTCTGCTTAAACATTCTAGATTTATTGCATAAAAGCAATTCCCAATACCAGTTTACTCAGCATATTACTGACTATTAGAAGATGAAAAAACACAAAAAAAATGTATGGTTTGTGTGTGTGTTCATGCACATATCCCAGACATTCATCCTAGCATCTGACACAACTGATACACTTTTAGTTTTGTTTAGCTGATTCAGTGCAGGTGGGACCTGACATTAGGGCATATTATGGAGACCTATTGTTCTGTGTAAGATAAATTCAGTTCTAGATCCTCGATAAAATGTGGGACGAGTCACACAATGAAGGGAACATATCACCATGGTTTTCTCAGATTATACGTTGATTTTGGGATATTGATAACCTGAATTCATCTTTTTGGCACTATGAACATCTCAGTTGCAGGGCTCCAAAGTCTTGGGGACTGAGGAGCATCCATGATGGTAGTAGCACAATCTCAGCACTTTCAAGCACCCAGGTGTATGCAGCCACCTATACACAAACACACATACATATATGAACATATGTGCATGTTTTTATTATGTATGTCCCTTATCGATCTCTCTCAGGCTGTCAACATACAACTGCAGTTTATACAGTGAATAAAGCTGTCACATCTGGGCTGTAGATATACAGAAGACCATTAGATGGCAGTAAAGAGATGGAGAGAATCTGAATTCTTTAGTGTCAGCTAGTGGTCTCCAAGGTGTTGCAATTTAGATAGGATCAAGCTACCCTTGGTACTCTAGGAAATGATGAAAGATGCTGAAATGACATGGTCTGACTAAGCACCAACTGATGCAACTGGCTGAAAAGATTGTAAAATAAGTATAATTTGCCGCAACAGGCAGAACAGGATGTTACTATAATTAAAGGCTTGTGTTGCTATCAGGCTGATTATTCTGAAAAATGCTTGTTAATACATATTCCATTCCAAAGTAATATAGGGACAAGTGTTGGGTAAATTACCCTCCCCCCCATTCTAACAGATCACATATATAATGGAGAAATCTACAAATCCTCCTCCTCTTCCTCCTCTTATTCCTCTTCCTCCTCCTTCTCCTCCTCCTTCTCCTTCTCCCAAAGGTACTTTTTCAGGAGGCAACTGGACTTTCTTGTTTTTTTCTTTGAAGATGTTTCACTTCTCATCCAAGAAACTTCTTCAGCTTTGACTGGATGGTGGCATCAGTCAGAGCTGAAGAAGCTTCTTGGATGAGAAGCAAAACCTCTTCAAAGAAAAAAAAGACAAGAACATCCAGTTGTATCCTGAAAAAACACTTTTGGGACAACTCTGACCTGGATGACTAAGAATCTCTACAGATTTTGATTATTTCTTTTTAATGGTTTGTTACTTTGTTGGATTATGTACATAAGGGTGACATTTTAGGTGGCGTGGAAGATTATCATTTTGCAGATATTATACTCAGAAGTCTATGGCTGGAAGAAACTAGCAATCTTGATGCAGATATCCAGTGATAATATCCAGGGGTGGGATTCTACCGGTTCACACCTATTCTCTAGAACCGGTTAACGTTCTAAGCAGTTCGGAGAACCGGTTGTTAGAAGAAATTACTGGCCTAATCCTGTAAGGAAGGCAGGAAGGAAACATTCTGGTGTTGCTTTCAGAAACTGCCTCTCTGTTAACCCTTATTACATTCTTGGAAAGACTAGACTTCCTGTCTCTGGAACTTCTCTGGAGTTTTTTTCCCCTTCTTTGCTGGTACTTTGCTTGTGTGGAGTGACCAGTCAAAGTCACAACTGTACTGAAAAAAGTGACTTATAACCATTTTTCACACTTACGACTGTTGCAGAATCCCCACAGTAACGAGAGGCCAGGCAAGGAGATGTGTGCTTCAGTTACCAACTCTCTTCATTCTCTACATAAATGACCTCTATGATCATATTAAGAGCAACTGCATTCTCTTCACTGATGATGTAAATCTGTTCAATACCACAGACAATACTGCTACCCTTCAAAAAGATCTTGACTATGTATCAGAATAGTCAAACAAATAGCAACTTCAAATCTCAACAAATAAATGCTCTGTCTTACATATTGGCAAAAAAAATATATCAGAAAATAATACAAGCTAAATACTCAAAACCTTGTTGATGATCCAAGCTCTGCAAGGGACTTTGGAACGCTCATCACTAGTGATCTAAGTGCTAGAGCTCACTGTAACTACATAGCCAAAAAAGCATTGTTAGCCTAATCCTACGGAGCTTTTTTCTGGTAATATCACACTACTAACTAGAGCATACAAAACTGTTGCTATTCCAATACTCAAATACAGCTCATCAGTCTGGAACCCACATTACATATTTGATATTAGCATAGTTGAGAAAGTCCAGAAATATTTCACAAGAAGAGTTCTCCACTCCTCTACTCGTTGCAGAATACCTTATGCCACCAGACTTGAAATTCTAGACCCAGAAAACCTTGAATTACTCCATCTTCAGTCTGATCTAAGTATGGTATATAAAATCATACATTGCAATGACTTAACTGTCAAAGAAAACTTCAACTTCAACCATAACAACACAAGAGCACACAATAGATACAAACTCAAGGTTAACCGCACCAAACTTGACTGCAGGAAATACGACTTCAGCAACAGAGTGGTCAATGTCTGGAATACTCTACCTGACTCTGTGGTTTCTTCCCCAAACCCCAAAAACTTTAAACTTAGACTGTCTACTATTGACCTCACCCCTTTCCTAAGAGGTCTGTAAGGGATGTGCACAAGCACACCAATGTGCCTACCGTCCCTGTCCTATTATTGCTTTTATTTTTCTTATGTGTACCCATTTCATGTATTCATAACTATGTATATCCTTATACCTATGATCCTGTAAGAGATTGACAAATTAAAATAAATAAATAAATAAATAAATAAATAAATAAATGTGAGTGATGTTGAGCTGACCATGCCCAGCCAGTCAAATTACCACCAAGCCATGCCCACCAATTGAGCCATGCCCACAGAACTGTTAAAAAAATTGAATTCCTGATATCTCTCTTTTGAGAGCTGTTTGATACTGAAATCCTTGGACTGTGACAGAAATAGGAAAGAATTTCTCAAGAAGAGACTAAATTTCTGAAGGATACTTAGTACTTTCTCTGATAGAATTAATTAATTGTCACTTATCACTCAGGTAAAAGTTCCCCTCGCACATACGTGTTAGTCATTTCTGGCTCTACGGGATGATGCTCATCTCTATTACAAAGCCAAAGAGCCAGCACTGTCCGAAGACGTCTCCTTGGTCATGTGGCTGGCAGGACTAAATGCCGAAGGTGCATAGAATGCTGTGACCTTCCCACCAAAGTGGTCCCTATTTTTCTACTTGCATTTTTTTACATGCTTTTGAGCTGCTTGGTTGGCAGAAGCTGGGACAAGTAACGGGAGCTAACTCCATTACGCGATGCTAGGAATTCGAACTGTCAACCTTTCTGATCGACAAGCTCAGCGTCTTAGCAACAGAGCCACCACATCCCTTCATTTATCACTGGCATATTGCAAAAGCTTTGTATTTTGGTAAAACAATATTCCTGTCCTAGAATGACCAAGAATGAAAAGAGGAAGCATTTGTCACTGACCAAATGACAACTCTGATCATTTTGCCAGGCTAGTTGGAACTTCTGGGAGGGCTGCAGATTCTTCATCCTTGACCTAAAATACTGATTTTATCAAAGACCTTAGAGAACAGAGCAAGACCAGTCAAATACATGACTCAAAGTAATGGAAACTCTGAGTATGTTTATAAAGGAAAATGTGTCTTGTTTTGAGTGAGATAAAACCATTTTATTTGGAATATGCTGTCAAAGAATATTCATTCTAAGTTAGTGATGTTTTGACAGAGTAGAACTTGGAAAGTCTTGGTTGGCCATTTGGAACAAAACACAAAATGTCTTAAGCTACTGCCATGAAGGGAAGATGGGAAATTGAAACCAACTTTTCTTTTCTTGAAACAAACTTTTCTTGTAGGTTAGAACTCACATATAAACACATCCTACCGTCCATGCTAATACTGTAGTTATCTTCCACCCAACCTTTATTTTTTAAAAAATCTCATCTCTTCTCTTCTCTTCTCTTCTCTTCTCTTCTCTTCTCTTCTCTTCTCTTCTCTTGACTCTTGACAAATGTATCTTTTCTTTTATGTACACTGAGAGCATTTGCACCAAGACAAATTCCTTGTTTGTCCAACCACACTTGGCCAATGAAGAACTCTATTCTATTCTGTCCTGTCCTGTCCTGTTCTGTCCTGTCCTGTCCTCTCCCCTCCTCTCCTATTCTGTTCTATTCTATTCCATTCCATTCCATTCTATTATCTCTTCTCTTCTCTCCTCCCCTCTTCTTCTCTTCCTTTCTACTTTCTCCTTCCCTCCCCTTCCCTTCCCTTCTCCATAAAAAACAGAATTGAAACAGACAAATATATGTTCACAATTCTGGAAATGATTTTGTTTTCAGGAGAAAAATGAAAATAAGAAAACAATATTTTATGAAAAATGTCTTGACAAAAAATATGCCTTTTAATGAAGGTTGGAAATTGTTCCATTTAAAATCTATTTAATTCATAAATCCTAGAAAGATTAATACAGCTGTGAAAAATAGATAAGTCCATTTAATAACATATTTCCTGGTCTTAAGGCCATGTCACACTGCCCAACGGATGCAAAAAGGACACAACGGACGAGCAAAATGTTCCATCCGTTGTTATCCGCTCTCAAAAGGGGCAAAAATTTGCATGAGCAGAGCGGATAACACGGAAAGGAACGGACGTGGGGAGGACGCAGAGTGGATGTATAGAGGATGCAGAGTGGATGTATAGAGGATGCATAGAGGATGCGTAGAGGATGCGTAGAGGATGCAGAGCGGATGCAGAGCGGATGCGTAGAGGATGCATAGAGGATGCAGAGTGGATGCGTAGAGGATGCAGAGCGGATGCAGAGCGGATGAGCTGCATCTGCTTTCATCCTTTCTCCATCCGTGCTACTAAAGCTGCACGTCCGTTCTGCTTCCTCCCTGCATCCGTTTACCGCTGGAACGGATTTTAGTTGTGCGGATGCACAGCGGATGCCTAGCGGATATAGCAGATGAGTAATGGATGCAGAACGGATGTCCCCCGTATGCCTAGAGGATGCAGAACGGACGAACTGGATACATTTTCCGCGCAAAAGTTTTAGGCAGCCCAAAACTTTTGGAGCGGATGAAACGTCCATAAATGGATGCTGGACGGATAGAGAGGAAGCAAAATGGAGGCAGTGAGTACAGAACGGATACATCGCGTTAACCAACGGATGGCAAGCTTTTTTGTCCATTTTACATCCTCTTTGCATCCGTTGGTGCAGTGTGACATGGGCTTTAGTATAATATAGACCTCTTTTGTACATTGCATTACCAAAAACATAATTCTAAGGAAACGTTTCTGGAGTTGTTTCATTTGTGACAGTAATATACCATTTTTTTTGAACCAGTAAATTGAGAAATGCAAGTGCTGAATCAGGAAATCCAAATAAATGTGTGTGAAATTAGGAACTTTCTGGAATTGTTGTGATGATGACAATCTGTTCTGTATTTCTCTAAATCAAGAAAAATGACAACTTCTAGACTTCAACTTCCAGAATTTCATACTGGCTGAGGAATTCTGGGAGGTGAAGTTCACAAGTCATAAAGTTGCCAAGGTTGGAGACCCTTGCTCTAAATCTTCACCATGTGTAGAGAGAAAGAAAAATGACTTTGAAAGAGATAGACGAGATGTGTTATCAAAGCCAGAAGAGGAAAAACATAAATCCAAAACAAGAAGTGATTTTAGCAGACACCTCCTTAATTCTCATGAGCTTTGGGGGTGGGGCAGATAGAAAAAGCTCTGGCAAACTTGCAAAATTCTGTTATTGCATCATTATTAGTAAAAGTAGCCTTAGATTTTATGAGGAATTGATTTCTCCATTGGGTCTAGATGGTGGAGCTGACACCATGTTTCCTCTATATTTTATGGTCAACTCACAGGCTCCTACAGGCAAAACTGAAGGAAATCCAAAGATGAAATGGCCTAACCGAGGTTCTTCCTTCTCACAGTTTGTTGGTAGCACTTAGAAAGCTAGTCTCTGGTCTATCTTGTAAAATCACCTGAATTGAGGTTCCCAGAAGATGTTATTCCTGTGAAGATTGATGCCTGGCACCATGAATCAGCATATCCAGGAAAGGCCTTCAATGAAATATGAAGTCATGCTGTGGTAAGTACCACCTTGACCCATAGGAAGTAACTCTAAACATCCATTGTTGAATCGAGATACTTATCAAAAAAGCAATTGGAAGAAAAACTCTGAAGCAAAGCTGAACCTCCAAGGTACTGGAGGTTGCATCTAAGGCCATACATAGATAAAATCATGGGGCGTATGAGACCCATACTGTCTCTGGCTTCTCCATAAGGCCCTATATCCTTTCTCCAAGGGTGGGATTCAGCCAGTTCAGACCAGTTCAGGGAAACCGGTAGTTCCAACAACTAGTTGGCCCTGCCCACCCACCCCTGCCCTTGACTGTCCTTTATTTCTGTGTTTTGCAGCCCAGCTGGTTCTCACAGCACATTGGGTTGCCACGCCTCAGCTGGTTCTCTCACCAGGGCAGCAGCAGAAGATATGTTTTAGAGCTGAAAATGGGTGATGTCATGCCCCTGTCTGAATCCGAGAAGGAAGACAAATAACTGATAGGAAGTGGGAGTGTGGCTCTGTTGGCTGTGAAGGAAATTGGGAAAGGGCAAAGTCCAGCTGGGCAGAGCAAGGAAGAGGTAGAACAAGGGAGAAGTAGAACAAGGGAGAGGGAGTTCAGAGGAAGATCCAGGCCCACCCCCTCTTCATCTTAGGGCATGCAGGAAGGAATGGAGAAGACAGCAACCTGGATTGTGTGGCTTACAGGGGAGGAAAGGGCTCTGATTCCCTTCATTAGCCATACCTGGGAAGAGAGTTTAAAAGAAATGCATGCTGAGTGCAGCAGCTTCTGGGAGCAAATGTGTAGACTTTGCTTATCTATGTTCCTGGCATCTTTCAAACCATGTTGAGTTATTGCTGTGCCTTCACATCTGGAATTCTTGCTTCTGTCCTGTCAGACTAATCTTGCCTTGATTGGACTTATAGTAACAGCTTTTGTTGACCACATTTTGGACTTGATTCTCTGCAGCCAAAGGCTGTTCCTGGGAGAGTTTTTCTCCAACCAGAAGGTAACCAGGACATTGGGGGCAAAGTTGCAGCTAATAAAGGGACTCCTACTGATTATCTGACTGTGTTGCTTTTGTGTCATGCCCTGGGTCATCACAGGTGGTTTTGAAACACTTTGTGTGTTTGCGACTGTCATCTACAAGGTCAAAGATCTGAACCTTCTCATTTGCAGTCTTTTTTCTGTCAAGTTATTTTATTTCCAGGATAAGAAAGATTACTATGATGTGCATAAAATGGGAGTTACCTCCTCCCTGAGTTGTATTTGGATGGTTACTGTTCTTGATGGCCATAGTCTTTTCTGAAATTTTCATTGTTAGTTTCCTACTTTGCTGGTTTGATTTTCTTACTGTAAAAAGGGAATTTCTTAGACTGTCCCTGGATCGGAGAAGCATAGAAACCTTTATTAACAGATGTCAGGTAGATATCCCAAGAAAGGGACGCAGTGGTTCAATGGCTAAGATGCTGATTTTGTTGATCGGAAAGGTCGGCAGTTCGGTGGTTCAAACCCTAGCGCTGCATCATGGAGTGAGTTCCCGTTCCTTGTCCCAGCTTCTGCCAAACTAGCAGTTCGAAAGCTTGTAAAAAATGCAAGTAGAAAAATAGGGACCCTTTTGGTGGGAAGGTAACAGTGTTCCATATGCCTTTGGTGTTTAGTCATGCCGGCCACATGATCATGGAGACATCTTTGGACAGCGTTGGCTCTTCTTCAGCTTTGTAACAGAGATGAGCACTGCCCCCTAGAGCCAGAAACGACTAGCATGTAGGTGCGAGGGGAACATTTCCCTTGACATTAGATATCCCAAAGGTGCTTTTTTGCAAGAGGCAACTGGACTTTCTGGTTTTTCTTTGAAGACATTTCGTCTTTCAGATAGACAGAAAATTTATTCCTGTATTTTTCTCACCATATAGGGGTGGAACAACATGGTAGGGACAAGCCATCTGTATTCTAAAAGTCAATAATATTGCTACTGTAATTCTATCGTGGGCTCTTAATAGTTGTAACAAGTTTACAAAGAACAGAATTAAAGCCCATGTCACACTGGCCAACGGATGCAAAAAGGACACAGCAGATGAGCAAAATGTTCCATCCGTTGTTATCCGCTCTCAAAAGGGGCAAAAATTTGCATAACCGGAGCGGATAACACAGACGCAGGGAGGACGCAGGGTGGATACAAAGCGGATGCGGAACGGAAGCCCAGCAGATGGAAGCGGATGGGAGCGGATGGGAGTGGGTGGCACATCCGCAGGGCTTCCGGGGGGCCTCAGCGAAGCGGACGCAGAACGGAAAGAGCGGAAGCAGAGTGGACGCCGAATGGATGAAGCGGATGCAGAGCGGAAGCCTAGCGGATGCACAGCGGAAGCCTAATGGATGCCTGGCATTAATTGCGCATGCGGGGAGGATGCATTGCATCAGCCCCGTGGATATAACGGAAGCAGCTCGGAAGCAGGACACCATTCAGAGGAAAGACCTGCTGCCGGACACATCAACTGCCTTGCCTGCCCTGCCTGCATGTCTGCCTGCCAGCCTTGCTGCCAGCCTTGCTACCAGCCTTGGTTCATGTCTGCTTGCAAGCCTTCCTGTCAGCCTTGGTTCATGTCTGCCTGCCAGCCTTCCTGCCAGCCTTGGTGCCAGCCTCCCTGCCAGCCTTCCTGCCTGCCTTGGTTCATGTCTGCCTGCCAGTCTTGGTGCCTGCCTGCCTGCCAGCCTGCCTGCCAGCCTGCCTGCCAGCCTTTCTGCCAGCCTTGGTTCCTACCAGCCTCCCTGCCAGCCAGCAACCCCATAACCATGTGGAAGCACAGCAAGCCTCAGCCATCTGCTGCCAGCCCTGGCAAGAGGGACAGGGCTACCATCCCGCCCCCTGGCCCTCACTCTGGTTCTGCTGGGGCTTCTGCAACACAGGCTCGCTCTTCTGGGGCTGGCGCTTCTGCTGCTTCTGCTTCTGGAGGAGTTGATGACAAGCACTCCAGCAGCAGCCACCTCCACAGCACCTGCACCCTTCACCCCTGAGACTGAGCGACCAAGAGGAGTGCCAGAGACTCATTTTTGTTTTATAGCTTCTTGTTAATAAAGTCTATTTTTGATTCATACACTTGCTTCGTTTCTTTTTTTTAATAAAGTCTTGCTGGAAACTGTTAGAAATGGTTTAAGCCTTTGCATGCTTGTGGGATGGGTAAGGATAGCTTTGGGATGGGTTAGGATACCTGTGGGATGGGTAATAGCTGTGGGATGGGTTAGGATAGCTGTGGGATAGATAAACCTCCAGTGCAAGCATAGTGGGACTGTATGGTCCACCCTCCCAGGTGCCATACCTATGGCCCTTTATTATCAATAATAATGTAATAATTATCCACACATGTCAACATAAACACAACTCTTTATTAAACGCCCTGTTCATTGTAGGCCAACCAAACATACATGGCCCAATCTCATCTGTGTGATGAGACAGGCTGAAGGAAGCATCCATTAAGCATCTACCATCCTGTCTTGCCACTCCACTGCTCCAGCTGGGGAGTTGCACCATTGTCTCAGAAGGTTGCGCTGCTTCTTCGCCTCATGTGAGGCTCTGTTGGGGCCTTGCACATCCTCAGTGGCAATCAGGTTTCGCCCTTGCCTCCATTCCCCAGGCTCCATGACCCCATTGCCTTGTTGGAGGTCCACGAGCCTGTTCTGCAAGACTGGGTAGCGGGTGCGCATGAGATTGTGCAGGATGCAGCAAGCTTCCATGATCCTCCTCACGGTCTCTGGGCAATGCTGCATGGTGGTGAGAAGTACCTGGAACCTGTTGGCCAGGATGCCAAAGGCGTTCTCCACCACCCGCCTTGCCCTGGACAGCCTGTAGTTGAAGATCCTCTCTTCATGGATGAGGTATTTGGAGGTGTAGGGCTTCATGAGGTAGGTTGTGAGGGAGAAGGCGTCATCCCCCACGATGAAGTAGGGCACATCTTGTGTGTCGTTGGGCAGGGGGTCTGGATCTGGGAAGCCCACCATGAGGTTGCATTCCAGCTCCTCCTTCAGGTGACTGGCGTTGTATACCTGGGCATCCGAAGATGAGCCGTTGCCTGAAGCATCGATGTACATGAACTTGTAGTCAGCATCGACCATGGCGAAGAGGATGATGCTGAAGAAGCCCTTGGAGTTGAAATAAGTGGACCCCGACTTGGCTGGAGATTTGCAGGCCACGTGCTTGCCATCTATGGCTCCAACGGTGTGTGGTAAGTTCCACTTCTGATACCACTGCTCTGCAACTTTCTTCCATCCTTCTTCAGTGGAGGGGTACTGGAGGAGCTCCTCCTTGTATTCTTCGATGATGGCCTGCACCACTTCTCTGACCACAATGCTGATGGTGTTGGATGGCACCCTCCAGCCGTTCTGCATCCTCCTGTAGGAGGTCCCTGAGGCCAGGTGGCGCAGAGTGAGTGCCACCTTGAGCCCAGGGTCCAGGCTGGGCGGGAAGTTGGTGTTTGCCTTGGTCAACCTGGGTGTCAGGCGCTGCACAACTTTGTCAAACATGGCTGGCGGCATCCTCATGAAGTTCTGGAACGCCCGAGTGTCTTCGCTCCTGAGCTCCACCATCAGCTTGTTGTACAGTCCGTCCTCTGCTCTACTGGTGAACCATCTTCGGACCCAGACTCTTTTTGGGTGGCTCCTTTTCTTCTTGCAGTAGTGTTCACAGAGCCTGCAGATGGCTTCGCACTGTTGCAGAACGATGGTGGCTGCCGAAAGGACTTCAATCCACAGTGGACATGACTGGATACTGTGGAAGAGGAAGAGGCAGATGAAGGCTGCAGAGGTCTACACTGATGGGCTGCTGTTCTGAAAGTGCGATGCAGGCGAGTTGCTCCCCTTTTTTATAGGCAGTATAGGTTTTCTGCTAGGCATCCTCTAGGCATCCTCTAGGCATCCTGTAGACATCCTTAATATCTGAGAAAGGTCCCCTCTGCGAACGTTTTTTCTGTTTTAAACGCTTTGTTTCCGTGCTGCATCCGCTAGGCATCCGTTCTGCATCTATTCTGCATCCATTCCGCTTCCTCCCTGCGTCCGTTTACCGCTGGAGCAGATGGAGTTGCGCGGATGTGTAGCGGATGCCTAGCGGATATAGCGGATGCGTAACGGATGCGTAACGGATGCATAGCGGATGCATAGCGGATGCGTAGCAGATTCAGAATGGACGAACTGGATAAATTTTCTGCGCAAAAGTTTTAGGCAGCCCAGAACTTTTGGAGCGGATGAAACGTCCATAAACGGATGCTGGATGGATAGAGAGGAAGCAAAACGGAGGCAGTGAGTACAGAACGGATACATCGCATTAACCAACGGATGGCAAGCTTTTTTGTCCATTTTACATCCTCTTTGCATCCGTTGGTTCAGTGTGACATGGGCTTAAGATGGAAATAACATGAGCTAATTGGTTTTTCCAAAATGATCTGTTTCCCATTCTCCAGTGTCAACTTCAAGGGTTTTTTTAAAAGCTGCATTGAATGGCCTGAGGTTTATATTTACAGAGAGATCAATAATCAATCCTTATTGTACTGACATCTTTGAAGGTGGTTGCATCAAGCTTATCTTATCTGGACTCAGAAGCTAAGTAGGTTCAGACCTGGGTAAAGATTTGTATAGGAAACAGATAGATTATCCCAAGGTTGTAGGTTTGATTGAGAAGCTGAAAAAGATACTGGAAAATATCTAGGGAGGTTCATCCTATTCATGGTTGCCCCAAAAGTTGCCTTTTATTTTAAAAGCCACTGGACTTTCTGCTTTATTTTCATTTTGCTTCTCACCCAAGCAGCTTCTTCAATTCTGGTTAGATGGCCTAGAGACATTGATATTTGAACATAAAACTTTTTAGTGTTTATATTTTACTGGGTTCTACTATTCTACCTGAAATATTAATTTATTGTGCTGGTTCATGTATGATGTTTCTCCTTCTTCTTCTCCTCCTCCTCTTCCTCCTCCTCCCTCTCCCCCTCCCTTTTCTCTACTTCCTCCTCCTCCTCCTTATCATCATCATCATCATTATCATCATCATCATCATTATTGTTGTCGTCATCATCTCCTCCTCCTCCTCCTCCTCCTCCTCCTCCTCCCCCCCCCCCCC
>BLBF01000022.1:15154369-15170497 GCA_015471245.1 Laticauda colubrina | reverse complement strand
AGGAAGGAAGGAAGGAAGGAAGGAAGGAAGGAAGGAAGGAAGGAAGGGAGAAAACCAGTCAGTCCCTGGTTCAGTAATGACCAAGTCATAGACAAACAATTTCTCATCTCTAACATCAGGATTAGTGACATATAGAAACAGTCATCAAAAATACCTCATCCTATATCATCATGGCCTTACACACTCACCCTAAATGAGCAAATTGAAATGATTAAGCCCAGGACATCGCAAAATGCCCCCCTGTGCTTCATTGTCCACATATTTAAACATAGTTACACTCCCCTGAAGGGTTTTTCATTGGATAGGTTTGCAAACATAGTAATTGAACAGAAATCCCAAGGTCTCGAAGTTTTCCCAAAAAAAGTTACACCCAACCCTACTTAGCCAAGTTCAGGTGAGGAGAATTTAAAAGTTCAAGAGGTCACCAACTTGATTAATGATGCTGTCAAAGAAGCCATTAGACCCAATGCTCTCTTCTTTCAGAAAATGGAAGCCTTGTTTCAATCAAGTCAACAACAACAATAAAAAAGGGAACACCCAGTTGCACAAAAAAATGAGACTTTGAGGAATATATAGTTAATCATCCTAAGCCCAGCCATAAAATGCTATTTAAATTCATCCTAGCAGGAACCTGCTTTAAAGGGGGAGGGGGAAAGAGGAGGGCAAGAAGGATTGGGGATGAATGGCAACATGTGTATGTGCAATGAAACCACCGGGAAATTTCAGGACTTGTGTGTTTGCATTGTGTGTCACTGCGTTGCTAGTTAAGCTTGCGGTTTTACAATGGGGTGATGATGTTCACATCAGGTTGAAATCCTCATGGTTTCATTGGAAGCTCCTAGTTGGGATGGATTACTAGGAAATTAGATAAAGGTTCCCCTTGTACATATGTGCTAGTCGTTTCCAGCTCCAGGGGGTGGTGCTCACCTCCATTACAAAGCTAAAGAGCCAGCTCTATCTGAAGATGTCTCCATAGTCATGTGGCTGGCAGGACTAAACGCCTTCGAAGGTGCACAGAATGCTGTTCCCTTCCCACCAGAGGGGTCCCTATTTTTCTAATTTTTTTTAATGTGCTTTTGAATGGCTAGATTGGCAGAAACTGGGACGAGTAACGGGAGCTCACTCTGTGATGCCGTGCTCGGGATTCGAACTGCCAAACTGCTGACCTTGTTGATCAACAAACTCAGCATCTTAGCCACTGAGCCACTGGAAATTAAGGGAGACCAAATAAATGGCTGAGATTGGAGAGACTGAAGGAATGTTTTACAGAAGAGGAAATGACAGAATAACAGAGTTGGAAGGGACTTTGGAAAGTCTTCTAGTCCAACCCTCTGCTCAGGCACAAAACTCTATACCATTTCAGGCAAATGGTTCTGCAATCTCTTCTTAAAAACCTCTAGCAATGGAGTCATGTAGACAACTATGTGCCACTTGAAAGTTTCAGGATTGTTATCTGCACCAATGATGCTGAAAACCAGTTGGATTGATTAGGAAAATAAAAATAAACAACCTACAATATCCAACATACTTTTCAGGGCTTTTGAAGAATTTCCATGTGAACCTTTTCATCTACAAAAAAAACATGTGTCTATCGACAGCGTTTTTTAAAAAGTGATTTTAAAAGTGATTTAAAAAAAAAAAGATCAATAAAGGTTAAAGAGCTGCGTTTCTCTTTTGGGCAAATGAGTAAGCATAATTTCAGAAGTAGAGCAAATGTGATCTTTGAAGAAGGAAGCTTTGCAGAGCAAATGGCAGTTGCACCACAATTTTGAAGTACTTCGAGTCAGCAAGATTATGTCGTGCACAAAAAATGGAAGAACAATTTGATTCCAACAAAGGATGAATGGCCGCAAAATTTGATGGAGTTGGCAGAGGTGGCCAAATCTACTGCTTCGATGAAAAAAAAGAATGAGTAACGGGACTACTCTACTTTGGAAACCGCTGCTGGACTTTGCGCTTGAGATGGAAACCAAAATGAAACTTTGATTTTGGGTTTTGCCAATGAATAGAATAGAATAGAATAGAAAGATAGGATAGAAGGTAGAATAGGATATAGAATAGAATATAGAATTAAATTACTGTATAATAGAATAAAACAGAACAGAATAAAAGATAGGCTAGAATATAGAATCGGAATAGAATAGAATACAATATAGAATAGAGTAGAATAGAATATAGAATAGAATAGAATAGAATATAGAATAGAGTAGAATAGAATATAGAATAGAATAGAATACAGAATAAAATCGAATAGAATCGAATAGAATTAAATAGAATAGAATAGAATACAGAATAGAATCGAATAGAATCAAATAGAATAGAATATAGAATAGAATAGAATACAGAATAGAATAGAATAGAACAGAATAGAGAATAGAATAGAGAATAGAGAATAGAGAATAGAGAATAGCAAATAGAGAATAGAGTAGAATAGACTAGAGAATAGAGTAGAATAGAATGTAGAATTAGAATAGAACAGGTAAACAGAGTTGGAAGGGGCCTTGGAGGTCTTCTAGTCCAACCTCCTGCTCAAGCTGCAGAATGTATACCATTTCAGACAAATGGTTGTCCAATTTCTTCTTAAAAACTTCCAGTGATGGAGCACCCACAATTTCTGAAGACAAGTTGTTCTACTGGTTAGACAGGTTTGATGTTACAGAAATGGCTGGTATACACACTATTATGTAAAAGTAATAAGTTTCCTGTTATTATTTTATTCTACTGCATAAAAAGGAATCAGAAGTCAACACTCTATTATTATTATTATTATTATTATTATTATTATTATTATTATTATTATTATTATTTCCTTTTACCCTACACTTTTTCTCTTCCCCTTTTTCTCCCCTATTTTATTTTCCTTTCTCTTTATATTTTTGCATATTGTGTGTGTGTGGATATATATATATGTTTGTTTTTTGAGGTTTTCGCGGGTATTTGTATGTAACTCTGAGAAGCACAGAGCTGAAGAAACAAGCCTGAAGATGATGAATGAGACTTCATTGAAATGTTGCCTTAGATACTTCCAATTTTACGCGGGAGAAAACCCGAATAACCAAAGATACACACACACACACACACACACACACACACACACATATATATATATATATATATATACACACACACACACACACAAACACATACATACTGTACACACATACACAAATAATAGAGTGGAATAGAACCTTTGTTGCTCCATGGAAACCACTTCTGAACTTTGTGCTTGAGGTGGGGGAAAAAATGAAACTATGATTTTGGGTCTTATGAATTCAATGGATATGTATTAATAGAAATGGCTAGTTTATATTGCTACAGAAAAAAAAACAACAAAGTTGTGGTTTGATGTTAATGCTTTATTTTCCTGCCACAGTCGAAATCAATGTTTTTTTTTTCTTTTCTCCAGCCTTTTCTCGCTTTTCTTTCCCCTCCCTGTCTTCCTATTTTATTTTGTATTTTGTATTTTATTTTATAACTGAATAAATTTGGGGGGTAAATATATATAATAAAAAATTGAAACCCAAAATTCTAAACAGCTTTGAAAGCATTGATCCTTGGAGATTGGGGTAGCTAAACATATGATCCATAAACGCATGAAAATGTACAAAGAAAGTCAATTTCCGAGAGAAATTTGAAGCAGCTCCCAATCAAAAGTTTTTTTAAGAAAGCTAAACCAGCCAGAGGAAATGTGTCAAAAGAAATGCTCTGCCATGTGCCAATTATGCACAGAAGAGGAAGCAAAAAGCAGGTATAAATGGTTCGGTGGAGGAATGCAAATAATTGGGGTCACTTAGGATATAGGTTGAAATTTATAGCTTTTGAGTCTTTTCAGAAAGAAGAAAAATTCAATAAAATGAAAGTAAGGATGATAGAATTACTCCTCAACTTACAACCACAACTGAGCCCAAAATTCCTGTTGTTAAACAAGATAGTTGTTCAGCGAGTTTTGCCCCATTTTTACAATTTTCCTTGCCACCATTGTTTAGTGAATGACCACAGCGGATAAGTTAATCACTTGGTTGCTAAGCAAATCTGGCTTCCTCCATGGGCTTTGCTCTGGAGCCGCATGTGGCTCTTTCACCTCTCTGCTGCAGTTCCCTGATGCTCAAAATATATGTCACAACCACCAATGTGCAATACCCACCGGTACACAATTTATGGAGTTTTTCAATCTCCAATAGGCCAACCATGGATAAATGCATAGAAAAGAAAAGCTTCAGAAGAAACTTATACATAGCATAAAGGTAAAAAATGATATATGCAATATTACTTTCATTTTAATTGCCAAAAGTGTTTAATGACTCCCTGTGTTTTCTTTTCTGTTGGAAATGAGTCCAAATGGCTCTTTCAGTGTTTAAGGTGGCCAAACCCTGATATAAGCGAACCCACCTAAATGCACCCATCTCTGTCTTTGCCATGTTTAGCTTCCTTCTAATTATTTCATCAATTGATTTAATTTTTAATTAATATTTCCTTCCAACTACAATGTGGGCTGGAATCAGGGACAGATTCTGAAAGTGTTTGAAATGTAAAGAGCGACTGTTTTGCATCCTAGCCAAGTCTAGTGTTACAGTACGAGTTTCACTTCCATTCAAATTTCCTTTTTTTTTTTGGCAGAGGGATTTTGGATGTCAGAGGATCAGATGTTCTTCTGAGAGGCTGCTTGCAACATGGTTGAAGAAGACCAGGAATCAGGGGTGGGATTCAACCAGTGTAACAACCGGTCCAGTGAATGTGCACTTTGTGCATGCACTCAGCAACATTTCAAAACCGCCCATTTTTCAGCTCTAATATTTACCTTCTGCTGCAGGCCCAGTGAGTAAAACAGCTGAGGCATGACAACCCACTATGCCACATGAATCAGCTGATCTGAAAAACATGGAAATAAAGGAAAGACTAGAGCAGGGGTGGTGAACCTGTGGCATGTGTGCTGGAAGTGGCATGCAGAACCATTTCTGCTGGCACATGAGCCATCACCCAGAACTGATCCACTGTACATGTGTGCACACCCACACCAGCCAGCTGATTGTCAAGTATCTGCCATGCATGCACAGGAGAGATGCATGCAGGGGGGTCACACATGTTCAAAGGCTCATGATGTAGGAAGGTTACATGTGCGTGTGCAGAGTCATGCGGTGCATGCTTATGGAGTTGCACATGCATGCTCTGGGGGAGGAGCTCTCGCGCACACAGCATTAAGGATTTTGGCATGTGACAACGAAAAAGTTCATCATCACTGGAGTGGATGGGCAGGGCCAAATGATCACTGGAACTACCGGTTCGTGTGAACCAGTCTGAACCGGCTGAATCCCACCCCTGCCAATAATAAAGGAATGACTCCTTGGAGGAAAATGCATCGGTGTAAGCTTTGATAGCTTACACTATCTCTACCAACCTCAGAGAAAAAATGGGTAGGAAAAGGGGGGAGAGGTTAAGAGTCATAGGTAAATTCAGGCAGAAACTCTGAAGGAAAGCGATTGAGATCAGATGCAAAATTTCACATGAAGGTTATTTCACGTGAAAGAGAATTTTTGCAAAATGATATATGGCGTGGTGGCCTAACGGTGAAGATGGTTGCCTTGCCTCAGAAAGTTGAGAGTTCAATCCAGGGGTGGGATTCAACCAGTGTTAACTGGTTCGATGAGCGTGCACACTTTGTGGGCGCATGCACTAAACTTGCATTTTGCGTGTGCATGCAGCATTTGAAAACTCAGCATTTCAGCTCCAATAATTATCCTTTTACTGCAATCCCAGTGAGGAAAACAGCCGAGGCTGTTTTTTTATACCTGAGCACTGCAGAAAATTATATGGGCAAAGATGGAGAGAATTTGAAATGGTCAGTAAAGACAGTGGGACTTGTTGAGATGGCTTGTTTGAATAGGAGAAAGGTAACAATCATATTGTTAGTGACTGGAAATTCTTTTTGCTGAAAGCAGAAAAAAATGAACTTATAGGTTTAATGGTTAGAAAGAATGAAGTATGGAAGGAATGAAATTTTAATGTAACCTTAGAGAGAGAGGGCAAAATATAAATGTATGTGTTGTCATGAAGATTGCAAGACCTTCTGTCCTTCCTCTCCTTTCCTTCCTCCTTCCCCCCTTCCTTCCTTTTTCCTTCCTCCCTCCCTCCCTTTCTTTCTTTTTCTTTCTTTTTTCTTTTTCTTTCTTTCTTACTTTCTTTCTTTCTTTCTCTTTCTTTCTTTCTTTCTTTCTTTTTCTTTCCTTTGTTCCTTTTCCCTTCCTCTCTCCCTTCCTCCATCTCTTTTCTTCCTTCTTCCTTCCTTCCTCCTTTCCTCCCTCCCTTCTTTTCCCTTCCTCCCTTATCCCTTTCTTCCTTCTTCCCTTCCTCCCTCTTCTCTCTCTCTCTCTGTTTTCCATTTTGCATCTCTCTTTCATTTTTCTTTTATTTTTTCTTTTCATTTCTATTTTTTTTTATTTTGTGAAAAATGGCTTTAATAAAAATCAGTTCAAAGGACCAACTGACTCCAATTATTTGCTGCCAAGCTGAAAAGTTGAGATGTTATACAGGGATGCGAAGATAATTGCCCTGTTGGGGCAACAGCTAGTAGAATAGTTTCAATAAGGAAGATGTGGCTCTTTCTTCCTTCTGCCTGTCTTAAAATTGGAACAAGGATAAATTTGGCAGAAGAATTCACCTTGCCCCATTTCAACAATGTGTATATTCATCACATCCCAATGATTCTCATCCCAATGATTCTGGATAGTCTATGGCAGGGAGAGCTATAAAAGAAAGTAAAAATAAAACAAAAGGAGAAATGTTTCTTCACCTTTTGCATTTCAGCATGCAAGAAGGGACAGGAAAAGAGAAAGGGAAAGAGGGAAGACAAAGTGAAAGAAAGATGGAAAGAGAGCAAGGAAGGAAAAAATAAGGAAAAAGGGGAAGGAAGAAGAAAGGAGAATGAAGAGGGAAGGAAAAAAGAGAAGGTAGGTAGGAAGGAAGGAAGGAAGGAAGGAAGGAAGGAAGGAAGGAAGGAAGGAAGGAAGGAAGGAAAGAAAGAAAATAAGGAAGGGGAAGGAAGAAGAATGAATAAGGAATGAAAAGGAAAGGAGGGACAAATGAAGGAAGAAAAAAGAGGGAAAGAGAAGGAAGGAAGAAGAAAGAATGAAAAGGGAAGAAAAAAGAAGAGAAGGAAGGAAGGAATGTGAGGGAGACTCTCAGGCTCTTCCTTAGCACTTGGCACAATAGGTGCCCTCAACACAACTCCCGTGTCACACCCACCAGGGACATGCCCATCCCAGCTACACCCACCCATGGCCACTCCCCCCCTCCGAGGTCAGACACAACCCTGATGCAGCCCTCAATGAAATTGAGTTGGACACCCCTGCTCTATGGCAAATGGAAACCAAGCCACAAGATGACAATCCACTTTGGTTATCCACATCACCGACTTTCAGGGTAAGAAGCTATCTCTCTTTCACAAAAACACCCAAAAGCAGGGAAACCCACCAATCAGTAGAACCTATTCACTTCTCAACCCCGTGTATGTTTGCTGGCTGTGAATGACATCTGAAGTCAGAATACACGTCTGTTCTGACTTAGGTTTCCCAAGATCATGAAGCAGACTCCTTGTCCTGATAAAATCCCTTTTATTTGGGTTAAAGGTAATTCTTCTCCAGCAAAATCCCAGTCTTTATGAGATTTCAGAACTACAGACCTTTATAAGACTTGGAGAGTTGCCACGCCGATAGCTCCCAAATGCCATGCTGTAGCAGCAATTACTTGGCAAGAAGTCATGAACAGATCTTCAGACTAATGAATTGAACTAATTGTCTCCTGCAAACCCCACTCCCCTTTTGCTCCTCTTTCTTCCCTATGGGAGGGGCCATTCACTGTCCACCTGTACCTTTACTCCCAAGTTGGCCCTTGTTCCTCAGCTGTTCCCTTCTTCTGGCAGCTCTGTGCATGCGCACATTGGGAACAGGCTCCAGCTGTTCTTCTTCCCCACTGATCTCTGACTCCGAAAGCAGCTAATAACTGTCAGACAGTCCTGGCCCCGTCTCTGTGTCCTATGCAGAGCCCTCGTCAAAGCCTTTCCCAGACTCCAGGACTAGCCCATGTTCCGCCCCCAACCTCCTCACTCTCTGAGTCTGCTGGCCACTGGCAGGCCACAACAATGTCCAATAAATCTATAAGTAAAATCAGTTCAGCATATTTAGAGGGTTTTAGTTCTTGGAGCGGAGGGAAAATTCTCAGATGGATGTTGCAATATAATCTTCAAAATTTTTATTTTGGGATTTACAAGAAACAGAGAGGCCTGCCTGAAAAATCTGTTCAGCATCTCTAATGTTTCTTTAAGGAAGGTTTTTATCTTTTTCTGTTTTCAGTCTGTGCCTTTCATAGACCCTGAAGGGAGGTTTTGTAAATTTCAAGTAAGTCCTTCTGTCTCTGTAGTCCCGGCTAATTAAAGACAATATGTATTTATGTCCTCGCTTGCCCTATCTGTGACAAAACCAGGAGAAAACTAATGAACAAACAAACAAACATTCAAAATAAAGAATTAAAAAAAACAACTTTTTCATCATTTGGTTAATTTTTTTTTCATGCCTGTGCTAGAATCAATAAACCGAGCCAAAAGCAAAAACCCCTCCATGGTACAAAAAAAGAAGTATAAACAAAAAAATAAACAAAGTTAAACAGTAACAAATGAAATGAGAGAAGAAAGCAAACAACCTTATAAACAGCTTTACCTAAACAGGGTAAGAAAATTTCAAATCGAAAAAAAGATTCTTGGATTGTTAAATATATATATATATATATATGGTTACATTTGTGCCAGAGGGAAATTAACACATCCTTTTTCAATTTGTAGAAAAGATACACATTTTTTTAAAAAATGGGGGTGGGAGGAAATTGCATATACATTGCAGTATTCTTTCATGAAAGAAGAGTACAAAACATTAAAATAAAATTTTCAAAAAGCAAACAAAATAAGTGGAATTAGTGCTAAAAAAATACAATTATTGACTGGCAAGCTCCAGCTCACCTTATTAGGTTGCAGAAAGCTAAAAAGCATTGCGTTTGGTTAATAATTGGATGAGAAATTTCAAGGAAATCCAAGTTTATAGGATAGTGGTGGCAAACCAGGAGTGGGATTCTACCAGTTTGCACCTATTCAGTAGAACCGGTTAACATTCTAAGCAGTTTGGAGAACCAGTTGTTACAAGAAATTACTGGCCTAATCCTGTCAGGAAGGCAGGAAGGAAACATTCTGGTGTTGCTTACAGAAACTGCCTCTCTGTTAACCCTTATTACATTCTTGGCAGGACTAGACTTCCTGTCTCAGGAACTTCTCTGGAGTTTTTTTTCCCTTCTTTGCTGGTACTTTGCTTGTGTGGAGTGACCATTCAAAGTGACAATGGTACTGAAAAAAGTGACTTATGACCGTTTTTCACACTTATGACTGTTGCAGCATCCCCACAGTCATGAGAGGCCAGGCAAGGAAACGCGTGCCTCGATGTGAGAGATCTTGAGTTGGCCATGCCCAGACGGTCACATTACCACCAAGCCACACCCACAAAACCACTTGTTAAAAAATTTGACTCCTACCCGTGGCAAACCTTTTTTGGCTCCCATGCTGATAATTGTGCGCACGCTCGTGCACTCACATGCCAGCACCCAGAAAGCAATGCATGCACCCCCCTGTGCATGCGATCACCTCTGCAGCCTGCACACATGATTCCCCTGCTACCGCCATGCATCTGCACATGCATGCGATCACCCCTCACCACGCCACACGTCTGTGCATGTGATCACCTCCCACACCATCTATCTGTGCATGCGTGCACAACCCCTAGTGTGTGTTGCACATCTCTGTGCATGCACACTTGTCTCCTGCACACCACCACCCCCGCACATGCGTGCCAGATACCCAACAATCAGCTATCAGGCAGCCAATCGGATGTGCATGCACAGTGGGGTTCTTCCGGGTGAGCTCTCGTTTACCAGGGGAAATGGCTCTATGTGCCACTTCTGGCATGCATGCCAAAGGTTCACCATCAGGATTATAGGATAACCTGGGAAGACAAAAACAAAAAATCCGAGAAGATGATACAGGAAGTCTTTGACTTACAACCACAATTGAGCCTCCAAATCCCTGTTGCTAAGTGAGGCCTTTGTAAAGTGGGTCTTTATCCCATTTGTATGACCCTTCTTCCTACTGTTGTTAAGTGAATCACTGTGCTTCTTAAGCTAGTAGCACAGTTGTTAAGCGGATCTGTTTTCCCCATTGTCAGAAGCTTACAAAAGTGACCTCGGGATACTGTGATGGTCATAACGATGAGTCCATTGCTGAGTGTCTGAAGTTGGATCCCATGACCACAGGGGATGCTACAATGGTCATAAGTGTGAAAAACTAAGTCCTTAAGTCACTTTTTTCCAGTGCCATTGTAACTTCGAACGGTCACTAAATGAATTGTTGTAAATCCAGGATTACCTGTACTATGAAGATAACGAGACATATTGTTGTGGTTCGCCGGCAACCTGTGAAGCTGTCAGCAAAATCGGACAGTGTTGAAGAACAGGGACCAGTCTGGGAGTCTGGGGAGGACTTGGATGAGGGTCCTGCGTCCAATGCAGGAATGGGGCCAGGGCCATCTGGGAGTTGTGTGCTGACTCCGGAGCCTCCAGAGTCTGGCAGCAGCAAGGCAGAGGAAAAAAGGGAGCCTGTTCCCAGTGCGCATATACGCAGAGCTGCTAGAAGGCAAGAACAGCTAAGACAAAAGGGGCGACTTGGGCGTAAGGCTGGGAGGTGATTGGCCCTCCCATAAGCTATAAGACAGAGAAACCTTTGCAGGAAGCAAAGTCGTTCACTCTGTTCAGATTAAACCATGAAGTTCTGTGTGGAATTTGTACTTTGGTTGGTTTTTTAAAGTTCATTTGGCATTTTAGTTTCAAAGGAGAGAAAGGTGGGTGCTTATCTCGAGGGACTGTTTGGGACTCATTACAGGCTGGGAATGAACATAATTCCCAGCATTGAAATAAAACAAGAGTTGTTTTAACTAAGCGTGTGCTTAATTATGGTCTCAGGCAGCCTTGGTTAGAACACATATTATCAACAGAAAGCAAGGTTTGACTGCGGAAAAATGAATATTTTGCTGCAGAACTCAGTTATGGGCTTTGGGGTGAACGAAGTAATTTTCAACTGATGGTGGAAAAAAAATGAAATTTAAGGCTTCGGATTATGATCTCTTTATCGCCGTTCTCGATTTGATGCTTTCCAGCTTCTTTGAAAGTGGCTGAGCAACTATAAATAAAAAACCAAAGCAACTGTAAATAAAAAATGAACAAATATATGATAGGTGGGTCCAATCCTCATGCGTGTACTTTGTATAATGAAGACTCGAGATAATAAAACTGCCAAGATGATAAAATTCCTTGCGTTTGAATAATAGGCCAAGTTTGATCTCTGGGTTTCTTCGGGTGGCTTTGTGTAAGTTGTGTGAAATCAGATACCTTGACTCAGCTGTGTGAATGGTTGCTATTCCTTTGGCTGATATGGCGCCTACTTGAGGCTGAAGAATTTTGAACAAACAAGCATAACAAGTATCTCTGTTACTCTCTTTTCCTCCCTTTCTCTCTTCTTTCCCTCTCTCTCCCTCCTTTCCCCTCTCTCTTTCCCTTGCTCTCCTTCCCTGCTCTCTCTCCCTCTTACTCTCCTTCCTTCCCTCTCTCTCACTCTCACTTACTCTCCTTCTCTTTCTCCCTCCCTCTTTCTCCCTCCCTTGCTTACTCTCCTTCCCTCTCCTCCTCTCTCTCATTCTCTCTCCTGCCTCCCTTTCTCTCTCTTCCTCCCTCCCTCCCTCCCTCCCTTCTCCTCTCTCCCCTTCCCCCCTCCCTCCATCTCTCCCTCCCTCTCTTCCCTTGCCCCATCACCTCTATTAGAACCAACCCAGGTAACCCAAAGCGTCTCCTTGCTGCACCCCCTTTGATCCAAACGGGGTGCAGCGCCCAAGTAAGCCCGAAGGTTGAAACCTCCACCAACAACCCAACTTTTCTCAACCGAGATGGAAAGAACGCCAAGAAGAGACCCATTCGGGGCTCTACCGGGCTAGCTTTCTGCGCTCAGGGAGTATTTTTTTAAACTTAAGACAAATCCTCAAGGCTCCTCGAAGCTGCTACCAAAGCGGAGCTGCCGTCCGTCCGTCCCCGGGTCGGAGCAGCTTCTCTCCACCGCCTTGGATGGGACGCCCCCCACCCCTGCACCAATCGCCCCCCCCCCCCGGAAAGGTGGGTTCTGGCCATCGGCGCTGCGCTGGTCCCTGTGCCCCTCGGTTCCCCCTCCCCAGCTGGGAAGGCGGGGAGAGCGCAGCTGTGAACGCGCTTTCTTACCATCAGAGGGAGTTGGGACCCTGAGGTTTCCTGCGTTACTCACTCGCCCAAACCCGGGCTCCTTGCAATAAATAGCAGCTCCTCGCCCTCGGGCTCCTCTGTTGCCGCCTCTGCCTCCTTTGGCGACCCCTGGAAAGGGGGAAGAGCCCCCTCCTCCCGCCCCTTCGCCACCGGCCCCAGGTAGCCAGTCCTCCCCTCCTCCGTCCCATCCATGTGGACTCACCAGCTGTTGCCACTCGGACTCTTCCTCCACTCCGTCCTGGCCGTCCCGCTGGCAGGTTAGTTTGCTCTTCGGCCGGCCGGCCGTCGCTCTCCGGGTCCCAACGCTCGGCCGAGGGGCTGGTCGTGGAGACGCGCACACGCGTGTAACCAGGGAAGTGTGGGAGGAGGAGGGGAGGAGGAGGAGAAGGAAGAAGAAGAGGAGGAGGATGTCCGGGCGCTCCGGGTGCTTGGAGGAGAACGCCAGCGAGGGGTGATGGGCGGAATGCAACCGTCGGGGGTGTTGTGGAGTCTTTGCGGTCGTGGAGAGGCGCACACGCGTGTACGCGTAAGGGAAGGGAGGAAGCGGAGGAGGGGGAGGTGTTGGGGCTCCGGAGGCTTGGAGGAAAACGCCGCGAGGGACGTTGGGCAGAATGCAATCGTCGAGGAGATATTGAGGAGTCGTGGAGACTCAGACACGCGTGTACATGGGAGGGAAGTGGGGAAGAGGAGGAGGAAAAGGAGGTTTGGACGCTCCGGGCGGTTGGAGGAGAACGCCGCAAGGGGCGTTGGGCGGAATGAAATCGTTTGGGGAGGTTGTGGGGTCGTTGCGGTCGTGGAGACGCCTACACGCGTGTCCGCGGGAGGGAAGAGGAGGAAGGGGAAATTGACCGCTCCGGGCGTTTACAGGAAAACGCCTCCAGGGGCTTTGGGCTTTGGGCATATTGCAACCGTTGAGGGATGTTGTGTGTCGTTGCGGTCGTGGAGACGCGTGTACGCGGGAGTTTGCGCGCCGCGCGCGGCTCTTCCAAAGGGTTCCTCACTGGGCGAGCTCAGGGTTCAAGAAGTGTGTTCTTGGACCTCTGCTTGCCCGCCCGGTTTTTTTTTTTTTGGGGTGGGGGGGAACCAAGCGAGGTGCTGTAGTCGGGACAAGAGGAGAAGCGGGAGAAAGAAAAATCCGGCGCCGCAGGGGTTAAGTTTGCGGTGGGACGCCTCTTCCCGGGACAGGTTTAAAGGGAAAGGGGAGGCAGGAGAAAATCTTGAAGCAGACCCCCGCCCCGTCGCGTCCCCAAACGGCTGGCTGGTCTTTGCAGAAGCGCCTTCGGTTTCCTTTTGCAAACTTTTGTTGCGCGCCTTGGTGCCGATAAAGGAGAATATCTGGAGCTCGGGGTTGAAACGCGGAGTGTTTGGTGCTCTCTGAGCTCGGCGGTTTTCTTGCAGGCGTTTCGTAAACCCGAGCGAAGCTAAGATCAGCGCTGACGACGAGCACCGGTGCTTTCTAGTTTGGGTCATGAAAACGTCTGCAAGCAAACGTTACCAAGCTCGGACAGTTTACTCCCCCGCGTGTGCTTGTGTATACAAACAGAAAGGAGGCGCGCGCGTGAATTCTACAAATCTTGTGTGTGTGTGTGTGTGTGTGTGTGTGTAGATAGACAGATAGACAGACAGACAGACAGACAGATCTTTCTACCTTCTCTCTCTTCTATATCTTCTCTCTCTGATCTTCTATCATCTATCTTTGATTTATGATATATGTACCTACCTATCTACCCTCTATCCTCTGTATATTCTCTCTTTTTCATCTGTCTGTCTCTGCCTGCCTGCCTGCCTGCCTATAGATGATGGTAGATAAGCTATAAATGACTGAGTAAATTCATTAAGGCCATTCAATATGTTAGCCTTCCATATGAGTAATATATATAGTCCATCTATTAATATATATATTTTTTTTAAAAAAAAGGAGCTGGGGCGAGAGACATAGAGATTTAACACTAATATTGGTAGTTAAGGTAAAAGGAACAGCTCAGGAAAGCCATTTTAAGCCTTTAGCTAAAAAACAAACCGGCATGAGCTGACATTGTTTTAAATGTCAATGGAAAACTAGGTACGAACACCAGCTAAAGGAGACATCATGAGATAGTTGTCTTCTATTAAAATGTGGACCCTAGCTCTGAAAACAATCTGCCCTACAGCAATGAAATCTTGTCTCCCAAAATACACAACTTTTCCAGACATCTATCATTTGTACGTGTAAGCAACCCGCAAGGTTGGTACGCCAGTTACACGTGCAAAACCGCTCAGCTGTTGGGCGACTGGTGTGCCAGCTTTGGGTAAAATCTCCGCTTTCAATTCCCGGCGCGGGTGGGCGGGTGGGTGGGATTCAGCCCTTTGGGAAGGAAGCAAAAAATCCCCTCCCTCTCCCGTCCGGTCTCCGGGAATCTGTCCGCTTGCGCCGGGTGAATTGTTCCTTGTCGAGCCGAGCTTATGACAGGCGACTTCTCTGAACTCTACCGGTGCGACTTCCAGCGCTTGTGCGTGACTGGGGTTTTGGGAGCCAGTGAGTTGGCTATTTATTTTTTTTTTCTCCATCTCTGACCGATCCCAACTTCAGACAAATGGCAAGAAAGGAACACACAAGACAGCAACGAGGTGTAAACGTTGGAGAGAGATTTTTTCCGGAGGGTCTTGGATGGGAATTGCAGCTCTCTCATCTTTTTTAAAAAAAATTTTTTTTTCAAAAAAGAAAGCGCATTTGATTCTTTCTCTCCCCCCCCCCTTTCACTGGTATAAATTGAATAGAATAGGATAGGATAGGATAGAATTAGAATTAGGAATAGGAATAAAATTAGGAATAAGAGTAGAATTGGAAATGGAATAGGAATAGGAATAGAATTAAGAATAGGATAGGACAGGATAGGATAGGATAGGGTAGAATTGGAATTAGAATTAGGAATAGAATTAGGAATAGGAATAGAATTGGAAATGGAAAAGCAATAGGGATAGAATTAGAATTAGAAATAGAATAGAATAGAATAGATTTTTTTTATTGGCCAAGTGTGATTGGACACACAAGAAATTTGTCTTTGGTGCATATACTCTCAGTGTAACATTAAAAAAAAATACATTTGTCAAGTTGAGACAAGATACAGAGGCCAAAAAAAAAAAAAATCTGTTGAGAGGGCTTTAGAGAGAAATAGGAAGCAAGTAAGGCTCACCTAAATGCTGGGCATGAAATTTTGCCTTTGTAGGTCAAATTAGGAAGAATATTTTTTTTCTGTAGGAGGGAGGGGGATGAGGACTCCTGACCCAAAAGCACTGGCAACATGTATATGTCAACAAATGAATACAAACAGGTTCCTGTGGAGTAGACATTGGGAGTTAACTTTGGAGTTCCCAAAGAGCTTTGACTTGGATGCCAACCAGATGGAAGCATCTCAACAACCTTGATCAAGCTCCAAAAAAGGAAAAAAGAAAACCCCAAGGTTGGATTTGGTTAGTTATGGGTGTTTGCAGGAGATGATCAAGAACATTGTAAAGACGGTGGCCATGAAGATGTGGAAAAAAACAGGTGGAATTTCCATTGCTCCATCATGGCCGCCATCTTGACTTGTTTTGACTGTGCTTTGAGAGCAATGCTGTAGTTGGGATTGGATGGGAGTCTCAGAGAAAATCCCAGGCTTGGGGTCTTGATTGGGAAGCTAAATCACATCCAAGAAGGCAAGAGAAAGCTTCTTTTGATCTGTCAACCTGCTGATCTCTCTCTCTCTCTCTCTCTCTCTCTCTCTCTCTCTCTCTCTCTCT
>BLBF01000022.1:15143520-15154359 GCA_015471245.1 Laticauda colubrina | reverse complement strand
TCTCTCTCTCTCTCTCTCTCTCTCTCTCTCTCTCTCTCTCTCTCTCTGTCTATTTCTCTCCCTATTTCTTTCTCCCTCTCTCTCATCTGTTGATCTATCTATTGATCTATCAGTCTCTTGATTTGTCAACTTATTGACCAACCAATCTCTCTCTCTCTCTTGACCTATTTCTCTATCTCTCAACCTATCTCTCAATCTGTCAATCTCTTGATCTGTCTATTAATCTATTGATCTGTCAACCTACTGACCTATCTCTCTGTGTCAACCTATCTCTCTACCTTTCTATTTCTCTCTCTCCTTATATATTGATCTATTGATCTATCTATTGATCTATCAATCTCTTGCTCTATCTGCCAATCTTTGATCTATTGACTTACCGTCCTACCAATCTCTCTCTCTCTCTCTTTCTCTCTTGATTTATTTATTTGTCTATCTCTTGACCTATCTATCAATCTGTCAATCTATTGATCTATCTATCTATTGATTATGGACTTAGTGGCTTACTGACATATCCATCCATCCATCATTCACACACACACCCATCTATCTTTATCTGTTTATCTGTCTATCTCTGTCTTTCTCTGTCTATCTGTCTGTCTGTCTATCTCTGTGTCTATCTGTCTATATCTGTAGCTATCTATCTGTCTGTCTATCTGTCTATCTCTATCTGTCTATCTCTGTCTGTCTCTGTCTATATCTATTTGTCTGTCTGTGTCTATCTGTCAATCTATCTTATTTCTATCTATCTGTCTGTCTATCTATCTATCTCTGTCTGTCTGTCTATCTGTCTATCTCTATCTATCTCTCTATCTGATTGATTTGCATGTCACCTAACTTGTCTAGACATCTTCCCTACTATTGACCTCTGAAGGCATCAAGAGTACTGATTAACTTTACTGTTACCCTTGCAAACATTATATAAAAATATAGTTTACACATTGGGAAAACTGTAGCTTCTCATATTGTCCCAATTTTCAGTAATCTTTCAAGTCATAACATATATCCATTCAAAATATTCGAGCAGGCTTGTCCTTTTAGCTTTCCACTCCCATGGCAGATATGTTCTTTCAATGATGAGGTTGGGTCTGGGATTTTCTCCATTTTTCATTCTGTCCCCTTCCAAATAACTTCACCATCTAAGTAATGCCATCATTAACATTAACAATATTTTCTTTGGATCCTTTGGATGTTGTTTCAGTCTTAGTTCCTCCTTTTGGAGGAGATAATAATAGCATTTAACTTAAGTAGAGGTGTGGGTACAATCTGAGTCCACCCTTTAACACCTAACTGATTTTCTTATTTTATTATTATGGATGCTATGACACCCACTCCTCTAAAAAAAACCCCAATTTTTTTAAAATCTCAGTTACAACTGAATCTCTTTCTTGAGGTGGATGGCTACAGACATTAATTAAATAAATGTATAAATCAAATTCTATTTAGAAGTTTTCTGCTGCGGGATGGGGGATTCTATTTGTTATTGGTTTTGTAAAAAGCAATCATTTCATATTTCCAAAGAGGTTTGGATTTGTTACAGCCGACAGTAAGATTTGTATTTAGCTCCAGTGCAGGGGGAAAAACACCCCTTTAACCAAATACATGCTCACAATTTATCTTAAGTTTGAATAAACTCCTTTTAATACAGTTAATTAAATGATGTAGTCCAGCCATCAGATCTGAGTTGCAAAACCTTGAACTAGTCCAGAGTGACAACTGGCAATTTTCTATCTCTCTTCATTGCCCTCATATGGACCTCTGGATTTTTGCAGCCTAAATTGGACATCCTTAAATTGTTAGAAATATGTGTGCAAATTGGCCTATCTATCTATCTATCTATCTATCTATCTATCTATCTATCTATCTATCTATCTATCTATCTATCTATCTATCTATCTATCGTCTATCTGTGAAATACCCCTCACACATCATCACAAAATCTCCAGAACCATAAAGCCTACGAACTTGAAATTTGTCATGTATGTTCCTCTTGGCTTCTAGTGGCTCGCTAAGAAAGGATTCTTCAAAATGGCCATCAGAGCATTCAGAGTATTTCCTATATTATTATTATTAACACACTGTGATGCTAAGGAGTTCGACTCCTCCTCCCCACCTGAAAAGAAATCTCTTCCAAAGGCAAAATACAAACAGAGGAGTTTCAGTTTCAGTTTCACAGCACCAAGCAGCTTTAGTACAGAACAGTTAAGCTAAGCCACGCCCAGGCTCCTTGCTCACATAGCAAATACTCTTTCAGTTTCCAAACAGCCCTCAATTTTCTCACACACTGACAGGACACTAGCCAGATGCCTACTGATGGATGCTGGTAGGCAGAGGCAGCATTCCCCCCCCCCCTTATTTTCCTCCCCAAAAACTAAGCCCAACCACATAGTTTCATAGTGAAACATGGGTATAGAGCTTGTGTGTATATATATGGGTGTGTGTGTTCTTTCTTTTTCCTTCTGCAAACTGTTTCCTCTCTATTTTTCCACATGACAAAACTCTGCAGGTTATAATCCACCTAAGAGGCTAGTTTTGTTAATATCTATTTGAACGCTTTCCTCTTTCTAAGTGTCTCTGATCAGTTAAATAAATAAGGATCAAAACCGGTCAAACTCCCTCCCTTCTAATATCCTGAATTAACACTATGGCCTCATGTGAACTTCCTGAGGTAGATTAGGGTCACAAAACAATTTATTCAAGGCTATCTTGGAGTTAAATGTCAGACCAGGAATTTGAACCTGAAAACCTTCATCATCAAAACCTTTGTCTTGTGTTGTTAAAAGTTTCCAGCAGGTGCAAAGAACAACACAACATACTTGCCTTAAAAATTCTGACTTTTGCAAATGTCAAAAGCAGTTTATTTCTGCACAGGACACAAAGAGGAGATTGTGTGGACAACAATCTTGCACACAGTTATCTTGGAATACATCTTTTTGAACCCAGAAATATTTACTTCCTGTGAAAAATAAAATTGTATACCAGTTTAACCATCATAGTACAGAAACCTGACCCTAAGTCTACTAGGGGAGTTAACTCTTTATGGAATTATTCTTCCTAGTACAGATAGATAGCCCTGGATTTACAACCAAATAAGTGAGCCCAAAATTTTGGTTATTAAGTGAGACATTTCCTTTTTTAAAAAGTTTTTTTAATTGTTTTTAAAGACAAACACTAACAAACACAAACATAAAACATCAACATAAAACCATCTTCCAAAATACAGTGTGTCGGTTGGTACATTTCTTCTGTGCAATGTCATAATATCAACAGTCTTCCGCTTCCAAACATACATTCATATTACATAAATCAACTATACATATTATATCGTATTATATTGTATTATTATTATATCATCGTTAGACTCAAGTACAAATTCACATAATTCTTATTGAGCAAATCTTAGTTTTAACCAATCTGAGAACATATAATTCATTTCATTATATTCAATTATATAATATCTTTACATTATATTATCTTGCATATCACACCATTTCTTTTTTATAACTCATTTTACTTCTCTATTTTCTTATCTAACCATTGATAAAATAGATCCCAGATTTTGTAATATTCTTTATCTTCTTGCTCTCTGATTGCTCATGTCAATTTACTCATTTCGGCACATTCCATCATTTTCTTTATTACCTCCTCTTCTATCGGATTTTTTTTCACTCTTCCAATTTATAGCAAATACAATCCTAGCTGCTGTTAACACACTTATAATTAAATATGTCAATTCTCTACTGTATCCTTCAGGCAAGACACCCAATAAAAATATCTCTGGTTTCAAATCTATATTCTGTTTTGTCATTTTTCCAAGCCATGGATGAATTTTAGTCCAGTATCTCTTGGCTTCCACATGCATCCACCCTATATGATAATATGATCCAGGTATCTGATGACACTTCCAACATTTCTCTGATTTATTCTTGAATTTCCTTGTAAGTGAGACATTTCTTAAGTGAGTTTTGCTCACCTTTTGCTACCTTTGGACAAACGAAGTCAGTGAGGAGGCCCAGATTTGCTTAACAAACCCGTTGCTCCCTTAATATCTGCAGTGGTTCACTTAACAAAGGTGACAAGAGCAGCCATAAAATGGGAGCAAAACTCACAGAATGAATGTCTCACTTGTCCCACACAGAAATGTTGGATTCAATTGCGGTCATAAGTTGAGGATAACCTGTATTCTGACTGATGAACCAACCCCATAGTTTTAAGCAGCTCGGTCTTTCCTTGGGACCCTGTCTGAAAAACAGAAAGGGCAAACTTGCTAGCTTAATCAGAATGGAAGCTGGAAGGAACCTTGGAGGTCTTCTATTCCAAGCAAGAGATCCTATATCCGTGATGGCGAACCCATGGCACATGTGCCACAGGTGTCACATAGAGCCATTTGTGCCAGCACGTGAGCCACAGGCAAACTTATCTCACTGCACATGGGCGCACCTCCCAGCTGATTTTCGGTCTCCCAGAGGCTTGAGGAAAGCCTTTGCAGGCTGAAAAATAGGCCCATTTCATCACTTCCTGTATTTCCAGAAATACCAAAAGTGATGAAACGGGCCCATTTTTTGGCTGCAAAGGCTACAGAAGCTTTCCTCAAGCTTCTGGGAGGCCGAAAAAGGCCTCAAATGGGCCAAAAATCAGGTGGGGAGCATAGTGCAGGTAAGGGGGTGGTGGGGGAGGGGAGATTGCACATGCATGTTCAGGGGGCATAGGCAGGGCATGCGCAATGCCTTTTGGGTGCTGGCACACAAGCGCACAAGCACAAGCGCACGCATAATTTTTGGTACAGGAGTCCAAAAAGGTTAGCCACCACTGTCCTATATCATTCCAGACAAATGGCTGTCCAGTCTCTTCTTGAAAACCTCCAGTGTTGGAGCATTCACAACCAATGGTAAGCTGTTCCATTGGTTCATTGTCCTCACCATTAGGAAGTTTCTCCTTAATTCCAAGTTGCTTCTCTCCTTGATAACTTTCCATCCATTCTTTCTTCTGGTGCTTTGGAGAATAGCTTAACTCCCTCTTCTTTGTGGCAGCCCTTCAACTTTGGAAGACTGCTATCATGTCACCCCTTAATCCTTCTTTTCATTAGATAGAACCTACTCAATCAATCAGTTTATTACAGTCTTAGACCAGAGTCCAGAACAAATAAACACTCTCAGTAAATATACAATTAAAAATTCTGCTATAAAATAATGAATAATTAAAATGTATAATAAAATCCAGTCTGTCAATTATACATGATCTAATTGATTGAGTGATTGAACCTACTCAGTTCCCATTTGAATACTTTTGCTGGCTTTGATGTTTATTTTATTTATTTATTCATTTATTTTATTTATTTATTTTGTCAAGCATGTATAAGAAAACAAGTATGTGTAAACATAACATATAAACATATAAGTATAAATGGGTCTAAATATATACATGATAAATCCGTACAAATAAATGGGGACAGTAGGACAGGGACGGTAGGCATGCTGGTGCGCTTATGCACGCCCCCTTACAAACCTCTTAGGAATGGAGTGAGGTCAACAGTAGACAGTTTGAGGTCAAAGTTTTGGGGGTTTGAGGATGTAACAACAGAGTCAGGTAGTGAGTTCTAGGCATTGACCACTCTGTTGCTGAAGTTGTATTTTCTGCAATCAAGTTTGCAGTGGTTTACTTTGAGTTTCTATCTGTTGTGTGCTCTTGTATTGTTGTGGTTGAAGCTGAAGTAGTTGTTGACAGGTAGGACTTTGTAGCAAACAATTTTGTGTACTAAGCTTAGATCAGACCGTAGATGGCATAGTTCTCAGTTGTCTAGGTCCAAAATTTCAAGCCTGGTAGCATAAGGTGTTCCATTGTGAGCAGAGAAGTGTACTCTTCTCGTGAAATACCTCTGGACTTGCTAAATCGTATTCATGTCCGTTATACAGTGTGGATTTCAGGCAGATGTGGACATAAATACTTTGTACTGGGTAGCTGTTCGTTCACCTTGCTTCTCCTTAATAAATTGCACAATGGGAAGTGGGAAAAGGAAAGGTGTCAGAGGACACTGAGAAACAATGTCCTTTGGTCCTTTCCTCCATAAATATGACAAAGTTGATGGCCCTCAAAAGGACAGAGGAAACCGATCTTATGGTCGCACCTGAACTTTCTGCAACACACTGTGATCAAATCCCTTTTTCGTGGCGTTTCCTTGTTATTCTTTCCAAACCCAATGGAATGTCGGAAATAAACTGTGGAAAGGGACCTTCTCTGCTCTCACCAACTTAATGATTCTCCAAACGCTAAAAAGCATCGAACCAAAATATGGGTGTCAGGGGAAAAAGGGGTAATAGAAAGGTTGAGTTCAAATGTTAGCCATGAATGGTGAGGAAGTCTGGGCAGGATCTGCGGATAAAAAAATTTCAGAAGTACATTTCTCTCCCTCTCTCCCCCTTCCTTCCTTCCTTCTCTCTCTCTCATCCTTTCTTCCTTCTTTCTCTCTCTCTCTCTTCCTTCCTTCTTTCTCTTTCTCTCCCTGTCTCTCTCATCCTTCCTTCTTTCTTGCTTTCTCTTTCTCACTTTCTGTTTCTCTTTTTTCTCTCTTTCCTTCCTTCCTTCCCTCCCTCCCTCCCTCCCTCCCTCCCTCCCTCCCTCCCTCCTTTCTTTCTTTCTTTCTTTCTTTCTTTCTTTCTTTCTTTCTTTCTTTCTTTCTTTCTTTCTTTCTTCTGCAGAGCCTGGCCAGATCCAGCCAACTTTTTTTTTATATATATGTATAAATTTTTATGGTTTCTAAAACAAACATAAACAAACAAAACATAAAAACATTAAGTCATCTTCCACATATATATATATATATATATATATATATAGTGTGCCGGTTGGTTTACAAATTATTTTGTGCTACCATTTCATAGTCATCAATTATAATTACATTGCATATAATCTTGTATTTTCAATCAAATATTAAATACATTAATATCATTATGAATCAATCATTTGACTATACTTTTATTCATTCATGTTTTACAAAATGTTCATATTTTACTTAATTTGTTTTATGACAGTTCATATTATCATCCCGGATCTATCCTAGAATCATTTTTTAGATATAATAAGAAAAGAATACATCTTTAGATATTTATTATTTTCTATATAAATCTATACGTTTTTTGTCATTTTTTCCAACCACGTGTGGATTTTAGTCCAGTATTTTTTAGCGTCCGCACAAGTCCACCACATATGGTAATATGAACCAGGTGTCTGATGACATTTCCAACATTTTTCGGATTTATTCTTGAACATTCTTGCTATTCTTGTCAGGGGAAAATGCCACCTGTAAAACTTCTTATACAAATTTTCTTTATATGCTGTTGACATTGTCATTTTATAATTTTGAGACCACAATTTTTGCCATTTCTCTAGATCAATCCCATATCCAAAATTCTTCCCCCAAACAATCATAGTTTCTTTAACTTGTTCTTCTTCTAGTTTAATTTCTAATAAATATCCATACAATTTTTTAATCACCTTTTCATCAGTACCTGTCAAAATCTTATCTAAGTCATCATAGAAACCTTCTGTTTTAGAATCATTATCATACCTTGATTGTATTTGCGCATATGAAAACCAATTCATCTTTATACCTTGTTCCTCCAGTTTTTGTATAGATTTAAGTTCACCCTTTTCATTCAATATTTCACCATATCTAACTGTTTGTTCCTTTTTATATATTATTGGATAAGAAAATGCTTCAATAGTCGATAGCCAGACTGGAATTTTCAAATAACATTGTCTTTTAATCTTCTCCCAATAATCTTCTCCCTCCAGAGCCTGGCCAGATCCAGCCAACTTTTGAATTCAACCTTTCTATTCCCACTTTCTTTCCGTCTTCCAGGCCATGTGAACCAGGTGAATTATTTTTTAATATTAAGGGGTAAGAAAGCCTTATGGAAGCCACACTTCCTCACCGTTCATGGAGAAGGAACTATCTGAAGTTGGTGAGCTTTTTTTTCACCACTGAATTTCATTTTGTTAGATAGCATCCATTGTTCAAGTCTGTCAAGATCCTTCTGTGTCTTCTAAGCCTGTCTTCTGGAGTGTTGGCTATTCCTGCCAACTTACTGTCATCTGCAAATTTGATGAGTTCCCTATCTATACCCTCATCCAAATCATTGATGAAGATTGTGATGACCCAGAGTGTGGCACAAAAGCAACAAAGTCACAAAGTCACAAAAATAGGCACAGTCCCTTTGCTACCTCCAACTTGGCCCCCCTATGTTCAGTTATCATCGGCTGGAGAAAAACTCTCCCAAAAACAGTTTTCAAAGGGAAGAAATTCCATCCAAACCCAGAGAGATTTATAAATGATAAATAAAAAACCAAAACAGACCACACTGCAGCAATTAATGAGACAGGGCAGGATAAGGGATTGAAGACATCAAAAGATAACGAAACACACACACTTGGGAAGATGCCAGAACTCAGATAAGATTTGACAAACCAGAATAATTTCACGCTTTGCTTCCAGAAACTTTGCCATGCGTAGTTTGCCTTTTTAAATAGTTTCCCCAGCTGCAGCCCTTGAAGGGGATCAGGGCCCTTTCCTTCCCCATAAACCACGCAACTCACATTGCTCCCTTCTCCGTTCCTCCCTGCGTGCCCTAGGATAAAGAGGGGGTGGGACTGGGTCTTCCTCTGAATGCCCAGCTGGACTGTGACCTTCCCCAGTTTCTTCCTCAGCCACCAGAGCCACACTCCCATTCCCTGTCAGCTGTTCCACCTCTCCCTCGGAATCAGACTCCAACAGGGGCATGACAAAGATGTTGAAGAGTACCGGGCTTAAAACAGAGCCTTTGGGGTACTCAAGTGCATACTACCCTCCATGTAGATGCAGTTCCATTGACGACTACACATTGAGTGCAGTTGGTCAGACAGTTATGAATCCATTTGGTGGTGATGCTGTCTAACCCATATTTCTCTATGTTATCAAGTAGGAGGTTGTGGTCTACCTTATCAAATGCCTTACTGGAACCCAAATAAATTATATCCACAGTGTTCCTTTGGTCCACTAATTTTATCACTTTTGCAGGCAAAAAAAAATCACCCACGCTTAATATTGCAGATGTGTAACTGCCATAATAACATGGTTGTTAAGTGAATTTGGCTTCCTCATTGGCAGAAGAATGATCACCAGAATTGATCACCTGACTTCAGGTAACACTGCAACCATCATAAATATGAATTGGTTGCTTGCCAAGTGTCTGAATTTTGATCATGTGATCATGGGAATGAGGCAATGGTCATAAGGGTGAAAAACAGTCATAAAGTCACTTTTTCAGTGCTGTTTTAACTTTGAATGGTCACTAAATGAACCATTGTAAGCCAAGGACTACTAGCAGACGTTTTATGTGAAACTGGCAAAATATTTGTATATACTGTATTCATTTTTTTTCTTGGACTTCTTGATATGAGATGAAGAAGTTAGATAGAAAGGACCTTATTTCTCTTCATCCATAGCTTGATGTCTGAATCCAATCTGTGTTTGCTGGGGACAGGTTTTTAAAGCAGGGGAGTGCAAATTTTATGGCAATCTGGGAACACGTGCACAAATTTCCACCAATTTTAGAACCAGTTGGATTTACTGTTGTTGAAGGACTTAAACCATTTCGAAACACATATTTAATATATGAACACAAAGCTTGCTCCATCTAAAATTGTATATTAAAGGTAAAGGTTCCCCTTGCACATACATGCTAGTCGTTTCTGGCTCTAAGGGGTGGTGCTCATCGCTGTTAGAAAGCCGAAGAGCTAGCGCTGTCTGAAGATATCTCTGTGGTCATGTGGCTGCCATGACTAAACGCCTTCGAAGGTGCATGCAACGCTGTTCCCTTTCTACCCAAAGGCTCCCCATTTTTCTACTTACATTTTTTGCAAGCTTTCGAACTGCTAGTTTGGCAGAAGCTGTGACCAGTAACGGGAGCTCACTCCGTGACGCGGTGCTAGAGATTCGAACCATTGAACTGCCAACCTTTCTGATCGACAAGCTCAGTGTCTTAGCCACTGAGCCACCATGTTCCATAAATTGCATATTAGAAAAGATAGAACATATACTTGGTTATTCATCCCCTTCCCTCTACCCACCCCTCCTTCAAGGCTTAATTGGCTATCCATAATTGTGGCTGTGTATTGTTTGAAAAGCATCGTTTGGGAAACTGATCTGATGAGCTAACATCTTTATTAAGTCCTTCTGTGTTGATAGTAGAAAGTGCAACTCATCTTGTCTATTCAAATTCCCATCCACCACCTTTTCATGTTAACTTTTGCCAGTCTTTTTTTTTTTTTGTAAGCAAAAAAAGAAAGAAACAAAAATGCACTCAGCAAAGATGGGAACAGGAGTAGAAATTTTAATAAATGCATCTGGGAAGAATTCCTGTGTTCAGATCCCCGAGGATTGAATTTTAACCCTAGATCGCTTTTGCTGATGTGCCAAAAAATTGCTCAGATGCTGTTTATCTACAAGTCACTAAATGAACTGTTGTTAGTCAAGAAGTATCTGTTCTCTCTCTCACCATTAGAAAACTTAGGAAAAGATCAAAAGCACATCCTCAAGGCCTGATACTTTATTCATGCTTTGGCAAGCCTGCTTCTTTTCTCTTTTTTTAGCAATTGTATTAATTTAACAATAAGACTGGCATGTTTTATCTGAAAGTTTGAGAAGCTACAAAATAATACAATCAACAATTTTTGTTGTTTTTTTCTATTTTTTCCAGCCAAGATCTAATTTATCTCCCTGCACAATAACTCCTTCCATGAAGAAGAAAAGAAGAGATAGGATAGATAGATAGATAGATAGATAGATAGATAGATAGATAGATAGAT
>BLBF01000022.1:15132738-15143510 GCA_015471245.1 Laticauda colubrina | reverse complement strand
GATAGATAGATAGATAGATAGATAGATAGATAGATAGATAGATAGATAGATAGATAGATAGATAGAATTCTTTATTGGCCAAATGTGATTGGACACACAAGGAATTTGTTTCTGGTGCAAATGCTCTCAGTGTACATAAAAGAAAAGATACATTAATCAAGAGTCAAGAATCATCAGGTACAACACTTAATAATAGTCATCAGGTACAATAAGAATAGAATAGATCTTCCTAAATTTATTTATTTGTTCCAGACAATACCAATAAAAATACATAAAAATACTTTGTGGAACTCAACAGGATAATAGCAAAATTTATTTGGCAAGAGAAAAAAATGAGAATAAATTTAAAAGCAATGAAAGAGGTGAAGTGCGGGGGGTGGGGGTATGGCACTCCCAAATTGGGAACTATATCACAGTGCAACTTCCTTACCATGGTTGAAAAATGGGTAAATTTATCAAATAAAAGAATATTATTTCTAGAAGGCCATGATCTACAGAAGGGGTGGCCTGCGTTCTTATGGACACGGGAAAAACTAAACATAATTACAGACATGTAATTAGAGACTCTTTATTGGCTAATTGGAATAAAATAAAGAAAAAACACTATCTAAAGATTCCGATTTGAATCTGAATGATGGAGGTGATGATACATCCGAACAATCTGGATATTAACAAGATGATAAAATATAAAGACCTACTGGATGCACAAGGAACTTTAAAATCATGGCAAGATCTCCAAGAACAAGGGTTATGAATTGACTGGTGGGCTTACCTCCAAATACAAAATAAATATAGACAGGATAAGAAAGTTTTTGAAATCTACAGTAAGCACAACAATTAGATAAAATCTTACTAGGTTCAGACAAAAAAAAATATAACCAAATTTTACAACTATCTACTAGAGATAGAATTAGAGGAGGAAATAGTCAAAGGCAATGTGATAGCTTGGAGTAGAAACATAGGATGTAGTATCACTTTAATAGAATGGGAAAAGGAATGGACCAGGAATCATAAAATCACAAAATCGGCAACATATAAAGAAAATACCTATAAAATGTTTTACAGAAGGCATCTCCTTCGAGTTTAGCGAAGATGTCTCCTGACATGAATCCAAATTGCTGGAAATGTAAAAAGAAACACGGAACATTCTATCACATGGTGGTCCTGTACAGAAGTCCAAAGATACTGGCGGAGAATCAAAAAATGGTTGGAGGAAATTACGGCTGAGCAGATTGAATTAAAACCAGAATTCTTCCTATCAGGGATATGCAATAGACAATTTTCAAAAAAAGCTAAATATATAATATTACACATGCTTACTGCAGCTAGATTAGATTTTGCACAATGTTGGAAACAAGCCTATATTCCAATGGAGGAAATGACTATTCAGAAAATAGTAAACTGTGCAGAAATGGAAAAATTGACCCTAGCATTTGAGGATAAAGAATCATCAGAATATTACAAGAGTTGGGAATGTTGGTACAATTGGATAGAACAAAGATAGATAATATAATAATAAACATTATTAAACTATAAAGGAGATTAAGCTACACCGGTAGTAACTATATACTTGTATTAAGATTTAATTGTAAATATGACACCAATAATGATAACAAAGAAGGAACCACAAAATGTTGATAATGGAATTGCCCTTGATTCATTTTTTTTGTTTTCTTTGTTTTTCTATGTTGTGTATGTGTTTGTTCATTTATTTTAATTGTATATTTAATAAAGTTTGCTTTCTTTAAAAAAGAAAGGAATAGAATAGAAGGGAAGGGAAGAGAATGGAATGGAATAGAATAGAATTCTTTATTGGCCAAATGTAATTGGGCACACAAGGAATTTGTTCGGTGTAAATGCCCTCAGTGTACCTAAAAGAAAAGATACATTCATCAAAAGTCAAGAATCATAAGGTATAACACTTAAGAATAGTCATAGGGTACAATGAGCAATCAAGTCATATTAGGAAACAGTCAATAAAAACCATAAGGATACAAGTGACAAGGTTACAGTCATATAGTTACAAATGGGAGGGGAGGGGATGGGTGATAAGGAATGATGAGAAGATTTAACAGTAATAGTAGTGCAGACTTTGTAAATAGCTGGTGAATAGTGTAAATAGCTGGTAAATAGTGTTGAGGGAATGAGTTGTTAAGCAGAATGATGGCATTCATGGAGAAAATTGTCCTTGTGTCTAATTGTTCCAGTGTACAGTGCTCTATAGCATCGTTTTAAAGGTAGGAGTTGAAACAGTTTCTGTCTGGGATGTGAGGCGTCTGTAGATATTTCCACAGCCCTCTTTTTGATTTGTGCAGGATACAGGTCCTGTATATAAGAAGAAAAGATGAGAGCTTTGAATGTAGACTACATCCAACTGCAGAATGCAATATTATGCCTCTGCCTTATACAATGCCAATCTTTTGGGAGAAAAGAGTAAAACCAGGATTTGCTGGGTGAGAAGGCAGACATGAGATGGAAAAAACGCATTTGCAGGTTGTCTCTCATAGTGTAAAACTAGTAGAGATGCATCACCACAAAACAGCAGCATAATTCCATGAAGTTGTTATTATTTTTAAAAGTCTATCCAATAAACAGACAAAATAAGATTTGGATCCCAGCTGCAGCCTATAAATTCCAGGCAGTGTCCATTTCAGTGGTCAGTAACTTTAAATACACAAAAGAGCCACACCGTTTAATTCCGGAGCCAACTGGAAGTCCAGTTCCCCCACCATAGAGTCTCCTCCTAGCATGGCATCCTTTTCCCTCTGTTCTGACCAAAGATTCCTGAGACCATAATTAAGCACACACTTAGTTAAAACAACTCTTGTTTTATTTCAATAGAACAGAATTCTTTATAGGCCAAGTGTGGTTGGACACACAAGGAATTTGGCTTGGGGCAAATGCTGTCAGTTTACATAAAAGAAAAGATATATTTGTTAAGAATCATCAGGTACAACACTTAATGATAATCAAGTTACAACAACAACAACAACAACAACAACAACAACAACAACAACAATAATAATAATAATAATAATAATAATGATGATGATAATAATGATAATCAAGGTACAATAAGCAATCAAATCACACTAGGAAATAGTCAATATAAATTATGTTCATTCCCAGCCTGTAATGAGTCCCAAACAGTCCCTCGAGATAAGCACCCACCTTCCTCTCCTTTGAATTGCTGCCAATAACTAAAGAGCCAAATTAACTGTAACAAGCCAAACAGAGTACAAAATCCCCACAAACTTTCAAGGTTGAATCCGAATAGAGTGAACGACTTTGCTTCCTGCAAAAGTTTCTCTACCTTTGCATTTCCTTTATCCCTTAGGAGAGGGGCAATCACCTCCAAGCCTTACTCCCGAGTCTCCCCTTTTGTTTCAGCTACTGTCACCTTCTAGCAGTTCTGTGCACACGCACACTGGGAACAGGCTCCCCTTGTTCCTCTGCCTCACTGCTACCAGACTCTGGAGGCTCCGGAATCAGCACACAACTCCCAAATGGTCCTGGCCCATCTCTGCATTGGATGCAGGACCTTTGTCTGAGTCCTCCCTAAACTCTTGGATCTCTCTCCATTCCTCCCACCTCTCCAATTCTGCTGCCATCTGCACAGGCTGCCGGCGAACCACAACACCTTCTATCTGTCCTAACAGAAAACCTGATCAATTGTGGAGCCAACCAGAAAACCCACCCTTTGCCATAAAGTCTCCCAGCATGCTGTGCTTTCCCCCCTCCCCCAACCGGAAGCTCCTCTCAAAATTATGGTGCTGACCAGTGACAGAGAGCCTCAGCAGAGGTATGAAACAGCCACATGTGGCTCTAGAGCCAAAGGTTGCTGACCCCTGATCTTTTTCCTGGAGGTATAAAAAAGTGTTTTGTTTTTTTTTAATGCAAACTCTTTGAGAAATTTCATGCATCTTCTATATTTTGTCTCTGGTGTTTTTGCAACTGTTTTCCAGGAAAATGAAGGTAGCTGAGATTCATCTGAAATTGCCTTTCACTGTATGATACGTGGTAAAATCTATGCTGTGGAGATTTGAATGATTCATTTCATTTCAAGTTATTGGATTTTGAATTATCCATCTGTTGCAAAAAAAAAAAAAAAAAATCCGGCTTGGTTAAAATGGATCAGCTTTCTTGTGTGATAAAGAATGAGCCAAAGTACCAACTAACATTCTTTTCTTAATTAAAAACAGAAACCCTTCTTGATTTAGCTTCATTAACTGAAGGCTACTGGCTAGGCAGCCACTCTCTCTGTAGATAAATATCTATTGGGATTCGAGCCATATGAAAAATGTAATCTGCAGCTCTGGTGTGTCTTGTGATTTTCGATAATTTCAAGAAAAATCAAGACGGTGCATAGAATTAGCACTTTTTATATGAGTAATCCTTGACTTACAACCACAATGGAGTCCAATGGATTTCTGTTGATGAGTTAAGGGACTTTTGCTCTGTTCTATGACCTTTCTTGCCACTGTTGTTAAGTGAATCACATGGTTGTTAAGTGTATCTGGCTTCCCCATTGGCTTTTGTCATGCCTCTGTTGGAATCTGATTCAGAGGGGGAGGTCGAACAGCTGACAGGGAGTGGGAGTGTGGCTCTGTTGGATGTGCATGAAACTGGGGAAGGGCACAGTCCAGGTGGGCAGAGCAGGGGGTAGGTACAGCAAGGGAAAGGAAATTCAGAGGAAGATCCAGGCCCACCCCCTCTTCATCCTAGGGCATGCAGGGAGGAATGGAGAAGGGAGCAACAATGTGAGTTGCATGGCTTACGGAAAGGGTCCTGATTCCCTTCATTAGCTGCAGCTAGGAACACAGTGTTTAAAAAGGGAAGCTGCTCATAGAAAAGTTGTTGGGAGCAAATCGTGAATTATCTGGTGTCATCGAGTCTTATCTGTGTTCCTGGCAACCTCCCAACTGTGTGTGTTTTGCTGGGCTTTCAAGTCTGCAATTCCTTCTCCTGCCCTGTCAAATTAATTACTTCACTTTGGTTTGTTTGGATTTTAAGTTACAGTTTGTGTTTACCTTATTTTGGACTTAATTTTCTCCATTGAAAGGCTGTTCCTGGGAGAGTTTTTCTCCAGCCAGAAGATAACCTGGACATCTGGGGGCAAAGTTGGAGATGCTTATTTGACTGTGTTGCCTTTGTGCCACGCCCCAGGTCATCACAGCTTTGCTTGTTGGAAGATTCACCAAAAGGGATCACATGACCCCGGGACACTGCAAGTGTCATAAATGTGAGTCAGTCATCAAACATCCTGCAAACATCATAAATATGAACCAGTTATCATGTAACTGAATTTGGATCACATGACCAGAAGAATACCATAATGGTTGTAAGTGTGAAAACCATTAAGCCATTTTTTTTCACTGCCATTGTAACTTTGAATGGTCACCAAATGAACTAAGCAAAGAACTACCTGTATATCTCTAAATGCTATTATTACTGCTATTTCAAGGCAAATATCTGAAGCCTTGGAGATAACACATCCAGTTCACCCTAATAATTCTAGTGATCTTTTGGCTCTACCACATCGTACCAACATATGCACTAAGACATGAACACAAGTTCCAGAGATGCTTTTTTAGGAGGCAACTGGAGTTTCTGGTTTTTCTTTGAAGACGTTTTGCTTCTCATCTGAGAAGCGTCTTCAGCTCTGACTTGGATGGTGGGGAAGGGAAGGATTGATACTCCTTGCAGACAGCTAGTCATTTGCATACTTTTAGAAAGTTGTTGAGGCCACTTGGAGGTTTATCTGTATCCTCAGGGTCACCTGAGTAATGCAAATGGGTGTGGAGCCTTCTTGGAACTGATGAAAGGAGCTATGTTATAGTCTTGAGATAGATGTGTCATATCCTTCCCCCTCTGTTGAGGGAGGGTTTTTCAGCATTGAAGAACAAACCCATCAGAACTAGATTAAGCACTTAAAAGTAGGATGCCATCCTTTTGAAGACAGCAAAGTCCACATTTTGGATAGAGAACCTGCTGGTTTGAAAGAGGGGTTAAAGAGGCCAACTATGTCCAAATTGAACAGCTCTTTCTCTCAACAAAGGGGGAGGACAAGGACATCATTGATCTCTACTCTATAACAGAGTCCTTTCAACAATTCCAAGAAGGATCCATATCCATTTGCACCACTCAGGTGATCCTGAAGACACAGATAAACCTCCAAGTGGCCTCAACGTCTTTCTAAAAGGATGCAAATGACCAGCTGCCTCTAAGGAATATCAACCCTTTCACCCCCCACCATTCAGTCACAAATAAACTTCCAAGTAGGCTCAACAACTCTCAAAAAGAATGCAAATGACCAGCTGCCTTCAAGGGGTATCAATCCTTCCATCCCCCATCATCCAGCCAGAGCTGAAGAAGCTTCTCAGGTGAGAAGCAAAATGTCTTCAAAAGAAAAAAACAAGAAAATCCAGCTGCCTCCTGAAAAAAGCACCTTTGGTACAACCAAGACCTAGATGACTGAGAATCTCCAAAGACACAAACACATGCAACACCAGAAAGCCTCTCAGACAAGCCCTGCCCTCATTCACACCAAACTAAAGTGAGGAAAGAAAGAACACTTTCAAACTTGCAAAATTCTGCTTCTACAGCTTTACAATACAAGTAACCCAGACCGATCTAACATTGTTTTTTTTGTCTAGTTTACTTTGTTGGGCTGGCAGGGGAGTTGTTAAAAACTCTCCTGAAACAAAACAAAACAAAAATAAATCTGGTGCCCAAAGGAAATGTTTGGAAGATATATATATATATGTGTGTGTGTGTGTGTGTGTGTGTGTGTCCTGGATGCATGAGAAGGGCTGGATGATGTCATAATTCTGTGTAGATTTATTCAGGAGTGGGGCCCTGATGTAATTCAGCCTCGTTGATTTAAAATGGTGCATTTAATGATACAAATATTAATTTCCTGACACACAAAAATATATAGTCAAGGTGCATATGAATGTTTAGAGCCTCCCAGATCTCCGAAGTGCCTCTGAAAGAAATATGTGGTCATTTTTTAATGCAAAAAAAAGGACAATAAGTAAATCCGTAAGGCAGAGAACATTCCTGTTAAATACATCATTGATGCATGTAAGATAAATTCTCCCTCGGCTCTGCTCCTGTTAAATTCATGGGTATATTAATTAGGGCCGGGGGTAATGATCTGGAAGAGGTCTTGACACTGTTTTCTTTTAGGATATATTTTACTTCCCAGGCTATTCTATTATTCTGGGTCTTCCTTGCAAATATAAAACCAAATCTCAGCCTGCTCAGCTGTTTCTGAGATCAGCTAAGTCCAACATCCAGTTTTGGTCACCACACTATTAAAAAAAAAGATGTTGAGACTCTAGAAAGAATGCAGAGAAGAACCACATAGATGATTTAGGGGACCAGAGGTGAATGTCCTGACCTAGGCTGCCCAAAACCACGAAGCAGACTCCTCATCCCAATGAAACCCCATTTATTTAAGCTAATGTCAATTCCTCTCATTCACATCCAGCAAAGTCATGGCAAACAGTCTTTCAAAAGTGATTTACAACCACAGACCTTTATCAGCTTTGGATAGCTGCCAGTCCGATAGCTTCCAAGTGCAATGCTGTCGCAGAAAATAATTGACAAGGAGTCAGGAACAGATCTTCACCCCAATGAATTGAACTAATTGTCTCCTACAAACACCAGTCCCATTCGCTCCTCTTTATTCCCTATGGGAGGGGCCATTCACCATTCATCTGAGCCTTTACTCCCGAGTCAACCTATGTTCCTTAGCTGTTCCCTTTTCCTGGCAACTCTGCATGCACACACTGGAAACAGGCTCCAGCTGTTCTTTTGCCTCACTGATGTCCAATCCGAAGGCAACTGATAACTGTCAAATGGCTCTGGGTCCATCTCTGCCTCTGATGCAGAGCCCTCATCAGAGCCTTCCCCAGACTCCAGGACTGGCCCATGTTCCTTCCCAACCTTCTCACTGTCTGAGTCTGCAACCAGCTCTGCTGGCCGCTAGTGGGGCACAACTAGTGAAAACATAAAGAACGGTTGCTGGAATTGGGTATGGGCTGTTGGTTTGAGCTCTGAGCTTGGCAATTTGGTTGCCTCAAAAGACATGATCCACCATCCCTCACATCTGTCCACAAAGATTCAGAAGGACATAAATTTGATCAAATTAGGACCGCAGTTGTAATCCAGGCAAAATCGAAGCGAGAAAGAGAATTCCTGAAAGCCACCAATAAGTGAATAAACAGACATATTGACATCAATCCCGTCTACCAGTCACTGAGAATGAAAGAACTGAGGCCCCATCAAATCTGAAGGTAGCATTGAAAATGAACAATTGGACATCCTACTACACAGTAACAAAGTTGAAACCAACTAACTCACAAGAAATCAGACCATGTTGTAGAAACAACAGCCAAACAATCCAAAACCAGACCGTGACTCAGAAGTATCCTGTCATGCCCCTGTTGGAATCTGATTCCAAGGGGGAAGTGGAACAGCTGACGAAGTGGGAGTGTGGATCCAGTGGCTGTAGAGAAAACTGGGGAAGGTCACAGTCTGGCTGGGCATTCAGAGGAAGACCCAGGCCCACCCCCTCTACATCCTAGGGCACACAGGGAGGACTGGATAAAGGAGCAACATGGGTTATGGGAGAAAAAGGCCCTGATTCCCTTCATTAGCTGCAACTGGGAAAACAGAATATAAAGGGTGTTTGTGCAAACCACCTTGCAGGAAGGAAAGCGTGCATTATCTTTGTTGACTCTTATCTGGGTTCTGGCATCCTCCCAACTGTGTGTGTTTCCTTATATTTTGAAGTCTGCAATTCCTTATCCTGCCCTGTCTAGTTAATTGCTGCAGCATGGTTTTTATTGGTTTTTATTTATAATTTAGATGTACTTTTGGTTCGGACTGAATTTCTTCCCTTTAAAAACTGTTCTTGGGTGAATTTTTTCTCTAGATGATAACTGGACACTGGGGCCAAGTTGGAGGAATTAAAGGGACTTTACTTACTTTTGTGACTTTGTTGCTTTGTGCCACACCCCGGGTCATCACATATCTGAACAAGCAACACTAATGCCAACTTGCATCACATAAAAAGGAATTGGGTATGTCTAGTTTCATGAAAAGAAGGACTAGGGGTGATATGAGAGCAGTCTTCCAATATCTCTGGGGTTGCCACAAAGAAAGGGGTGTGTCAAACTATTATCCAAAGCACCAGAAGGTAAGATGAGAAGCAACAGATGGAAACCAACCAAGGAGAGAAGCAACCTAGAACTAAGGAGAAATTTCCTAATAATGAGCACAATGAACTAGTAGAACATTCAAAGATACAATGGCAATACAAAAAGTTGACTTACAGCAATTTTTCAAACTTTTCCACCTTTGTAGCATCCCCTTAATCAAGTGATCAAAAATTCAGATGCTTAGCAAGTGACTCATATTTGTGATAGTTGTCCCAGAGGTCACTTGATTCCCTTTTGTGACCTAACAAGCAAAGTCTAACAGGGTTCACTTAAGAACCATGTTGCTGACTTAACAACTGCAGAGATTCACTTAACAACCAAGGCAAGAAAATTGGGCAAAAGTCACTTCATACATGTCTTCCTGCACAAGAGAAATGTTGGGCTCCATTATGGCAGTATGTTGAGGACTTCCATTTCTGATGCAACATGCAAGGTATGTTGTGGTGCTTTATTATGATTCAGTGTTGCCTTTTGGTGTCTGACGATATAATGCTGCCTTGGTTGAAGTCAGACATAATAATAGAGCAATGATACAAGTGATTCGGGGCTTTGTTCCTTTGTTGTTGTTTAGAAATCCTTCTAGGAAACTGGTGTTGAAATCTGATTACTTCTGACACAAACTTGGCTTCTTACTTGTGGCACTTCTTTAGAGGAAGGAAGGAATGATTGCAAAAGAAGAAGAAAAACAAGGGTGTCTTTTATGAGCAGCCAAATGACATATTTTGAAGCTGCTTCAAGATGAACATCTCTTGCAGCTTCTTTGCAAAAATGCAATCAATTCAATCTCCACAAGATCCTCACTGCAAATCAGGGAAGACCATAAAGAAATGGCTCCCTTTGGGGGGCGTGCTTGATATTTTTCCCATTTGGAAATTGCCGGTCATTCTTGGTTGCGTTTATTGTCGTAAGGACAAACCCTCCTGAGGGCATATGCCTTTATTTTAGTGAAGGACAGGTTGAAGGTAATCTCTTAGGGAGAAAGCAGAAAATAGAATTTGCCAGTGTTATAACCCTCTGGGTTCAGTTCCAAGTGGGGAAAAAGAGACTGGAAAAATGGAGGCTGTTTGGAAAGACCAAACAGAACCACATGGTTTGATGTCCTGGGAAATTGAGCACATGGGAAAGAGAGAAAGAAAGAGGGAGGGGGGAGAGGAGGGAGGGAGAAAGAGAGAGAATTATACCCTCTCTTGGGCTTTGACCTTGAGCTTCCTGTTGCTGTGGCAAGGGCTTGTATTCTGATTGGTCATCAGACTCCCATGGGGTCATGCAGGAGTAACTTTTCTAGGTTGACTTGAGTCCGAGGCTTGGTTGAATCTTGCTGAGTGATGCAATCTTCCCAGGTGCCATGTGGCGAGATGGGTAGAGGACTAATTTTTGTTTTGTGAATAAGCTGGCCCAGTCTTTTGTCTTGTTAGATAGATTGGCACCAAAATATCTGCTGGGGGTGGGTCAGGGAGCTGAGACTCTGAGTTTATGTCTTTAGAAATATGTTTCTCCTTTAAGGAAAATCTAATATTCTGATATATATATATATATATATAT
>BLBF01000022.1:15111134-15127738 GCA_015471245.1 Laticauda colubrina | reverse complement strand
TATATATATTCTGAGATATATATTATATTATGTTATATGTATAAATAAATATATAATATAAAAATAATAATAATAAGCTCTACCCCCAAAATAAATAATAAATAAAATAAGCCCTAGTGAGGATCGTCATCAGACCAGGCGGGAGAGGCAGGGCCAGCACAGGAGGTGGCAAGCATGCAGGGACTGGTGGAGAGAATCAGCCCAGCGGTCGCAGCATCCTGTCAGCCCCACACTCACTATTTCCTGTATGTGAAAAAATAAAACACCCTGGTGCTCATTTGCCAAAAATATAAGACCGGGTCTTATTTTTGGAGAAACATGATGTCTTTGCCCAAAATTATTTTCACCCTAGAAATAGCAGTTGTCCATTTCAGAGGGAAAGTCAAATAATTCTCATATCTGGAGGGTTTTTTTTCCTCTACTTCCTGGATTTTTCAAATAAATACTTTGAACTTAAGAGATTTGTTTTGGGGTTGGGAACAACAGTGTATGGGGGAAAGAATTGTACTTTCTCTTTGAGTGTGGTCTTGTTAAAAAGAAATTCCCACCCGTTAGATGCTAAGAAAACCTGAGTCAGCATTAACTTGATTTCAGCTGGGCTTCAGGGATGGAAAGAAGAACACACTTTGATTTGAGGTTAGCTGTTTGAAATTCAAAGGTAATCTGATTTAATTTGATCTGATGTGCTTGGGATTCAGTTGGAGGGGGAAAATTGGTCCCTAGGCTATAAAGAGAGAACATCAAATCTGTAGCGGCTTCATTTATGTTGGCAGAGGTAGATGAAAGCTGTAAAAATCCTATAAAGGACATCAATGATGCCAAAACTCAGCTCAATTTCTCAAAGGCTCTGTAAGATGGTTTCTTTTAAGGAAAAAAAATAGTGCAGTGATCTCCAAATTGTCTAACAAATATTTTTGGATGTAAATCCTCTATTGAAGGATTTCATGCGAACATAAACATATATTTTCCAAAAGCATTCAACAAGCGAGCTCCTGGTTTTCTTCTCTTTTATCTGAGATGCTATGTTAAGAGGATCCTGAAGAATCCTAAAGGTACTTAGATACAGATCTTCTCAAAAGTTTCCAGGGATGAATCTCTCACAATTCTGAAGGCAACTTCTGTTCCTTTGGTTGATTGCTTTCACTGTCAGAAATTTTTTCCTTATTTCCAGGGTAAATCTCTCTTTGTTCGGTTTCCATCCATTATTTCTTGTCTGACCTCCAGGTGCTTTAGAAAATAGCTTGGCCCCCTCCCCTCTGTAGGATTCCTCTGTAGGATTCTGTAGGATTGAGCAGCCCCTCAAATGCTAGAAGACTGCTCTCCTGTCTCCCCTGGTCCTTCTCTTCACTAGACTAGCCAGGCCCAGTTCCTGCTGAACATATGAACCGTTCTTCATATGTTTTAGTCTCCAGTCCCCTTGTCATCCTGGTTGCTCTTCTCTGCACTTGTTCCATAGCCTCATCATCTTTTTTATGGTATGGTGACCAAAAGTGGATGCTTTACTCTAGCTGTGGCCTTACTAAGGCTTTATAGAGTGGTATTAACACCTCCCTTAATCTCGATTGTATCCCTCTGTTACTGCAATTTAGTATTGCATTAGCTTTTTTGGCTGCTGCTGCACACTGCTGGCTCGTATTCAGCTGGTTGTCCACTAAGACTCCAAGTTCCATCTCACAGTTACTGCTATTGAGCCTGGTTTCACCCAGTCTATATGTGTACTTTTGGTTTTTCTTGCCAAAGTGTAAGACTTTACATTTCTCTATATTGAATTTCATTTTGTTAGCACTTTTTTTCCCCAAAAGACAACTGGATTTCCTTAATTTTTTTCTTGAAGACATTTTGCTTCCCATCCAAGAAGCTTCTTCAGTTCTGCTTCAAAATTCCCCACCATTCCATCAGAACTGAAGAAGCTTCTCGGATGAGTAGGGAAACATCTTCAAGGCAAAACCAAGGAAGTCCAGTTGCCTCTTGAAACAAGCAACTTTGAGACCCACCATGACCTGGATGAGTGAGAATCTTCATAGATGTTGAGTTGAAATTCTGTGGTTTTTCAGAGATCAGTCAAGATTTCCCTGCAGATTTCTGATGGGTATCATGGAAGGAAGTAAGTTAAACATTCATTCATGGTCCCAACTAAAAAAAACTTTTCAGTTAAGATGTCAGATTCATCTTTATCCTAATTTAGCATTCAGAGGTAAGAGATGGTAGGGGTTTTCCACACCCACATACACACCTGGAATAGGTTAGACACCACAGAAGTTTTGAATTATGTGCTAAACACACTTTTACTATTAAAAAGGACAGTTGTTTCAAACCTGAACCAATTGTCTCTAGTTTCCTTCGTCCAGTACATCCACTTCCCTTTTGTCTCTCATTTCACCCACACAGAGTTGCAGCATTTAACGAGTGACTTAATTTGTTTTATTTTGCAATTTAAGCACAATGATTCAAGGGGAACTCTTGGGCTTTTCTTTGTAGGGGATGACCAGGCTGAGCCAGAGGGAGGGATCAAAAGTGTCATCAGTCACGAGTCCCTGAATGTCTGCAAGAGATAAAGAGAATAGAATAGAGAATAAAGAATTAGAATGAAATGATTCTAGGGTAGATCTGGGAGGACAATATGAATTGTTATAAAATAAACTAAGTAAAATATAATTATTTTATAAAACATGAATGAATAAAAGTATAGTCAGTGATTGATTAATAAAGATATTGATGTACCTGATATTTGACTGAAAGTATGAGAGGATATATAATGTAATTGTAATAGAAGACTACGAAATGGTTGCACAAAATAATATGTAAATCAACAGGCACACTATGTATATATATATATGGAAGATGGTTTATGTTTTTATGTTTTGTTTGTTTATATTTGTTTTAAAATAAAGAAAAATAAAGAAAAAAAAGTGTCCTGAGGGGGTCATGCCATCCCTTTTTGTGACCTTCTGACAAGCAAAGTCAGCGGGGAAGCCAGATTCACTTAAAAACCATGTGACCCACTTAACAAATGCAATGATTCGCTTAACCCACGGTGGAAAGGAAAGTCATAACATGGCACCAAAATCCCTTAAGCAGCATAGGTTTGGGGCTCAATGGTGGTCGTAACTCGAGGACTCCCTGTATATAGTTGTTATCAGGTTGGCTTTCTTGGAACTATGGAATTAGACAGGTGTGTTTGTCATTTTCCTTCTGCAGAAAACAAAGGGAAAAGAAATCCCCTCCATGACTACCGGAAAACAGTCGATACCTCATTAGTAAGGATAGACAAGTCACTGAAAGTGAAAACGAAGCTGCTAAATACAACAGAGCAGTGTGCCAAGAGATGCAGCCGAAGTAAAGGACTTTTATTCATTTGCAGGTAAGGAATGTTGTATTTTTTTTTGGGGGGGGGGAATCTAATGGTTCTGCTTTTTGTTGTGGTTCGCCGGCAGCCTGTGGAGATGGCAGCAGAGTTGGACAGTGGGGAGGAACATGGGCCAGCATGGGAGTCTGGGGAGGACTCGGATGAGGGTCCTTCATCCAATGCAGGGATGGGGCCAGGCCCATCTGGAAGTTATGTGCTGACTCCGGAGCCTCCAGAATCTGGCAGCAGTGAGGAAGAGGGAGCCTGTTCCCAGTGTGTACTTGCGCAGAACTGCTAGAAGGCAAGAACAGCTAAGACAAAAGGGGCAACTCTCCTTATCTCAAGACCCACCAGAAGACTCTCACTGCTGACTCAAACCTGGCCCATCACAAGACCACTTGACACCCCCCCACCTGAAGCTTGATGTGACCCACTACAAGTCCTACCATAAGATCCTCACTTGATGTGACCCACACCTGACCTATCGCAAGACCATCACTTGATGTGACCAACACAAAACCCATCTCTAGATTCTCACTTGATGTCAGCATTCCAACTAACCAACTCTATACCAATAAACTCTGAGACATCAATCAGTCCCTCAAAGTTCCATTTTGTCAGAGTTGGCACATCTGGGAAAACCCAAATCTGAGAGTTCTGGGTTTTTCCTTCCCAAAAGAGAAATCAAAGATCCATTCCCTGCGCCCATCAGTCCATCGCATGGCCCAATCAAATCTTTGTCCTAACTGGAGACCTCCCTCCAGTCGCTCCCCTCCAGGTGCAGGGCAACATGTCCTTGACTTTCTGAGAAAGAATGTTGTTGTGTCTCATCTTCTACCCCACTGTGAAATTCCCCCCTCCCAAATTCCCAGACACTGAATGTGGCAGCCTCAAAGCTTCCAAGTAAAATATGGTTTCCAAGCCTGACACTTGATATGACCCTCCCATCACAAAACCGACTCATTGCACGAAACCCTTATAAGCAGAAGAACACCGACATCCCCTAAACTCCAATGAAGGTGTTCATAATGAAATGTTCAGAAACCAACCCACAAGCTTGGAGAACAAGCTTCCACCCTCAAAGCTATCTTGTGTGTGTGTGTTTGTGTGTGTGTGTAGTGGGACAACTCTTGGATTTTCAAGATCTCAGAACAACGATTGTTTCCTTGCATGGAGTGTTGAAAATGTTGGGTTTTCAAGCATTTCATGGTGAAAAATGAAAACAAAGCACATAGCTTTGTTCTGAAAAAAAAAATCCACTGGAAGTAACAAAAACTCTCTGCTTATAGTATTGACTTCATGAGGGGGTGGATAAAAAGCTTGAGATTCTCCAACTTTCTTGAGTATGACAGATTCTGGGCTACATCTAGAAGTTGTTTGTGATGTAACTGATACTTAATTGGTTGAGACTCCAGAGAAGTGAAGAATAATAAGACTCTACCAGTTGTTGGTAACATTTTCTACTCCCACACAGCTTACTCTTGTGCAGAATTTCTTAAAAAAAAAATGATTTCCTTTCCATGTAATCATTTTTGGAATCAGACTCAAAACTCCCGATGATAAATTACTACAACCTCCCCTGCTCATAAATTATATTCTCATCAGCATAGTCCTTCCTACTGGGTCCAGCTGGAGGGAAGCCCAACAAAAAAAACTTGTTTACATTCTTCAAGTTGTGTTTTGTCAGTCTATTAGGTGCAACATCTTTTATTCAAGGAAAGTAGGCTTCAGGCCGCTATCATCAGCTGAGCAAAGCGATGATGGATCTGGAATTTCTTGGCCTACCGTAACCTTTTCAGATATTTTGAACACAGCAAAATCTTATTGGCCTCGTAAGATCCTACATTTATCTGTATCAAATTTGACTCTCAATGAAAATGCTAATCTTCTTGAGTCAAGAGGAAGAGGGAGAAGGGGGAGAAGGGAGAAAGGAGGAGCAGAAGGAGAAAAAAGAAGTGGAAGAGGAAGAGGAAAAGGAAAAGGAAGAAAAGGGAGAAGGGAGAGAAGAGATGGGAGAAGAAGAGAAAGAGGAGGAGGAAGAAGGAGAAGAGAAGGAGGAAGAGGAGGAGAAGAGGAAGAAGAAGAGGAAGAGGAAGAAGGGGTAGAAGAAGAGGAGGAAAAGAAAGAAGAGGAAGATGAAGAGGAGGAAAAGGAAGAAGACTTTATGTGAAGTTAACTTACTTTTATTTAGTCTCTTGAGATTTTCTCCCCTCTAGTTATGGTGGTAATGAAAACCATATATTCCTGTAGAAGTTAACTCTGCAATTTATTTTATTTTCTATCCAGGGCTTTTGCATTTGACAAAACAGCCAAACGTTGCCATTGGTTATCTTTTACTAGCCTAGAAAATGGAGTCAGGAAAAAACATGACAACACATTCATTCTCTATGAAAAGAAAGGTATGTAAGTGGCTAACTTGGATGCTACAGAGCTAATACAATTTTTGTTGTTGTTGGACAAGAGTTTCATGTGATTATGCAAAGCAGGTGGTACTGTGAGCTATGGATAAAGTGGAAAGGGAGGAGGGTTTTCCTTGTCCCCATGGAAGCTTATTTGATTCCACTATTAGAACAGACTATTTGTCGCTCAGGGTTGAATGGTGGTGTGTTTGATGCTCTCTAAGCTTGATTGTTTTCTTGAAGTTGTTTCCTTATCCACCATGGTGATATCTTCAATGGGAGGAGGAGGAGGAAGGGAGGACGAGAGAAGAGAGATGGAGGAAGAGGAGGAGGACAGGAGAAGGAAACAGGAGAGAGAAGGAGAAAAGAGGAGAGGAAAACAGGAGGAAGGGGAGGAGGGGGAGGAGAGAGGAGAGAAGAGGGGAGGAGAAAGAGAAGGAGGAGAGAGGAGGAGGAAACAGGAGAGAGGAGGGAGGAGGAGGAAAAAAAAGAAGAGAGTGGAGAAGAGAGAAGGAGGTGGAAGAAGAGGAGGAAAAGGACTGTGGGGTCCTTGGTGCTCTCTAAAGGCTAGGTCACATCACCCGATGGATGCAAAGCATATGTAAAAGGACACAGCGGACGGTCAAAAATCCAGGGGTGGCTCCATCCGTTCTTATCCGCTCTCAAAAGGGGCAAAAATTTGCATAAACAGAACGGAAAAGAACGGATGGGGGGAGGACGTATCGCAGATGTAAAATGGATGCTCAATGGAAGCCTAGCGGATGAAAGTGGATGGAAGCGGATGGCACGTCCGCAGGGCTTCCGGGGAAGCATAGCAAAGTGGACACGTAGCGGAAAGAGCAGATGCATAGCAGATGAAGCAGATGCAGAGCAGATGCGTAGCGGATGCAGAGTGGATGCGTAGCGGATGACACGGCTGCGTAGCGGATGCGTAGTGGATGCAGAGCGGATGCAGAGCGTTAACTGCGCATGCGGGGAGGATGCATTGCGTCAGCCCCATGGATATAAAAGGAGGCAGCTCGCACAAGGCCAGCATTCAGAGGAAAGACCTGCTGCCATACACATCTTCATCAGAGACCATGGGGAAGAAGAGGAAGCCTGTGCCATCTTCTGCCAGCCCTGGCAAGAGGGATACATCCACCATCCCACCCCCTGGTGCTGACTCTGCTGCTGCTGCTGCTTCTTCTGCTGCTGGTGCTTCTCCTGCTGCTGGTGCTTCTCCTGCTGCTTCTCCTGTTGCTTCTCCTGCTGTTTCTCCTGCTGCTGCTGTGGTGGACCAGCCCCAAAGCCTTGAAAGCCTTGATGATGAAGGCCCTGCCAGAGGGAGGAAGAGGCAAGGCAAGGAGAAGGGAGAGAGGAAGCAGTAGTCCATCACAGAGAAGCATGAGGAGGAGGTGCTGGATTGGCTGAGGGAGAACGAGTATATGTGGAGGAAGGGCCACAGGCTGTATAGAGACACCAAGCGGAAGTAGGCAGCTTGAAGACAGAAGGCACAGAGCCTGTGCTACACTACTGATGTCCTCCTCGGGTGGTGGAAGCATATGCATACCTGGTATGGGAAGCTGCACCTGAAGAAGTCTGGTCAGGCTGCGGTCAAGCTCACCGACCGGGAGAGCTACATCATGGCAAAGTGCAGCTTCCTGGAGGGTGAGGTCCACCACTGAGGAGCAGCCCCTCTGTCTACCCTCACTCTCAGGCAGCCCACAGACAGCCAGTCCTCTTCTGGCCAGGAGACGGCAACCGTGTCTGGGCAGGTGTCCACAGAGCACCCCGCGACAGAGACCCCCCCAACAGCTGCACACCCTATGCTGGAGGACGTGGAGGATTCTCTCATACACATGGAGCAAGAAGAAGCAGCGACCACCAGGGACCAACCCACCCCCACCCCCAGCTCCACCTCCACAGAAAGCAGGCAGAGAGGCAGACCGGAGGGCCAGAGCCACACTGTCCTGCTGGAGATCAGGGAAACGAACCAGGCCAGCGCAGATCTCCTCTCTCAGCTGGTACACTTCGAGATTCCATCCTCAAACCGCAAGCCCTTCATCACCTATGTGACCCAGACCCTCATCGACATGCCTGAGCTCCAGAACCAGGTGATGAAGGAGAGGATCACAGCGCTGCTGCACTACCGTCCAGGCCCAGCTGAACCTGCTCCCACCCACTCCAGGTCTGCTCCTCCACCCCAGATGATGTCACAGCCCTTCCAAGGCTTTCAACAGCCCCTCTCCTACCAAGGCTACGGCTACCAGGAGTTCCAGCAGCACAGGCAGCCCTTCCCAGTCCAGGCACAGGTACATCGCACACCACAGGTGCCACCGATGCCACCGATACCACTGATGTCACAGACGCCACAGATGCCACCGACGCCACAGATGCCACCGACGCCACAGATGCCACAGATGCCACTGATGCCACTGATGTCACAGATGCCACCGATGCCACTGATGCCACAGATGTTTCCTCGCACGCCACAGATGCCTCACCTCACCCAGCTGCACACCAGACATCCCCACTACACTCCTTCCTCCACCCCGCAGCCAAGCCCGGCCTCAGAACATCTGTCATCGGTCCTGTGCCTGACATCCCAGGTCCTGGATGAAGGGCCTCTCAACCTCACTGGGCTGAGCCAGCTTTCTGAGAGTTTCCTGAACACACCATCTCCTGTTGTCCTCTCGGGGCCAGGCACCCCAATGGCGCCTCAGACCAGCACTCCAGCCACTGCCATCTCCACAGTCCCTGGACCCTTTACACCTGAGACCAAGGACATGCCTCAGAGTGACTGAGAACATTGCCAGAGATTGAGTTGTTACCTGTTGACTTTATCATTGCTTGGGACACTTTTCTTGGTTCCTTTTGCTTTTTAAATAAAGTCCTACACTTTACTTAACTGTTATTAATAAAGGTTATCTTTGTTTCACACACTTGGGTCATTTCTTTTACTTAATAAAGTGTTGGTGGAAACTTTTAGAAAATGGTTAAGCCTTTGCATGCTTGTGGGATGGACAGGGATACCTGTGGGATGGGTAATAGCTGTGGGATGGGCAGGGATACCTGTGGAATGGGTAATAGTTGTGGGATGGGCAGGGATACCTGTGGGATGGGTAATAGCTGTGGGATGGGTAATAGCTGTGGGATAGATAAGCCTCCAGTGCAAGCATAGTGGGACTGTATGGTCCACCCTCCCACATCTATGGCCCTTTATTATCAATAACAATGTAATCATGAGATTGTGCAGGATGCAGCAAGCTTCCACGATGGTCCTCACAGTCTGTGGGTGATGCTGCATGGTGGTGAGAAGTACCTGGAACCTGTTGGCCAGGATGCCAAAGGCGTTCTCCACCACCCGTCTTGCCCTGGACAGCCTGTAGTTGAAGATCCTCTCTTCACGGGTGAGGTATCTGGAACTGTAGGGCTTCATGAGGTAGGTTCTGAGGGAGAAGGCGTCATCATCCACGATGAAGTAGGGCACATCTTATGTGTCGTTGGGTAGGGGGTTTGGATCTGGGAAGCCCATGATCAGGTTGCGTTCCAGCCCCTCCTTGAGGTCACTGGTGTTGTATACCTGGGCATCTGAAGCTGACCCATTGCCTGAAGCATCAATGTACATGAACTTGTAGTCAGCATCGACCATGGCGAAGAGGATGATACTGAAGAAGCCCTTGTAGTTGAAATAAGTGGACCCTGACTTGACTGGAGCTTTGCAGGCCACGTGCTTCCCATCTATGGCTCCAGCGGGGTGGGGGAAGTTCCACCTCTGATACCACTGCTCTGCAACTTTCCTCCAGCCTTCTTCAGTGGTGGGACACTGGAGGAGCTCCTCCTTGTATTCTTCGATGATGGCCTGCACCACTTCTCTGACCACAATGCTGATGGTGTTGTGTGGCACCCTCCAGCCGTACTGCATGTTTCTGTATGTGATCCCAGAGGCCAGGTGGCACAGAGTCAGTGCCACCTTGAGCCCAGGGTCCAGGCTGGGCGGGAAGTTGGTGCTCTGCTTGGTCAACCTGGGTCTCAGCTGCTCCACAACTTCATCAAACATGGCTGGCGTCTTCCTCATGAAGTTCTGGAATGCACAAGTGTCTTCGTTCCTCAGGTCCACCATCAGCTTGTCGTACAGTCCAAACTCCGCTCTTCTTCTGATCCATCGTCGGACCCAGACACTTCTTGGCCACCTCCTTTTCTTCCCATAGAAAAGGTGAAAGAGCCTGAAGAGGGCTTGGTTCTGGTGTTGAATGATGGCGGCTACCAAAAGGAGCGTGCGATGATCCATGGTGGAGAAGAATGGATGCTGTGGAAGAGCAAGAGCAAGGCTAAAGAGGTCTGCACACCAGGGCTGCTGGACTGAAAGTGAGATCCAGGTGATTTCCTCCCCCTTTTTATAGGAAATATCGGTTTTCTGCTTGGTGTCCTTCCACATACTCCAGACATCCTCCAGGCATCCTAAATATCCGAGATACGTCCCCTATACGAACGTTTTTTCCATTTTAATGCTTTATATCCGAGCTGCATCCGCTTTCATCCTTTCTATGTCCGTGCTACTAACGCTGTGTGTCCATTCCATGTCCGTTTCGCTTCCTCCCTGTGTCCGTTTTCCGCTGGAGCGGATTTGAGTTGCACAGATGTGCAGTGGATGCCTAGTGGATATAGCGGATGCGTAACGGATGATGACAGACGTCTAACAGATGTTCCCTGTATGCATAGCAGATGTAGAACGGATGCGTTGGATACTTCATCCGCTCAAAAAATTTTGTGCAGCTCAAAACTTTTTGAGTGGATGAAATCACAGTAGACGGATGCTGGACGGATAGAGAGTATGAAAAACGTGTGCAGTGAGTACACAACGGATGCATCGTGTTTTCCAACGGATACCAAGATTTTTTTAACGTTTTACATCCTCTTTGCATCCATTGGTGCAGTGTGACATGGGCTTAAGCTTGTTTGTTTTTTTGCAGACGTTTCATAACCCAACAAGGTAACCTTATCAGAAATTGATTGAAACAGACGTTTCAAGGCATCAATCACCTGCTAAGTTTGTACACCTGCTCTTCAGAAAACATTCACCTTCTTTTTGGCTTTGTTTTCATTGATTCTAACAGACTATGTTCGAAATTGCATCATTGGGAAAGGAGCAACGTACAAAGGAAACATATCGGTCACAAAAAGCGGGATCGAATGCCAAGCCTGGAATTCGACCATACCTCACGAACACAGGTAAGATTGGTGGGATCAACCCTGTCTTTTCCAACAATGGTGGTTCTTTGAATGGCCAAATCCATGGAAGAGGATCCTATGTGCTTGCTGGGAGGATGGCTGTAAAAAGTCAAGAGGTGATCCCTTGATGGCTTCCATCTTCTTCCCTTTTTGGGTTCCTCTATGGTTGTGCTGAAGTGTGATAGAAAGCTTCTTGTTTTGAGGAGCTGACCAACATATGTTTCATGGCATGAGAACAGGAACATACAAGAAGTCCTTGACTTGAACCATTAATTCAAGTTATAACAGTAGAGTAGTGTGGTGGCTTAGCAGATAGAGCTCTCGCCTCACAACCAGGAGGCTATAAGTTCAATCCTAGACAAAGGCAGATATTTTTCTCTGTGTGTATGTTGAGAATATATCTGCGGAATATAACTCTGTATTGGCAACAGGAAATGCATCCAGCCATTAAACATTCAGCTCCATTCAGTTATCCAGACTCCACCCAGCAAGGGATTATGGGGTCATTAAAAGGTAATGATTGAAGTTACAACAACACTGGAAAAGATGACTTAAAATTGGTTCTTGGTGCTTTAGATGAATTTATTACAATTTTTTTTTCTGGGCAAGGCTGAAGGAGGATAGTACATTGAGAATAATCTGGGTGTTTGCTACAAACTTGAAGTGAGAGCTTATCTTTCCTAGCCAGATAGTTCTCTATCTTTCCAGATAGTCCTCTACGGGGGCCTTATGACCATAACTGAGCTAAACTGACTGAGATTAGATGTTATTTGTGAATGAAATTCCCTTACTCCTGTTGCATGGCAATAGGATTCATCCAACTTCATTGGAGATATTTTTTCTAAATAGTGTCAATTTGATAATATAAAGTAATTATTAAGATATCTTCTGCCTATCAACTACCTATAAAATGCCTTAGGCCTCTACATTGCAAACTAGGAGAGATATTGTTCACATTATGTGCAATTCTAGAATGACATGTAAATAAAAATGATTCCTTAAATCCCAGATCTTAAACATTTTGCCTACTGTTTTGCTCTAGAACTTTAGTATGGTTTCTAAATTTTAATTTCTAAATGTTATATGTGAACACGAATCTGCGCCTATGTATACTGGAGGGAGGAAAAGATTAAAAGTGTGCATACACAATATTCTAACTCCAAGACACTCCAATCTTATGACATCCTGTTTTGACTTCACTGGTGAAAATGGGAATTATGACCCTACTGAAACCAAGAATAGATATTTCCAAAGACTGGGTGAGTTGGCCATGCAGAATTGGCCATGGTGAGTTGGCCATGGTGAGATGGCCACGGTGGGATGGCCACAGCAAGTTGTACTGGATCCTTCCTGAGAGATCAGATGGAATATTTCAATTGGGAGTCTCTCAATCTGTGTGTGTGTGTATGTGTTGCAACTATATATTTATATATGTACTGTACATATTGTATATTATGTATGAATTTGGGTAGATACACACTTTCTCTTGAGAGCAGGCAACATAATTTTATTTTTAATCTGGGCCAGTGCGCTCACAATAAAAATACAACAATAAACATTATCTTCTAAGCTATATGGAGCGAGGAAGCCCATAATCAGACCGTTAAATTAACATGAAATTGGAGAGGTTCAGAGCCCAATGTGCATGCTCTTATACCGTAATGATTATCATTTTAAAACTAGCTTTTTACCTTCGAGCTATCGAGGTAAAGATCTTCAAAGAAACTACTGCCGGAATCCACGAGGAGAAGAAGGGGGCCCTTGGTGTTTTACCAGTGATCCAGAAATACGCCACGAAGTCTGCAAGATCCCTCTCTGCTCAGAAGGTAATCCTCCGGCTGTTGGGATCACCAGGTCTCAGATTGGGATGAAAACAGGTAACGGGAAAAACATTGCCAGAGGTTGGGTGTCATGAACGTTAGGTTAGTGGTTACTCCTCCCGTTCTGCTCTGGGTTTACTTTCCGCAACTCTACAACTCTGTATCACTTCGTGAATTTTTTTTAATTACATTGTAGAGTATAATAATAGGTTCACACCAATAATAAGGAACAAACATGTGGTGTTTGTTTTGCTTCTCTCTTGTCTCTTCTGTAAGCAAAAGAGGAGTGAGTACTCAGAGAAAGTATGTTGACAATAAAGCAATGGTATTTTGGAGCAGTGGGATATTCGAAATTGGGAGCTCTTTCCTAACTATATATGAAACCACCTTCCCTCCCTCCCTCCCTTCCTTTCTTCCTCCCTCTCTGCCTCCCTCCCTCCCTCCTCTTTCTTCCCTCTTCCCTTCCTTGTCTTTTCTTCCTTGTCTCTCCTTCCCCTCCCTCCCCCCTTCCTTCCCTCTGTCCTTCCTTGTCTTTTCTACCTTGTCTCTCCTTCCCATTCCTTTCTTCCTTTCTCCCCCTCCCCTTTCTTCCTTGTCTCTCCTTCCCCTTCTTCCTTCCCTCCCCTCCCCTGCCCTCCTCCCCTTCCCTTCCCTCCCTCTCTCCTTCCTTGTCTTTTCTTCCTTGTCTCTCCTTCCCCTTCCTTCTTTCCTTCCTTCCTTCCCCCCTTCCCTCCTTTTTCCTTTCCCTTCCCAATCACCTTAGTGAGATTGTTTTATTTTCTGCTTTTCAGTTGAGTGCATGACATGCAATGGCGAAGGCTACCAAGGGCCAATGGATCATACTGAAACGGGCAAAGAATGTCAACGTTGGGACCTTCAGAGACCACATAGGCATCCTTTTCGTCCAGAGAAGTAAAAATGCTAATTCTTTTTCCATTTTTATACATCTGTTTAAGTTTCTGCATGCAAAAGTCTAACTGGAAAGCATGATTGATGACTCTTGGCTATGGAGGTGTTCCACTGGAGAATATGAATTACGATACTCCCAGGGGATGGGGGAAAACCAGGGTCAAGGGTGACAATGAATGATGTGTCTCAGAGTCGACTACACTCAGGCAGTGCCACTCCCAATAAATCCTTTTGAAGTTTTGGAAGTTTGGCTCCAGACTCATGATTTAATTGGGGGAACTGCCGGAATCCTGACATTCTTTCCCAGTAAAGAATGAAAAGAGGAAATAATATATATATAGCAAATCTTACTTAGCTTCAACAGAATCTAAGAAGGATGCTTATGAAGCATCAATGAAGCTTTATGGAAAATCCCCTATTAGGAAAGTTAAATGAACACTGATTGATAAACTGATCCAATAACTGGGACCAATAAAAATGTCCTTTGGGTTGGTTGAATGTTTAATGATGGACCTCTGAGAACAGCACTTAAACTAGACAAAAATACAGGTCCCAAATCAGCTCTTTCAACCACACTAAGAAATGGACTTTCACCATGAGAGTAAATAGAAGGAGAAATTGGACCAGAAATATTATTTTGTAAAGCTATCGATTAATTTTGTAAATATTCTCTCATAAAGAAGAATCTTTGTAGCTCAGGTCTGAAATGAGGGGTCCTTGGTGCTCTCTGAGCTTGTTGGTTTTCTCACAGATGATCCAACTCGGGAACATAATCAGTACTAGTATGATTAGTGACTAGCACTGATGTTACCTAGTTGGGTTGTGAAATGTCTGCAAGAAACCAACCAAGCTCAGAGAGCACCAAGGACCCCACACAGTCCTTCTCTTCCTCTCCTCCTCCTCCTTTCCACACAAACCCTTCTTCCTTCTAGAACTGATGATGTTACCTAGTTGGGTAATGAAACGTCCACAAGAAACAAATCAAGCCCCGAGAGCACTAAAGGACCCCTTGTTTTCTAAAGTTCTCTGAAAGGTCTGTCAGGGAGATGACTGGTGATGTCCCAATAATCTCTACATACATTTCCATCCATCAAAGATGAGCCCAAGCTAATGATCATCAACCCTAATAGTTATTTTATTAATTGATTCATGTCATCTCATAAAGTCTATGAACTCCTCCCCATGCTAAATTTTATTTGATACCATTTTCTCTTAGAGAATTTGAGACAGGCACCTCCCGTACCTCCATCTTAAAAAAGATTTTCAGTTAATATTAATTATACACCAGAAAGAAATCTCTTTTAAGCTGGCACCCACGAAGAGCCTAATTAAAGGCAGGGAGGCAAATCATTATTCAGGTAGCTGGATTTTAATAAAATAATGGGAAAGAGGGTATTCACAGACAGGTTCAGGAGGAAGAACTTAAAAATAACTTGAAAGAAGCACTTTATCAGAGATAATGAAATATCTCTCATGATTAATGAGCTTTACTTTCTATATAAATCTCTGTAGAAATAGTTGTGCTTTCATCTTGTCAAATGTTGGATTCTCTGCTTATGAAAGTTACAAGAAGTTCCGGCCAAATGGAATAATCTGTATTTATTTATTTATTTATAACTCCCCCCACCTACTTCAAAAGCAGACTGGGTCATTAATGAAGGACACAGGTCCCTCTTCTACTTGTCATGAAGGCCAAAATGAGAGTCAGCAAGAGAATAGGAAGACTAGAGGTTAGGGCTCCTTAGTTCTCCCTGAGCTTGGTTGTTTTCTTGCAAGTGTGTCTTGACCTAGCTAGGCAAGAATATCAGTTGTAGAAGGGAGTGAGGGAAAGGGGAGGAGGAGGAGATAGAAGCACAAAGGGAAGGAAGAAAAGGTGGAGGAGGAGACTGTGAGATCCTTAGTGCTCTCTGAGCTTGGTTGTTTTCTTGCAAATGTGTCAGCTTTGGAAGCCATAGCAGTTTCATGACCCATCTAGGTAACATCATGAGTTCTAGAAGGGAGTGAGGTTTGTGGAGAGGAGAAGGAAGCGATAGAAGGAGAAGTGAAAGGAGAAGAGGAGGAAGGGGAGGAGTAGGCGGATGGCAACTGTGGTATCCTTGATGCCCTCTGAGCTTGGTTATTTTCTTGCAGATATTTCATTACCCAACTAGGTAACATCATCAGTGCTAGCACCCATCTGCACTGTTGATACTTCCTAGTATTTGGGTAATGAAACATCTGCAAGAAAACAAACAAGCTCAGAGGGCACCAAGGATTCCTCGGGGCAAAGAATTGTTTTTCTCTCGACCCCCATGGCTGATAAAGAAAGACTTTTAGAAGGCTGATTAAAAAAGAAAAACATCTTCCTATGAAAACTTTGCTGTTGAACCACAAAGTTGATAAATAGAATTTGCTGGATTAGATCAGGGAAAAATAATCTGCGGGAAGAGTTGGGGGGAAAATATCACCGAGGACCCAGCTGGGCAGGCAAAGCTGGGTTGTGTGTTGCAATTGGGCCCTCTTAAGTCTATTGGTGATGTCACTGGCATTTGCAGATTTGGATAAAAACAGCTTTTTTGGTTGCTTAAATGTTCTCAAAGAAAAGAATCACAGAGTCATAGACCAGGAAGTGACCTTGGAGGTCTTCTCGTCCAACCTCCTGCTCAAGGAGGAGACTCCTATACCATTCCAGAAAAATGGCTGTCAAATCTCTTGGAAACTTCCGGTGATGCAGCATTCATAACATCTGTTGGCAAGCCGTTCCACAGAGTTCCAGTCAGAGGATGCCATCTCCTCCTGGTTTCTTTCCAAGGAAAAATAATCATATTGAGCCTCATCTCTTAAAAGGAAAAAGAATTCTGCAGCATTCAAATAAGTTTGAGTAGATAGATAGATAGATATAGATATAGATATAGATATAGATATAGATATAGATATAGA
>BLBF01000022.1:15087263-15111124 GCA_015471245.1 Laticauda colubrina | reverse complement strand
GATATAGATATAGATATAGATATAGATATAGATATAGATATAGATATGTTTTCTCAGGCTTTCACGGGTACTTACATGTGTGCTGTTTAGCTTCCTTCGGGTATTATCCCACGTCATTGTAGTTCTGTTAAAGTTGTAGCAACGTTTCAGCAGAATCTCATCTGCCATCCTCAGGCTTCTGTATGGATATCCATAAAGAAGTACAATGATGTGGGATAATACCCGAAGGAAGCTAAACAGCACACATGTAAGTACCCACGAAAACCTAAGAAAACATATATATATATATATAAGTTTTCGCGGGTACTTACATGTGTGCTGTTCAGCTTCCTTCGGGTATTATCCCACGTCATTGGAATTGTGCTTTTAAAGTTGTAGCAACATTTTGGCAGAATCTCATCTGCCATCATCAGGCTTCTTTATTGAGTTTGTCTGTGAGTCAGGCTCTCACAGCCGTTGGTTTTAAATTTGAGGCTAGCCTATTGCTGTGCCAGGATGTTTTTTTCTACATCCTGATTGGTTGGGAGTCTTGGTCTGTGTTTATTGGACTTGGAGTTTGTTTGATTGGTGTTTCTGGTTTCTTCTGTCTGTTTTGTGATTTTGATTGGCTGGCAACACTGTGTTCCTGTATTGGAGGCTTTCAGTGCAGCTTGGCTTCGTGTGAAAGGACGGCTATTATCTATTAGGAAGCTACATCACAAATGTGTCATTGATGTATCTTAGCCATAGTTTGGGTTTGTGGATGGCATGAGCCAGGGCTCTGGATTCGAATTTTTCCATGAACAGGTTTGCAATGACGATCCCTATGGGACCACCACTGTCACCCGTCATTGCAAAACTGTTCATGGAAGAATTCGAATCCAGAGCCCTGGCTAATGCCACACACAAACCCAACTATGGCTAAGATACATCGCTGACACATTTGTGATTTGGCCCCATGGAAAAGAAAACCTAAACAATTTCCTAACACACCTAAACAACACACACCCCAAAATCAAGTTCACCACGGAAACAGAAATAAACAAACAACTACCATTCCTAGATGTACTAATCTACAAAAGAACAGATGGCACACTGGGACACACCATATACCAGAAGAAAACACACACCAACTACTACCTCAATGCCCAATCGCACCACCACCCAGCACAGATAAATTCCGTGGCGAAAACACTAATTACCAGAACCAAACGCCTGGCAGACAAGACACATATAAAGACTGAACTATGCACCCTGACTAAAGTATTGACAGCCAACGGCTTCCACAAAAACAAAATCACTGGCTTGATCCACAAAAACACACTAAGACACAATAGAGACCTAGAAGATCAACAGACCTATGGAACAGCTGTCTTGCCCTACACAAGAGGTACTACAGACAAAATCAGTAAGATACTACACAGGCATCACATCAAGACTGCCTTCAAAACAGACAAAAAAATAGCAGCCATCCTTAAAAACCCCAAAGACAAAATTGACCTGGAAAACCAAGGCATATATGAAATTCCCTGTACATTATGCCCAGCCACATACATTGGGCAGACCAATAGAAGAATAAGTACCCGCCTGGATGAACACAAAAATGCAGTAAAAAAGCTGGAACACACCTCCTCACTTGTCCAACATATGAAAACCACAGGTCATAACATCAACTTCAATGGCACTAAAACCCTAGCCACTATCGAAAACCCCAACCACAGAATCATCAGAGAAGCCATAGAGATTGAAAAAAGACCTGAAAGCATGAATAGAAGAGATGATTCCACCAGACTGTCAATCATTTGGAAGCCTGCACTCTCAAATAGAAAGATCTCCACACCACAAGCCAGGCAAACACCTGGGCACAAACAGACTCCCTCTGATACTGCCAGCTCAAACACACCCCAACCAGGCACCCAGATGAAACCTAGCTTCCTAATAGATAATAGCCATCCTTTCACGCGAAGTCAAGCTGCACTGAAAGCCTCCAATACAGGAACAGAGTGTTGCCTATACATATGTGTGTGTATATATATATATATATATATGTATATTTAAAAACCCTTGAGAATAAAAAGAACTTTCTCCTGTATGCTAATTGTAAATTGGGTTTTAATCATCCGGTGAGGACCACACTGGTGGAAATTTTGAAATGGCTCCAGCCAAAGATGGTTTAAATCCAGTCAGACCTTCTCCTGCCAGCAGACCAGAAATAATAAACGTAAAACCAACAAATAAGGAGTTCTGAATGAATAATGGAAAGCTGTTCATACAAGAATCTCACCACGGTCTTGTTAAGTCTGCCACCTCTTGATTTCCTTCACAAATAACTAGGGAAAGGGTATCGAGAGTAATTAGAAGCAGGGTTCAAACAAAAAAAAAAATACCCCTGACAAGATACAGGAGGGCAAAGGGAAATTTAATTTCTTCTCAATTTGTTCCCTGCAGTGACTGGAAATGAGGGCATGACCTTGGAATAATGGCTGGCTCCTAAAAATAGAACCCCGCTTGTTGGAAATAGCTTTGAACCCAGGGCTGTTGAACTAAATGATCCCTTTGCCTTAACGAGTTTGCCATATCATGAAATGTTTACATTGCTCACACTTAATTGGGCCCTTGGATGGAAACCAATTAAGGCTATTGTGTCAGAATGGACCCTAATGGGGAGAAATGACCAATTAGCAGATTTGACCTCACCTCCAGATGGTCTATATCCTATGGAAAAAGGTCCTACTAGTCAAGATAGGATTTCTGTTGAGGGATCTCTTTGTGAACTATAAGCCTCCTGTCTTCCTGGTCATTCAGTAGCTCATGTGTTTGGACACTTTCTCTGGGTTGGGGGGTCATTGTGGGAGAAATGTATCTATTCTTCTCTGGGTTGGAGGTCATTGGGGGGGAATGTAGCAATAGCAATAGCCCTTAGACTTATATACCGCTTTATAGTGCTTTTACATCCCTCTCTAAGCAGTTTATAGAGTCAGCCTCTTGCCCCCAACAATTTGGGTCCTCATTTTACCCAACTTGGAAGGACAGAAGGCTGAGTCAACCTGGAGCCTGATGGGATTTGAACAGCCGATAGTCAGCAGAAGTGGCCTGCAGTAGAGCACTCTAACCACTGCACCACAGAGCTTCATTGTATCTATTTTTCTCTGGGTTGGGGGTCCTTGGGGGAAATTATCTATTCTTCTCTGGGCTGGAGATCATTGAAGGGAGAATATATCTTGTATCTGCTTGTCTTCTCCTGGCAGCTGTCTTGGTTAACATGCTTGTTGGCGTGGTTTGCAGATACCCTGACAAAGGCTTTGATGACAACTATTGCCGAAATCCAGATGGTAAACCGAGGCCATGGTGTTACACCCTTGACCCAAACACCCCCTGGGAGTTTTGCTCAATTAAAACATGCGGTGAGTCCCCTTGCTTGAAAGTGTTTTTTTTTTAACATCAGTCCACTTCCTTGAAAGATTATTTTTTCCAAAGTCCAGATGTCAGCAATGACAATGGGACAAGGACTATGTTGGATTGCATGATGACTCACGTTTAATTTTGTAAAGTCTTGTCTTCTATGATGTTTACATTGTATTGACACTAAGGGTGACATGATAGCAGTCTTCCAGTTTTTGAGGGACTGCCACAAAGAAGAGGGGGTCAACTTATTTTCCAAAGCACCTGAAGACAGGACATGAAACAATGGATGGAAACTAATGCAGGAGAGAAGCTACTGCCAACCTTTCTGATTGACAAGCTCAGTGTCTTAGCCACCAAGCCACTTCCTCCCTTTAAACTGTCTTTAAAAAGTTTCCCTAAAACCCTACATCATAAGAGGGGTTTATAATAATGGTGAGCTGTTTCCAGTCTTCTGGAAAGGAGAAAAAATCATTGATGGCTTCCAGGAATTCAGATACTTTTGAAACTTCAACCTGGCGGCTAAAATATATAAAAACCAGTTTCAAGATTTGGGTTTGGCTAGTCTAGAGAAAGAAGAACTAGGGGTAGCATGATAGCAGGGTTCCAATATCTGAGGAGCTGCTCCCCAAAAGAGGGAGTCAAGCTACTCTCCAAAGCATCTGAAGGAAAGACAAGAAGCAATGGGTAGAAACTCATCAAGGAGAGAAGCAACTTTGAACTAAGGAGAAATTTCCTGACAGTTAGAACAATTAAATCAGTGGAACAGTTTTCCTGCAGAAGTTGTGGGTGCTCCATCATTGGAGGATTTTAAGAAGAGACTTGAAAACCACTTTTTTAGAATGGTATAGGGTCTCCTGCTTGAGCAGGGGTTGGACGAGAAGACCTCCAAGTTCCCTTCCAACTCTGTTATTTGGTTAAAATAGAACAAACCAGTATGCCAGACTCTTGATTCAGCTTTGTATCTATCCAGCAAGTGCTGAATTTTCCTATGCCGTCTTATCAATAAGTTATGGAAGTATTAAAAAAAAAATATCTGAGAAGCAATTGTTACATACCTTGTCTAACAGGTGTTATTTTTATGCTAGTTGTTAACATATAAACTGAAGTTGGAAGATTTCTCTTGGGAACACAAACTTCTGCTACACTTCCAAGATGTCTGGATATGATGTACCTCAGTGTTTAACTTCTACACGATAACAGATCAAACTAAGAGCTTTTTATAATGAGATACATATGAGTTTCAGCATGTGTTTTTCTACCGTGATCCTGCAGTTGCCTCCATGTTTTTCTCTTTCAATGTTAATTCCTATAAGAAACCTTATGAACAATCTGCATTACGAAAAAGTCCTTTTCTTATTACATGTCATTGTGCTTAGGAAGAACATGTTTATTAATATTTGGTATTTGAACAACTCATTATTAAAGAGCTTTGTTCTGGCTGACCATGCAGTCAGCCAGATTTTTAGGCTACATTTGGTATTTTTATCCACCTATTGAGGCCTTCCCAAGGATTAGCAAAGGCAGATGGTGTTGTGCAATGGTATTAAAAGTATTGATACAGGATGTAAGCTATTCCAAGAAAAGCTGCCTTTTGCAAATGACTGATGGCGAATCTGTCAATGCTGATGGTACTGAAGTTGTGCTTTGGGATTGTACCCAAGGCACCTATTGCTATTGGTACTGTCTTGGCTTTCTTTTGCCACAAACATTCTCCGAGTTCTATTTGAGGGTCTTTGTATTTTGTCACACACACACACACACACACACACACACTTCTTTCTCTTCTATTCTGCTGTTCTCAGATATTGCCATATCCACTATCCACACTTTTATATGCTTTTGTATTTTCTAACATTTTCATATTTTATTGGCTGACAAGTATCCTGTAATTGTGGTGGCATATAAATTAGATCAGAGTTCCCCAATGATAGATAAATAGATGATAGATAAATAGATGATAGATAATAGATGATAGATAGATAGATAGATAGATAGATAGATAGATAGATAGATAGATAGATAGATGATAGATAGATGAAAGAGGATAGATTGATAGACAGAAGATAGATACATAGATATATGATAGATAGAGGAGAGAATAGATAGATGATAGATGTTACATATTAGCATACTCCAAATACCCTGTTTCCATTGGTCCACAAATACTCGAATCTGATTGGTGCTTTAAACTATGGTGATTGGTCAACAATGGCCATTTTATGATTGGCCTGCCTGAACAGCAGGAGAATCAAGGAGCCATCATTGGCCGTGAGCCGCAAGCAGCCTCTATAAAACAGGCTGCCGTGGCTCCACAGTTAGACGGAATCCAGCAATAAATAAAAGAGCTGAAAGTCACCCTGGTCTCAAGTCTCATTTTTCGCGAACACAACACTAGCGACGAAGGTGGGATCCTGAGATGAGAAGACCAGTTGAGCACGTGGCAACAAGAATCGAGCAGACGAAATGGCCAGCACCAACTCACCACCTGCACCATTCAACCCAGTGACAGAGGACTGGGAATCGTACATTGACAGATTCTTCATGTTCCTCGAGAGCAATGATTTACAAGGGATCTCCGACAACAGGAAGAGAGCCATGTTCCTGACACACTGTGGGCCCACAGTGTTCAAGATGGCCAAGGCATTGGCCAAACCAGAGGACGTAAAGCAGATGGCCTGGCCAGATTTGGAAAAAATGCTGAAGGTCCATTATGCACCAACCATCTCCTGCCTTATTCAGAGACATGAGTTCTACAAATGGGACCAGAGAGAAGGTGAGAGTATCGCAGATTTCATAGTGGCTCTCAGGGACATTGGAGGGACATGCAAGTTCCTCAATATGGATGAAGCCATGAGGGATCGTGTGGTCCTTGGACTAAGAGATCTCACCTTGCAGAGCTGACTGCTAACCCGACCAAAAATTACAGTCACTGAGGCCATAGCTGAAGCCACTGCAGCTGAAGCCACTAAAAAATCAGCAGCCAAAATGCAACAAATGAATGCGACAATGCAAAGAACACCGGCAGAAACAGGCCAACCTTTAGAGGAGAAGTCAGAAAGCACCCACAAGATCATCACGCACCACGAGCATAGCGAGTCGTTGTCCGAGACTGACAATGAAGAGGAAGAAATCTACAGGCTCCAGTTGGAATGAAATAGATGGGAGAGGAAAGAATGTAAGTCAGGGTTCCAGTGCGCCGGGTGCGGAGGAGACCACCCCTGTTCCGAGTGCCATTTCCTAGATGCAATTTGCCGGCACTGCGAGAGATGGGGACACATAGCGAGGGTCTGCTGAAACCGGAAAAGCTACAGCCCCCGACGTAGAGACAACACCCCATCCAGAATGAAAGAAAGACAGACAGGGGACCATGGGAGTCGACAAAGCAGAGGCAAACGGCTCAATGAAAGCTCCCGAAAGGAAGAAACACACCAAACTATAACCATTGTACATTCAAACACAACCAATGCCCGGAAGGTACATGTGAAAGTCAACATCGAAGGCCAACAATGCAAGATGGAGGTGGACTGTGCCTCATACCTATCTATGGTATCGTGGAACACAATGAAGAGACTGATACCACACATACGCAGAATGGAATTAGAGAGCCAAACACTGATCCTGAAAGACTACCAAGGGAACAGGATTCCTGTAGTCGGACTCGGACACTTCCAAGTCACATTCAAGAAACACACAGAAATTCTGCCTTTAACCACTGTAGACCGGAATCGCCCAAGCTTACTGGGACTTGAATGGTTCGAACCTCTGGGAATTGGAGTGACCGGAATCAACAGCGTCACCACAACAGACTGGGACAAGAGCTTAATGAGGGATTTCCAGGACGTATTCAATAGAAACTAGGCAAGTACCGAGGGTCTCCCATATCATTTAATTTGAATCTGACCATAGCCCCAATTAGGTTAAAGGCAAGACGAGTCCCTTTCGCACTAAAACCGAAGATCGATGAGGAATTAAATAAACTCATCGCATAGGGGGTATTGGAACCAATAGACATGCAAAGTGGGAAACCCCAATTGTAACCCCAATTAAGCCAGATGGGTCCATGAGAATCTGCGGGGAGTACAAGGCCACCCTAAACCATGCACTACAACAAAGCGCATACCCCGTTCCAGTAGTGCAACATCTGTTACATTCATTGGGGGGAGGCAAGGTCTTCACAAAGCTCGACCTTGTACAAGCATACCAACAATTGCCAGTCAACCCCAAAACAGCAGAGGCACAAAGGATCGTGACCCATAGGGGTGCATTCAGATGCAAAAGACTGCAATTTGGAGTCAGTGTGGCTCCAGGGATGTTCCAAAGCCTGATGGAGCAGTTCTTACAAGGTGACAATTCTTGCATTTTCCCCCCTGGTGAGTCATATCCAGAACAGAACAATTGAATTCACATCATTGGAATTATTCAGTTCCTGTCGATCCTACTTCAATTATCCACCAAAGTTTCTGTTCATTGTAAGAGAAACACTGTTTGAATCCATGGTTGCAAAAAAAAAAAAAAAGGGGGGGGGGATCAGGATTCAGGTAGCTCCTTCCCTGTCTAACAAGCCTTATTAAAAGGCAGAATCTTTCATAAGCCCCAGTTCACCTTATCAGATGCGTAGAGTTGCTAGGTCGAGGTAGGATTTAAATTGGACTATGGGGAAGGAAGAAAGTGAAAGGGATCAAGAGATTTGCCCAACTGCATATATCAAAACTCTTTAGGCCAACTCAGAAGGTCTCAACCAACCCAATGGGCTTTTTAAAAAAAACACATTGCAATTGTTAATGAATAAGGTAGCTGTGACCTGTGTTGGATGTAATTTGCACTGACCTCTTTCCTTTCCTATTTTTTGCCTCCATTTCACCCCAGCTGAAATCCTCTTCTGATCTAGTCACTCTGTGAATCTGATGCAGCTCATGTACATTTCTTAATAAAATGAGTTAGTCAGAAAAGATACTAGCAGACTTTTGATAGCAATAGCAACAGCACTTAGACTTCTATATCACTTTACAGTGCTTTCCAGCCCTCTCTAAGTGCTTTACAGAGTCAGCCTATTGCCCCCAACAATCTGGGTCCTCATTTTACCCACCTGGGAAGGATGGAAGGCTGAGTCAACCTTGAGCCTGGTGAGATTTGAATTGCCAAATTGCAGGCAGCCGGCAGTCAGTAGAAGTAGCCTGCAGTACCGCACTCTAACTATTGTGCCACCCTAGCTGAAATCCTCTTCTGGTCTAGTCACTCTGTGAATCTGATGCAGCTCACATACATTCCTGGTTTTTAATGAAATGAGTGAGTTGGAAAAGATGCTACCCGATTCTTGATGTTACATTTTGGCTCTCCATTATCTCTGCTTTCACACTATCCAAGTTTTCTTCATTGATACTGCAGAAGTTCCATGGTCCCATTTTTTTTTCTTTGTTTTAATTATTTTTTTATTTATTTTCAAAATTACACATCTCTATTTACATTGTTAACAGTGTTGTGTCATTGATATTATATATATTTACATTTATTTCTATACATTAATCCTTATTCCTATGTTCTATCCCCTTATACCATCTATCCCATGCTGCATAGTATTCTGATTCCTCCTTGCCTTTCAGTTCTATTGTAAGTTTGTCCATCTTGGCACATTCTAATTTTGTTTTTTTGTATTAACACCTTTTTGGACGGTATGTTTTCTTCTAGTTGTCTCAAACTGTCTGGACTTAGATATCTTTGTTGTTACTCAGTGGCTGAATAGTTATCTCCCAATAGCATATTTGGTCAACTTAGGATTCCTCCTTGTGGATCTTCTTTCTATGGGTTGTCTTGAGATATGTGTGAAGGTGCCATTGCCTTCTCCTTCTCTGTTCAGCCAATGAAGTTGCTACAACTTGGATTATGTCCACCCATTTCTAAGCCCTTCTCTAATATAACTCATCTTGGGTTAATAGTGGATTGTACCTCTACACTGTTGCCAGGGAGATGGATTTTTTTAGAGCAGCCCATACTCATCTGTCACAAAAACATCTTTAGATTTCTATAATATGGTAGAATTGCTTTTTTCCAGGGTTTTTGTCAGCCTTTAGCAAGGAGAAGTTAAGATAGGTAGGATATTAAGATGGTTAGGATAGGTTACACAAATTCCATGTGTGTCCAATCACACACGTCTAATAAAGAATTATGTTCTATCCTATCCATTCTTATTCTTATTGTTTCAATTCTATTTTGTGGTGACCCAGAGTGTGGCATGAAGGCAACACAGCCAGAGAACAGATACGTGTCCCTTTATTTGCTCCAACTTGCCCCCAACATTCCATTTAATCTCCGGCCTGGAGAAAAGCTTTCCCATGAACCTGCAACAGGCTCTGGCTGCAGATACTCCAGTCCAAATGCTGTAAGCGGAATGACTGCAATCAATCACTCCAGCAGGGCAAGATAATGAATCCAGTAAATCCAGCAAGGCAAGATAAGAAGCACAGAAGCACAGCAATAATTCAAACAGTCAGGAGGAATGCCAGGAATGACAGGAACATCCATGGGAGTGGGGGGAGTCAAAAAAGTCAAAATGGAAGTCTTTATTATGTCATTGGAGCCCTGTTTCATACTCCAGAAAAAGGAGCAGGCTTTGATTACAGATTTCAAATTTTTGAAAGAGTTTTTGAAAGAAAAAAAGAAGAAATTTGTAGATACTTTGCAAAGTTCATTTCTGGACTCTGTGAGCAAGGAGTCTTTAAAATCAAAAGTTGCATGCAAATTTCCCCTCAGTGTGGCAGCATTAACAATAAAAGTAAAAGAAGTAGGAGAAGAAAGAAGGAGGAGGAGAGGAGGAAGAGGAGGAGAAGGAAGAAGAGGAAGAAGGAGGAATAATCATGGTGGTAGAGAAGGAGGAAGAGGAAGAGAAGGAAAAGAAAGGAGACATTTAAAACTCCAGAAAAATAGATTTCACCTAAAAGTATGTTGATCTTGTAAACTCTTGAGAATCAAGGTGGAATTATTTTTTATTCTTCCTGTTGCAGACTGAGTTGGGAATTCAGAAGCTTTAAGCACACAGATCATTCTTCACCAAGAACTCTCCTTAGGAAATGAGGCTGAACAATCTTGGCAGGAAATTATGCAAAACCACCGTGATAAAGCATTTGGGGAAAGATAAAACTGAGCCTCAGGAAAGCATCAATATGGTGCAAAGTGACTTGACATATTGAGAGGAGCCAGTGCACTTCCTTAACATAGCAATAGGAGGCTGCAATCCTTCTCTGTAGCAAGATTTGGTTTTTATTGATATCCCCCCCCCCTCCATTGATGTATAAAGTATATTCTGGTCACCACACTATTAAAAAAGATGTTGAGACTCTAGAAAGAGGGCAGAGAAGAGCAACAATAATGATAAGGAAACTGGATGCTAAAACATACGATGAATGGTTGCAGAAACCTTGCATGGCTAGTCTAGTGAAGAGAAAGACTTGGGGTGACATGATGGCCATCTTCCAGTATTTGAGGGGCTGCTGCAAAGAAGAAGGAGATAAGCTATTCTCCAAAGCATCCGAGGGCAGGACAAGAAACTGTAGCACGTTTTCTGCTCGTTCCTTATTTTCAACTACTTCCAGGGATGAGCTTCAAAAATGTTAGCAAAGACTTCTCTGCCCAGTTGATGGATGGGCATAGCCATGATGGGTGTGGCCTAGTCAGCCTCTTGCACCACAGCGGGGGGTGTTTTTTTTCCCTCCCCGGGTTCCAGAGGCTTTCCTTAAGACTCTGGAAGGGTGAAAATGGCCTCCTCGGACTCCGGAGGTTCTCTAGAAGCTGGAAACAGGCCCATTTCCAGCCTTCCCATACTTCCGGGAGGCCCACTTTTCGCCCTCCCCAAGCCTCCACACACACCCTGCATTGCATACAAAATGGCCGCATGGGGACTTCTGGGAGGGGCAGGGAGTGATGGGTGGGACCAGCCAGGAGTGGGATTTGGGGGTTCTCCAAACTGCACAGAACCTTAGCTAGGGGCTCTCCTGAACCTCTGCGAACCCCCAGCATCCCATTCCTGACTACTTCGTTCTAATTATATATTATTAAGGCTTATTCTGATATTTATATATGCAGAGCCTTTGGTTCTATCAATATTTTAAATGATCAGTGATGTTTCAGCTGTGAGAAACTGCAGCTAAAGCCTATTTGAGGAACACTTGTCATTCTAAATCTCATTTTCAACGTTTCCCTAATAAACCTTCTCTAAGACTGACTGCAGCATGCTCCAAAAAGATCTTTATTCCAAGAAATTGGCTGCTTCTTCCAAAGAAACTGCTCTGCAGAGAATTTTTGATATCCGATCTTGCAGAAGCTGGGCCATTCTTCCACACGCATAAATAGTTGCTTAATCACTCTTTCAGAATATTAATTTCAAAGAGTTCTTTGATTAGTTATTTCCATACAACACAGATCCAAGTTTTGCAGTTACCCAAACAGGAATTCAGGACTTTAATTTTGCACAATCTATTTATTTCAACTCAAGGGAGAGAGAAAGGCTTAGTATGTTTGCTTTGTGTTGGATTGAGGTTATGGTCACAAATATTACTCCTGAAGGATTCCTTTGCTTCACATGTAAATGCTGACCAGTGTGGCCAGTTAAACATTTGGGACTGATTATTCTCAAATAGGCACTTAATTCCATTAACTTCCAACATTTGGAGTCCTTAATCCCCCAAAACACAAACAAGGTCCTCATAGAAAGTGTCATGCCCCTATCGGAGCCTGAATCCATGGAGGAGGGCAAGTAGGAGTTGGGGCAGATGGAGGTCAATGGGGCAGCCTTATCGCCTTCAGAGGAAAGCGGGAAGGAGCAGTATCAGGCAGCTACTTTGGCTTGGGATGGCTTGCCAGAAGAGAGGAATGGGGGCAGGATGACCAAGAGAAGGTAGGCAGTGGAAATGAGAAGCAACGGAGCTCAGGTGATGAGCAAGGACCATTCCCTCCTGATCCCCGAGCAAGGAGAATGGAGAGAAGGCGGGAATGGTGCAGGCCAATCTGACAACTTGGAAGGAGAGCTCCCCATCCCTCTTCACAAGGCACACCTGAGGACTTCAGGAGACACTGTGTGGAGAGCCATTTGTTAGGAAAAATGCTGAATTTGTGGAGTTTTGTATGCCATTGCTGATATCTAGCCTTTTTCCTTGTTTAATGGACTCATTGCTTCTTCCTTGCTTCATGGATTCATTTCCTTGTTCTCTTGCCCTGCTGGACTTCCTGCCTTGAAGCCGTTGTTCTAACGGTGTTTTGCTGGACTACTTACAGCCAGCAGCTGCTGTGTGGCTTTATGTTTGTGCACTTTGCTCTGGGACTTGCATAATGTGGGAGTGTTTGGGGGAAAGTTAGAGCATTAAAGGGGAGTTTGAACTCTGAGCTGGCTATGTGGCTTTCATGCCTTGTCTTGGGTTATCACAGAAAGTTAAAACAGAGAGTTAAGAGTTGTTTCTTTGAGATAACCACCTATTGTCAACTCATAAAGCATTCCTATGCCTGTTTCCGAGTTTCCATAAGAAGGAGGGGGGAGGTGAAAGGCTTGAGGGAGCAGTACGGCAGATGAAAGCCAGAAGCACATTCCATGCTCATCTTGTGGAGATTGTAGCCTAGGCTACCGGATCTTCTGCCTTTGAAAATCCTTCATTGGACAATGTGACACCCAGCCCGTGAACGTGTTTCGCTGGAGAATCTTATTGATGACACACCCAGGGAGGTGGGGGGAAACAGGGTCATAGTTAATAGTAAATTACATGTGCCAGAATTGGCTTCACACGGGTTAATGCTGGACATGTTGCTCCTAATAAATATTTTGGATTCTTTTGAAACTTGGCTCAAGGCTCATGATTTAATTAGGGCAATTGAAACCCTGATACCTACATTATTACTGTTCTATAGTGACACACAATACCTTCTTAAATTATTTGTGCCGCATCTCATTCCTTTGGTTTCTTCTAGATTTTTTTGGTCTTGTTGGGGAAAAACTGCTGGTCATGAAAGGGAAGGGACCCTCCCCTGCTTATCTGTAGAAGGACAGGCAGAGACTGGGAAAGAAACAGTTTAGAATCTCTATGTAGCCACAAACAGCCTAAGTCCATCTCTATTGAATTCCATTAACTCTTAACTAGCACCAATTTAGTGCCAATGGTTAGTTGACTAGATTCTTGTGACTCAGCATGAGCAGCTTAATTAGAACTTGTTTAATGGTTGGATGCCTTTCCTGTCACCAAAGTGTTGTTCAGCAGATATATTCCCATTGTGCCTAGAAAGAGAAACAACTGTCTCTACCTAGGATCGAACTCACAGTCTCCTGATTGTGAGGTGATAGCTCCACCTCTAGGCCACCACACCACTCATCAAAAAGAAACAATTGTCCTATTTTTTTTTCTAGCTCAGAATGTGGTGCACAGCTCCTCGGCGATTATTGAAACAACCGAGTGCATACAAGGACAAGGAGAAGGCTACCGGGGTACCGTGAACACCATCTGGAGTGGGATTGAATGCCAGCGGTGGGACTCTCAGGTGCCTCACCAACATAACTTCACATGGGAGAACTTTAAGTGCAAGTGAGTAAAGCAACTTTGATAAGAGCGATCGACCTCAATATGGAGAACAACCATTAAGGTGTCATGCCCTTGTTGGAGTCTGATTCTGAGGGGGAGATGGAGCAGCTGACAGGGATGGGGAGTGTGGCTCCGGTGGCTGTGGAAGAAACGGGGGAAGGGCATAGTCTGGCTGGGCATTCAGAGGAAGACCCAGGCCCACCCCCTCTTCATCCTAGAGCACGCAGGGAGGAACGGATAAGGGAGCAACGTGGCTTATAAGAGAGAAAAGGGCCCTGATTCCCTTCATTAGTTTCAGCTTGGAAAACAGGATATAAGTGTGGCATTTGCACACAGCTCCTTGCTGGAAGCAAAGCATGCATTATCTTGGTCGAGGTTTATCTGGATTTTGGCATCTTTCCAACTGTGGGTTCTGCGTTATCCTTTAAAAGTCTGCAATTTATCATCCTGGCCTGCTGTGTTAATTACTTCAGTGTGGTTTGTGTTGATTTTTTTATTTCTAATTATCTTTACTTTGGGTTCAGACTGCATTTCTGCCCTTCATAGATTGTTGAAGAGTTTGATCTCCAGCTGAGGATAATTGAACATTGGGGCCAAGTTGGAGGCATTAAAGGGAATTTATTCTACTTTTGGGACTTTGTTATTTTTGTGTCATGCCTTGAGTCATCACATAAGGTTTCTAATCCAAGGGCAGACATTAGTGCTATTATGTCTTTTGCAATTCTCTGTCAACACACTTCTTTAACAAGTTGACAAACGGAGTGTGGTGGCTCACAAAGTTAGAATGCAGGGTTGCCGATCTGGCTTATGTTCGAAACCCGTTGCTTTTGTGAGGTGGGGTAAGCTCCCATTACACACTCCAGCTCCTGCTAACCCAACAGCCCAAAAGTGAGTGACTACAAGTAGATTAATGGGCACTACTTCAGTGAGCAACTTCATAGGAACATGAAAGGAACCCCAAACTGGGTATCCTCAGGGCAATGGTGATATCACTGACAAATCCTTTTGCCACATTGGTTAAGGAAATCAGTGTGGTTGTTAAGGGAATAAAAACCCAAATTGATATGTCATTTGTGCTATAGGATACAAATTCTCCCTTGGTGTTGTACCTATTTTGGGGCTGATCCACAATTGTTTCTTGTGTTGTGTTCCAACATTATGGACTTGTGAGCAGTCCAATTTGCAATCTTTGTGGGTTATTTGGGGTAGGGCAATAATATTGACAGAAATATGTTGTATTTTCTGAATCTATGTCTGATAAGTTCCTTGAGCAGATGACTTCTTGTAGTATGTCTTGTAAATGGCAATACACCTCCTTTTTACAACCATGTAATCCTTTAATTTGGGGTTAGATTTGGGGTGATTGGATGGATCTTAGCATTTGCTGGCTGGGTGCCCTTCCTGACACCTAAGTGGAGTTGACAGCAGATTTTTTTTTTTCTTTGTGCCCTGGGAGAGAAATGTCTGTCTCTACCTAGGATTGAACTCTCAACCTTCCAAGTGGGAGGCAAGCGTTTTCACCACTAGGCCACCTTGCCTCTCTGCCTTGTAAATGGCAATATGGTGGCTGTATGTATGTGCAGATATTTGGACCAACATTCCCACAGTGGACTCCAGCTGGGAAAGCTGTTGCACAAGAGCTATGTGAAGAAACGTGTTCTTTTTCTGATGTTGGACATCTTTTCTCTACCTTTCCGTGTTTTGGAAGAAGCTGCAGCTTTGCCTTCTCCCATCACTGGCTGCTTAGTGGACTCATTCTGTCATATCTGTTCATCTGCAGATAAGTCAGGTGAAATGGTGGAAGCTCCACCATCAATTCTTCCCCCCTCCTAATTAGGATTGCTACTATTCTAGAAGCTCTTGTTGTGTGGAACCAGGATCTTCTGCAGCTCTCCCTTCTTCATTACTTAAATTCATTGGCTGGTTCTTGTGAAAGGATTCACTCTCCCTATCTTCAGTCTTCAGGAGGACATCAGAGTGACCAGAATCTTGCTTGTGGGTAAGTGAGGCTTAATGTGTAATGACTTTGAGAAAGTGTGCTTCTTTGACAAAGGGGACAGGCAATGTGAGGTTCTTGGTGCTCTCTGAGCTTGGGATTTTCTTGCAGACATTTCATTACCCAATGAGATAACTTCATCAGTGCTAAAAGGGAGAGGAGGAGGAAGAGGAGGATAACAACTATGGGGTCCTTGGTGCTCTCTGAGCTTGGTGGTTTTCTTGCAGACGTTTCATTACCCAACTAGGGAACATCATCAGTGCTAGAAGGGAGTGATCTTTGTGGAGAGGAAGGGGGGAGGACGAGAGGAGGAGGAGGGGAATAACAGGAGGTGGAAAGCAGGAGGAGAACTATAGCGACTTTGGGGGTCTCTGAGCTTACTTGTTTTCTTGCAGATGTTTGATTACCCAACCAGGAACATCATCAGTTCTAGAAGGGAAAGGAGGAGGAGGAGGATGACAAGTATGGTGTCCTTGGTGGGGTTTTTGCAGGCATTTCATTACCCAACTAGGCAACATCATCAGTGTTCTAGTATTTTTAATTCAAGTTTCATACAATCGGGGAAATTTAGCCAAGAGTTATTGTGCTTTAATTTCTTTTTTTCCCCAGGATATACAATTTAACATTGGCCATCAGTCTACATCCCTGATGAAGATCTTAGGATCTGGTGGTCACAATCTGACTTACATTCAAATCTTCTCATCCTTCCATGGAACATGATGTCCAGATGTTGATCAGCTACTCCATTGGCAGACCTCATCACCAGTTTCCAACGGGGCTGAATACAGTGAGTTAGCAGCAATCATGAAAATAAAAATACACTCCTCTTGATGCAAGAGGTATTAATGGATTTTGGATATCACACAAAGCCTTAATCAAGAGGAGCAATGTTACTGAGAGCTAGGAATCTCTGTCTGTTCTTTGAAATTCAAGATTCATCAGAATTTGGAAAGTTAAACTTCATCATTGAAGATGGAAATGGGAGCAAGTTGCAGTTGGAATTTTGCAAAGACTTTTGAGTTGGAATAAATATTGGGTGGCATGGAAACTTTCAAAAACTGGTCTTGTAGAAACCTGATGGACGGTCTGCTATCCGATTCTAGATTTTTTTGTAAATAAAAATATTTTTTTAAATAAAAGCTGCATGTATGGTGTTAATTCTCCAATGTATGCTCATTCAAAAAAAACCCTAGGCATTTGATCAAAAACTGTCCTATTTGTTTGTTTTTAATGAATGGCATGGCACTGCACAGGTTTGGGGTGGGCTTTATTATAGTAATTATTATTTTTTGCATCCTGAATATATCCATTATTGGTTAATTATACTAATTTCTTATATTTGATGCTCAGCTCTGTCTTGCAACTTTGTTTCCTATTCTTTTATGTAGGAAGGCTTAAAAAATAGTTCAAGATAAATTTGTCTCATTGATTTTGCAGGTCCTCTGTAGAGCTGTTGTTTTCCTAAAAAAAATAATAGCTGGAAGTCTATTTGCAATTATCTTCACTTCTGCCAGCTCAGAAATCCCAAGAACAGGAAGACACCACTTTAGGTCCAACAATAATAGTAAAAATTACTTCATTCCACATAAAAAAAAATAGAAAGAAAATTATCATTCAAAATATGAGTCAAGTCAATAAGAAGTGATGCTGCTTTCTTCTTCTTCTTCTTCTTCTTCTTTTTCTTCTTCTTCTTCTTCTTCTTCTTCTTCTTCTTCTTCTTCTTCTTCCTCCTCCACCTCCTCCTCCTCCTCCTCCTCCTGTTTTTCCATTTTGGGTGTTAAGAGAGATGCCAAGTTTTGGCGTTTGCTCTTTTTGCAAACCATTGATAATTGATGGTAATAATGATACAGTTATACAACCTGTGTATACAACTGTATACGATATATACAGTGATGCAACCAATGTATTTAGTTTATACTAAACTTTTGTCCTACTACCCTGGAACTCAGCTCAATCAGTTTTGTGAATAATTTCCAAAGGGAGTTTGTGCAGCTTTTCAAAACATAGAACTGTGAAATATAATTGTTAAAAAAAAAAATATCCAGAACAAGCGATAAAACTCAATCAACCTTTACTGATCATAAGAAAATGAAACATAGCCAGACCTGGTTAATATTTGAAGGAAGGCCCACCAGCAGGAAATTTCTGAATTATAGGGATTTTTTTTTTTAAGGGACAAAATCCTGAACGAAGACTGGATGATACCAGTTGCCAAGAAAATATCATAAGTCAGCAGGAGTTCAGATTGGTTTGAGGAAATAATTCATGCCATAAGGTGGAGATTTTCTTAGAAAGTTGAAGACCAGATTTTAGATTGATGACGAGGAGTTACAGCCTGGTGTTCAGGTCACAAAATTTGATCCTTTTCACCGGGTTGTGTTCTGCTTGGTAAATTCCATGGGTTCCTGTAGACCTTACTTTCAGATTAAATGTGCAAAGCAAACCAGGATATAACAGTCTCGTTGCAGTCTTCTGGGCTTTTACTCTGAACACTGTCCTGCTTCAATCAATCATGGAGGACTGGAATGAGCAATTTCAAGAGTTCAGCCAAGTATGTGTAACGCTTTGCCTTCAAGAAAAGTATATACAAACCTAAGAAGGTTTCTCCTCCTCATCATAGTAAGCCAAATTTCATAAATTGTACTTATTAGTATGTGTCTATCCCCTATAAATCTCTCCCCTCTCCCCCAGAAACCTCTTGGAACCATGCAAGAAGGAAAGTAGGGTCTTGGTCTTCAAGTTTTGCTCAGACAGTTGACTTTGTTGGGCTCCCTTAGAAACCTGGAAATAGTATTTTGGACTGCATTATTAGCAAAAACTAGCTGATAGCCTGGCATTGCCCAGGTATTTATTTATCCCAATCCTGTATTAGACAGGAAGATCCTGTAGTCGGGACTCACACTGTTGTACTGTCTCTCGCATAGTATCGCAAGTCGTCTATTCCTCTCTTCTGGAGTTTCTTGTCTATGTTGGTATTTCATATTTTTTATTGCACTTGGCCAATCTCCTGATGTTTCCTTGGAGGGCTGAGAGGGAGCCCCCTTTTGGAGAACTGGAGTACTGTGAAGCTGTTACCATGACAAGTTCACTGTGCTGTACAGTAGAAGCCATTTTAAGGCACACCCCCACACCCCGAGGGGTGTCTTTACCCCTACAATATTTATTTCCAGAGAGTACGTCATCTGTGTACCAAAATTTGGTTGAAATTGCTCAAGGCCTTCCAGAGCTATACTGGAACATACACTCTCTCTTTCTCTTTCTCTCTCTCTCTCTCACATATATTTAAAACAGAAATGGTTGCGAAAGCCTGATGCATAGACAAACCCAATACAGAAGCCTGATGATGGCAGATGAGATTCTGCCGAAATGTCACTACAATTTTAAAAGCACAACTAGAATGACATGGGAAAATACTTGAACAAAGTTGAATTTATGTATGTATGTATGTATAACGCTACAATATCGCTCCCAGTTTCATGATAATGGTGTTTTCGGAGGATGTTTAAAAAAAATGTCTTGGGTATAGAAATAAAGAAAAATCAAGCTCAAGTAATCAATATATTTGAAAGCTGAAAGCTGGTGGGGTCTTATGACTTCCTTTTTTTTGGAGTATATGTTTTATTTTTATTCATAAACATTTTGAACACTGTATTGTCAGTGTATTGTCATATATCATTTACAAAAAAATCAAGAATACAAGTCAAGATATTAACATGCATATGAATAACAATAATAATAGTGTAACAAAGTCATTTTAACTAGATTTCTCTTTATATTCTTCTTGTTTATAATTATGTAAATTATATCAACATGTTTATAACTATAAACCATCTTTATATTTAATTTGTACATAACAGTAATCTTTCTTCGCCTACTTTCTACCTCTTATCTCTGACCACTCATAAAATCTGTTCCATGTTAAGTAATATTCTGTGTCTTCTTTGTCCTTTATTTTTAATGTCCATCTATCCAGGGGTCTTATGACTTCCAATCTCGATAGATTTTCTGCTACAATTTCTTCAGAAGTGCAGATGGGCAGATGGGATGTTGGGAACAGTCTCACACCAACCAACTTCTCTTTGAGTGATGACCAACAGTCTTTCAAAATGAAAAGCTCCACTGAAATTCAACAGGAGGGAAAGGGACAGCCATATTTACATTTTTCCAGAGCTTGAGACTTTTTAATATAATCAGAGAGTTTGTTTTAAGGAGATCCCCTCGAAGATTAGATACTTGGGAAACACAGGGTTAAAGTTTCTGAAAGCATATATTCTGTACAATAGGGTCTGTTTTCCTAATTAAATTAATGAAAAAACTCAGGGGCTGATTATGTTATACGAATATCCATTCAGAACAATAGCTGGGAGCTTATTTTGGTAGTGTAAACCTGACAGCTGGAGTTAATAGGTTTTAGATGTGATTGAGGTTTGCATGGAATAGGCCAAGTTTTTGCAACAGGCCAAAATTAGCATAGAATAGAATAGAATACTTTATTGGCCAAGTGTGATTGAATACACAAGGAATTTATCTTTGATGCAAATGCTTTCAGTGTACATAAAAGAGTCAAGAGTCAAGAATCATCAGGTACAACACTTAATGATAGTCATAGGATACAGTAGCAATCAAATCATACTAGGAAACAGTCAATATAGATCGTAAGGATACAAGCGACAAAGTTAGTCATATAGTCACAAGTGCGAGGGGATGGTTGATAAGGAGTGATGAAAAGAGTAATAGTGATAGTAATGCAGACTTTGTAAATAGTTGGACAGTGTTGAGGGAGTTATTTGTTTAGCACAGTGATGGCGTTTTTGGAAAAACTGTCATTGTATCTCGTTCTGGTGTGCATGGCTCTATAGTGTTGTTTTGAGGGTAGGAGTTGAAACAGTTTATGTCTGGGATGTGAGGGGTCTGTGGATATTTTCACAGGCCTCTTTTTAACTCGTGCAGTATGCAGGTCCTCCATGGAAGGCAGGTTGGTACAAATTGTTTTTTCTGCAGTCCTATTTACTCTCTGAAGTTTGTGTCTGTGCTGTTGGGTTGCAGAGCCAAACCAGACAGCTATAGAGGTGCAGATGACAGACTCAATCATTCCTCTGTAGAAACTGGATCAGCAGCTCCTTGAGCAGTTTGAGCTTTCAGAGTTGGTGCATATAGAACATTATTTATTGTGCTTTTTTGATGATGTTTTTAATGTTAGGTGTCCATTTTTGGTCTTGTGATATGATAGAACCTAGAAATTTGAAAGTCTAACATCAGTTCTTAAATTGCCCTTATTGTAGCCTCTATTCCTAGTGCTGGTTATCTTGAAAACAAATCCATAGGCATATTAATGAATGAAGGCAAATAAAATATACATGTTCCAGGATAATGTTGATCCAATCTGGGTTGGTCGTCAGGACCAGAGATTTAGTCTTCCAAGATTTTGAACTCATGCTGGAGCCCATCCTTGGAGAATGTCTCTCTATTGGAATAGGTGCTTCAGGCTATTCTGTGAGTCTTATTGTTGTGGTGCCTTCTTCTTGGTTTGTCTGGTATGTTGATGGTTGGTGACTGGCTGTTATTGTTGTTTTCTTGGGCTGCCAAGCCCTTGTCTCTTAAGTATCTGATAAGTTGGTGGTAAATCAGCAGTCTTGTTGACTTGTTAACAAGAGGCCTCTTTTCCAGGCTTCAATCACTTCCCTGGCTTTTTTTGTCCCTGCTCTTCCGACAATCTTAGTAGCTGCAAAATTGCAATGTGAGGCTACCAATGAGTTTGGATCTCCTTGACTGACTGTTTGCTTGTGTTCTTGCACATAGACATCTCAAGCAACGCCACACAGTGTAGGACCTGAGAAACTGGATATTTGGGGAGAATATAGCTAGTTGTTGACATACAATCCTTTATTTAGCAAGTGTTTGAAATTAGGATGGCCCTGGAAAAAGTGATTTATGACTGGTCCTTGAACTAATCTGTTGCACAATATCTGAGGTCATGTGATCAAACTCATTGGGGAAGCCCTATTCGCTTAACATTCATGCGATTCATGTAATGACTGTGGTGATTTGTTCAGCTGGGCCAAAAACAGGCCATCAAATTGGGTGCAACTCATTTGGCCTTGCATAGTAAATGGAACTTCTAATCCCAATTGTCATGGTAAGTCAAGGACTAACTGCAGGTGAAGTTCACAGGACAAAGTAACAAGCCATTTTATGGTGGCAATCTGAGAGTATGGGTGATCCCACTTTTCTTGCATTTTACAAATGGGTCAGAATCATTTTATTTGAACATCTTTTTGGCATTTAGTTGTTCATGGTGCCTCATTATGTTATGTATTTCCCTTTTTTTTCCTTTGCTTTGTCTGTTATATCTTTTATAGTTTATATCTCTATGTCTCTATATCATCTGTATGTCTATCTATCTATCTATCTATCTATCTATCTATCTATCTATCTATCTATCTATCTATCTATCTATCTATCTATTTATCTATCTACCTTACAAATCCAGTGTGGTCTAGTGGGTAAGGCACTAAACTAAATATCAGGAAACCATGAATTCTAGTCCTGCCTTAGACATGAAAGCCAACTAGATAGCTTTGAACCAATCAGAGGTGACTGTGAGTTCTAATCCTGCCTTAGCTATGAAAGCCAGCTGGGTGACTTTTGGCCATTCCCTCTCTCTCTCTCCACCCAATCCAGCTCATATGGTTGTTGTTGTGAGGAAAACAGGAGGAGGAAGGATATTGGAAGTGTTCACCGCCTTGAGTTACTTGTAAAAAACTAATAAAGTAAAATAAAATCCTCATCTATTAAGAGTCAGATGGGATTCAGATCTCAGACAGAAATGTTTTTTTAAAGCAAGCATCTTGGGCAGCACTGGTTTTACAGTTTCTGGTTACAAATGTATGAAATGGAACTATTTCTGTCAATGTTGCCAAAGCCCAAATTACTACAAATTGAAATAATTTTAGTAGCTGTCTAGCATTTGGAATTTCCTGTTTTACAAAAATGTGTGTGTGTGTGTGTGTACACTTGCTATTGTTGTTTTAACACATTCATTTTTTTCTGCAGAACCAAGTTAGTGACATGGTTATCAAATAAATGTTCTTGCTTATGGGGGAGAAACATAGCAGTTTGTCAGACATATGTTAGTACATTTATTGTCTTATTATTATCATTATTATTTTGCAGGGATTTGAGAGAGAACTACTGCCGAAACCCAGATGGAGCTGAGGTACCCTGGTGTTTTACGACCAATCCAAATATTCGGATTGGAGATTGTTCCCAAATACCAAAATGCAATACATCCACTGAAAAAGGTAACACTTACTACGTAGATAAGAAAATAAATAAAATAATAATAATAGCATTTAGATTTATATACCACTTCACAGTTCTTTTATAGCCCTCTCTAAGTGGTTTACAGAGTCAGCCTATTGCATAGCCCTCTCTAAGTGGTTTACATAGTTAGCCTATTGCCCCCCACAATCTGGCTCCTCATTTTACCAACCTCAGAAGGATGGAAGGTTGAGTCAACTTTGAGCTGGTCAGGATCTAACTGCTGGCAGTGGGCAGAATTAGCCTGCAATGCTGCATTCTAACCACTGTGCCACCAGGAAGGAGAATGAGAAAGAGAATAAGAGGGAGGAAAGGGAGGGAGGGATAATACCATTTATATACCACTTCACAATGTTTTACAGCCTTCTCTAACCTAACCTCTAAGCAGTTTTCAGAGTCAGCTTATTGCCCCCAATAATCTGGGTCCTCATTTTACTGACCTCAGAAGGACAGAAGGCTAAGTTGACTTTAAGCCAGTTAGGATCGAACTCCTAACAGCGGGGCAAAGTTAGCCTGCATACTGCATTCTAACCACTGTAGGAAGAAGAATGAGAAAGGGAAGAAGGAAGGAAGGAAGGAAGGAAGGAAGGAAGGAAGGAAGGAAGGAA
>BLBF01000022.1:15053916-15077360 GCA_015471245.1 Laticauda colubrina | reverse complement strand
GGTGTGTTCTCATTGGTTGGGGGTTTGGCTGTGTTCTGATTGATAGGAGGGTTGGCTGTGTTCTGATTGGCTGGGGGTGTGTTCTGTTTAGGTGGGGGCTTGGTTGTGCTCAGGTTAGTCTTAGTTGCTGGGGCATTTGAGCTGGTGAGCTGTGATCCTGTTGTTTGGCTTCGTGTTCATGGTCATGCCACATCTTCATGGTGGGTGTCAGTTCGCTTCTTGTATGGGTCAGAGGGGTTTGAAGTGGGTAGTGGTGCAGCCGCGGTATGGCTTCTGGTTCGTGGTCATGTCTCATCTTCTGTGTGGGTGTGAGTCTTTTTTCTACATGGAAATGTGGGGGTAGCATCTAGTGTGGCACTTGTGGGTGTGGGTCTGGTGTCATTCTTCATGTTAGGTACTCGTTTATTAATGAGGGCAGGTTTCCAAATGGTTGGTAGGCAGGAGGTATCATCTTGTTTATTCATGCTGTGTGGGCGTTTTTCTAACTCTATGGCTTCTCTGATTATTCTGTTGTTGAAGTGTTCGGTTTTGGCGATAGTTCTAGTATTTTTAAAGTCAATTTCATGTCCTGTGGCTTTGAGGTGTTGGACCAGGTAAGAGGTCAGTTCTTCTTTTTTGATTGAGTTCTTGTGTTCTTCAATGCGTGCACTTATTCTTCTTTTAGTTTGTCCGATGTATGTGGTGGGGCAGGCAGTGCCAGTGTAATTCTTGATTTTCTAACTTGATTTTGTCTTTAGGGTTTCTTAGGATGGTGAATATTTTTCTGTTTGTGCAGAATGTTGTTTTAATGTTGTGTTTTTGGAGGATCTTGCTGATTTTGTCTGTAGTGCCTTTTATATATGGGAGGAGGACTTTGCCGTTCTCTTGTTCTCTGTCTTGGCTTTTGGTTGGGGTTTCTTTTTGGATTAGGTGAGCAATCTTTTTTGGGAATTGATTGGCTGTTAGTACATTAGTCAGAGTGTGTAGTTTGGTTTTTAAGTGTTGTTCATCGGCTAAGCATTTAGTTCTGGAGATGAGTGTCTCGGCTACGGAATTGATCTGTGCTTGGTGGTGGTATGAGAGTGCATGTAGATAGCGGTTTGTATGTGTTTTCTTCTGGTAGGTGGTGTGTCATAGGGAGCCATTGGATATTTTGTATACTGAGACATCTAGGAAGGGAAGTTGATTGATGGCTTCTGTTTCCATGGTGAATTGTATTTTGGAGTGCAGGCTGTTGAGGTGTGTGAAGAAATTGTTCAGTTTTTCTTTCCTGTGTGGCCAGATTATGAAGGTGTCATCTACGTATCTGAGCCAGAGTTTGGGTTTGTGATCATATTTTTCTAGAACTTGTGTTTCAAAGTGTTCCATGTAGAGGTTTGCGATGACAGGTGAGAGGAGTGATCCCATGGGTGCTCCTTCTATTTGTTTGTATTTTTGTCTGTTGCAGGTGAAATATGTATTGGATTGGATAGCCAAATTTCTCGCCAAACAACTACAGCCCTATGCAGAATCCATCAACTCACATGTAAAAAACTCATTCCAGTTCATTGAGATCATAAAGAAACAAAACTGACAATCCAGCGACCAACTAGTGAGCTTCGATGTCATATCAGTCTTCACCCAAGTGCCTAGAAAAGAAGCCTTGACAGCCTTCCAAAACAAATACAACCCCCCCAAGTACATCCTAGATCTTACCAACCACTGCCTATCCAATACATACCTCAACGCCCAATCCCACCACCACCCAGCACAGATAAACTCCATGGCCAAAACACTAATTGCCAGAACCAAACACCTGGCAGACAAGACACACATAAAGACTGAACTATGCACCCTGACTAAAGTACTGACAGCCAACAGCTTCCAGAAAAGTAAAATCACTGGCTTGATCCACAAAAACACACAGACATAATAGTGACCTAGAAGATGAACAGACCTATGGAACAGCTGTCTTGCCCTAAATAAGAGGTACTATAGACAAAATTAGTTAGATACTACACAGGCATCACATCAAGACTGCCTTTAAAACAGACAGAAAAATAGCAGCCATCCTTAGAAATCCCAAAGATAACCAAGGCAGATATGAAGTCCCCTGTGCATCATGCCCGGCCACATACATTGGACAGACCAATAGAAGAATAAGTCCCCACCTGGATGAACACAAAAATGCAGTAAAAAAGCTGGAACATACTTCCTCACTAATCTAACACATGAAAGCCACAGGTCATAGCATCAACTTCAATGGCACCAAAACCCTAGCCACTATAGAAAACCCCAGCCACAGAATCATCAGAGAAGCCATAGAGATTGAAAGAAGACCTGAAAGCATGAATAGAAGATATGATTCCTGTCTGTCCTGACTGTCAGTTATTTGGAAGCCTGCACTCAGAAACAAAAAAATCTCCACACCAGGCAAACACCTGGGCACAAACAGACTCTCCCTGATACCTCCAGCTCAAACACACCCCAACCAGGCACCCAGATGAAACCTAGCTTCCTAACAAATGATAGCCGTCTATTTACTCGTAGCCAAGCTGCACTAAAAGCCTCCAATACAGGAACACAATGTTGCCAGCTAATCAAGACGAAAAAAAAAAAAGCCACAAAACAGACAGAAGGTATTAGAAACACCAATCAAGCAGAACACAGCAAACTCCAAGACCAATAAACACAGACCAAGATTCCCAACCAATCAGGATGAACAAAAAACCATTCAGGCACAGCAGTAGGCAAGCCCCAAATTTAAAACTGAAACAACTGTAAAAGCCTGACTCACAGACGAACACAATACAGAAGCCTGATGATGGCAGATGAGATTCTGCCAAAACGTTGCTACAACTTTAAAAGCACAACTATAATGACATGGTAAAATACCCGAACAAAGCTGAATGCACACACAGACACACACACAGACACACACACACACACACACACACACACACGATAGATAGATAGATTGATAGATAAAGTGTGTGTTTGTGTGTGTGTTTCTGTCTGTCTGTCTCTCTGTGTCTCTCTGTCACTCTGTCTCTGTCTCTCTGTCTGTCCCAATGACTCTCAGAAAGAGTACTAATGACCAGATGACTTCAAAGAATATAAATCCTTTCATCGTCCACCATTCAGTCAGAACTGAAGGAGCTTTTTGGAGGAGAAGTGAAACATCTTCAAGGAAAAACAAAGTCCAGTTGCCTTTTGGGAAAAAAAAACACCATATTTGGGATATCTCACAGATGAAAACTTAGTAAATCATGGCATCATGACTCAATCAACAATGCCATTACAATGTGCTGCTGCTGCTGATAATGATGATGATGATATGTTATTTTTTTTTATGACTGGGCTTGGTTATGGATCTCACCCTAAGTGGCCTTTACATTAGTCCAATAAACTAGAAGATATGGAACCCAGTGTAATTGAGAAAACTCTGAACAAGATTAGGTATATTATCATTGGTTATCTTTTTTCTTTGGTTTAGTTTTGATTTAGACAATTTAATCCAGGAGTCATTGGAATGGTTAAAGCAAAGATCTTCAAATTTGGCAAGTTTAAGACTGGTGGACTTCAACTCCCAGAATTCCTGAGTTAACATGACTGGGGGAGGAATTCTGGGAGTAGAAGTCCACAAGTCTTAAAGGTGTCAAGTTTGAAGACCACTGGGTTAAAGGCTGACAGAATATATAATCTATGTATATGTTACATGCAGAGTATATAACCAAATGTCTTTGGTGATTTAACTTTTAGAAGTTTGAACATAGTTCTATAAAGTGGTGAATTTTCATTTGGGGATTCTACGTAACTCCCTAATCAATTATCAATATTCCAGTTCCCATCATCCCTTGTGCTTCGACAAAGCACCTACGAGTCGTGAATGGGATCCCAACACAACCTGATAAAGGATGGATGGTCAGCTTGAAAGACAGGTGAGAGCCAAGGCATAGCTCTCTTCTCTATGTTGATTCCAGGGGTGGGATTCTGATTGGTTTGGACTGGTTCGGATGAACCCCTTGCTCCGAAGATCAGCTGGCAGTGAACCAGTTCGCTGCAATAAGCTTGTGGGCCCGCTCGCCCAGCCTTACTCTTTCCGATCACATTGTTTCTCTGACATATCATTCATTTCACCCTTGACCCTGGTCTTCCCCCCACCCTCTGGATGTACATTCTCCAATGAGACACATCCAGAACCAAGAGTCATCAATCATGTTAACCAACAGCTTCGGCTGCTAAGGCGATTATCTGAGGCACTTAAGGAATGCACTGCTTTCCCCAATCCCTTTCTGCTGGCAACTAAAAAACCTAAAGGTGTATTTTTTAGTTGACAGTAAGTATTAGAGCTTTTTAAAATATGGAGCGTGCAGACAGAGCATGTATTTAGTATTTTTGATGCGGGAAGCATATGCGCGCTACAAGCACGCAATCACCGAACCAGTTGTTATACTGGTGGAATCCCACCCCTGGTTTATTCCTTCCATGGTCATCAAAACGAAAATACAAATTATGCATCAGATGATTTTTTTTTTTTTTTTGAGGTCTAGAAATGCCAGTTTTTGATTGTGTTGCAACTAAAATTCTTTGCATTTTTATTCGAGAAGCCAATTGTTCAGTCTTGAGGAACAACTATTCAAGGATTGTTTCTCAGGTCTGTGTGTGGACCATTGCAATCCTTTCTCAACTTATTGTCTTGAGTATTGCCTAGTTCCTGTCCATGAACAATGTCAGCTTAAAAATTTGGACATTACAATTGTCCTCTTGGTTGATTGTCAGATAAGCAATGTATTGTTTACATTCCTCTAGACATGTCCAAGCAAAATCTGCTTCCATCAGTGGCTAAAGTAAAATGTAATACAGATAATCCTCAACTTACATCAGTTCATTTAGTGACCATTCAAAGTTGCAACGACACTGAAAAAAGTGACATAATGACCATTTTTCACACTTATAACCATTGCAGCATCCCCAGGGATCCAAATCCAGATGTTTGGCAACTGACTCATATTGATGGCTGTTGCAATGTGCCAGGGTCATGTGATCTCCTTTTGTGACCTTCTGACAAGCAAAGTCAATGGGGAAGCCAGATTCACTTAACAATCACATCAGTAACTTAACAACCACGTCAGTAACTTAACAACTGCAACTCACTTAACAACTGTAGCAAGAAATGTCATAAAATGGGGGAAAATTCACTTAACCGTCTCGCTTGGCAACAGAAATTTTGGCTTCCATTGTGGCTGTAAATCAAGGACTACTGCATGATATAAATGTGAAGCTTATATAAGCAGATTGGCCCCCAAATAATTGTTCATTCCTTGGTTTCTCCAGCAGGGGCAGACATTTTTGTGGCGGTTCACTGGTGAAAGAAGATTGGGTCCTAACAGCCAAACAGTGCTTCCTCTCTCGGTATCTATTTCACTTTTTACAAGATCATCGAGCAGAATCCCACCTTTTACAGTTGGCCCCTGGGTAGAAATGTTGGTTTTTCTGACATCGCAAAAACAAAAAAAAATCAATGGGAAGGGAGGGATTAAGGTTAAATTATTCCCAACTTCTATAACAGGGGTGTTGTGGTTAGCTGGAAGCAGGTGCAAATGGCTGAGGAGAGTGAGGACAATTTGGGAATAGACTGCTACCTTCAGAGATTGTGGGGGCTGACAGCAGCGATGAGGAGGTTCCCAAGGGGCCTGTGCCAAGTGCTCGTGCATGCAGGGCTGCTTGTAGGAAAGAGAAGCTGCAGCAGCATGGGCAACTCGGGAGTAAGACTGCAAGGCCCCTCCTTCAAGAAGATAAAAGCCAGCTGTGAATCAGATGTTCTTTGCAGGAAGCAAAGACATTTTGAAACTCAGCCTTGTGGACATTACAGTTGGTATTGGAAGACTCTTATTCTTGGCAGCCTCGCACAGTTTTGGTGAGGCTTGTGCTTATCAAAGTTAGTTTGCAACATCCTTTTAACTGGGGATTCGTAAGAATCATTAAAAGGTTTCTGTTCCCTTTGGTTCATGTTTGTTTTATTGGAAAAGGGTTTGGGTCAGAACAAGGGGTGTCAAATTCAAGGCCTGCGGGCCAAGTCTGGCCCGCTTGGATCTGGCCCATGCGGACACCCTGGAAACAGCGAAGGACTGACCTGCGGTGCCTCTGCCAGTGAAAATGGAACTCAGGAAGGCCCCCTGTGGTCCCCCCCAGTCCCATTTTTGGCTGCGATGGTCTCCTATAGCCGTCTGCCAATGAAAATGGAGCCTGGGGAGGCCAACATAGCTGAAAACAGAGCCCAGGCAGGCAGCATGCTGGCAGAGGGCTGTAGGAGGCCATCATGCTAAAAATGGAGCTTTGATAAGTGACGCTGAGTTAGCCACACCCACCTTAGCCATGCCCACCTGGCCCCTCCAAGATCAGACACAACTCTGGTGAGGCCCTCAATGCAATCGAGTTTGACACCCCTGTTCTAATACAATGCAACCCTATTCAATGCAAACCTGTTCAGAGCATTTGAGTAGAGAACCGTTATTTTAGTTTGTGATCATGGTGAATATCTGCAGTTGGGTGGAGGATGAAAGTGGAGGTTCATTCTTCAAGCTTGTGGGTTGGTTTCTGAACATTTCATTACCTGGCTAGGTAACATTTTCAGGGGAGTTTAGGGGATGTCAATGTCAGTGTTCTTCTTCAGGGCTTCGTGTGGGCAGGAGGTCTTGTGATGGAAGGGTCACATCAAGTGAGAATCTAGTGATGGGTCTTGTGTGGGTCAGGTGTGTGTGTGTCACATCATATGAGAGTTTTGTGAATTTTCTTGGAAATGTCCTACTTTTCTGGATGAACCCATATCTAGAGAAGTCTCCTTTTGCTTGGTTGAAGCTCGATCTAGGAATTGGACACATTTTTATTCAATAACGGTAGAGTTTAAACTATTTGCACTGGTGTTGTCATAGTTCAATGTCTGTTCAGAGTGAAAACCCAAGAGGTTAGTCCAGATGGCACCATTTTCACAGCGTGAACTGCTGGAAGAGTTCCAGTCTCCACTTCGGGAGACTAAAATATTGCAACAGCCTTATGATTTCAGTGATTTATTTTGTTTGGGGGGAGGGAACTGACCCCTGCTTAAGCTACCTTTGTTTAAATTGAGCAATGGTTATCTAAATAGATCACGACAAAGCAAATAAGCAAAGTGAGCAGTCTGTGGCGGGGAGCCTATCTAATCTATCTTCCATCCTGGTTTATTTTTTTATTGACCTCTAATCCAATTATGTTTGCTTTCTTTAGGCATAACCTCAAAGACTATCAGGCTTGGCTTGGTATCCATAATGTGGAAAGAGCTCATGAAGAAAAGCATAAGCAAGTTCTAAATATTTCCCAGTTGGTCTACGGGCCTGAAGGATCAGATATAGTTTTACTGAAACTTTCCAGGTGGGTTGAAGTTATGCTAATATTTCACAGGCAATTCTCTGTTTGCTGGATTTAATGGAAGAGTGAAACCATGCTACTGAAGGCTGCTGAAGGCTTTAAGTGCATGCAATCATAAGGAGTGTTGTCCAGGTCTGTCCAAGACCTGGAGAAGAGCAATGAAGATGATTAGGAGACTGGAGGCTAAAACATATGAAGAACGGTTACAGGAATTGGATATGTCTAGCTTGATGAAAAGAAGGACTATGGATGATATAATAGCTTCTAATATCTGAGGGGCTGCCTCGAAGAAGAGGGAGTCCAGGTATTCTCCAAAGCACCTGAAGGCAAGACAAGAAGCAATGGATAAAACTAATCAAGGAGAGAAGCAACCTCGAAATAAGATGAAATTTTTCTAACAGAACAAGTAATCAGAAGAATAGCTTGGCTTCAGAAGTTGTGGGTGCTCCATCACTGGAGGATTTTAAGAAGAGATTGGACAGCTACTTGTCTGGAGTGGAATAGGATTTCCTGCTTGAGAAGATTGGACCAAGGTCTCTTTCCAACTCTGTTATTCTGTTAATGGAAGATTTGCCTTTTTGAATACTCCTCCTCCATAGATACCTTTGGCATCCTAATGTAATAATGTCCTTGGAAGGGATGGGCCTGCATTGAGGTCTAATAATTATCCCTTTTGGAGTTTTGCTGCAAACGTTGATGTGCTTGGGGCGATTGTGTGCTCTGAAAAGGATGAGAACTGTGTCAGAGGTTCAATCATACTGGACAAGTCTCATCAGAGGAATCCCACAAAGAGCACCTCTCCTTTAAAAAATATGATGAGATGTAAATTACTGCTATCTATACTCACTCGGTTGTCACTCAGATCAGCAAGCACTGCACTAAATGTTGGAATTCCTGGACCAGAATGGGACAACTTGCTGCATCAAACTCACTACAGCCAACTTACCATGGCCAACTTACCACAGCCATGAGCCAACTCTCCATGGCCAACTGGCTATGGAACAACTTGCCATGGGACAATTTAAAAATGCAGTTTAATTATTTAAAATAAATAAAACAATATTTTAATTTTTGCCATTTCATTTTGTCTCTCCTTTCCTTAATTATTCTATTCCATCATTTCTTTGATATTAGTGTGACACTTGTCCTGCAGCAAATTGTCCTGCGGTGAGTTGTCCATGGCAAGTTGGCTCTTTGCGAGATGGCCATACTGAGTTGGCTGTAGCAAGTTGGCTGTGGCGAATTATCATAGACCCCATCCTGGACATCTTGTGAACAATGGACTGTAGCTGTCATGCCCCTGGTGGAATCTGATTCTGAGGGAGAGGTCAAGCAGCTGACAGGGAGGGGGAGTGTGGCTCCGGTGGCTGTGGAAGAAACTGGGCATTCAGCAGAAGACCCAGGCCCACCCTCTCTTCATCCTAGGGCACACAGGGAGAAGGGAGCAACATGGCTTATGAGGGAGAAAAGGGCCCTGATTCCATTCATTAGTTGCAGCTGGGAAAACAGGATTTAAGAAGGGTGTTTGCACACAGCACCTTGCTGGAAGGAAAGTGTGAATTATCTTTGCTTGTCAAATCTTATCTGGGTTCTGGCATCCTCCCATCTGTGTGTGTTCATTATCTTTTGAAGTCTGCAATTCCTTATCCTGCCCTGTCTCATTAATTGCATGGTTTGTGTTGGTTTTTATTTATAATTTATATGTACTTTGGGCTCAGACTTAATTTCTTCCCTTTAAAAACTGTTCTTGGGAGAGTTTTTTCTCCAGCCAATGATAACTGGACATTGGGGGCCAAATTTTACTTACTGTTATGACTTTGTTGCTTTTGTGCCACACCCCAGGTTATCACAGTAGGGCTCTGGATTGTTGGTTGAGCAACTAGGGCCAGCTACTGAAAGGAAAGGTGTTTACTCTTTGCAAATATACATCTTACATCCTGCTACAATACTTTGTAACACCATGTAACAACCATATCTGCATATCCCAGGTCCTTGGGAAGAACTTGATTCGTGGATGAAAATGCCAAATCCAGTCTTACCACCTGGCTGGCTATGCAATGCATCATAAGAATCTGATGTATTCATCTGATTTGAAAAGATATGTTACATTTACCTATTTATCCCCATAAATGTCTTCTTCTTTAGACCTGCAGTAAGCAATAACGCCGTAGCTATTATCCGTCTGCCCATTTCTGGTTGCACCATTCCAGATGGGATCACGTGCAGTGTTTATGGATGGGGACACACAGGAAGTAAGTAATTCAAGTTTGGGACTGACCCTCTTTCCCCCAGATCCTAGTTTGTTTGTTGGACCCAGAAATCAGATCAAGACCTTGTCCACAATCTACAAGAGCTGCCTAGAATGATTTTTCTTCTGATCACATAAGACTTTTATGATGAAATGTATGCGATCATTCTTTGAACTAACTTTGGGTTTGATCGGGCCAGGGTAAATGATGTGTTCATTTGTACAGCAGGTGACAAGGTAGATTGGCTTGGTTGCTCAACATTGCAACACTGGTGAAATGGGCAAAGCAGAACCTGCATTTTCTCTTTCATGTGAGAAAAGTATATCTCTTTTTATAATTTTTTTTTAATTTTGACAACAAACATTGACAAATACAAACATAAAACATCAAATAAAACCATCTTTCCATTGCACATTGTGTCGGTTGGTACATATCTTTTGTGCAGATATCAACAGTTTCTGAGTTTAAATTAAAATTCATATTGTATAGATCAACAATGCATAATATATTATATTATTTTCAAATCATTATTAGACATTAATTGCAAATTCACATCATCTTTTTCAAGCAAATCTCAACTTTTACAAAGCCTAGTTCACAATATCATTCATTTCATTGTCATCAATTGTAACATATTATTGCATTGTTTTATCTTTACTATTATGTTATATTTATATTATAATGTATTTTTTTTCTATTTTCTTATCTAGCCATTGATAAAATAAATCCCATATTTTATAATATTCTTTATCTTCTTGCTCTCTAATTTCTAATGTCCATTTACTCATTTCTGCACATTCTATTATTTTCTTAATCACTTCCTCTTCTATCGGAATTTTTTCACTTGAGAAAAGTACATCTTGAGTGGTGCGATAGCCTAGAGGTGAAACTGTCACCTAACAATCAGGAGGCTGTGAGTTCGATCCAAAGTGGAGGCAGATATTTCTCTCTCTGGGCACAATGAGAGAAATTGTGAACAAAACTCCACATTGGTGACAGGAAGGGAATCTGGCCAATAAACACTCAGCTCCATTCAGTTGCCCAGACTCCACTCCACAAGGGATTACGGAGTGATTAAAAGATGAAAAGGGGGAGGAAGAGGATGATGATGATAAAAGTACATCTTTCTTTGTTCTCCTGTACTTACCACTTTCTGTAGAGAGACAATCGAGAGCATCCTGTCACATTGGATTACTGTCTAGTTTGGAAGCATTACAACTTCAGATAGGAAGGCGGTGCAGAGAGTGGTGAGGACAGCAGAAAATATTATTGGGAATTCACTTCCTTCTATCCAAGGCATGGCATATAAGGGATGCTTGAGCAGGGTCCACAGGATTGTCTGGGATGCTACACATCTTTTTCATGACCTCTTTTCCTTGTTACCTTCTGGGAGGGGGATTTGTGTTATCTGAAGCAGAACATCCAGATTCAGCCATAGTTTCATTCCATATAGCATCAAGCTTGTGAACTCTCAAATTCCCTCTTTCTGCTATGTATTCAAAATGGACAGTGATACACAGAGAGAGAGACATAATATGTGTAAAAGTGTGTGTGTGTGTGTGTGTGTGTAGCAAGTGTATATGTCTGTCATGTATGTATAGGAGTAGATATATACTTTCTTTTGAGAGCAGGCAACAGAATTTCATTTTTAATGTGGGCCAGTGTGCTCAGAGTCAAAAAATGACAAAAGAACTTGCCTTGCCTTGCCTTGTCATGGATGGGAGTAGGGTGTGCATAAGAGAAAGTATTATCTTTTGGTACATTGATAGATCAACATGGGTAATTTCTTTCTCTGTGGTCTCTAAGAATTGACCATGATTTGATAGCCCCAAATCAATCAATCAATGAGATGGAGTAAAGAACAGTTATTTCTCTTCAAAATTACAGCAAGAAATTTTGATGGGCAACTTCAGGAAGCAAATATGATCATTATGGGGAACGAACGCTGCATTCAAGATTTTGGAGGAAACATAGTCCTGAAGGAATCTGAAATGTGCGCTCGAGCTGAGAGCATCGGCAGTGGAACTTGTGAGGTACAATAGCAAGAGCACTTAGACTTATGTATAACTTCCCTCTGTTTTACAGCCCCTCTCTAAGCGGTTTATAAAGTCAGCATATTGTCCTCAACAATCCAAGTCCTCATTTTACTGACTTCAGAAGGATGGAAAGTTGAATCAACCTTGAGTTAGCGAGATTTGAACTGCCAAATCACTGGCAGTCAGCAGAAGTGGCCTGAAATACTTTATTCTAACCATTGTGCCACCACAGAATAGAATAGAATAGAATAGAATAGAATAGAATAGAATAGAACAGAACAGAACAGAATACAAAATAAAATAGAATAGAACAGAATATAAAATAGAATAGAATAGAATATAAAATATGGAATAGAATAGAATAGAATCTATTGAGAACAGAATAAGAATAGAATAATAAAATAGAAAGAAAATAGAACAGAATAGAATAGAAAATATGGAATAGAATATAAAATATAGAATGGAATAGAATAGAAAAGAATAGAAAAGAATAGAATAGAAAAGAATAGAATAGAATCTATTAATAGAATAAGAATAGAATAGAATACAAAGAATATAGAATAGAATAGAAAGAAAATAGAATGGAAAAAAATAAAATAGAATATAAAATATGGAATAGAATAGAATCTATTGAGAATAGAATAAGAATAGAATAGAATAAGAATAATAGAATAAGAATAGAATATAGAATAAAATAGAAATATGGAATAGAATAGAATAGAATAGAATAGAATCTATTATCAAGATTAATTTGCCATCAAGCGTTCTTATGCTACTGTTATACATACAAAGGGTGAGTCCTTCCTTGTTTTACAATTAGTTTTTCTCATCTTAATCTCTCTTCCATAAATGCATCTATGCAATTTGTCTTGTTTTTCTCTTTCTAGCGGGATTACGGTGGCCCACTGGTCTGTGAACAGAATAGAATCAAGATTGTAGTGGGAGTGATTATCCCCGGACGAGGATGTGCAGTTCCCAAACGGCCCGGGATTTTCGTCAAGGTGGCTTACTACTCCAAATGGATACACAAGATCTTAATGACATATAGGTCATAGCTGAAGAACTCCACCAAGAGGGTGGTGGAAAAAGCCAGTTCTAGGGACACTGAAGGAAAGTGGGAAATTGCATTGAGAAAACGTGGACTTTTCTGGGAAAAACAAAATGGTCGTCCATCAAATATTAACTTGATAATAGTCAAGTTTAATAGATGTTTGTGGCTCTTCTTGTCCCATTCTGCCTCTGGCTGCATTGCGTGGGGTAAGCCAAACGCCCTGATTTATTTCCTGAATATACTTGAATAGGAAAAGCAAAATCTGCTAACATGGTGGCCGGATAAATGCACATTTTCTACACTTAGCCCAGGTTTTTCTTCTTCTGGGCTGCTGGTTAGGAGAGCTTGTTAATAGGCGTAAACACCCCATGAAATTTGCAGAATTGTCCCTTTCCTACACCCAGCTCTGAACTCATCTTTAAGATGCCATGAAACATGTGCATAAGTCAGGGACAATGTCATCTCGTATATTGTTTCATTGAGCTTGGATTCCTTTATTGGACACTTTCTGGATGTGTGACCTGGTTGAAAATTAAAAGAGAATGTAGATTTTCTAGAAGAGTCCATAAATGTATACCAACTTGGGTTGGGTGATGAGCCAATAATGTCTATCTCCTCTCTATGTCCAAGGTCATTTTTACTCTGAAAGCCATATCCTTCTTCGCTGATGCAATGACACAACAGGGATGAAGAATCACCCTGAGGAAGTCGGGTGAAAAACAACAAACATCTAGTGAGGCTTATCTAAAGGATTTCTTTTGAGACCAAGTGTATTGTTTCCTTCAAGCCAAATCTTATTGCTCTTATTATTTCAGACCTACAATTTCACTCCACCTAATTTCTTTTAAATTCAGCTACTGCTTCTCCACTAGAACGTTAATTTTCTAAACAATTTTGCCTTCTAAATGGTTCCATCACTATCTCTTTTTTGTCTGTAAAATATTATTAGTTCACTCCATTCCCTCATTCGTTCCTACACTCCTTCCTATTTGACAGTCTTCCCCACTAAGTTCTAAATTTGAGTATAGACCTAGGATTTGGGGCGGGAGAAAAAGCAAGGAATGGTAGAGTTTTCTGAAGAGCTGATCACCCTGTTACATAATATTGGGTGCAGAAATTTCAAATTATTTCATAGAAATGATGATTCCATCAATATCTGCTGTTCCTTTAAAATTCCAGCAGATTGTGAATTCTGGTCCTAAGCTAAAACCCTGAATTCATATTCATGTTTCCCAACAAAAGCCATCATGGATAATTTTAATCTAGTAAAAAAATAAAATACCTTGATCTTTTTTTAAAATGAGAATTATTTAGAATTTAGAAATTAGTTCCTCCCGGTTTGATGTTTCTTGATTTGACTTTAAGGGTCCAGATTGAGGGAAGGGCTAAAAGAAAGGAACATAGTAAAATTTATTCTTTATGAAGAATTAGCATTCCTTCAACCTCCAAGTTTCTGATCTTTGATTCTAATTTTATAAAAATAAGAGTACATTTTTATCTGTAATCCACAGCCAATCCTTTCCAAGGGATACAATTGTATGTGACACAAATCTTTGCACTTTCCATCTTTCATTTTTCAAGATTTAAATCTGAGGATTCTTTCTCATCAAATGAACTGTCAGATATTGGCTTGTATTTTTTAAAAAAAGCAATTAAAAAAAACCCATCCGTGTTACAGTTTGAAAGAGCTGCGATGTGTTTTCTTCAGCAGCTTGTTTACTTCTGTTTGCAATCACATCCAAATTTTAAAAGCACACAAATGTTTATTGTACAGAAACAAACTCTTGTTTTCTCAATTGCATATTGAGAGTCATTGCTAACCTTAGTTTTCTTATGCAAGTATCTGTATAATACATGGATTTTACACCATGTTGTTCTTGCATTCACATTTTAAATGTTTTAAGTATGCACTTCTATAAGTAATGTGTGAAAGTTCCATAATTTTCAGTTCAGTTGTACCTATTACACTAACTTCCTAGTAAATGGATTCTCCATTATATTAGCTTCTTAAGATCAGAACAGGCAGACAAATATCAACTAATCAGTTCTATAAGGCCTTTGTGTATTTCTGCTGGCCTTTTGTTCAAAGGACTTGTAATTAATTATGTGGTGACATATCCAGAATTTTATGAGAACTAAAATACATCAAATGCAAAATAGGGTATGGATTAATGAAAGTCGTGTTTCCAATCTTTAATGTTAATTTAACGTTTTCCAGCTCTGAACCAGAATATAATCCAATACAAGATTTTGCTTTAGTCAGGTTTTTTTTTTTCAACTTGGGTAAATTACTGTCACTTTTCCAAACTGTAAGATATTTTGCGTATGTTTTCCCTCTCTGCTTCTCTATTTCTTCTTCAAATTGTATATATTTATATAATGTACATGAAAAGAATATTCACGACACTATAAATGTAATTCATTTTGCATTTTTTGGTTTATCAAGGTTTATGTATTCTCCGTAATATGTGCAGGCATTATGTATTATGTATATGCCTTTCTGCTCAGTGTAATAAAAATAATATTCTGAAATATTATAAGCTTCTGCGGGGCAGAAGACAATATGAATTTATATATAAAATATGTATAGGGGTATTATTATATATTGTGTAAAGGCCCTGTCACACTGCCCAACGGATGCAAAACAGACACAATGGACGAGCAAAATGTTCCATCCGTTGTTATCCGCTCTCAAAAGGGGCAAAAATTTGCATAACAGGAGCGGATAACACGGACGGGGGGAGGACGTAGAGCGGATGGAAAGCGGATGCGGAACGGAAGCCCAGCGGATGGAAGTGGATGGGAGCGGATGGCACATCCGCAGGGCTTCTGGGGGGCCTCAGCAAAGCGGACGCGGAATGGATACAGCGGATGCATAGCGGAAGCCTAGCGGATGCACAGCGGAAGCCTAACAGATGCCTGGCATTAATTGCGCATGCGGGGGGGATGCATTGCACCAGCATTCGGAGGAAAGACCTGCTGCCAGATACATCGAGTCCTTGCCTGCCCTGCCTGCATGCCTGCCTGAAAGCCTTGCTGCCAGCCTGCCTCCAAGCCTCCTGGCCAGCCTCCCTGCCAGCCTTGCTGTCTGCCTGCCTGCCAGCCTTACTGTCTGCCTGCCTTCCAGCCTCCCTGCCAGCCAGTCTGCCTGCCAGCCTTGGTGCCTGCCTGCCTGCCTGCCTTCCTGCCAGGCTTGGTGCCAGGCTTGGTGCCTGCCAGCCTCCCTGCCAGCTTCCCTGCCAGCCAGCAACCCAACAACCATGGGGAAGAAGCGAAAGCCTCAGCAACCTGCCGCCATCCCTGCCAAGAGGGACAGGGCCACCCTCCCGCCCCCTGTCCCTGACTCTGCTTCTGCTGGGGCTTCTGCTGCTCGGGCTCGCTCTTCTGGTGCTGGAGCTTCTGCTGAAGCTGCTCCTGGTGGTGGTGCTTCTGCTGCTGCGTACTGTGCTGAAGCTGCTCCTCGTCCTGCTGGTCCTGCTGGTTCTGCTCATCCTGCTCGTCTTGCTTGTGCTCCTGGACTTGCTCATACTGCTCGTACTGCTCGTGCTCCTGGTCTTGCTCGTCCTGCTCGTCCTGCTCGTTCTCCTGGTCCTGCTGGTGCTGCTGGTGCTGCTGGTGCTGCTGCTGATCCTGCTGGTGCTGGTGCTGCTGCTGCTGCTGCTGATGATCCTGCTGCTGCTGCTGCTGCTGATGATGATGATGATGATGATGATTATGATCCTGCTGGTGATGATGATGATGATGATGATCCTGCTGGTGCTGCTGCTGGTGGTGGTGTGGAGGAGCAGCCCCTACCACCTGGGAGCCCCTCTGATGAGGGCTCATCTGGTCCTGCCAAAGGGAGGAAGAGGCGTATGCGGGGACGGGAGAGGAGGCAATACTTCATTGAAGAGGAACACGAGGAAGAGATGCTGGAGTGGCTGAGAGAGAATGACTATCTGTGGCAGAAGGGACACTGGCTGTACAGGGACACCAAAAGGAAGCAGGCTGTTTGGAGAGAGAGGGCGGAGAGTATGGGTTACACTTCGAAGGTGCTCCTCGGCTGGTGGAAACATATGCACACCTGGTACGGGAAGCTGCACCTGAAGAAATCTGGCCAGGCCACGGTTAAGCTGACGGATAGAGAGACCTACGTCATGGCCAGGTGCAGCTTCCTGGAGGGTGAGATCCGCCACCGAGGAACACCAGGAGCCCCTCTCATAACCCTCTCTCTCCAGCAGCCTGCTGAGAGCCAGTCCTCTTCCGGCCGAGAGTCAGTCCCTGTCTCCAGGCAGGTTTCTGTGGAGCGTGCCATGGCGGAGAACCCGCGGACAGGTGTTGTAACTGTGGTGGAGCGCGTGGAGGACTCCCTGGTGCGGTGGGAGAAAGGAGACATCGAGTCCACCACAGTCAGAGCCACATCCACCCCCCCCCCCAGCTCCACCTCCACAGAAAGGCAGAGAGCCAGACAGCAGGAGGGGCAGAGCCACACTGTCCTCCTGGAGATCAGGGACACCATCCGCATCAGCATAGATCTCCTCTCTCAGCTGGTCAACACTGACTCCTCATCCTCCAACCGCAATCCCTTCCTCACCTATGTCAACCAGACCCTAAGGAACATGGAGGAAGCCCATTACCAGGTGGTGAAGGACCGGATCACCGAGCTGCTTCACAAACCTCCAGATCCAGAGGAACCTGCTCCCACCCAGCCCAGGTCTGCTCCTCCACCCCAGGTGATGTCCCTCCCATTCCAAGGCTTCCCACAGCCCCTCACCTACCAGGGCTATGGCTACCAGGAGGTCCAGCAGCACAGGCAACAGCCCTTCCCAGTCCAGGCACAGAGTCATCGGGCGACACTGTTGCTACCGGTTCCACTGATGCCACCGATGCCACCCACGCCAATGATGCCACCGACAACAGCGATGCCACCCACGCCAGTCCTCACCCAGCTGCAGACCAGACAGCCCCACTACACTACTCCTTCCTCCACCCCACAGCCAAGCCCGGCCTCAGTACATCTCTCATCAGTACTGGGGCTGACACCCCATGGCATGGAGGAAGGACCTCTCAGCATCACGGGTCTGAGCCAGCTATCCAAGAGCTTTCTCAACACACCGTCACCTGTTGTCCTCTCGGGGCTAGGCACCCCAGTGGGGCTTCAGACCAGCACTGCAGCAGCAACCACCTCCACAGCACCTGGACCCTTCACTCCAGAGACTGGGCACACCTCCGAGTGACTGTGAAGACTGCCAGAGACTGGGTGTGGACTTTTTGGACACTTGACTTGGGTCTTTTTCCTTTTACAGCTTGTTGTTCAATAAAGTTTATCTTTGATTCACATACTTGCTTCATTTCTTTTTTTGAATAAAATCTTGGTGGAAACTTTTAGAATTGGTTTAAGCCTTTGCATGCTTGTGGGATGGGTTAAGATAGCAGTGGGATGGGCAGGGATACCTTTGGGATGGCTAATAGCTGTGGGATAGATAAACCTCCAGTGCAAGCATAGTGGGACTGTATGGTCCACCCTCCCAGGTGCCACACCTATGGCCCTTTATTATCAATAACAATGTAATAATCATCCACACATGTCAACACAAACACAACTCTTTATTAAATGCCCTGTTCATTGTAGGCCCACCCAACATACATGGCCCAATCTCATCCGTGTGATGAGACAGGCTGAAGGAAGCATCCATTAATAATCTACCATCCTGTCTTGCCACTCCACCGCTCCAGCTGGGGAATTGCACCAGTGTTTCAGGAGGTTGCGCTGCTTCTTCCCTTCCCGTGAGGCTCTGTTGTGGCCTTGCACATCCTGAGTGTCGATCAGGTTTCGCCCTTGCCTCCATTCCCCAGGCTCCATGTCCCCATTGCCTTGCTGGAGGTCCACGAGCCTGTTCTGCAAGACTGGGTAGCGGGTGCGCATGAGATTGTGCAGGATGCAGCAAGCTTCCACGATCCTCCTCACGGTCTCTGGGCGATGCTGCATGGTGGTGAGAAGTACCTGGAACCTGTTGGCCAGGATGCCAAAGGCATTCTCCGCCACCTGCCTTGCCCTGGACAGCCTATAGTTGAAGATCCTCTCTTCACGGGTGAGGAGTCTGGAAGTGTAGGGCTTCATGAGGTAGGTTCTGAGGGAGAAGGCGTCATCCCCCACGATGAAGTAGGGCACATCTTGCGTGTTGTTGGGCAGGGGGTCTGGATCTGGGAACCCCATGATGAGGTTGTGTTCCAGCCCCTCCTTGAGGTCACTGGCATTGTATACCTGGGCATCTGAAGCTGACCTGTTGCCTGAAGCATCGATGTACATGAACTTGTAGTCAGCATCGACCATGGCGAAGAGGATAATGCTGAAGAAGCCCTTGTAGTTGAAATAAGTGGACCCCGACTTGGGTGGTGCTTTGCAGGCCATGTGCTTGCCATCTATGGCTCCAACGGTGTGGGGGAAGTTCCACCTCTGATACCACTGCTCTGCAACTTTCTTCCAGCCTTCTTCAGTGGAGGGGCACTGGAGGAGCTCCTCCAGGTGTTCTTCGATGATGGCCTGCACCACTTCTCTGACCACAATGCTGATGGTGTTGTGTGGCACCCTCCAGCCGTACTGCATGCTCCTGTAGGTGGTCCCTGAGGCCAGGTGGCGCAGAGTGAGTGCCACCTTGAGCCCAGGTTCCAGGCTGGGCCGGAAGTTGATGTTTGCCTTGGTCAACCTGGGTGTCAGCCGCTGCACAACTTCATCAAACATGGCTGGAGGCATCCTCATGAAGTTCCTGGAATGCACGAGTGTCTTCGTTCCTGAGCTCCACCATCAGCTTGTTGTACAGTCCGTACTCTGCTCTTCTGGCAATCCATCTTCGTACCCAGACGCTTCTTGGCCGCCTCTTTTTCTTCCCGTATTAGAGTTCACAGAGCCTGTAGATGGCTTCGCACTGTTGCAGAAGGATGGTGGCTGCCAAAAGGACTGTGTTACGATCCATGGTGGACATGACTGAATGCTGTGGAAGAGCAAGAGTCAGATGAAGGCTGCAGAGGTCTGCACAGCTGGGCTGCTGGTCTGAAAGTGAGATGCAGACGAGTTGCTCCCCCTTTTTATCGGCAGTATAGGTGTCCCTTTGCATCCTCTAGGCATCCTCTAGACATCCTTAATATCCGAGATAAGTCCCCTCTGCAAACGTTCTTTCCATTTTAAACGCTTTGTTTCTGTGCTGCATCCATTCTGCATCCGTTCTGCATCCGTTCTGCATCCGTTCCGCTTCCTCCCTGCATCCAAGCGGATGCGAGTTGCGCGGATGCGGAACGGATGCCTAGCGGATATAGCGGATGCGTAACGGATGCAGAACGGATGTGTAGCGGATGTGTAGCGGATACAGAACGGATGAATTGGATACATTTTCTGCGCAAAAGTTTTGAGGAGCTCAAAACTTTCTGAGCGGATGAAACGTCAATAAATGCATGCTGGATGGATAGAGAGGAAGCAAAATGGAGGCAGTGAGTACATCGCGTTAACCAATGGATGGCAAGCTTTTTTGTCCATTTTACATCCTCTTTGCATCCGTTGGTGCAGTGTGACAGGGGCTTAAGGCTTCGTAGGATATTTGCTATGAGCTGAATCTCATTACAGTGACTTTATAGATCTGACTGCTTGTAAAATTTCTGGCACTTCGGAACATCTTCTGGAGTTCATTGATTTTCTAATATACTGTCATGTGGAGAAATGTAATGTGTGTCCTTGAGATTGCAGGGAGTGTGTATATATACGCACACAAACACACAGAGAGACATAAATATGGCAACCGATTAATCTGAGATGCATCAGTTATTGTGTACTTGCTCAGTTCAGGCAGCTGAGGCCCAGAAATATTCAAAAGCATGTAATATTCAAATCCCGAGTATACATGATTCTAGGTTCTTTCTGACAATTGCAAACCATCATTAATCCTTGCAATCTGTCATGTGTTTTTGAGAGGTAGAGGTGGAGGAGGAGGAGGAGGAAAAAGAAAGAAGAAGAAGGAAAGAAGAGGAAGAAGAGGAAGAAGGAGAAGAAGAAGGAGAAGAGGAAAGAAAGAGAAAAGAAAGAAAGAAAGAATGATGCTTGATTTCTGCAAATTACAGATTACAGATAGAATTCATGCATCACTTCCGTGATTTTTCCCTTGTTTTAATTTGAACAATTTCAGATAATCCTCCATTTACAACCACAGATGGGATTAGAAATTTCGTGGCTCAGCAGAGAGTTGAGTCTTCTCCATTTTTTATTTTTTTTTTGCTAAGGGAATCACTTCCGTTGTTAAGTGAGTCATGCAGTCATGAAGCAAATCCAGCTTTGACTTTGGACAATAGGAAGCCAGCTGGAGGTCTCGCAGTTGGTGAGCATATGACCCCTGGGATGTTGCAATTGTCATAAATCCATATCAGTGGCCAAGCACTTGAATTTTGATGACGTGACCCTGGGGATATGCAGTGGTCATAAGAGCACGTATCTTTTTTTCAGCGAATGATCACACTAAACAAACGGTTAGTAAATCAAGGACTCTCTGTTATTCAGAGTCCTGTTGTGAAATCCTTTTGAAACTCCCCTCCCTGGTCAGAAGAATCATCAGCTTTTGAAGATAACCCACCAAAAACACTCCATTGTCTACCTTGCCAAAGGAGCATTATCCTTCATTGTGTCTTCCATCCATGCTACTCTTTCTTTCTATCCATCAGCAACTTCAGGAGGTTTCTTTTGGAGCGAACTTCTCCCTTCTGCTGAGCTGCTATCCTGGATTTTGTAAAAGATCACTGGGAAAAATAAGAAGTGCCTCGGTGGCGCAGTACTGCAGGCTACTTCTGCTGCCTGCAATTTGGCAGACTGAATCCCACCAGACTCAAGTTTGACTCAGCCATCCATCCTTCCAAGGTGGGTAAAATAAGGACCCATATTGTTGGGGGAAAGAGGCTGACTCTGTAAACCACTTAGAGAGCACTGTGAACTGGTATATAAATCTAAGGGCTATTGATATTCTCAACCTGGACCTCCTCGATTTTCTTGGTGGCCTCCAAAAGCATCCCTCACTTTGTCCTCCTGGGTAAGTGAGCAAGAAGCAAATTATGTAAAAATGAGACACTTTATTGTTCCTGACTCCTATTATTTGGAAACGACGATGCCAAAAAACAAAAGAAAGAGGGAAAGGATGATATTTCAGGGGTTCATGCCCGTGTTTGCTGTATCATCCATGATTCTGTAGCCTCCCTCAAGGACTGTTAATTAGAACAAGTTATGCCCAGGAGAACATTTGGCGTGGTGAGGTGGCCTAGCGGTGGAGCTCTCACCTCACAATCAGGAGGTTGTGAGTTTGATCTTCGGTAGAGACAGATATTTCTCTCTTTGGGCACAATTGGAATACATATCTACTGAACAAAATTCTGCACTGGTGACAGGAAGGGCATCCGGCCATTAAAACACTCTGCTAGTTCCATTCAGTGGCTCAGACTCCACCCCACAAGGGATTATGGGGTTGTTAAATGAAAATGATGATGATGATGCCTAGGAGAACATTTGAAAACACTTATTTTCTCTTTGGTCATATATGGACGGAAGTTCTTCCTACAAAAAGGCATTTTGCCACTTACTTCCTGGCACAAAAAACTGTAGCCACCAATTGTACCAACCAACATGCAAACTTGGGATCATTGAGGGGAACTGTGCAAACTTCTTGTTCAGGTTTAAAGCTGTAATTCCTTACATGAAGTGGATTTGATGTGTCTTGAGAATGGAACCTTTCCTGCATAAATTGTTTCAGGCTTGATTTGCTATTTTCCCCTCCTTAATCACTACTACCTATCTGTTCTTCTTAGTGTTTCGGCACCAGAGTTTTAGAGAAAGTGTTTTAAAAAGACCAAACTGTCATTTAAGGTAATAAATAAATAAATGAATAAATAAATAAATAAATAAATAAATGGACTTTGGTTTGCTTAGGAATTAGAGTAGGTTATCCGTTAGGTAGGTTCAGTTCATATATATTTAGCCATATTAAAAAAAAAGTGATGTATGATTAATGATTCATGAATGTTGGCCATCAGAGAAAAGAATCTTACTTCTTTAAAAAATTATTATTCACAGTTACTCCAGTTTTTTTAGTGCTGTAAATAATAGTCTCTTTCTCTTGATTCTTTCCAATAGAAATCGATTATTGATGTGTTCTTTAGAAGTATAGTAAAGCAACAGCTCTGACTTTATAATAATTCTGTAAGTAAAGGCTTCCCTTAGCCATTAAAGTTGCTATTTTTGTATATTGATTATTATAATTAATAAAATATTTTATGAAAAAAATGGATATGTCCTTTATCTTACAAAGGCAGTGTGTCAAGAAAGAATGATCTGAAAATCTAGGTAAGGTATTAATATATTACCATTAATAGTAATGTATTAATAGAGTTATGTTATCTCCTATACAAAAATAATTTCAAGTGATTTATAAATTTATGCAAAATGCAAAAAATACACAACAATAAACTAAAAATTCAATATTAGTATAGTTGGCCTCTTTGACCCCTCTTTCAATAGATATAATAATATAGATAGATACACATGTAAACACATATTTCTCTATATCTCTTCATCCATATCTCTATCTATCCTCTCTCTCTTTTATCTATCTCCATCCATTCACAGTGTGTTTGTCTGTCTGTCTGTCTTTCTGTCTCTGTCTGTCTATATCTATATCTTTCTTTCTTTCTTTCTTTCTTTCTTTCTTTCTTTCTTTCTTTCTTTCTTTCTTTCTTTCT
>BLBF01000022.1:15042817-15053745 GCA_015471245.1 Laticauda colubrina | reverse complement strand
TATCTATCTATCTATCTATCTATCTATCTATCTATCTATCTATCTATCTATCTATCTATCTTCTACCTACCTACCTATCTTCTACTTGCCTACCTATCTTCTACCTACCTACATACCTATCTATCTTCTATCTAGCTATCTATCTCTAATCAGACTTTTTTTTTAAATGTTCAACCTAGAATATTTTGATCAAGTACAAACAGCCAGGCTGTTTAAATTGGATAAGTAAAAATATTACAGGAGAACAAGAAACATGATGCTATAAGAAGGGGAATATGTTAGCAAGTCATTTGGGAAAAACTTGAACCATCCTTTTATGTTGCTACATGGTTTTAGAGTGTGATCATCTCCCGCACAATAACCCTGTAATGTTGGGATTTTGAAAACCTGGCTTTGAAGAACTTTTGACACTTGCCTGTTTTCAAGAGCATTACCCGTAGATTCTCCTCCCTGTAAAATCATTTTCTGCTTCACGCTGAAAGCATATTTTTCATGCCGCTGGGGAAAAGGTCAGCCACTTATGATTGCCCCACCTCATTCAGTGCTCCTATGATGCAGAAACAAATTGAACAAATGTATCCGTTGGATGCCGTGGCTCAGTGGCTAAGACACTGAGCTTGTTTATTGAAAGGTCAGCAGTTCGGCAGTTCAAATCCCTAGCACCGCGTAACGGAGTAAGTTCCCATTACTTGTACCAGTTTCTGCCAACCTAGCAGTTCGAAAGCACGTAAAAAATGCAAGTAGAAAAAGAGGGAACCTTTTAGTGAGAAGGGAACAGCATTCCATGTGCCTTTAAAGGCATTTAGTCATGCCAGCCACATGACCACGGAGATGACTTCAGACAGAGAACTGGCCCTCACACATATGACTAGCATGTATGTGCGAGGGGAACCTTTACCTTTACTTTATCCATCTCCAGTAAACCATTTAAAAGCTGGAGTTCTTTTCTTTTTCTTTTTCAGAGAGCTGCCCTGTTTTATGTGGTGGAAACCTGTCTTGAAGTGGCATGGGGCCTTGTTTCTCATGTTTATTCCATAAGCACTTATGGTAACGTGAGAGCCAGGTGGTAAACTTTATAAGATCCATGTGCAGCCTTTGACCAGAGCTGTGCGTAGACTCTTTGAGGCTTCCATGATGGCCCTGTGCTGTAGAGCAATTGCTTTGCCAGCCAAGTTTCATTTGGCTATACATCTCTCTCCTGTGCTAACAGTTGTTAATTCAACATAGTTTGGCATCTTGCATACTTGCTGTTTTGTCTCAGTGCCTTGGGTACTGGCCTGCTTTCCTTTGTTTTAAAGTTAAACCACCTTCTTTTTATTTTAAAGACGATTCAGAAGGCTGTCATTTGCACCTCTACAATTGTCTGATTTGGCCCAGCAACCAAACAGAACAGACACGGACTTCAACAGACAGTTAGGACTGCAGGAAAAATAAAAAACAGTTGCAACCAGCTTGCCTTCCACTGAGGACCTGTGTAAAATGAACGAGCCAGAAAGAGGGCTGTGAAAATATCTACAGACCCCTCACATCCTGGACTTAAATTGTTTTAACTTATACCCTCAAAACAACGCTATAGAGCACTGCACACCAGAACAACTGGACACAAGGACAGCGTGTTATCACTCTGTTCAACAACTAATCTAGTAGGGCTGTGTAGGGCAGTGTTAAACAACATTGTCTAGTAGGGCTGCATTACTTATAATCCTTCTTATTTGTCCAGTGGTGGGATTCAATTTTTTTGACTACCTATTCTGTGGTTGTGGCTTGGTAGGTGTGATTTGCAGAGGCAATATTTATTGAGCATCCTTGTTTTGCTAACCAGAATGCCAAGAAGGGTGTGTGTGTGTGTGTGTGGAAATCATTGGGAACATAGTTTATGCATGCTGAGGGAAGAAAACAGAACTTAGACTGGACTGCATTTTCACATAGCAGAAAAAGAGACATTTCCTTCTCTATTGGAGAAGGAAGTATCTCTTTTCTGCATTGTGAAAATTCAGTCCAGTCTAGTGGTAGGATTCAATTTTTTTTACTACCGGTTCTGTTGGCTTGGCTTGGTAGTTACAGCTTGGTGGGCATGGCAGGGGAAGGATACTGCAAAATCCCCATTCCCTCCCCACCCCACTAACCTGCTTTCCAGCTCCATTCTCCTGTGCAGGGCAACCAAAGGAGACCCAGCTGATCAGCTGGGACTCAATAGGAGGCAGAGAATAGATGGGGCAGGGCCAGTCAGAGGTGGGATTTTCCAGTTCTCTGAACTACTCAAAATTTAACTACCAGTTCTCCAGAACTGGTCAGAACTGGCTGAATACCACCTCTGCATCTGTCCTATTACATATATCCTTAGATTCACATGGCTATAACTTTGTTACTGCAGGCTTTCAAGAAGAGACTGGACAGCCACTTGTCTAAAATGGTGTAGGGTTTCCTGCCTGAACAGGGGATTGGGCTGGATGACTTCTGAGGTCCCTTCCAACTATGTTATTCTGTTGTCCTCATCTCATCTCATCAAAACCTCCACTCTTCAATCACTCACAAGTTCTGGAGGCAACCTGTTCCACTGATGAATTGTTCAAAGTGTCAGAACATTTCTCCTTAGTTCTAGTTTGGTTGTCTCCTTGATGAATGTCCATCCATTGCTTCTTCCTTCAAATCCTTTGGAGAATAGATTGGTCCCCTTTTCTTGGTGGCAGCCCCTCAAATATTGGAACCCTGCTATCATATTACCCCAAGTCTTCCTCCCCCATTAAACTAGACATACTCAATTTAGTTCAAGGGTTTAAACCATATAAGATCTAAGAAGAACTCAAATGGTTGCTTATCTCCGGTGAGTTTCTATAAGGACAAAAACAATTGTTCACAATCCAGGGTGATGATTTAATTTTATTGATTAAGGGTAGGGTTTTTGGGTTACGATTCTTCCCGGTGGCTTAGAACTGCAAATGTACAGAAAAATAAACTACTTTTGAAATTCCATCACATGTTTATTTTTTTTAATATGATGACCTACAACAATAAACAACAACAGCATGGGAATCAAACTCTTTGAAAATCAAAGCAATGTTAACTCAAAAGTCAGTCTGAAGATCTGAAAACCTTGCACACATGGGATTAGCTTCATTAATTTATTTTGAGCGAATGTATATAAGCATTAGCATGTATCTTTCCCCTTGAGAACAGTGTACGAGCTAGTTTAAATTGTGTCAGTCTGCACCTTACACATAATTAAGATAATAAAATAAAATAATAAAATAACCCTAATAAACCCTGATCTTTTTTTTTAATCTGCAATACTCCTTCGGGAAAAAGTAATTATGAGTGGGAAGATGAGAACATCTCATTGCAGTATGCAAGGTCCTAAATCCTTCTTGCAAATTGCTGGGGTGATTAAAAGAGAGAAATAATAGCTGGAAGGTTTTACAGTTCAGGCATCAACCAGTCCTGCTTCAAAGCCCCCTGTGATGAGGAAATTTCTGGTAGGGAAAGTCTGGTATGATACTGAACCCAAAATCAGTGAGAGGAGAAGCAGGAACAATCCAGGTTTAAAATAAAGATGTAGGAGATGACCAGGCTGAACCTGAAAGAGAGGTCAAACATGTCATCTTTCTCGAGTCCCTTTGTGCCAGCCAGAAATCTAAGTCCAGCCCAGTGGTGAGATTCAATTTTTTTTTACTAACAGTTCTGTGGGTGTGTCTTGGAGGGCGTGTCTTGGTGGTGGGATACTTTAAAATCTCCATTCCTTCCCCACTCCAGGGGGGAAGGTTACTGCAAAATCCCCATTTCCTCTCCACCCCACGAACCTGCTTTTCAGCTATGTTCTCCTGGGCAGGGCAACAAAAGAAGACCCAGCCAAACAGCTTGGACTCAATGGAAGGCAGGGAATAGATGGGAGTGGGGCCAGTCAGAGACGGTATTGGCTGGTTCTCTGAACTACTCAAAATTTCCGCTACCAGTTCTCCAGAACTGGTCAGAACTGCCTGAATACCACCTCTGGAAAGGAGAGAAGGAGGCAGGAAAGGATTGTAGAGGGAGGGAGGAGAGAAGGAAGGAAGGCAGGAAGGCAGGCTTGGTGGCCGTGGCAAATCTCCATTCCCTCTCCACCCCACTATTAACCTGCTTTCCAGCTTCATTCTCCTATGCAGGGCAACCAAAGAACCAGCCAATCAGCTGGGACTCAGGTGGCAGAGAATAGATGGGAGCGGGGCCAGTCAGAGGTGGGATTTGCTGGTTCTCCAAACTACTCAAAATTTCCGCTACCGGTTCTCCAGAACTGGTCAGACCAGCTGAATACCACCTGTGGTCCATCCCACCTTGAATTCCATTGATTTTTATATGCCACCATTTTGCTTTGACTGTTAGTAGTTCAGATTCTTGTGTAGAGAGCACCAGCAGGCAATAAATTGGTGGAAAAAAAGTGACTTGAGAACATTTTTCACATTGATGACTTTGGTAACGTCCCCATGTTCATGTGATCAAAATTCAGATGCTTGGCAATGGGTTCATACTTATGACCATTTGCAACCTTGCGGGGGGGGGGAAGTGTCACATGATCCCCTTTTGCGACCTTTTGAGAAGCAAAGCCCATGGGGAAGCCAGATTCGCTTAACAACTGGGTTAGTAACTTGTCAACAGCAATGATTTACAGAACAACCGTGGCAAGAAAAGTCACAAAATGAGGCAAAAATTGGCTTGTGCAAACCGTCTCCTTCTCTCCTTCATCGTTCTACAAAGCTGGAAATATTGGGGGAACTCTGGTCTAGAAGGCCAAGGGAACTCTAACGAGGCCAAGGTCCTTTCTAACTCTATTCTGATTGATCAAGTTTCATAATAGCAATAGCACTTAGACTTATATACCACTTCACAGTGTTTTACAGTCCTCTCTCAGCAATTTACACAGTCAGCATATTGCCCCCAGCAATCTAGGTTAGTGGTGGTTAACCTTTTGGGGCTCCCATGCTGATAATTGTGCGCACACTTGCCTGCTCGTTCTCACATGCCATCACCAGAATGCAATGTATGTGGCCCCCCCATGCCTCCTGCACATGAGTGCAAAGCCTGCGCAAGCTGCACAACCCATGCTGTGCACTTCTGTGCATGCACGTTGAACTTGTGCAACCCACGCGACTCATACTGCAAACTTCAGTGAATGTGCGTGCGGCTCTCCCGCATGTTTCTGGGCATGTGCGGGTATGTTCTACGCATCACTGTGCCCCTGTGCTCCAGTTACCCGACAATCAGCAGTAAGGCATGTGGCGCACGCACATGCGCAATAGATATTTTCTGGCTGAGTGCTTGCGTGCCGGCAGTAATGGCTCTGCGTGCCATAAGTTTGCCACCACAGATGTAGGTTCTCATTTTGAGTGGTGCAGTGGCTTAGAGGTGGAGCTGTCATTTCACAATCAGAAGGCTGTGAGTTCGATCCTAGGTAAAGGCAGATATTTCTCTCTCTGGGCACAATTAGAATATATCTGCTGAATATAACTCCGCATTGGCAACAGGAAGGGCATCCAGCCAGTAAACTCTCAGCTCCATTCAGTTGCCCAGACTCCACCCCATAAGGGATTATGGGGTCATTAAAAGAAGAAGAAGAAGAAGAAGATGAATCTAGATCCCCATTTTACCAACCTCGGAAGGCTGAGTTGACCGTGAGCCTGGTGAGAATCAAACTGGCAAATTGCAAGCAGCCAGCAGTCAGCAGAAGTGGCCTGCAGTACTGCATTTTAACTACTGTACCCCCATGGCTCTTAATCCTTTGAGAAAAAGTACATTTAGAAAAACTAAGGAATCCACCAGACCGGTCCCTAGCAAATAACATACATGACTTCTGTCTACACGGTCTCTTTTAATTTTGGGGTAAATCGTAGCTGTGGCAGTTTGTTGGCCTTCACACAAAGAAAGCAAATCTTCGGTGCATATAACATACACCTCTCCACGTATGTTTGTGGGTGTTGCAGGGAGGTCGTTTATGAGTACAGTAATGAGAATTCCAGGCTTAAAACTCATCTGAGTTTCTGTTTCAGTTCAAAGACAGCTAGCACTCCAGTGTGTCTTTTATCAAAATGCTCTGCGGGTCTCGTGGCACTAATTCAGAGTTAAACACAAGTTTCTCCATTGGCTCAGGACAGTTTTGGAATAAATAATAACCCCCCTTTAAGTTTTTTGCTACTAAAATATGCTCTGTAAAAGGATAATCTGTGACTAGGGAAATAGCTTTCAAGATCAGGCAAAGTTTTGGAGACGATGGTAGGTAATGTCTTTAATCTACTTATTCATGATCAATACTGCCAGTACAGATAGTCCTTGAGTTAACATTCATTTATTGACCCTTCAAAGTTACAACAAGTCACTGAAGAAAGTGACTTATGACCATTTTTCATGCTTACAACCATTGCAACATCCCTGTGATGACATGGGGCATGGCACAAAGGCAACACAGTCAGATAATCAGTAGGAGTCCCTTTATTGTCTCCAACTTTGCCCCCAATGTCCAGGTTACCTTTGGATGGAGAAAAACTCTCCCAGGAACAGCCTTTGGCTGCAGAGAATCAAATCCAAAACAGGGTAAACACAAACTGTAACTTAAAGTCCAAACAAGCCAAACTGAAGTAATTAGTTTGGTGGGCAGGAGCAAGTATTTCAGACTTGAAAGCACAGCAAAACTCACACAATTGGGAAGACACCAGGAACACAGGTAAGCCATTATGATACAAGAAAGTCACGTTTGCTTCCAACAGCTTGCTGCACGCAGCTTTTCCTTTTTTATAAACTGTGTTCCCAACTGCAGATAATGAAGGGAATCAGGGCCCTTTCCTCCCCCATAAGCCATGCAGCTCACATTACTCCATTCCTCCCAGTGTGCCCTAGGATGAAGAGGGGGTGGACCTGGGTCTTCCTCTGAATTCCCTCTGCTTTGTTCTACCTCTTCCCTGCTCTGTCCAGGCAAACTTTGCCCTTCCCCAGTTTCCTCTACAGCCAATGGAACCACACTCCCACTCCCTGTGAGCTGTTCAGCTTTCTCCTTGGATTCAGACACCAATAGGGGCATGACAATCCCCATAATGGTTTGCTTTCAGAAGTTGTGGGTGCTCCATATGTCAGCATTCCAAGTAACAACCTTCAAATTAAAAGATTCTGAGACTGTCATCTTCTCAAAGATCCATTTTATTAGAGATGCCATGTTGGCACATCTGACGAAAACCCAAATCTGAGCTTTCTGGGTTTTCCTTAGCCCAAAGGGAAACCAAAATCCAACCCCTGCACCCAATAGTTCATCACATGGTTCAATCATTACTTCATTCCAACTGGAGACTATTGCCAGGTGCACGGTAACATATCCTTGACTCTCTGAGAAAGGAATGTTGTTGTGGGTAATTTTCCACCACTCCTTGAAGTCCCCCTCCAAGCTTAGCTTCCAAGCTGGCACCATCACTGGAGGTTTTTAAGAAGACATTGGACAGCTATTTGTCTGCAATGGTAGAAGGTCTCTTGCCTGAACATGGGGTTAGACTAGAAGACCTAAAAGGTCCCTTCCAGCTCTTTTCTGATTATTGTTGTTGTTGTTACTATTATTATTATTATTATTAGTAGTAGTAGTATTAGTATTATTAGTATTATTAGTATTATTATTATTGTTGTTGTTATTGAGAAACTTACTTACAATGAGGACAATTAACCAGTGGAAAAGTTGGCCTCCAGAAGTTGTGAATGCTCCATTGCCAGAGGATTTTAAGAAGAAACTGGATAGCTACTTCTCTCAAATAATAGAGAATCTCCTGCTTGTTGGAGCATTTGGCAGTATGACTATCTTTGTCAGATAACCCAGGAGCAACACAAAGTACACTGAGACTTAGACATTAACAGTGGCTTTATATACAATAGGTATATACAGACAATATACACGCAGTAGGCAAAATACCTTTCCAAGCAAGCTTTTCTTCTTCCTTACATGGAGAACTTCTGCACTGAATACTGGCCAAAAGGAAAGAGAACCATGCCCTCTAATGCCTGCCTTTATATACACTTTATATACTCTTAAGGGGAACTTTAATCACTAGCCTTAAAGGGAAATACCCATACTCTGCTGAATCACTCTTGTTACACCAGCCAGACTTACATCAGCTTCACAGCATCGTGCAGCTACTCTCTGCTGGTCATTTTTTAAATCTTAATACCTTAACACTGCTTTTGCAGGGGAGATTCCTTCCATAGCTCTCCATTTGCTCTCTGTCAGATGAGGAGACCTCCAAGATTCCTTCCAACTGTGTTATTCCATTATCAAAATTCAGATGCTTGGCAACTGGTTCATAATTATGACACTCGCATTGTCCCAGGGTCACGAGATCTCCTTTGGCAACTTTCTGAAAAGCACAGTCAACAAGGAAGTCAGATTCACACAACAAACATGTCACTCACTAAATGACTGCAGTGATTTATGTAACCACTGTGGCAAGAAAAGTAACAAAACTCACTTAACATCTGCCTCGCTAACTGACAGATGTTTTAGGCTCACTTGTGGCTGTAAGTCAAGGCCTACCTGTATGTCTTCTTTTACTCTCTCTCTGATTTACCAAACTATGGATTAGTTAGAATTGCAGGATCAGATTAGAGTTAAGCACCATCTTGGCAATGGTATGGCATACAACTAAGACGAAATAGGCTTCCATCCAAACTGGATTAGATGATTGATTTGCTCTCTGTCTGAAAATAAAAACAAAAATGAGGTTAAATTTAAAAGGGCTCACAATCAGCCTTGTTTGGCTGTGGGAGACTTCCTTGCCTTAGGTGAAACAGAGATAAATGCTTTACCCTCTAGAATTAAATTAGGACCTCTATTACATTGTGACATGACTGTAAACTAAGAGTAGATACCAGTCCAGTATCTGATTTTTTTTAAAATATATATATATAAATGAAACTGTGCTTCAATGGTTAGGTTGTCTCTCTAGACACTGGCATTTGAACATAGATCTTTTTAACATTGATATTTTTGTTATGGTTTCCTTATCTAGGTGAACTCTAAACATGCATTGCTAGTCTGATATTTTTTTCTATTAATGACCCCATAATCCCCTGCAAGGTGGAGTATTGGCAACTGAATGGAACTAGCAGAGTGCTTAATGCTCTTCCTGTCACCAATGCGGAATTTTGTACAGCATTGTGCCCAAAGAGAGAAATATCTGCCTCTACCGAGGATCGAACTCACATCCTCCTGATTGTGAGGCAGGAGCTCCAAGCCTAGATCACTGCACCCCTCTCATTGCTAGTCTAATATGTCATACATTAAATAAATATAAATTTATTTTTAATACAAACAATCAATTTTCCATTAAAACAGTGTGTATAAATTTCTTGTGCAATAACAATTGAAGTTTACAGCCTTATTCATTACATTTGTGTCAATTCTCTTAACTGTATACTGTTATGCATATGATATCTAATTATTACAACAATCCTCATATTAACATATTTAATTCTATTAACATATGATATTTTACTCATATTCTTTACTTTCTAACTTTCATATTTATTCTCAAGCCATCGATAAAATAGGTCCCATATCATATAATATTCAGTTTGTTCCTTCACTTTAACTAAGGGTTAACCTGTTAATTTCTGCACATTTTAATATTAGGTTAATCGTTCTGTCAAGGCTGGTCATGCCCCTCTAATAAAAGCAAATTTTCTAAATATTTTTAAAAATGCTTTTGAAAGCGTATCCCACAGGCCCCATAAAATTCAGCTTTTCAAAAATTATTATTACCTCAGGGGAGCTGTTTACTGTTAGATGTAATCTTTCTCTTTTGAAGCGGGCAAACTGGCATCTAATCTAACCCAAACTTTCATATTCTGAGCTCATCTTTGAGAGCAAATGGCCTTTGTTCTCTATTTGGTGAAATGTCTCTTTTTCTTCCACCCTTCCCATGTCTGCACGAACAGTTAACCCCCACAAAACAGCTGTTGGAGGCTGGAAATGACGATGTAATTTTGTTTAAGATGCTCTGTGGTGTCTGGAATCTGATTTAACGAGGCTTAAGGCAGCTTTCAAAACCAGATACATTCCCTAAAAGAAAGAAAGAAAGAAAGAAAGAAAGAAAGAAAGAAAGAAAGAAAGAACAGATATGAAATAAAAGTTGCCTGAGAATGTTTTTCATCAAAGGTACATACATGTAAAAAAAAACACCACAAATCTAGTTCATAGCTTTGGCTGAGCTTACAAAACCAACATTGATTAAACCATCAACTTTATTAGGCTTATTGTTTAAAAAAAAAGATCTAATGGCACACCAGAAGCTCTGTTACTTCTTTATGATGGGAAGGATAACAGCTAAGTCCTGGTGGAACAATGTTATCTCTTTTTTTTCCTTCTTCCGTTCCTCTTGCCAACTCAAAATGAGATTATGAAGACATATTTTATGACTGAAAAAAAAAAAAAAAAGCTTTGTTCATTAATCGTAATGGGAAAGAATACCGTAACAAACTTTTATTAGAATCAAAAGAGATGAAGCTATTTTTTTTCCCTCCTGTCTGGCTTTCTAGGTTTTTTTTATTATTATTATTATCCCAGTGTTTCTCTCTGCTTGTTTCCCAAATCTGAATTGGCTCACATCTCTAAGAAGGCACGCCATAAATCCTTGCTCAGATCAGGGACCAAAGTGGATTCCTGAAGCAACTTCTCAAAGCAGTTCCCAGCCACTGCACTTATCAGCACAAATTCAATGAATATCAGTAAAATTAATTTTAAAATTAAAGAAATAAAATAAATAAAAGCTAAAATCTGGAGATCTAAAAATGATTGGTTTTGGTACCAGTTTTCAATTACTGGGAACTGTTTAGAATAGAATAGAATAGAATAGAATAGAATAGAATAGAATAGAATAGAATAGAAGTAGAGTAGAGTAGAGTAGAGTAGAGTAGAGTAGAGTAGAGTAGAG
>BLBF01000022.1:15024713-15042807 GCA_015471245.1 Laticauda colubrina | reverse complement strand
AGTAGAGTAGAGTAGAGTAGAGTAGAGTAGAGTAGAGTAGAGTAGAGTAGAGTAGAGTAGAGTAGAATAGAATAGAATAACAGAGTTGGAGGCGACCACTGAGATCTTCTAGTCCAACCTCCTGCTTAGGCAGGAAACCCTACACCACTTCAGACAAACGGTTATCCAATCTCTTCTTAAAAACCTCCAGTGTCGGAGCATTCACAATTTCTGGAGGCAAGTTGTTCCACTGATTAATTGTTCTCACTGTCAGGAAATTTCTCCTTAGTTCTAAGCTGCTTCTCTCCTTGATTAGTTTCCATCTGTTGCTTCTTGTCCTGCCCTGAGGTGCTTTGGTGAATACCTGAAGCCTTTGCTTGCTGTGAAATTAGAGCTAATGTTGTCTTTTTGGGTACCCATCATCTGGTGGGAGTAAAAAAAAAAAAATCAAAATGGCCACAACAAAATTTTGAAAGACTTTCCTACCTTGTGAAAGAGCCCTGGTGGTTAAAGTGAAGTATTGCAGGCAAACTCTGTCCACAGACTGGAGTTTGATCCTGACGGGATTTAAGATGGACTCAAAATTACATCCTTCTAAGGTTGGTAAAATGAGGATCCAGATTGTTGGCAGCATCAGTGAGCTGTTAGACAGTATTACTTGGTCTGTTGTGTAGATGCTTGTGTGTTTTTAGGAGGTGGGGAACCTTGGTGGGTGGGGTATGTTTGAGGATTGTCATATGTGTTTGTGCATTGGGTCTGGTCTCTGGGTGTTACATTAATTTCATTGTATGTGTATACTGTGTATATTCACACAATGACAGTAAAGTATTATGTTGTTATTGTTTAATCTTTAGTGAGATTCAGAGCTTTTTGGTCTAATTGATAGCTCAACAGCTCGAGTCCTAACCAAGGACCTAGGAAGTATTGTTATTGTTGTTATTGTTATTGTATGCAAATCATGCTTCTACTTTTTAAATCCGCTAGACAATGGGTGTCAAACTTGTGGTGTCATGTTTGCTGTCACATAAATGTTTCACAATGTTTTCTCATGAAGCTTCATGAAGCTGTGGTGGGCATGGCCTGTACATGGCACATCTCGCCCACAGGCAGCCAATTTGACATCCCTGTACTATGATGGGGAGGTATATAAGTCTAAATGATACCGATATTGCTAAAATGAGAATACCTGAGAAGTCATCCTTCCCTCCAGTGGTGGAATTTAAAATATTTTACTGCTGATTCTGTAGGAGTGTGCTTTGCGCATGCATGGAGTATTCTAAAAAGTGGAATTTTAAGCATGAAAACTTACCTTACCTTCAGCACTGGAGAGTGAAACAGCTGAGGCATGGCAATCTGCTCTGCTGTGCCTGTCAGCTGAGCTGCAAACCAAGGAAATATAGGACAGGAAATGGTGGAGGTGGGTGGGTGGGGCCAACTGTTGACTGGCACTACCAGATCTCTAGAAATGGTGCAAACCAGCAGCATACCACCTCTGCCTCCCTCCCATGCAGTGGTAGGATTCAAAGATTTTTATCCCTGTTTCGGTGGGCGTAGCTTAGTGGGAACTTTGCACATGTGAACACACTTTGCATGCATATGTGTGCCAAATGCACACTTTGCGCAGATGCAGAGGCGTTCCAACTGACCTCCTGCAAGCCTGCACTCTCCCGGTTGCTTCAGCAACTGCTGCGTGGTACTCTGCTGTACTGTGCAAAGCAGCAGCACTTCAAAAGCAGGGAATAAAGGTGAGTATGGGAGCCCAGATGCCGGGTGGGGTCAACAGCAGAGTGACAGAGAGAACCAGTTCAGTCTCCGCTGCTCATCGCCGCTACCAGCTTGGCTGAACCGGGCTGAACCAGGTAGAATACCACCACTGCTCCAATGGGACTAGCCCACCCTACTTGCACTAGTGGAAGAGGCTACCTATGGACCCCACCCACTAAGAAATTCCAATGGGCAGGGTCTTGGAGAAGAGGCTTTTCTGCTGTGGCCCCCATCTCTATGGAATACTCTTTCACTGGAAATAAGAATTTATCCTATCCCTTTGGCCTTCTGGAAGGATATCAAAGCTTGCTTTCTGTTGCCTTGCTTGGAGCCCAGTGGACACTCACCACTGAAGGAGGTTGACAGGTTTGAAGATCTCATCCTTATGCCATCTGTCTCTTAGTCCTGTTCTTTTCTTTAGTTTTAAAAAATTTAAGCTGCATAGCTTTAACAGTTTTCTTATTTACCTGTTTGCCTTTTTATAATCCATAAGCTGCCTAGACTGGCTTTATAAGGGAGGTGGACAGCATAGAAGTTCAATACATAAATAAATGTAACATAAATAAATAAAATGAGGGGTGCATTTTTTTAAAGGGGGGAAGTCATGGCCAATTAGTTGACTTTTTTGTAACATCTCTAGCTAGCCGTTTAGCACTTTAATTTATGCAGTCTCTGTTATTGGTGATTGTGGGAATGAGAAAGAGTATGCATAAAATGAAATTTCATTGATATATTCAAACTGAATTGAACACATTGTAGTGGCTGGCAGCAGTGGTCACTCTTGAATTCTTGTATTCTGTTTGGAAATTGAAGAACAGCTGCAGAAATTGCCCGCAAAACCACCTGTTTTAAATTGATTTTGTTTTTCTGGTTTCTCTTTGTTTAAAACATAATTTCCTTTCCCCTCCAGCTATTTCATCTTATTTAAGGAAGGAAACATGATCCCCAACATGATTGCCAATGTCTGATGATGGATATGACTGAAAAGAAGAAGAAGAAGAAGAAGAAGAAGAAGGAGGAGGAGGAGGAGGAGGAGGAGGAGGAGGAGGAGGAGGAGGAGGAGGAGGAGGAGAAAGGAAGGAAAGAAAGAAAGAAGGAATTCCACTCAACTTTGCAGTATAGCACATAATTATAACTGCAAAAACCTGAATGACCTCTATATTGGATTTTAGGATCCAGTGAGAGTTTCCTAAATGTCTTTGATGCCATCTCGTGGCCACCACCTGTATTACAGCAGACCACATACAATCATTTTTAGGATTTGAGGATGCTCTCTGATCTTGATTGTTTTTCTGCAGGTGCTTTATTACTCAACCAAGTAATATTATCAGTATTCCTTGGATGAGGTTTGCCTGGATGCAAAATTCTCTTAATTGCATGCTTTCTGAAGTATCTGACAATCATGTTTCATACCAATGGAAGGAAATATTTGTAGTTCAGAGTTGACAGGCTTGAATTTTGATCATGTGACCATGGGATCATAAGCCACTTTTTAAAGTACCATTGAAACTTCAAACAGTTGCTCAATGAATGGTCATCCATCAAGAACTACCTGTAGTATGAAATGAAAAACCTGCCTGAATCAATGTTATATTTCTAAGTTCTTGTGTTTGTCATATTTAAAAAGAAAAGAAAGAACATTGTTCACCTCTGTGATGATGGCATCCACTGACCTAAATGGTATAAACCAAATTTAATATACAGCCTCAAGAGGAAATGATATGAGACTATATAACTATATTAAGAAGAAACTAAATACCATTTACAGATTCCTCAAGAACTCCACAGTGGCAAATACAAATTTAAATATTCAGCCAAGGGTTTTCAGCTGAAAATGTTATGTTCAAGTGACAGGTGTTATCCACAGTTGTAAAGTTGATCCAAATGATGCAATTTGGGATACAGCTTCAGCTTATTTTCACATAAAAGTAGCAAGTTTTTTTTTTTTCTGGAATGACAGCCCAAGAGAAAGAGAGAAAAAGAAAAAGGGGAGTTTTTGAGTCAGTCCAGTGCAATGATCAGTTTTTATACAGAAAGAAGACATTTTGGGGCAAGCTTTCTAGATTGCAGGGTTTACTTGGTTTTTAAGACTGTTGGTAATTAAATGAAACAAATGAAAACAGAAAAAGGCTCTCAATGATTTTAAAAAAAGTATATAATTGAAAAGAAACATGAAAGATTTTGAATGAAATTAATATTAGTTGACAGGATAAATTTGAATAAGAATATTAATTTTATTGACTACTGTTAATAATTGTTTTGTTTTTTGTTTAAATATAGTAATGAGTAAAATATGAAATATAGGTGATTAAAGTGAATCACAACTTATATTATTATAATGAATATTATAGTAATGAAATGTTTCTTAAAAGTTGGAAATGTTTAAATAGAAATGTAAAAGATTGCTATCGATATTAATGGTCAAGCTGAACTCAAATAGAATAATTATTTCATTTACTATTGTTATACATACATATATGTGTATATATACAAATACACATACACACACACACACACATATACATATATATATGCTGTTCAACTTCCTTCGGGTATTATCCCACGTCACTGTAGTGCTTTTAAAGTTATAGCAACGTTTCGCAGAATCTCATCTGCCATCATCAGGCTTCTGTATTGAGTTCGTCTGTGGGTCAGGCTATCACAACCGTTTCAGTTTTAAATTTGAGGCTAGCCTACTGTTGAGCCAGAGTTTTTTTCTTCATCCTGATTGGTTGGGAGGCTTGGTCTGTGTTTATTGGTCTTGGAAATTGCTGTGTTCTGCTTGATTGGTATTTCTAGTTTCTCCTGTCTGTTTTGTGGCTTTGATTGGCTGGCAACACTCTGTTCCTGTATTGGAGGCTTTCAGTGCAGCTTGGCTCCGAATAAAAGGATGGCTGTTATCTATTAGGAACCTAGGTTTCATCTGGGTGCCTGGTTGGGGTGTGTTTGAGCTGGAGGTATCAGGGGGAGTCTGTTTGTGCCCAGGTGTTTGCCTGGCTTGTGGTGTGGAGATTTTTTTGTTTAAGAGTGCAGGCTTCCAAATGATTGACAGTCTGGTGGAATCATCTCTTCTATTCATGCTTTCAGGTCTTTTTTCAATCTCTATGGCTTCTCTGATGATTCTGTGGCTGGGGTTTTCTATAGTGGCTAGTGTTTTGGTGCCATTGAAGTTGATGCTATGACCTGTGGCTTTCATGTGTTGGACTAGTGAGGAGGTTTGTTCCAGCTTTTTTACTGCATTTTTGTGTTCATCCAGGCAGGTATTTATTCTTCTATTGGTCTGTCCAATGTATGTGGCCGGGCATGATGCACAGGGGACTTCGTATATGCTTTGGTTTTCAAGGTCAATTTTATCTTTGGGGTTTCTAAGGATGGCTGCTATTTTTTTGTCTGTTTTGAAGGCAGTCTTGATGTGATGCCTGTGTAGTATCTTACTGATTTTGTCTGTAGTGCCTCTTATGTAGGGCAGGACAGCTGTTCCATAGGTCTGTTGATCTTCTAGGTCTCTATTCTGTCTTAGTGTGTTTTTGTGGATCAAGCTGGTGATTTTGCTTCTGTGAAAGCCGTTCCACTATTCACTCAAGTCCTGATAAAACAAACTCTTGAAATCATCAAAAATAAATACCAACCAGCTAAAGACCTCATGGAACTAGCAGAACACTGCTTAACCAACACATATTTCATATACAAAGGACAAAGATACAAGCAAATTGAAGGAGCCCCTATGAGATCACCACTGTCACCCGTCATTGCAAATCTGTTCATGGAAGAATTTGAATCCAGAGCCCTGACTAATGCCACCCACAAACCCAAACTATGGTTAAGATACATCGATGACACATTTGTGATTTGGCCCCATGGAAAAGAAAACCTCAACAATTTCTTAACACATCTAAACAGCACACACCCCAAAATCAAGTTCACCATGGAAATGGAAAAAAACAAACAACTACCATTCCTAGATGTACCAATCTACAAAAGAACAGATGGCACACTAGGACACACTGTATACCAGAAGAAAACACACACCAACCGCTACCTCAACACCCAATCCCACCACCACCCAGCACAGATAAACTCCGTGGCCAGAAGACTAATTGCTAGAACCAAACGCCTGGCAGACAAGACACACATAAAGACTGAACTATGCAACCTGACTAAAGTGTTGACAGCCAACGGCTTCCACAAAAGCAAAATCACTGCCTTGATCCACAAAAACACATTAAGACATAATGGATACCTAGAAGATGAACAGACCTATAGAACAAGCTGTCCTGCCCTACATAAGAGGTCCTACAGACAAAATCAGTAAGATACTACACAGGCATCACATCAAGATTGCCTTCAAAACAGACAGAAAAATAGCACCCATCCTTAGAAACCTCAAAGCTTAAGGCCCTGTCAAACTGCCCGACGGATGCAAAACATTTGTAAAAAGGACACAGCGGATGAGAAAAATGTTCCATCCGTTGTTATCCGCTCTCAAAAGTGCCTCCAAAAGCGGACAACACAGAAAGGAATGGATGGTGGGAGGACGTAGGGCAGATGGAAAGCGGATGCTCCACGGAAGCCTAGCGGATGGAAGCGGATGGGAGCGGATTGCACATCCCCAAGGCTTCCGGGGGAGCATAGCAAAGCAGATGTGGAAAGGAAAGAGCGGATGCAGAGCGGACGCCGAGCAGATGAAGCGAATGCACAGCGGATGCCAAGCGGATGAAGCGGATGCAGAGCTGGAAGCCTAGCGGATGCCTAGCTGAAGCCTAGCGGATGCCTAGCCGATGCCTAGCATTCACTGCGCATGCGGGGAGGATGCATTGCGTCAGCCCCGTGGATATAAAGGGAAGCAGCTCCCAAGCAGGTCACCATTCAGAGGAAAGACCTAATTCCAGACACAGCTTGCCAGCCAGCCAGCCAGCCAGCCAGCCAGCCAGCCAGCCAGCCAGCAACCCAACAACCATGGGGAAGAAACGGAAGCTTCTGCCATCTGCTCCCAGCCCTGGCAAGAGGGACACCCCCTGGCCCTCCCACCCCCTGGCCCTGACTCTGCTTCTGCTGGGACTTACTCTGCTGGCACTGCTCCTCGTCCTGCTGGTGCTGCTGGTGCTGCTGGTGCTGCTGGTGCTGCTGGTGCTGCTGGTGCTGCTGGTGCTGCTGGTGCTGCTTTTGCTGCTTCTGTTGTTGTTACTGCTGGTGGTGGTGGTGGTGTGGAGGAGCAGCCCCTACAACCTCGAAGCCCCTCTGATGAGGGCCCATATGGCCCTGCCAAAGGGAGGGAGAGGCAGATGCATGAATGGGAGAGGAGGCAATACAACATAGAAGAGGAACATGAGGAGGAGGTGCTGGAGTGGCTGAGGGAGAACGAGTATCTATGGCGGAAGGGACACAGGCTCTATCGAGACACCAAAAGGAAGCAGGCTGCTTGGAGAGAGAAGGCAGAGAGCCTGGGCTACACTTCGGAGGTGCTCCTCGGCTGGTGGAAGCACATGCACACCTGGTACGGGAAGCTGCACCTCCAGAAATCTGGCCAGGCCGCGGTCAAGCTGACGGACAGAGAGAACTATGTGATGGCCAAGTGCAGCTTCTTGGAGGGTGAGATCCGCCACCGAGGAGCAGCCCCTCTCACAACCCTCTCTCTCGCTGAGAGCCAGTCCTCTTCTGGCAAAGAGTCAGCTCCTGTGTCCAGGCAGGTATCTGTGGAGTGTGCCATGATGAAGAACCCCCCAACAGCTGTACTACCCGTGGCGGAGCACGTGGAGGACCCCCTGTCGCAGTGGGAGAAAGGAGACAGCACTTCCACCACAGCCCAACCTGCATTCACCCCCAGCTCCACCTCCACAGAAAGGCAGAGAGGCAGACCAGAGGGGCAGAGCCACACTGTCCTGCTGGAGATAAGAGACACCATCAGGAGCAGCGTAGATCTCCTCTCTCAGCTGGTACACACCAACGCCCCATCCTCCAACCACAAGCCCTTCCTCACCTATGTCAACCAGACCCTCATGAACATGTCAGAACCCCAGTACCAGGTGGTGAAGGACAGGATCACCGATCTTCTTCACAACCCTCCAGACCAAGATGAACCTGCTCCCACCCAGTTCAGGCCTGCTCCTCCACCCCAGGTGAAGTCACTGCCCTTCCAAGGCTTTCCACAGGCCCTACCCTACCAAGGCTATGGCTACCAGGAGGTCCAGCAGCACAGGCAGCCCTTCCCAGTCCAGGCACAGGTACATCGGACGCCACCGGTGCCACTGATGCCATCAATGCCACCCATGCCACCGATGCCACCCACGCCACCGATGCCACCCACGCCACCGATGCCACCCATGCCACAGATGCCACCCACACCACAGATGCCACCCACGTCAGTCCTTACCCAGCTGCAGACCAGACATCCCCACTACACTGCTCCTTCCTCCACCCCACAGCCAAGCCCGGCCTCAGTACATCTGTCATCCGTATTGGGACTGACACCCCATGTCATGGAGGAAGGGGCTCTCAAAATCACGGGGCTGAGCCAGCTGTCTGAGAGCTTCCTCAATACACCATCCCCTGTTGTCCTCTCAGGGCCAGGCACCCCAGTGGTGCTTCAGACCAGGACTCCAGCAGCAGCCACCTCCACAGCACCTGGACCCTTCACCCCTGAGACTGGGCACGCCTCCGAGTGACCAAGAAGAGTGCCAGAGACTGGGTGGCTAACTGTAGTCTTTATTTGGACACTTGACTTGGGTCATTTTTCTTTTACAGCTTGTTATTAATAAAGATTATCTTTGCTTCACACACTTGCTTCATTTATTTTATTAAATAAAGTCTTGGTGGAAACTTTTAGAAATGGTTTAAGCCTTTGCATGCTTGTGGGATGGGTAAGGATAGCAGTGGGATGGGCAGGGATACCTTTGGGATGGGTAATAGCTGTGGGATGGGCAGGGATACCTTTGGGATGGGTAATAGCTGTGGGATAGATAAACCTCCAGTGCAAGCATAGTGGGACTCTATGGTCCACCCTCCCAGGTGCCACACCTATGGCCCTTTATTATCAATAATAATGTAATTATTCATCCACACATGTCAACATAAACACAACTCTTTATTAAATGCCCTGTTCATTGTAGGCCCACCCAACATACATGGCCCAATCTCATCAGTGTGATGAGACAGGCTGAAGGAAGCACCCATTAATCATCTATCATCCTGTCTTGCCACTCCACTGCTCCAACTGGGGAGTTGCACCAGTGTCTCAGGTGGTTGCGCTGCTTCTTCCCTCCACGTGAAGCTCTGTTGGGGCCTTGCACATCCACTGTGTCTATCAGGTTTCATCCTTGCCTCCATTCACCAGGCTCCATGTCCCCATTGCCTTGTTGGAGGTCCATGAGCCTGTTCTGCAAGACTGGGTAGCGGGTGCACATGAGATTGTGCAGGATGCAGCAAGCTTCCACGATCCTCCTCATGGTCTCTGGGCGATGCTGCATAGTGGTGAGAAGTACCTGGAACCTGTTGGTCAGGATGCCAAAGGCGTTCTCCACCACCCGCCTTGCCCTGGACAGCCTGTCATTGAAGATCCTCTCTTCACGGGTGAGGAGTCTGGAAGTGTAGGGCTTCATGAGGTAGGTTTTGAGGGAGAAGGAGTCATCCCCCACAATGAAGTAGGGCACATCTTGCGTGTCGTTGGGCAGGGGGTCTGGATCTGGGAAGCCCATGATGAGATTGCGTTCCAGCCCCTCCTTGAGGTCACTGGTGTTATATACCTGGGCATCTGAAGCTGACCCATTGCCTGAAGCATCGATGCACATGAACTTGTAGTCAGCATCGACCATGGCGAAGAGGATGATGCTGAAGAAGCCCTTGTAGTTGAAATAAGTGGACCCCGACTTGGGTGGTGCTTTGCAGGCCACGTGCTTGCCATATATGGCTCCAACAGTGTGGGGGAAGTTCCACCTCTGATACCACTGCTCTGCAACTTTCTTCCAGCCTTCTTCAATGGAGGGGCACTGGAGGAGCTCTTCCAGGTATTCTTCGATGATGGCCTGCACCACTTCTCTGACCACAATGCTGATGGTGTTGTGTGGCACCCTCCAGACATACTTCATGCTCCTGTAGGTGGTCCCTGAGGCCAGGTGGCACAGAGTCAGTGCCATCTTGAGCCCAGGGTCCAGGCTGGGCTGGAAGTTGTCGTTAGCCTTGGTCAACCTGGGTGTCAGCCACTCCACAATTTCGTGAAACATGGCTGGAGGCATCCTCATGAAGTTCTGGAATGCACAAGGGTCTTCGTTCCTCAGCTCCACCATCAGCTTGTTTTTACAGTCCGTACTTTGCTCCTCTGGCGATCCATCTTCGGACCCAGATGCTTATTGGCCACCTCCTTTTCTTCCCGTAGAACAGTTGAAAGAGCCTGTAGATGGCTTCGCACTGTTTCAGAACGATGGTGGCTACCAAAAGGACTGTGTTACGATCCATGGTGGACATCAATGGATGCTGTGGAAGAGTAAGAGCCAGATGAAGGCTGCAGAGGTCTGCACACCAGAGCAGATCAAAACTTTTTGAGCAGCTGGAACCTCAGTCGACGGATGCTGGACATATAGAGAGGATGAAAAACGGATGCAGTGAGTACAGAATGGATGGATCGCGTTAATCAACGGATGGCAAGTGTTTCTCTCCGTTTTACCTCCTCTTTCCATCTATTGGTGCAGTGTGACATGGGCTTTAGTGTCATCTGCAAACTTTGTGTCATCTGCAAGCTTCGTATCATCTGCAAATTTGATAAGTTCCCTTCTATTCCCTCATTTAAATCATTTACGAAGATAATCATAAGATATTCTCCACACATGATATGGCTGGAGTAAGTCAGATGTAAAAGTTCTACATACACTTGGGAAAAACTTGATAGAAGTAAAATTGTGGCCAGATCTTTAGATCTTGCATAAATTTTGCATTGTGCATAGGAACCATCGTTTCCAAAGTTTATGAGATTTTACGCCTTCCAGAAGATTAATGTATTTGTAATTACATTGGAAGATCCTGATGTTTAATCACTTCCTTGAAAATTAGAAGAACGTCCTAAAAATGGAGCTTTATCAAATGCAGAAAAACTTCTTCAGGGACTTTTTAAAAAAGCATCAGAAAAGAGGAAATTCAACAGTGAGTCATTTTAAATGTTTTTTTTCCTTTTTTGTATACATTTTCTTTCGATCCATTCTGATGACTTATCAAAAAGTTATGGTAATTGTTCACAGATCTCATATGCTTTCTTCAAATTTCATGCTTATAAATCTTTCTAGACTGCATGGGAGGATTATAATTAAACTGGCACATATTAGCACCTCTGGTGGTGATATCCATCTAGTAAAACATTTTGGTTCACTTTTTACAAAAAAGGAAATTAGAAGACAATATTTATCTACCTTTAGTTAATAATTCTAGTGCAGATAATTATTTTCCTAAGCTATGCAACATAAGAAATTGTTTCACTATTAATGATTACATGCCAAATTTGGTAAAATAAGGGAAAATGGAAGTATATTTTTCTTTCCATAAATGGTATTTACAATGAGAGAAATAGCACTGATGACAAATTTATACAATAACAAAGAAACTTGAAATATCCTTTGCTTAATGAGCATTTTATTCAGATTGCTTTTCCTCAATATTTTACCTATCAACAAAGTAATTCCAAATAAATGACCTCCATCTATATAAATACCTTATTGGGTAGAACTATTGAACATAAATTTTTAAAAATTCTCTCTCTATTTTTCTCGAAGATTACTTAAATATATTTAGATAAACTGCTTAAACATTCCCTTTGCAAGCATTTAAATCTTACTTTGGGCAGGGAGAATGTTCAGGATGTTTTTTTCTGTACTTGCAGTATTTTGTTCCTATATTGTTCAAGCATGAAAATAAACCTTCAATCAATCAGAATAGAGCTGGAAGGGACCTTGGAGGTCATCTAGTTCAACCCCCTGCTTAAGAAGGAGACCCTATACCATTTCATTGTCCAATCTCTTCTTAAAAACCTCCAATGATGAAGCACCCACAACTTCTGAAGGCAAGAAGTTCCACTAGTTAATTGTCCTCACAGTTAGGAAGTTTCTCCTTAATTCCAGGTTGCTTCTCTCCTTGGTTAGTTTCCATCCATTCTTTCTTGCCTCGCCTTCTTGTGCTTTGGGAAATATATTGACATTGAAAATGTGGTTTTCCTGACTCTGAGTAAAGAGTTCAAAATTCTGTTTCAGGAACACTTAACTTTTAACTTTAGACTTCTCAAAACAGGAAGACCAAGGCAGAGTGATCCCAGAACTGAAATTCTATTTTTAGGCCTAAAAACCCATTGAACAGGATGAATGTTTGTGATTCAAAGGTACTGGATCAGTAAGGGAGGCTTCACATGTCTTAACTCTTTCCCATTCAAACAGGTTTTAGGCAACGTCTCATTGACTAAACACCATCCTTGTTGTGAGTAGGGGGCGAGTCACAACAGACGGCATATTGCAAAATGGCTCAGACACAATCAAGAATGAGGAGGAAAGTTGGAATTTCAGGAAGAAGGGTTCCTTTGGTGCTTTAAAGAAAACTTGCCTACTCTGAACTCTACAATTCATTATTGGTGGGGCTGCCCTTGAAGGCCACCTGCAAGCTACAGATAGTCAAGGGTTCTCCTCCTCCTCCTCCTCCTCCTCCCCCCCCTCCTCCTCCTCCCCCCCCCCCCCCTCCTCCTCCTCCTCCTCCTCCTCCTCCTCCTTCTCCTTCTCCTTCTCCTCCTCCTCCCCTCTCCTCCCTCCTCCTTTAAAGTTCATGGACAAGTAGATTCAGAGTTGTTATTGATTTGGAAATTGTATGTTTTCTTTCATTTGTCTGAAATGTTATGGGCTTTCCTGCTTGAGCAGGGGGTTGGACTAGAAGACCTCCAAAGTCCCATCCAACTCTTATTCGCTTATTATTTTTATATTATTTTGAAGCCCCTGTGAGAGGGCTGAGCATCCTATAAATTACACTTTGCACTATTACTCATTTCCCATGGTTTCTGCTTCAAGGAGCCATGGATCTTCAGCATTGTTGCTCATGGAGGCCTCTAGGCAATTCCAACAGAGGAATCAGACACAATGTGTGACTCACCAAATCACTGATCCCACCCATGTGCTGGACTGCGGCCATCGAAGGAGCGAGATGTCCCCTGATTGTAATGAAGTGGGTTTGAGTGGGAACCAAGTGCTGAATATAGTGAAGCACAGACGGACACTGGATTATTCTCAAACTATTAACGGGATCATAGGAGTTGAAAGGGACCCTTGGAGGTCTTCTAGTCCAACCCCCTGCTCAAGCAGGAGATCTCCTATGCCATTTCAGACATGTGGCTGTCCAATCTCTTCTTGAAAACCTCCAGTTATGGAGAAGGAAGGGAGGGAGGGAGGAAGGAAGGAAGGAAGAGGGAAGGAAGGAAGGAAGGAGAGGGAAGGAAGAGGGAAGGAGAGAAGGAAGGAAGGAAGAGGGAAGGAAGGAAGGAGAAGGAAGAGGGAAAGAAGGAAGAGGGAGGGAAGGGAGGAAGGAGAGGGAAGGAAGAGGGAAGAAAGGAAGGAAGGAAGGAGAGGAAAGAGGAAAGGAAGGAGAGGGAAGAGGGAAGGAAGGAAGGAAGGAGAGGGAAGTTGGAGGCAAGTTGTTCCACTGATTAATTTTTCTCAATTTCAGGACAATTCTCCTTGGTTCCAGGTTGCTTCTCTCCTTGATGAGTTTCCATCCATTCTTCCTTGCCTTGCCTTCAATCATTTTGATAGTGAGGAAATGCCTGGGGGAAAAAAATCCCAACAGGAACAAAAAAATAAATTCATGGCGAATTAAAGTAGCATAAATAAAGTAGAGAGAATGCTGGGAGGAAAGAAAAGGAAACGGGGAATGACAAGGAAAAGAAACGCGATGTTATTTTTTCAAAAGCCTGGCAGTCTGACATCTAACAGATTTATTTTCAAATAAGCATTTGTGGACCACATCTCGGTTCATCTACTATACCAAGCGTTACCCTTCAGTGGAACTGGAGATATATACAAAAATTCAGGGTACAGATTCAAAACAGAACAGGTAAAATGCCTAAAAATGCTGCCTCTCTTACCGGACAATTGTTTCTTGAGTGGTGAAAAGAAATAAAAATCAGGAACCCTTCCTTCCTTCCCTCCTTCCTTCTTTCTCTCTCTCTCTCTCTTCCTTCCTTTCCTTCCTTCCTTTTCTTTCTTTCTTTCTTTCTTTCTTTCTTTCTTTCTTTCTTTCTTTCTTTCTTTCTTTCTTTTCTCTCCCTTTTTCCTTTTTTTTTCTTTCTTTCTTCTCTCCCTTCCTCCTTTTTCTTTCTCTTTCTTTTTCTCTTTCTCTCTCTCTCTCTTTCTTTCTTTCTCTTTTCTTTTTTCTTTCTCTCCCTCTCTTTCTTTCTTTCTTTCTTTCCCTTCTCTCTCTGTCTTTCTCTTTCTTCCTGTTTTTCTTTATTTCATTATGATCATTCCTGCAAAGGATCTATTACTCATGGAGCTGAATTCTTACCTAATTTTTCATCTCTGCGCTAATGTTTAGTTCAAAACTTAGAATTTCTTTAATATTCAGAGTTTGCTTTCTCAAAATTTTGCAGTGCTGTTATGCTGATCTTTTTTTAATATATATATATATATATATACATTAGGGAAAAGTTTGCAAACTGTTTTAAAGTAAAGTCTATAAAAATGCATTATGTTAGGGAAAGTAGCTACAAAACTTGTGTACCTAAAGCAAGCCAAAATTGATAAATGTGGAGTATTATCCTCCAATGTATACACATATGTTAACCTTTTCTTTCAAAAAAAAATCAAGGCTGACAAACCAAATTACATATTCCAAAAAAAATGTGAAAACAAAACTGAAAGATTTTTAATGTCATGATTCTATATATGAGGAGAGGTGGGTGAAGGTGTCAGTGTTTTGGCTCATTTGTTGGTTTCTCTCTGAATCTTTAAATTCATCCCAATCTGTTTCTCTACCTGTTACTGAAGCTAAAAAAGAAAACACAAAATGTATACAGATTGTCAGATTTGTTGCTAACATTAAATTTCCAGAACAGAAGGAAATACCTTTCAAAATGGAAATTGACCCATTATATCCCTGTACTGTCTACTCTACAGAGATTCTCAGTCATCCAGGTCATGGTTGTCCCAAAGGTGCTTTTTCAAAAAACAATTGGATCTTCTTTGTTGTTCCTTGAAGACATTTCACTTCCCACCCAAGAAGCTTCTTCAGTTCTAACTGAATGGTGGAAGGTGGAAGGATTTATATTTCTTTGCAGCCACCTGGTTGTTAGTATTCTGTGATGACCCAGGGTGGGATACAAAACAAGCACAGTCATAGAAAACAAGTGAAGCACCTTTTCACTTTGCTTCAAGCTCTGAATATTCTTGATGGAAGACAAAAAACTCCCATACAAACAGTTACAAGAAGAAGGAAAAAAAGCAACACAAACCAGGCAAGATAAGGGCTGCAGGACGTCCACAGATAACACACACTGGGAAGGCTCCAAACTCAGAGAGGAACCATAAACTAGAGATATTTCCATGCTTTATTTCCAGCTTTTGCCACTACGCAGGTCCATCCTCTTATTCAGTTGTCACAGCTGCAGCCCATGAAGAGGATCAAGGCCCTCTCCTCCCAAATAGACCACGTCTCTCCCTTATCCTCTCCTCCCTGCGTGTCCTAGGATGGAGAGGGGGTGGGCCTGGGTCCTCCTCTGACTGCCCAGCCGGTCTCTGTCCTTCCCCAGCCTCCTCCACAACTTCTGGAGCCACACTTCCACTCCAGTTGGCTGTTCCTCCTCTTCCTTCGAGTCAGTCTCCACCAAAAGCATGACATATTCTTTCTGAGAGTTGTTAAGGCCAGGGGTGGGGTTCAAAAATCCCAGCAATCAGTTTGCTGCCCAGTTGCTGGGTGGGCATGGCCATGGTGGGTGTGGCCTAGTCAGCCTCCTGCACCACTGTGGGGCGGGGGGCATTTTTGCCCTCCCTGAGCTCCAGAGGGTTCCTTGTGCCTCCAAGAGGGCAAAAACATCCTCCCTGGGCTCCGGAAGCTCTCTGGAAGCCAGGAACGGGCCCGTTCAAGGCCTTTCTGAACTTCAGGGAGGCCCGTCTTTCACCCTCCCCAAGACTCTGCACATGCTCTGCATCTACCTGCATTCCAAACCGGCAGCTTTGGGACTCCTGCGAGGAGTGGGGCAGGGTGGGCGGGGCCAACCAGAAGTGGGATTTGGGGCTTCTCCAAACTGCACAAAATCTTAGCATGGGGCTCTCCCGAACTCCTGCGAATCTCCAGCAATCAGATAATCAGAGGACAAAACAGTGGTATTGCCTCATTGTGAATTTTGGAAATGTTCATTATTCCTGCACATTTTGCTTTGTTTTCCTGTCAGATCACTAAGCCTATTCTTTACAATTTCTCTCTTCCAGATAATTGCCAGTTTTGATCCACCAACACATAAATTAAATCACAACCAAGTTACTCGATGGGATAAAAATGCCTTGATGTTGATAGCAAAAGACACAGAACTGATTTTATTTCATTTTTGCTGCTTTATTTGACTACAGGATAGATCTGCGTTAGCAGCTGTCCTCTGAATGTCCCACCTTTTGGAAAAAAAAACCACAATTAAATTTACTGTTGTTCGATTTTTGTGTTCCAAGGTGATTTTCTAAAATTCTCTTGTAGCTCAGATTGCCTTGAGTTTAAAAGGGATTTATTCCCAGGCATAGGAGCTACAAGATAGCTTTGTACTTTCAAGTATTTTATCGTAAAACAAAAGAAAAAAAATTCTGTCCCTGTGGGTGAACAGTTTGATTGAAATGTATCAAAATTAGTCTGTGGTTGAAATCTTTCCACGATATGGAATTCCCAGTCCACCTTTTCCCTCCTTGGCTAAATCAGACGAATGGATAGAGCAGTGATATTGAATCAGGAACTGTCAATTTTATATAAACAGTGGACAGCTTTCCATTAAGGTCCTTGCCTTCTGAAGAACAGCTGCTATCTACACAAGTCTACATGAAGGGGGGAAAAAATCTGTATTTTTTTTTCTTTTTTAGAGATCGGAGAACTCCCTCCAACTTGTATCAATCTGGCCGAGAAATAAACCAATCTGTTTTCCTGCAAAAATCAAGAAATAGTGTTGGTCTTCTGAGACAACCCAAATTAACCTCCCAACCACCGTGAAAAATTAGAACTCATTCTTTCTCCCATATATCATCTAAAGCTCACCTACCAGGCTTGTTTCACTTACCTGGCTTGTTCTGTTATGGGGAAGAGAAAGGAGGAGGTACAGCTGTATGTCTCACCATTAGAAGAAAGTCTATCTTGATGTTCTACCTTGACAGAAGACATTCTTGTATGTACTCTATATAAACAATATCCTTCTCACTCCTAGGAATGGTCTATTGTTTCCCCAGTTTTCCTTCTACTAGTATAAAGGGTCTTTGGCAAGTTTAAGACTTGTGGACTTCAACCCCCCCGAATTCCTGAGCTAGCATGACTGGAGGAAGAATTCTGAGAGTTGAAGTCCACAAGTCTTAAAGCTGTCAAGTTTGAAGACCCCTGTACTAATATCTCAGTTGTTCCTACCACTACACTCTTCTGGACAGAGAACCATGATGTCATTCCTAGGATCCGTTGGAGCCCTTCTACCAGTTTAGGAATCACAGCCCCCAAGTGCTCCTACCACCATTGAGACTACTTTGGCCTAGACTTCCACATCCTTTCTAATTGCTCCCTCAGTCCCTGGTCCTTCTCCAGTTTCTCCTAATTCTTCTTTCTGATGTTGCTGTCACTTGGCATGGCTATATCCAACTCTGTTGTTCTGTCCTGTTCTGTTCTGATTGGCTAGTACTTGCCTGTCTGCCTGGATGGGGAACTTAGCCCTCTGGTGGGATCTCCCATTGGATTTGAGAGAATCTAGCACATATACTGTGCAGATGTTCCTGTACACAAAGATAGCTATTTGGTTGTGCATTCTGCATCTTACAACTATGGTTGAAGTGTCTCTGGGGCCTCTCTGCATAGACTGCACTATATCTACTCATCCATCCATCTGTCTAAATCTATTGTCTCCCTTTGTCTCTCTTCCCTCTCTTTCTCATCTCTCTCTCATTTATCTATCTATCTATCTATCCATCTATCCATTCATCTATCTATCATCTATCTGTCTGTCTGTCTATCTGTCTGTCTCTCTTTCTATCATATCTATCTATATACCTATCTATCATTTATCCTTCTATCATATCTATCGTATCTATCTATCTATCATCTATCATCTATCATCTATCATCTATCATCTATCATCTATCATCTATCATCTATCATCTATCATCTATCA
>BLBF01000022.1:14996804-15009528 GCA_015471245.1 Laticauda colubrina | reverse complement strand
TAATTAATGGAGAAACTACAAATTCATTTGAGATAGGAAAAGGAGTCGAGCAGGGATATCCACTTTCTACATTATCCAAGGGTAATGCTCTTTATCGTGACATTAGAAATTTTGCTGAGAAGTATTAGATCGAATTGGGAAATAAAAGGATTAAAAATTAAGCAAGAAGAATAAAAGGTTCAAGCTTTTGCAGATGATCTTGTATTCTTTGCAGAAGAACGAATAGAATCAGGATCCAATTTAATTAAAGAGATAGAGAAATATGGCGGCTGGTCTAACAATAAAGACAAAACTAAAATGATCACAAAAAATTTAACAGATAGTCAAAAAAAGAAATTAGTGAAAGTAATGGGTTTGCAAATTGTCAAAAAACTTAAGTGTGGCAATCTGTCTAACAGCCAGATGCTCAATAATAAAAGAGAACAATTATTAAGTTAGTACAAGAAATAAAGAAAGATTTAGAAAAACATGGGAAGAGACAGTTATCAATGTTAAGGAAAATTGTGACCATTAAAATGAACATTCAATTAAAATTATTATTTCTCTTTCAAATGATTCCTGTAAAATTGGATAGTTTTTTTTAGTGAATTAAATAAAATGACTATCAAATTTGTTTGGGCAGAAAAAGAGTGAGGATAAAATTGAGTACACTATAAGAAAATAGATGCAAATGTGGATTTGAACTGCCTACTTGGGAAATATACTATAAAACAGCAGCCTTAATGTGGATTAAAGATTGGGTCAACTTGAGGAACAAAAGAATACTAACCTTAGAAGGGCATGATATGCTGGTGAGGTGGCATGCCTTCATGTGGAACCCAAGAAACAAGACCTGTACCTACTTTAATAGACATGCGATTAAAAACTCACTAATGAGAATCTGGTGAGAAATTAAGCATAGACATTATATGACAATTCCAGGGTGGGTATCTGTCATGGAGGCATTGATACAATGCATTAGAAATTGGAAGAAGGATCAAATACTATGATGTCTTAGATTCCCAAGGAATACTAAAAACAAACCAAGAACTCAGGGACCAAGAGGTGAAGATAGATTGATGGCCATATTTAAAGCTTAAAACAAGGTATTAAAAAAGATGTAGAAGAACATGGAATTGATGTAAAGCCAAACCAGTTAAATAAACTTTTAGAGGGAACAGATGAAAAAGCAATTTCAAAAATGTATAACTATTTATTAGAATATAAATTGGCAGAGAAAATAGTTAATGGTCCAATGATAGCCTGGGCAAGAAATGTAAGACTTAATATCAATCTGGAAGACTGGGAAAGAATTTTGAACCAAAATTATAAATTAATGAAATTGGCGGTCTAAAAAGAGAATCTATATAAAATGTGTTATCGGTGGTATCTGACACCTTCGAGATTGGCCAATATGTATCCAAATTTAAGTCCACTCTGTTGGAAATGTAAACAAACAAGGGGTACCTTCTTCCACGCTTGGTGGCTTTGTCCGAAGAGTAAAAAATATTGGAAAAAAATACAAATATGGATAAGAGAAATCACAAACATTCAATTAAAACTCAAGGCTGAAATTTTTTATTGGGAATAATAAATGGTGAACACACAAAAGAAATGAAATATTTAATTTTACACATAATTACTGCAGCAAGAATAGCACTAGCACAATGTTGGAAGGGTGATCAGATGCTAATGGATAATTTGATAATCCAGAAAGTCTATGACTGCACTGAAATAGATAAACTCACCCAAAAGTTAAAAGATAAGGAAAAGTCAAAATATTATACAGTTTGGGAAAACTGGTATCATTGGATAAAGGATAGAAACTAGCGAGTAAGTTGATAGGGAAGGGAAAATATAGTTATAATAGGAGTATAATACCAGATACAAGAAATAAGTATTAGAACATTGTTTGATAAGAACACACCATCTAAGCAATGAGAAATGTATATGTTTTATGTTTATTGGTTATGTTTTTCTTTTTGGTTTCATTCTTAATGAAATGTTTTGTACTATGTACATATCTTTTAAGTTTAATAAAGTTTATTTATTTATTTATTTATTTTAAAGTATTGCCTAGGGCATCCAGACATACTAAAGTTTTTTATTATTATTATTTTGGAAGGTAGGCTGAAAAGAGACACGTGGTGGCCTGGTCTTGGCACTGTTTTCTGTTTATTCTTTTACTCCGCTTTAGGTCTTCTTTCTGTTTGTTTCTCTACCAGGAAAGTAGTCCTGTGTTTACTCTGTGATCTGTAACTGAGCGTGCTTTCTTCTGCAGGGGTAGGGTCTGAATCCAAGAGGCAGCTTGACATGCTGTTTATTTTTCTTGCAGCACCCTCCTGTTCCATCAACTCGATTTGTCATCTGAAAACTAGAGCCATCTCTTTGGTCTAGAGGTTTTTTTTTTCCTGCAATAAGGGGAGGAGGGGAAGAACTGGGAGAAATGTAAAGAAACCATTACTTTTCTCTGTCTTGCTATTTGGATTTATCCCCCTGTGCGCCACCACTAAAGAGATTCAGCTGTGTAAAGAGGGTGGGGGGGAAAGGCCCCGAGTGACTAAAATAAGTCACTCCAAACACAAAAAGAACAATCCTAACCATGACCAGAAATAGAGAGAGCATTTTATCCATGGTCTTACCTTTGAAGATAGATGGGATAACCCAGCAAGGAAGGCCTGAATGGAACAACCTTTTCTTGGACAATCTTAAGGCCCTGTCACACTGGCCGACAGATGCAAAACGTTTGTAAAAAGGACACAGTGGACGAAAAAAATGTTCCATCCATTGTTATCCGCTCTCAAAAGGGGCAAAAATTTGCATAACCAGAGCGGACAACACAGAAAGGAACGGACAGGGGAGGACGCAGGGCAGATGGAAAGTGGATGCTCCATGGAAGCCTAGCGGATGGAAGCGGATGGGAGTGGATGGCACATCCGCAGGGCTTCCGGGGTAGCGCAGCAAAGCGGACACGGAACGGATACAGCGGATGCAGAGCGGACGCCGAGCGGATGAAGCAGATGCGGAGCGGAAGCCTAGCGGATGCCTAGCGGAAGCCTAGAGGATGCCTAGCAGATGCCTAGCATTCACTGAGCATGCGGGGAGGATGCATTGCGTCAGCCCCGTGGATATAAAGAGAAGCAGCTCCCAAGCAGGTCAACATTCAGAGGAAAGACCTGCTTCCAGACACATCGCCTGCCTGCCTGCCTGCCTGCCTGCCTGCCAGCCTGCCTGCCTGCCTGCCAGCCTGCCTGCCTGCCTGCCTGCCTGCCTGCTAGCCTGCCTGCCAGCCTGCCTGCCTGCCTGCCAGCCTGCCTGCCAGCCAACAACCCCACAACCATGGGGAAGAAGAGAAAGCCTCAGCCATCTGCTGCCAGCCCTGGCAAGAGGGACAGGGCCACCCTCCCACCCCCTGGCCCTCACTCTGCTTCTGCTGGGGTTTCTGCAGCCCGGGCTCGCTCTTCTGGGGCTGGGGCTTCTGCTGCTTCTGCGTCTGGAGGAGCTGATGATGATGCTTATGGCGGTGGTGCTTCTGCTGGTGCTTACTCTGCTGATGCTGCTTCTGGTGGTGGTGCTTCTGCTGGTGCTTACTCTGCTGAAGCTGCTTCTGGTGGTAGTGCTTCTGCTGGTGCTTACTCTGCTGAAGCTGCTTCTGGCGGTGCTTCTGCTGGTGCTTACTCTGCTGGCGCTGCTCCTGTTGCTGGTGCTTCTGCTGGTGCTTACTCTGTTGGTGCTGCTCCTGGTCCTGCTGGTCCTGCTGGTCCTGCTGGTCCTGCTGGTGCTCCTGGTCCTGCTGGTCCTGCTGGCGCTGCTGGTGCTTACCCTGCTGCTGCTGATCCTGGTGCTGTTGGTGCTGCTGGTGCTGCTCGTCCTGCTGGTCCTGCTTTTGCTGCTGCTGCTGGTGGTGTGGAGAAGCAGCCCCTACAACCTGGAAGCCCCTCTGATGAGGGCCAATGTGGTCCTGCCAAAGGGAGGAAGAGGCATATGCAAGAACGGGAGAGGAGGCAATACAACATCGAGGAGGAACATGAGGATGAGGTGCTGGAGTGGCTGAGAGAGAATGAGTATCTATGGCGGAAGGGACACAGGCTCTATAGGGACACCAAAAGGAAGCAGGCTGCTTGGAGAGAGAAGGCAGAGAGCCTGGGCTACATTTCGGAAGTGCTCCTCGGCTGGTGGAAGCACATGCACACCTGGTACGGGAAGCTGCACCTCCAGAAATGTGGCCAGGCCATGGTCAAGATGACGGACAAGGAGAACTATGTCATGGCCAAGTGCAGCTTCCTGGAGGGAGAGATCCACCACTGAGAAGCAGCCCCTGTCACAACCCTCTGTCTCAGGCAGCCTGCTGAGAGCCAGTCCTCTTCCGGCAGAGAGACAGCTCCTGTCTCCAGGCAGGTGTCTGTGGAGCGTGCCATAATGGAGAACCCCCCGACAGCTGTACTACCCATGGCGGAGCGCATGGAGGACCCCCTGACGCAGTGGGAGAAAGGAGACGGCACTTTGACCACAGTCCAACCCGCATCCACCCCCAGCTCCACCTCCACAGAAAGGCAGAGAGCCAGACAGGAGGGGCAGAGCCACACTGTCCTGCTGGAGATAAGAGACACCATCAGGAGCAGCGTAGATCTCCTCTCTCAGCTGGTACACATCGACTCCTCATCTTCCAACCGCAAGCCCTTCCTCACCTATGTGAACCAGACCCTCATGGACATGGCGGAACCCCAGTACCAGGTGGTGAAGGACAGGATCACCGATCTGCTTCACAACCCTCCAGATCCAGATGAACCTGCTCCCATCCAGTCCAGGTCTGCTTCTCCACCCCAGGTGATGTCACTCCCATTCCAAGGCTTTCCACAGGCCCTCACCTACCAGGGCTATGGCTACCAGGAGGTCCAGCAGCACAGGCAGCAGCCCTTCCCAATCCAGGAACCCAGTTGCCACTGGTTCCGCTGATGCCACCGATGCCACCCATGCTACTGATGCCACTGACGCCAGCCCTCACCCAGCTGCAGACCAGACAGCCCCACTACACTGCTCCTTCCTCCAACCCACAGCCAAGCCCACCCTCAGTACATCTGTCACTGGTACTGGGGCTGACACCCCATGGCATGGAGGAAGGGGCTCTCAACATCACGGGTCTGAGCCAGCTGTCTGAGAGCTTCCTCAACACACTGTCCCCTGTTGTCCTCTCAGGGCCAGGCACCCCAGTGGTGCTTCAGACCAGCACTCCAGCAGCAGCCACCTCCACAGCAGCTGGACCCTTCACCCCTGAGACTGGGCACACCTCCGAGTGACCAAGAGGAGTGCCAGAGACTGGGTGGCTACCTGTTGACTTTATTTGGACACTTGACTTGGGTCATTTTTCTTTTACAGCTTGTTATTAATAAAGATTATCTTTGCTTCACACACTTGCTTCATTTATTTTTTTCAATAAAGTCTTGGTGGAAACTTTTAGAAATGGTTTAAGCCTTTGCATGCTTGTGTGATGGGAAAGGATAGCTGTGGGATGGGCAGGGATACCTTTGGGATGGGTAATAGCTGTGGGATGGGCAGGGATACCTTTGGGATGGGGAATAGCTGTGGGATGGGCAGGGATACCTTTGGGATGGGTAATAGCTGTGGGATAGATAAACCTCCAGTGCAAGCATAGTGGGATTTTATGGTCCACCCTCCCAGGTGCCACACCTATGGCCCTTCGTTATCAATAATAATGTAAGCATTGATCCACACAAGTCAACATAAACACAACTCTTTATTAAATGCCCTGTTCATTGTATGAACATACATGGCCCAATCTCATCAGTGTGATGAGACAGGCTGAAGGAAGCATCCATTAATCATCTATCATCCTGTCTTGCCACTCCACTGCTCCAGCTGGGGAGTTGCACCAGTGTCTCAGGAGGTTGCGCTGCTTCTTCCCTTCACGTGAGGCTCTGTTGGGGCCTTGCACATCCTCAGTGTCAATCAGGTTTCGCCCTTGCCTCCATTCCCCAGGCTCCATGTCCCCATTGCCTTGTTGATGGCCCAGAACCTTTTCTGCAAGACTGGGTAGCGGGTGCGCATGAGATTGTGCAGGATGCAGCAAGCTTCCACAATCCTCCTCACGGTCTCTGGGCGATGCTGCATGGTGGTGAGAAGTACCTGGAACCTGTTGGCCAGGATGCCAAAGGCATTCTTCACCACCCACCTTGCCCTGGACAGCCTGTAGTTGAAGATCCTCTCTTCACAGGTGAGGAGTCTGGAAGTGTAGGGCTTCATGAGGTAGGTTCTGAGGGAGAAGGCGTCATCCCCCACGATGAAGTAGGGCACATCTTGCGTGTTGTTGGGCAGGGGGTCTGGATCTGGGAACCCCATGATGAGGTTGTGTTCCAGCCCCTCCTTGAGGTCACTGGCATTGTATACCTGGGCATCTGAAGCTGACCTGTTGCCTGAAGCATCGATGTACATGAACTTGTAGTCAGCATCGACCATGGCGAAGAGGATAATGCTGAAGAAGCCCTTGTAGTTGAAATAAGTGGACTCCAACTTGGCTGGAGCTTTGCAGGCCACGTGCTTGCCATCTATGGCTCCAATGTTGTGGGGGAAGTTCCACCTCTGATACCACTGCTCTGCAACTTTCTTCCAGCCTTCTTCAGTGGTGGGGCACTGTAGGAGCTCCTCCAGGTATTCTTCGATGATGGCCTGCACCACTTCTCTGACCACAATGCTGATGGTGTTGTGTGGCACCCTCCAGCTGTACTGCATGCTCCTGTAGGTGGTCCCTGAGGCCAGGTGGCACAGAGTCAGTGCCACCTTGAGCCCAGGGTCCAGGCTGGGCTGGAAGTTGGTGCTCTGCTTGGTCAACCTGGGTGTCAGCCACTCCACAACTTTGTGAAACATGGCTGGAGGCATCCTCATGAAGTTCTCATGGAAGTTCTCATGGAGTTCTCATTCCTCATGGAATGCACGAGGGTCTTCATTCCTCAGCTCCACCATCAGCTTGTTGTATAGTCCGTACTCTGCTCTTCTGACGATCCATCTTCGGACCCAGATGCTTATTGGCCACCTCCTTTTCTTCCCTTAGAACAGTTGAAAGAGCCTGTAGATGGCTTCGCACTGTTTCAGAACGATGGTGGCTACCAAAAGGACTGTGTTACGATCCATGGTGGACATGACTGGATGCTGTGGAAGAGCAAGATCCAGATGAAGGCCGCAGAGGTCTGCACAGCAGGGCTGCTGGACTGAAAGTGAGATCCAGGTGAGTTGCTCCCCCTTTTTATAGGCAATATAGGTTTTCCACTATGTGTCCTTTTGCATCCTCTAGACATCCTCTAGACATCCTTGATATCCAAGATAGTTCCCCTCTGTGAACGTTTTTTCCGTTTTAAATGCTTTCTTTGCGAGCTGCATCCGCTTTCATCCTTTCTCCATCCGTGCTACTAACACTGCGCGTCCATTTCGCTTCCTCCCTGTGTCCGCTTTCTGCTGGAGCGGATTTGAGTTGCGCGGATGCGCAGCGGATACCTAGCAGATGTAGCGGATGCATAACGGATGATGACGGATGCAGAATGGATGTTCCCCGTATGCGTTGCGGATGCAGAACGGATGCGTTGGATACATTTTCCGCTCAAAAAGTTTTGAGCAGCTCAAAACTTTTTGAGCGGATGGAACCTCAGTCAACAGATGCTGGATGGATAGAGAGGATGTAAAACGGATGCAGTGAGTACAGAATGGATGCATCACGTTCACCAACGGATGGCAAGTGTTTCTCTCTGTTTTACATCCTCTTTCCATCCGTTGGTGCAGTGTGACATGGGCCTTACTCTTCTCCTTCTCCTGTCTATATTCTCTTTCTCTTTCTCCTCTTCTCCTTCTGACTATATTCCCCTTCTCCTTCTGTCTATTTCCTCCTCCTCCACTCTTGAAACCTCCTTCTGTTCTCCTTCTCTTGTCTATATTCCCCTTCTCCTTCTCTCCTCCTCCTCTCTGCAAACCACCACCACCACCTCCTCCTCCTCTTCCTCCTGTATATATTCCCCTTCTCCTTCTGTCTATCTCCTCCTCATCTTCTTCTTTCTCCTCCTCCTCTCCGCAAACCTCCCTCCCTTGTTGAAGTACTGGTGATATTGTCTAGTTGAGTCATAAAACATCTGCAAGAACACCTCCAAGCTCAGAAAGCACCAAGGACCCCACAGTTTCTCCTCCTCCTTTCATGACCATACACGAATACTGGCATCATTTTCCAATTGATGTTGTCTTTCAAAAATGACCCATATTAGCATGACAGTGATGTGGAGTCTTTCACAATTTATACCCATTTAGGTGTGTTGTGAGAACATGATCTTCCCGCTAAAGGAAGTAAAGATCCACTTTTGGTTGCGGTTTCCAATATAACCATGAAAGAGAAATGAGAGGTGCTATCATGCCATAAATCCCTGTCACCCAGAATGGGAAGATAAACCCTGTGGTACAGGCAGAAAAAAATTGGAGCAAGGATACAACTGGCAATTGCATTGCTCCTCCCTGGAAACAATAAACAAATATTGTGTTGGGCAGAAGGTTTTGCTAAAAAACATAATCCCTGATATGTTAATTTTAAGAACAGAAGAAACTTCTCATCATATTGGACCATATTGGACCATATTGTCCAATTTGTCTCAGATACATTAGTTAGTTAGGCAGTGCAACTTTTTCATTTGTCAGAACAGAATCTCCAAGCTTTATTTTGTTTTGGAAGATGTTCTGTTCTAGGCCTCCCCAAAAAGTCAGTTCTGAGTCCCAGCAAAACCTCTTTTATTACATTAATATGAATTTACAGCTTGGCAGATGGCTTGCAAACAGTCTTGCAAAGGTATGCAAATTAGTTCAGACTTTATCAATCCTGGAACGCTGCCCGGTAAATAGTTCCACACTCAGTGCTAACAGGGACGGGCTGAGTTATACAGACAAATCTGCACGAGGCTGGAATGAACAAACAAACGAATGAGCAAGTTGTTTCCTGCAAAAGCCCCCTCCCCTTTTGCTCCCCTTTTAATCCTGATGGGAGGGGCCATTCATCATCCACCTGTGGCCTTACTCCCATGTTGACCCTGAGTTATTTATTGTGCCTTCCTTTGGCAGCTCTGTGCATGCGCAAGCTGGGAACTGGTTCCAGAAGTTTCCCTGCCTCACTGCTATCCAAGCCTGAAGGCAGCTGAGGACTGCCAGCCTGCCCTGGCCCCATCTCTGCCTCTGACACAGAGCCCTCATCTGAGCCTTCCTCAGCCTCCAGAAATCACTTGGATTCTTCTCAAACCTCCTCACTACTGTCTAAATCTGCTGTCAGCTCCACCAGCCACCAGTGGGCCACAACAGAAGATAGGTTCCTGCTATTGACTAAACTTGGCTCAAATATCTACAAGATGAAATTAATATACTCACCTCTGGCTTCCCATGCACAGTCCTCTGGTCTTTTTCAAGTGAAAGGAAGAAAATCCACTGAACATCAGAAGTAAATATGTTTCTGTCTCTTGTTTTTCTTGAAAAAGTGAATGGGGTCACCTCTTTACCAGCATAGACCAACATTCTAAATGGTCCCAGCTTCTCCTTTTTATGCAATCCACTGTGTTTCATTCCAAAGTCTTTCAAAACCTAGTTATGGGACAGTTGGACATCTGTATGACCTTTTATTACTTTCATGGCAACTCTGATGGCACCAAGAGGTAGGTGGCTATTTTTGCAATCTCTGCCAAATGATAAACCTGAGATGTGATTCTGATTGTTACACATATTTTACTTCCTGGGGTTGATTCCAGGAGACCAATCTAGCTACAATTCGATCAATCTTTGGGGATAGCAGCATTCAAATTGAGCCAGAAGGTTCGAAGAAATTGTGAAATGTCATTGCACTAAGAGAGATTATTTGGATTATTCGAGAGGTTTTGTGGCATGTACAAAAATTACCTCTGCACCACACTTCTCTGTGTAGAAAACCTCAGTGAGCCAATTTGACACTTTGTGCAATTTTAAACCAGCACAAAGCTGAGCAGAAACTGGTCTTTGATCTGAATGTCAAAATAATTCCAGAGTTACGGGAAAGTTTCTGCAAGAAAGTCAGCCTGTCTCAATGATTGCCAGCTGGATTTTATGCCTTTGGATCCCTCAGCTTCAGTCTGAAGATCCTTTGGAAATCCCAAGGCATGGACGAATAACAGATTTTGGAAATCGGCTTTGTATGAGACTTCCAAACATCTCCAATCATTAAGAGGCAATGTAGGTTATAGCAGGATTGTGTGAGTTTCACCTTCATGGAGCTACCTGGGCCACGTTATCCTCAGAACATCTTGAAAAGAGCACACAGTGAATCTATCAACCCATGCAGCACTCTACATGTAAGTGAATGTCAAAAGTAAAACTATTCACATATTGCAATTAGGATTAGCAGCTGAGTCATGCCTTTAAACCTTAGAATCATAGGGATGGATGGGACCTTGGAGGTCTTCTAGTCTAATTCCCTGCCCAAGCCCTTGTATCATCCTGAGCAAATGGTTGTCCAATCTTTTCTTGAAAACCCATTTCTGAATTGTTCTGAGACTGTCAGGTACCATAATCAGGACCATAATTAAGTTCGAGTTAAGTTATAAACTAGAATAGAATAGAATAGAACAGAATAGAACAGAACAGAACAGAGTAGAATAGAATAGAATAGAATAGAATAGAATAGAATAGAATACCAAAGTTGGAAGGAACCTTGGAAGTCTTCTAGTCCAGAGATCTTCGAACTTGACAGCTTTAAAGACTTTTGGAATTCAACTCCCAAAAATCCTCCTCCAGTCAGGCTGGCTCAAGAATTCTGGAAGTTGAAGTCTACAAGTCTTAAACTCGCCAAGTTTGAAGACCCTCGTTCAAGTCCAACCTCCTGCTTAGGCAGGAAACCCTATACAATACCATTTCAGACAAATGGTTATCCAATCTCTTGAAAAGTTAATTTATTGCTCATGCCTATCAGTAAGAATCTTGTCAACTAAGGGTTGGCACTAAATTGGCAATAGATAAGAGTTAACAGAATTCAAAAGGGGTTGGATGCAGACTGCTTGTGGAAATGTAATGATTCTAGGTTGATTCCTCTCTTGACTCCATCATCCCCAGGTTCTGCCTGTTCTCCTCTACAAAGATTGTAGAAAAATACTTTTTTCAAGTCAAGAATATGGCCTCTTGTGTGGCTAAAGTTGTATAAGCATCATCTACCAAGGATTCATATTGTGGTTTAGTTTATGACATATATCTTCTGAGTTGAATAGTCATATTTCACTGCACCCAAAAGAGAAGTTCATGTATAAGTTCCTTATATGTGAGATATAATTGTAGAAGAAATGGAACTTTTGCATTCATAATCTTACTCTCATTTATTCCATCCTATCGATTTATATTTGCTCCCACTGTTACCTTTGTTTATTGTGATACCTAGATTCATGCAATTTTCTTCATAATGTTTTCAGAAATGTTTGGCCCTTCTTCCTAGAGTTGAAAGAGAGTGCTTAACCCTAAATCACCCCAGTTGGTTGAAGGAAAGACTAGAATGTGTGGTTTCCAGTTTCTAGTGTAGCATCTTTAACCAGTAGACTAAACTAGATCTTTATATAGAAAAATGGTACTTTTAAAATCCTATCCATTGTCAAATATTTTTCAGAGATCATTCTCTCTGGAAGACAAAGAACCACAGACTTTTTCAACATGCAAATTATTCTAAACTCAGAAAATTGAAAAATTATTTGATTCACCCCAATTTGTGTCCTTTTAGAAACACATGTATGCCATTTTGCTCTGGCAATGCTTTGGGTGAAAATTGTCCAAAATTTGCAAAGAACCAGACAAATTGAGTATGTTGACTTGCAAAAGGATGGCAAATCAACTCCCTGTTGCACAGCAGAGATATGGAAAGCAGAAGAAACACACACATATGTCTGTTTCCAATAGAAATTTGCTGCACTTACTAATGAAGAGAACATGACTTACAATAGGTTCTTCAGTTTGCCAAAATTCTGTCTTTCATCAACACTGTACATACTGTCCTAAAGCTGAAGATTTAGGGGCCTAGTTTGAAACACCTAATTTCTATGATACTGGGATGAAAAAGATCGACAAAATGTGGACTAACCCACAATTCGAAGACAATTTATTCATATGATAGAGAAGCAAAGTTCTCATTTCTACCATGTTTCCCCAAAAATAAGACCGGGTCTTATATCAATTTTTGCTCCAAAAGATGCATTGGGGCTTATTTTCAGGATAGGGCTTATATTTCAGGATAGAGCTTTGTGAAAAATCATGCTAGGACTTATTTTCCAGTTGGGTCTTATTTTCAGGGAAACAGGGTGTTGTCTCTTGAAAGATGAAACCAGATGTGATCTTAAAAATCCTGAGTGAGTGCAAGTTTTATATTATTTATATTAATTGATAAATACGTCAGAGAGTGTAAGAAGACAATAATGGCACTGAAGAAAAGTTTGTGTGTGACTCAGGGCTCATTTTAAAAGAATAGTATTTGGGAATGTGTGATAGTTTAATAAAGAACACAGTAACCCCTTCTGTGACTCAAATGCTGGCATCTGTCCCAAATATGAAATGACTTTTTTTTTCCATTGGTTGGTTGAAAGGATAAAATGTTGGGAGAACTTCATTCTGAATCATGCGATCAGGTCCAATGTACCAATCAGAACAGACTGATAGAAGGAAGGAAGGAAGGAAGGAAGGAAGGAAGGAAGGAAGGAAGGAAGGAAGGAAG
>BLBF01000022.1:14958502-14972968 GCA_015471245.1 Laticauda colubrina | reverse complement strand
GAAGGAAGGAAGGAAGGAAGGAAGGAAGGAAGGAAGGAAGGAAGGAAGGAAGGAAAGAAGGAAAGAAAGAAAGCTTGATTTCTTTAAATTACAGATTACAGGCAGGGTTCATGCATCCTCTCTGTGATTTTCCCTTTTCTAATTTAAACAATCACAGGTAATCCTCAAATTATGACCACGAATTGGGATTATAAATTTTGTTGCTGAGCAGGCAGTTGAGTCTTCTCCAAAGAAAGAAAGAAATGCCCCAAGTTCCAGTCCAGGCCATCTGGCTAGGCATGTTCCAACTCTACTGGGCCACTCTACGGGAAAAAGTTCAGCAAAATTTCAAGATCCTAGGCCTGACACCCCTTAGGAGAAATGGAGAGACCTCTTCATGAGGTCTGCTTAGCATTAGGACACCGTAGTCCCCAAGGGACAGCTAGATAATTCTTGCCGACCTCTGAGATGTCAGCTTCAATTACATCTCCTGGATGCCAGGTTGTGCATTATTTTCATGTTCTCCTCCCCCTGCACAGAACCAGAGGAATGCCCCCTCCGCCCCCCACGATGAAGGAGAAAGGGTCACCCAAAGGCTTCTACCCACAAAGTCCTGCTTATTGTCTGGTGTGGTACCTAGCTAGACTTTGACTGACTCATTGTCGGCCCTCAGGCTGAGTCAGAGTCTCAGTAGAGTTGGTATTCTTAGCGCTTTCCAGCATATCTGTACGGGTGTGTGCTTATGTCAGGGAAAATAGTGCACAGGGGGAATCTGAGGCAAGGAAGATGAGCTATTAAGCAAAACACACACACACACACACACTCAATGAGATCCTTAATGGAATTGCTAATGTGGCTTCTTCTAATAAGGTTTCTATTTTGGCTTAGTGTGATGTGCTCATTGGAAACGATGTCTCACTGCTGTCAGTTCCTCAAACGTGGCTTTTAAAACAACAACAATGAACACTAAAACATAAATACATCTAAGTGGGGGGCTGATTTCACTTGGGGTGGGGGAAGAATGGTAGTTATTACGTGTCCCAAAGGTGCTTTTTTTTCAGGAGGCAACTGGACTTGTTTTTTCTTTTGAAGACATTTCGCTGCTCATTCAACAAGCTTCTTCAGCTCTGACAGGATAGTGGGGGATGGAAGTATTGATATTCCTTGCAGACAGCTGGTCATTTGCATTCTTTAAGAGAGTCATTGAGGCCACTTGGTGGTGTAGCTGTGTCCTCAGTCCATACTCATTTGCACCATTCAGGTGATCCTGAGGACACAGAAAAACCTCCAAGTGGCTTCAATGACCCTCTAAAAGGATGCAAATGACCAGCTGTCTGCAATGAGTATCAATCCTTCCCTTCCCACCAACCAGTCAGAACTGAAGAAGCTTCTTGGATGAAAAGCAAAATGTCTTCAAAAGAAAAAACAAGAAAATCCAGTTGCCTCTTGAAAAAGCACCTTTGGGGCAACCATGAGCTGGAGGACTGAGAATCTCTACAGTCTTTTTACTTATTACATGATTTTGTCCTGAATAAGCTCAACCTAGGCATCATTATTATTATTTTTCCTAATTTTGTAGAAATAGTCCTGATCTCCCTTTATAGATTAGTTTTATGGTGTAGAAAATCTGCGCAAAACTTACCACAGATTAGAGCTGTAGAACAGTTGGGAGCGTAAGTCAAAATTGTGCCTAATTGTGCCTACAAATAAAGTTGTACTGATTCCAACAGTGTTAAAATGAAGAAGTGTGCTTTTGATACTTGGCATTACAACACTTTCATAGTTATGTTGTTTCCTCCTGACTTTGTCTTCAATGATGTTCTATTTATGGTAGATTTATTGGTTGTCTTGTTTTGTTTTTAATTTATTGAATATCACTAAGAGTTGCCTTGGCAATTGAGGTGCCCTTTAAATCAGTTAAATGCCTACAGTAGCTTCATGAATACATTTGAATATAGTTGAACTTTCATTTATCATGTATTTTTTTAGAACATTCCTGATTTTTATCTCTCTTTTTAGTCATTCTGTCAAGCAGAAAAATGTCAGAATTTGCAGCAATCCAATGAGTACACAAGTAAATAATTCAGCAGGATTCATTTATAGAAGAAACTTGTTTATATACAATAATATAAAACATGATGCATGTATACAATACCCATGCAGCTCTAGCAACATGGTAGCAAGTACAAGAACAAAAAGCAGAAGCAATCAGAACCACTAGAACCACAGAAGCTCTATATTTATACAGACCAGTTACCCTAAGCCCACGTCCAGTCTCCAAGCCATCTGGCATGACTCACAACAGGTGCTGTTTCTTAATTTCCAAATAGTTCCCATTGGCTGACTTGTTGTTATGTCTATCCCAGCTTATAATTTCTTATATACTGACAAAAAAGCAACTATAATAGTGGAAAAGAAACTTCATTCCACCCTGTGCCTGTTCAAACAAGATATCTCCCAAGTTCGAAAATCTTCTTCTTGTTAATTTAATTAATTAATTTAATTCAAAACGTGTTCCAAATTATATTCTATAAATACACAAGTTGTCTAATTTCTAGAGGAAGGAAGTGAGCTTTCTAACTATCGCTGGTTATTTTGGAGGTCTAGATTTTCTAAAGTGTGGGTGATGATAGGAAAATAGCAGAGCTGCTTTGGCTACTGGGCACAACATCCCTAAATAATTCATTAATGGAAATATTTCATTTTTTTCAAGGATGCCAAAATATAGGGCAGAAAAATTCCTTTCTTGTTTGCAAATGGCCACAGAAGTTTCTGCAGTGTTATTCAATGAGAACCCACCTTCAACAAAACATTATATTTTGTTAATAACCATGACTTACTCATACATCGGTGATTGGTCTGCTTCAACGTTAAAAATAATAATAATTTGGATCAGCCACAACTTGTAGAACGGTGGTGTCACATTTCTATTGTTTCATGCTCCATGTAAAGAATGACCTCCCAGATCCAGGAGTTTATTCTGAGGAATTGAATAATACAGATTGGACATAGCTCATAGTTTTGGACAGCAGAGTGATAATGATTACCTTAAACTCATGGGCCACCGTGTGGAATCCAGAGGTCTCAAATCGACTCCATATGTACCGACTATGCTTCTTGCTGCTTTGTGATGGCTCTTAACCACTGAAAATTATTTCCCATCCTAGCAGAAAACAGAGTTATGAACACCTGGAGAACAGAGGGTTCTATAGTGTGGTCGTGGGTCTTATACCACATCTCTCTCCTCCCATAATCAGCTCACTAGAAACTTTTGCCAATTTTCCACTTTATGAACCTTTGCATCTTATAGCTTCCTTCCCCACTCTCCTGCTTTCCTCTCTCCTCCCTCTCTGTCTCTCTCTTCCTCCCTCCCTCTCCCTCCCTCTGTCTGTCTCTGTCTGTCTTTGTCTGTCTGTCTTTGTCTCTCTCTGCCTGTCTCTCTCTTCTGTGTGTGTGTGTGTGTGTGTGTCCCTCCCTCCCCATCCCTCTCTCTGTCTCTTTCTGTCTGTCTTTGTCTCTCTGTTTCTCTGCCTGTTTCTTTCTCAGTCTCTCTCGATCACTCTCCGTCTCTGTCTCTCTGTCTGTCTCTCTGTATCTCTTCTCTGTCTCTTTCTTTCTCTCTCTCTCCCTCCCACTCTCTCTCTCTTTCCATAAATAGGAAAGTCAAAAGATATGAATAGCAGTGTTCCAATATTTGAAGGGATGACACAAAGAAGAGGAGGTCAACCTATTTTCTAAAGCAGCAGAAGACTGGACAAAAAGCAATGGATGGAAATTTATCAAGGAGAGAACCAACCTAAACTAAGGAGAAATTGAGGGATCCTTGATGCTCCCTGAGCTTGCTTGTTTTCTTGCAGATGTTTCATTGTCCAAACTAGATAACATCACCATGATGTTGCCCAGTTTGGGTAAGGAAACATCTGTTAAAAAAGCAAGCAAGCTCAGAGAGCACCAAGGACCCCTCATGTCAACCCTTGGCTACAAATATTCTCATTTATTAGCAAGGAGAAATTTCCTGACAGTGAGAACAATAAAATCAGTGGAATGACTTGCCGTCAGAAGTTGTGGGTGCTTCATCACTGGAGGCTTTTAAGAAGAGTCTGGGCATCCATTTGTCTGGAATGGTAGAGGGTTTCCTGCTTGAGCAGAGAGCTAGATTAGAAGATCTTTAAGGTTCATTAAATAGTCAATTCTGTTAATTAATTAAATATTCTGTTCTGTTAGTCAATCAATCAGTGGAACAGATTGCCTTCAGAAGTTGTGGACACTCCAACACTGGAGATTTTTAAGAGAAGAGTAGACAACCATTTCTCTGAAATGGTATAGCGCAGTGGTGGCTAACCTTTTTGGGGTCCTGTGCCAAAAACTGTGTGTGTGCTTGCATGCTTGTCCTCGCATGCCAGCACCCAGAAGGCAATACACCCCTCCCACATCTACGCATGTGTGCGCAATCCCCCAGCCTGGCCCCTTAACTGCCCTGTGCCCCACAGCTGATTTTTGCCCCCCAAAGGCTAGAGGAAGGCTTCTGCAGGCTTCTACAAGCTTTATAGGTTGAAATCTAGCAGTTTCATCACTTCCTGTTTTTCCAAAAATACTGCAAGTGACAAAACGGGGCTAGGTTTTGGTCTGCTGAGCCTGGAGAAGCCTTCCTCAAGCCTTTGGGAGGCTGAAAAAGGCCTCAAACTGGCCGAAAATCAGCTGTGAGACATGCACACATGCAGTGAGGTAAGTGTGCCTATAGCTCACGTGCCAGCACAAATGGCTCTGCATGTCACCTGTGGCACACATGACATAGGTTCGCCATCATGGATAAAGGGTTTCCTTCCCAAGCAGGAGGTTGGACTAGAACACTTCCAAGTTCCAAGCACTTCCAATGCTATTATTCTGTTATTAAATGTTGATGGTAAGGAACATAAATTATATCACAAACATGAGATAGGAAGACATGCCGCATGGTCATATATCTCTTCATTATAGAGAATGAACACCAGAGATGATATTCAGCAGGTTCTGACCAGTTCTGGAGATCCAGTAGAGGAACTTTTGAGTAGTTTGGAGAACCGGCAAATCCCACCTCTGACTGGTGCCTCTCCCATCTATTCTCTGCCTCCCATTGAGTCCCAGCTGATTGGCTGGGTCTTATTTTGCTGCCCTGCACAGGAGAACAGAGCTGGAAAGCAAGTTAGGGAGGTGGGAAGGGAATGGGATTTTGCAGTAACCTTCCCCCAGGAGTGGGTTGGGAATGGTGATTTTACAGTATCCTTCCTCTGCCATGCCCACCAAGCCACACCCACAGAACTGGTAGTAAAAAAAATTTGAATCCCCCCATTGATGAACACCTAGGAACATTCTGAGCATCAAAGAATAATTATTCCAATGTGCTGGAATAAGAGCATTGGAAAGAATAATTTTCTTTCCAATATGCCTCCTGAAGCTTCGTGCATCATTGTTATGATATGGATGAATCATCCATACTCCATCCTTATTTTAACTTTGGGGGGGGGAAAGGCTTTGTAAATGACTTTTGAACATGTTCTTGGTGTGTCTTGTAGGCGTTGGAACATTTAGCCTCTGGGATTTAGAAGCCAAAAATTTCAGGAAAAGATGAGCAATTGGATCTTGACTCTGAATCTTATGAATTCAAAGTAAGATTGTGGACAACAAAGATGAATATATGCTTCATTGCCATGTATCATTTACCTAAATGCAAATCCTTCTCTTGCTAAAAGAATATTGTGCACCACAGATTGGACACTACTGATTCGACTGATGAACACTTGGTAGGAAAATCTAATATCTACATTTGTAGGAGCATGGGAAAAAAAGGTTGATCAGGAGTTCTGGCTTTAGACCAAGAAAGAAACATGTAGAACTATGATTCCTTGCAACTGGTCACCATGAGCATTTCTTGGGTAGATTTCCTAGGAATTAAATCATCCTAGCAAAGTTTGAAGGCCATGTCTTGCTTTTGACATCCATCCATGCTTCATCAACTCAGCCCAGGATTCAACAGTGCCTTGAATAATTTGGGATTCTCCAGGTTCTGATTTAGAATTCAGGAACTTTGAGTGAATCCAAGTGTCAACATTCCAACTGATGAACCCAACTGAAACAAGCACAATTGAGATGTTCCAATCTCTAAATGCATGACTTTATTGAATACATCATTTCAGCACCCATGAAGACAAAACGAGATCTAGCTATTTCCTGCGCAAATCCTGCATAGCCTTTTCTCCAGTAATATTGTACTGCTAACAAGAGCATGCAAAGCATTTGGCAGACCAATTCTTGAATACAGCTCTTCTGTCTGGAACCTGCATTTCATATCACACATTAATGCAATCGAGAGTGTCAGAGATATTTCACGAGAAATATCCTCCACTTATGCCACCAGACTTGAAATTTTAGGCCTAGACAACTTAAAACTATGTCGCCTTCAGTCCGATCTAAGCGTGGTACATAAAATTATCCATTGCAATGTCCTACCCATCAATGACTACTTCAGCTTCAACACAACAATACACAAGCACACAATAGATACAAACTCAAGGTAAACTGCACCAAACTCAATTGCAGGAAATATGACTTCGGCAACAGAGTGGTTAGTGTCTGGAATACACTACCTGACTCTATAGTTTCTTCCCCAACCCCAAACTTTAATCTCAGACTGTCTACTGCTGACCTCACCCCATTCCTAAGAGGTCTGTAAGGGGGCATGCATAAGCACACCAACATGCCTACGTCCCTGTCCTAATGTTTCCTTTTATTCATATCCATTTCATGTATTCATAATCATGTTTATGCTTATATCTGTTATCTAATATATGCTTAACAAATAAAAATAAATAAATAATTTTTAAAAATTCCACATAATTAAAATATAGGATTTTTCCTCCCCCTGTAAGAACAGGTCGTACGGTCCAATTGAGTGTCTTTGTATTGTTATGAGAAAAAAGTCTTTGACTCTGGCAAACACCTGTTGAAGTGTCCTTGGCTCTCACAGCTCAGCTTCTTGACATCTGGAGCACACATTCCATCTCAATCCTTCCCTCCCCCCTGGTTTCTTGGCAAGCTGAGAAGTGACAATGATTGTGACAGCAAAACATGACCTTGACACCAAGATTCAAATAGAAATTAAGTACTTAGAGCAAAGTCACTATTTTTTTCTCCAGATTTAGATATGACTCCTTAGGGCAGGGGCCTTCAAACTTGACAGCTTTAAGACTTGTGGACTTCAACTCCCAGAATTCTTCCTCCAGTCATGTTAGCTCAGGAATTCTGGGAGTTGAAGTCCACAAGTCTTAAAGCTGTCAAGTTTGAATACTTTTGCCTTAGGGAAAAGTAATGTGAAAATGTCTTCTTTTCTGTGTGTCTTTTATTCTCCTATATTAGTAGAAAATTGTGTCTACCACAGCTAACAGGATTTCATACTTCAGGTGCTTTCCTCTGAGCTGTATCAGTCCATTCATATAGTGATATTTTACTTTGAACTTAATACAAGAATTCTCCAGGGAAGTGTACAGGATCACTACTTACCTTAGCACCATGTAACTTAATTGGATATTGAGAAACCTATACTTTCTAAGCCTTTTCTCCTCTTTAAAATAATTCTGTGCAAAACCTATCCGATTTTTTTCAGACTAATTTATGCTTTTTTAAAATTCACTTCTGACAATACAAGAGATCATTTTTCCTTCCCAGAGATTGGGTGCAAATTAGCCAGACTGTAGTCCATATTTGGGTCTGAAGAATTAGATTCCACATTGAGTGGCTTCTGGTAGTTTGGAAAACAAAGCACAGAATCATTTGAAGAACTGATAAATTAAAACCCTACTCCATTCTAGTATTGATGATGTTACCCAATTGGGTAATATAACATTTGCAAGAAAATAACCAAGGTTAGAGAACATTAAGGACCCCCATCCCAGAAACGACACCAACCCAAGGATCCTCCTCCTCCTCCTCTTCCTCCTCCTTGCACACCCCATTCCCTTCTAGCACTGATGATGTTACCTAGCTGGGTAATGAAACATCTTCAGGACAACAACCAAGCTCAGAGAGCACCAAAAGCTACACATTTCTCCTCTTCTTTCCTCCCTCCTCCCTTTTCCTCCTCCACTGTACAAACCACACTATCTTCTAGCACTGATGATGTTCCCTAGTTGGGTCATGAAATGTCTGCAAGAAAACATCCAAACTCAGACATCAGCAAGGTCCCCACAGTTCAATCCTGAGCTAGAAATATACTCTTTCATTGGTGTATATGTATACCTGTATTTTCACACTGCCAACACTACCTCTGTTGCTTTGATTTAAAAAAAGACAGTTGGCACCATCCTTATTTCCATTATCTCCTCTCCATCAAGCCCAGTGCCATCAGCTCAGCAATGACATCAATTGGGATATGTGCTTTAAAACAAAAACTAAAATTTGTCCCAGCTGCAAGTCTCTGCTGCTGTTGCCAAGACCCCTCATTGTGGAAATGAGGGAAAGCAGGAATCACAGTCCCAAAGGTGATTGAAATCAACTCCAAAGTTTCCATTCAAATGACTTACATCTACAGATGTGTTTTTCCCTGCAACCTGATTTATTTTCAGGAATAAGTCAAAGTACATTCAGTGATGGAATTGTATACTATCTGAGACTCATACTGAAGTGTGGTGAACTTGCTGGAGATAGACCTTTCCTTCAATTGAAGACTCAGCAAGATGAGCTCCAAAGGTACTGCTTCAAAAGGCAGTTGGACTTTGTTTTTCCTTGAAGGCATTTTACTTCTCATCCTTCAGTTCTGATTGAATGGTGAAGGGTGGAAGGATTTATATTCCTTACAGTCTTCTGCAAGCAGAGATATGACACTTCCTATCTCCTGTTTACAACAGTCCTTCCAGCAGTTCCAAGAAGGCTCCACTTTCACAAATGAGAAAAGCTTTGTTGATAGGTGCACATTCCACACTTCCTTTATTCAGCCAAGGTTTAAAAAAAAACAACCAGGAATGAGCTCTGAACCTTTATCCTGTAACAAACTCCTTTCAGCAGTTCCAAGAAGGTTCCACACCCATTTGCATTGTTCAGGTGACCCTGAGGGCACAAGTAAAATTCCAAATGGTGTCAACGACTCTCAGAGAGAGTGCTAATGACCAGATGACTTCAAGGCATATCAATCCTTCCATTCTCCACCACTGAGTCAGAACTGAAGAAGGTTCCTGGATGAGAAGTAAAACGCCTTCAAGAAAAACCAGAAAATCCAGTTGTCTATTGAAAAAGCACATTTGGGTCAACCATGACCTGGATGATTGAGAATCTCCATAAACCAGGGCTCTCCAAACTTGACAACTTTAAGATTTGTGGATTTCAACTCCCAGCTATGCTGGCTGGACAAATCTGGAAGTTGAAGTCCACAGGTCTTAAAATTGCCAGGTTTCTAGATCTCTGCCATAGACATTCAGCAAGATGTGATTTCAGTTGGAAAGCTATGGAGATTGTCAGTCATCCAGGTCATAGTTACCCCAAAAGGTGCTTTTTCAAGAGGCAACTGGACTTATCTGGTTTTTATTTGAAGACATTTCATTTCTCATCCAAGAAGTTTCTTCTGCTCTGACTGGATGGTGGGGGAATGGAAGGATTTATACTCCTTCAAAGAAAAAACTGAAAGTCCAGTTGAAAAGGCACCTTTGGGAAAGTCTGATGTGTTTTAAACCTTTAGTATCATTTGCCAAAGGACAGGGAGGTGCCCTCAACATAACTCTCCACTGAAGTTAATGGTTATCCTCTTGTTGAAAGACACATTTTCCTTCTCCCAAACTATTTTGCTTTGTCGTTATCCAGGTAGTTCTGCATCCTGGATCTTTTCATATCAGCTGGAACTTGGCACTTGACTGGTTGAAGTGTTGTCTTCAAATCCTAAAATGAAATCTCCCTAGATCTAAGCTCATATCAGGTGACCACATGGACTCACCCATGTTGTTGGGGGTTTTTTGGCAGAAAAAAAAAGAAGAGTTTTCCATTGGCTTCATCCAATAATTTGTTTTCCCCTTTCTCTTCTACTCTGAATGCTTCATACCAAGAACCCTCAGCTCCCTAGACACATAACTCTTTTATTCAGAAATAAGGTCATTTGGCAGAAGGCTCATAGATACACCCCTCAGACAAGCATTATGCCATAAACACCCAGACATGTGATGATCCAAAGGGACGTGGCACAAGGGCAACACAATCAAATAAGCAAGAAGAGTCCTTTTAATACCGCCAACTTTGCCCCCAGTGTCCAGGTTACCTTCATCTGGAGAAAAAACTCTCCCAGGAACAGCCTTTAAGTGGAAGAAATTCAGTCCAAAAACAAGATACATGCAAATTGTAAATAAAAATCCACACAAACCACACTGCAATAATTAACTTGACAGGGCAGGAGAAGGAATTGCAGACTTGAAAGGCCAGCAAACACACATAGTTGGGAAGATGCCAGGAACCCAGATAAGCCTCCATGATACCACATAATTCATGATTTGCTCCCAAAAACTTTGCTGTGAGCAGCTTCCCTTTTTAAACACTGTGTTTTCAGCTGCAGCTAATGAAGGAAATCAGGGCCCTGTCCTCCCCTGTAAGCCACTCAACTCACGTTGCTCCCTTCTCTGTTCCTCCCTGTGTGCCCTAGGATGAAGATGGGGTGGACCTGGATTTTCCTCTGAATTCCCTCTCCCTTGCTCTACCTCTCTCCTGCTCTGCCCTTTGCCCTTTCCCAGTTTCTTCCACAGCCAATGGAGCCACATTCCCACTCCGTGTCAGGTGCTCAGCCTCCCCCTCTGAATCAGATTCTGACAGGGGCATAACACAGATGATTTGCCATTCATTGTGAGAAGTCAGCATCTGTGCTGGAGAAGTTTCAAGTCCTGCTATCTTTATTCATCCATGAACTTGGCAATCTGGATGGTGGATTAGCTAAACATGTTTCAATAATGGTCCTTTCTGTCTGGGAATCTCCTGGTTGTTGGCTTGCCAAATTCATCCCTCAGACAGTAGCTCAGCCTTGGAATTTCTGGAAGTCTCTATCCAAGTCCAAACAGATAAAAGAAACCCACCCATAAAAACCTTTTGGAAAGATGATTAAGAACTCAGTGTTTTCAAATCTGTGTTGCTAAGGCAACCTTTGTGGAATGTATTATTTTCCCCATGTTGTCAATGAAAAATTTTCTTTCATGCATATCCCAAAGTTGCACAAGGATGAACTCCTACTGACATCCACAGGATCTGGAAAAGATCAGGCCAGCAACAAATTGTCCATGAATAATTTTCCCAATCAAATCAAAACAAAACAAAATCCTCCAATTAGCATCTGTTTTTTCCCCATTTCTATTTGAGACAAGATAAAGATTTCCCTCTCTGGTTCGATATTACTTTCTTTATGGTGCCATTCAAAGAAAAACAGGTGGTTACCTTGATAATAAAAAGTATCCACTGTAATCCCTTTAAAACAAATTGCTTTTTGAGCATCGTGGTGGCCTAGTGGTGAAAGATGCTCACCTCCCACATGTAAGGTTGAGAGTTCAATCCTAGTTAGTGGCAGTTATTTCTGTCCGAGGATGCAAAGAGAAAATATTTGTTATGAAGATATTGGTGTGATATAGGTGTGAGGTGGGTTGAGCTGAGAGAGGATGACCAGCCCAAAGTCATCTGGCTTTCATGTCTAAGGCACGAGCAGAACTCACCATCTCCTGGTGTTTGGCCCAAAGTCATCCAGGCGGCTTTCATACTTAAGGCCACCATCTCCTGGTGATTGGCCCAAAGTCAACCAGGTGGCTTTCATACCTAAGGCAGGACTAGAACTCACCATCTCCTGGTGATTGACCCAAAGTTACCTAGTCAGCTTTCATGCCTAAGGTGGGACTAGAATTCACCACCTCCTGATGATTGAACCAAAGTCACCCAGTCAGCTTTCATGGCTAAAGCAGGATTAGAACTCATGGCCTCCTGCTTTCTAATCTGATGCCTTAATGACTAGACCAAGCTGGCTCCCAATTTAATTTGCATATTCATTTTTATACCAATTATGCAAATAGCTTGGGGAAAAAAACAGAGTTTTTGGGAAACAGGGTAGTGATTCATTCCTCCTCTATCACAGCTTTCGGGCTGATGGTTTTTAGAATATATATAATTTTGGTGTAGATTTTTTTTCTCCCTCACTGTTGTAGACTGGAGTTGTGTATTTCTGGCAGAAGATGGAATTCAGTATGCTAACAGATGCGGGCTTGCATTGCGCTGCTATCTGGGAACAATGAAGGAATCATGTTCTGTATTAATTTAGCAGCTGTTGGGTGTTTTTCAAATTAGGTAGTTTTAAATAAGAGATGCCAAACAGAGACTGCAGATGAAGGAATAAAATATTAAGCCCATAAAATGACTGCTTTACTATTTAGTCACATGAATGAAGCAGCCATCTCCAAAACATGAAAACAACTACATCCTCCAGTGTGTTGAAGGCTTTCACCCAAGGGTATGATTCTACCGGTTTGGACTGGTTTGAGAGAACCGGATGTTAAGTTTTTCTCTGGTTCGCTGAACCAGTATTTCAACTGACCAGCTGGCCCTGCCCACCCCACTTCTCCCTTCTCAGGAGTCTCCACATGATGCAGGTAAGAGCAAGGTGTGCGTGGAGGCTCTGGGAGGGGGAAAAATGGGCCTTCTGGATGTCTGGAAACTGGCTTGTTTCCAGGTTCCAGAGGGCCTCCAGAGCCCAGGGGAGGCCGTTTTTGTTCTCCCAGAGGCCTGAGGGAAGCCTCCGGACCATTGGGAAGGTGAAAAACGGCCCTCTCAGAAATTTTGGTGGGCCATGCCCACCCAACAACCGGGCAGCGAACTGGCTGCTGGGATTTTTGAATCCCACCCCTGCTTTCACCCCTTTCAGTGTGCACATGTGTTCCTGGATAATGCTTTTCTTAGGATGATTGCTGAAGTTGTGCGCCTGCAAACACTCACACACACAAATACACATACACACACACAGAGCCGTAGATGGCTTTAGTGTGGCATTAAAGCAGCTGTGCCAGAGGTTTAGAGGACACAGATGCTTTCACACTTCAAAATAGTGTGCTTGGGTTGTGCTAATACATTTTTGCAAAGTACCCCTTTCTCAGCTTTGCACAGACATAGATAAATAGAAAAGGAAAAAAGGGTCATTTTTACTGGCAGGTTAGGTAAACTGGAAGCTCCCCAGGTAGGATATATGTAGCTCTTGCTACCCTGAATTCTACATCTCTAAGAGGAGGGTGAAACGGTCTTAAAAATGAAAATGAAATATTTGAGCAGTATTTTATCCTTCCTTCCTCCTTCTCCTTGTCTTCCTTCTTTCCTCCCTTCTTTCCACCCTTCCTTCCTTCTTTCTTCCTTCCTTCCTTCTTTCCTTCCTTCCAACCATCTTTCCACCTTCTCTTTGTCTTCCTTCCTTCCCTCCCTCCCTCCCTTCCTTCCTTTCCAAATGACTACCATCTGTGCTATAAATCTGCCACCTTTAAGCTGTCCAAATTCTATGCTTCAAGCACACTGGCAAATCCAGTCTAATCCATGTACCTATCTAAGTAGCAATTTAAGAATTCCAAGTTCTTTGTTTACCATTCTTCAGTAGCCATCCTGTTGTCCAATTTCCCTCCTACACATTAGACTTTCATTTCTGTAATCCCTGGAGAACAAGGTCAATTAAATCTAACACTTCTGAGTGTTTAGAAAATATTTAGAAAAGATTCTGTAGAACATCTCAAGAAGGTTGCTTTTGATTTTGATAGCCTTAGCTTTTATTCCCTCAACTTTTTTTGTTGCACATTATTCTTCCTTAGAATCTTTTCTTTCAAGAGTTTCCCAGGGGCAAATTTATAGCTTCTCATATCCTGGATTTACGTGTACAAATTATGTAAACCTAAAATAAGACAGCCAGCTGAATCATTAAGACACTAAGCCAGGAAATCAAATTAACCAGCCACATTCATTAGGAACTCTGCATCCTCGTCCACAAATAAAACAGACCCAACAGATGTTAGCTGCTTAAATGCTTTAGCTTCATCATCTGGTGACATAATGGTGAGATAAGAATCAGGCACACAATAAAGTGTGTTCAGGTCCTGGGTGAATAGAGCAGGGTGAAGAGACCAGAAGTCTAGGATGATGACAGCTTGCTTTTAAAAAAGATTTTAGTGGGGCATATAGAAAATTATTCAACAGAGTAAGTTGTCTAATTTAGGGAAGGAGAAAGTCGGGGAAGGAAAGGGAAGGAAAGGGGAAAAAAGGAAAGGAAAGGAAAAAGGAAAGGGAAAGGAAAAGGAAAAGAAAAGGGAAGGAAAAGGAAAGGAAAAGGAAAGGAAAAGGAAAGGAAAAGGAAAGGAAAAGGAAATGAAAGATTGAACAATGGGCAAGAAGGAGGGAAGGAAGGAAAGGAAAGGAAAGGGAAGGGAATGGGAAAGGAAAGGAAAAAGGAAAGGAAAAAGGAAAGGAAAAGGAAAGGAA
>BLBF01000022.1:14930865-14944319 GCA_015471245.1 Laticauda colubrina | reverse complement strand
CTCCTCCTCCTCCTCCTCGTCCTCCTCCTCCTCGTCCTCCTCCTCCTACCCTCCCTTCAGCTTGGGACACAACCCAAAAAGTGTAAAAACCCCACTTTGTGGTGAACACCACTATTTAGTATATTTCTCCTATCCTGAAGTTCAATATGACATATATGGAAGACTTCCTGTCTAGAGACTAATTCACTCATTCAAGATCCTGCTGTCATGTTTATTCTGTTATTTGTAGTGAATGCCTACACTTTAAAATACTAGGTTTTTTTCCTTCACTTTTCAACTCCACGCCAGAATGCTTTATTATCTTTATGTCAGTGGTCTCCATATTGATGTCATCCAGATGTGTTTGAACTGCTGCTCTCCAAGATTCTTGCCCAGCATGGTCTCTGGCCATGATAGGAAGCATCATGTTGGGGGAAAAACAATATCCCAAAGTTTTTATTTGTTTGCAATCTCCATTTCCCATTTCCCCTTTTTCTGGTGCTTTGGCTGTCAAAAGAGGAGCACAAATTGTCACCTCTGCTCTTCTAGGGGAATATTTATAAAATCCTGGGGGAAAGGCAGTTGTGAAGACGATAGTTGTTTTTCTCATGCTGGGCTCAAGCCATGGTTTCTTATAGCCATAGTTTGAGCAAAATGTCCTAGTAGTTTGGCTCATACACTGCTAAGCCATATTCCAGTGTGAGACTTAAATTGGTTGAAATATCCAAGTATCTGATACAAATATGGAAGCCACTTCTTCTTTTTTCAAAGTAAATTTTTATTAGTCACATTTCAAACTAAAACACCATATTTATACTCATTACAGCATTCAGATTATAGTATTCACTCATATTGACATAATTGTTACTGTTCTATATGTTATATAGTATTTTTTTACTTTTAACTTATAGTTACTTACATATTTCTCTCTCTCCCCCTCCCTCCTTCCCTTCTTTTTTCCTTCGTTCACTGTTCTTCCTTCCTTTTCCCCACTGTCCTTCCTTTTCCTCACTATCCTTCCTTCCTTCCTTTCTTCTTTCTTTCCTTCTTTTCCTCCTCATGAAATCCTTAAAGAATGGTACTTCATACCATTAGTCCAAAGGCTTCATTCCTTATTTGTAAAATGATAAATATGTGATGGTAAAACTCTGAAATATGTCTGCTTCTACTTGTATATTAACTGATGTTCCAAATCTGGCAAGCAGATTCTAGCTGAATGTAAACTATGTGATGCAGAAAATTCCTGTCAAAAGAAGATTATTTTACTAGCAGGACCATGATAAATGAGGATAATTGTTCTATTGGAAACAGAGTTCCCTCACATTCTCCTCTCACCTTTCTTTATAATTGAAGCCAAGGATACATTCTTGAAGGCTTTTCCAAGCCCAAACCTCTCTAAACAGCCATCAGAATTCACAATTTAAAACATCTTGATGAGTTAATGAAAGTTCTGGTTTCCTTATCCAGTTAAATTAGGTAGAGATAGAATGCTTTCTGAACCTCTTCTGCAAGATAGATTCTTCCTCAGAAAACTGTTCCTTCTAGAAAATTCTCTTTTCTTGCAAGATAGCCAATATTGTGAGACTAAGACCAGGCCCACCCCTTCTTCATCCTAGAGCATGCAGGCAGGATTGGAGAAGAGAGCAATGTGGGTTGCATAGTTTATGGGGGAGGAAAGAGTCCTAATTCCCTTCATCAGCCACAGCTGGGAATGAGAGTTTAAAAGACATGCAAACTGAAAGCGGCAGCTGCTGGGAACAAACTTGAATTTATCTTGTGATGACTTGGGAACTATGTTCTTGATGCCCTCCCAACCGTTTTGAATTATTGCTGTGCCTTCATGCCTGGAATTCCTTCTCCTGCCCTGCCGAACGAAGTACCTCATTTTGCCTTGATTGGACTTATAGTTACAGTTTTTGTTGACCATGTTTTGGACTTGATTCTCTGGACTTGAAGCTCTTCCTGGGAGAGTTTTCCTCCAGCCAGAAGGTAACCAGGACACTGGGGGCAAAGTTGGAGCTAATAAAGGGACTCCTATTGATTATATGACTATGTTGCCCTTGAGCCATGCCCCTTTGGGTCATCACACCTCTCTAGATGTCCTTAACTTGTAAATAATGAACTAATGTCTCTCCATGTCTTCATTCATGATGTAGGTTACTCTGCTCCATGGTTTATGTGCCATAGACATGTGTTCAATTTTAAGACTTTTCTGGAACGTTACCTTATTTTGTGAACTGGATGCTGGGGTAGAAAACTGAGTTGAAAGCTTTCTTAAAACTTCAACCCATCATGGACACCAAACAGGTTTTTTTCTTAATAATATTGTTCATCACACAGCCAGATGTTAAGACTGGGTTTGGCATTTTGGTCCATCTATTGAGTCCTTCCCAAGGACCTGGGATAGACAGATGTGGATGTCCGATGGTGTTTGAGATATCTTCATTGCAGGATGTAAGCTGTTCCAAGGAAAGTTGCCTTTTGCAATTGGCAGGTGGTGAATTTGTCAATGCTGATAGTGTTCAAACAATGCTACAATATTATTAAGGTTTGTTGTACAGTCAGCCAGATGTTCACACTGGTTTTAGCATTTTCATCTATGAATTGAGTCCTTCCCAGGGTCCTGGAATAGGTAGCTGTGGATGTTTGATGATGTTATAGGTATCTGTCACAAAATATAAGCTGTTCCAAATAAAGCTGCCTTTTGGAATTGACTGATGGGGATTTTGTCAGTTCCAATGGTGTTCAAGTGATGCTCCAGATATTTTGGGCTTGCATCCATGTACTATTATTAGTACTACTCTTTCTTTCTTTCTTTTCTTTTTTTCTTTTTTTTTCTTTTTTTTCTTTCTTTCTTTCCTTTCTTTTTATTTCTTTCTTTCTCACTTTCTCACTCTTTCTTTCTCTTTCTTTCTTTCTCTCTTTCTTTTTTCTTTCTTACTCTTTCTCTTTTTTGTTTCCTTCTTCTTTTTTTCTCTCTCTCTCTTTCTTTTCTTTTCTTTCTTTTTCTTTCTTTTTCTTCCTTCCTTACTCTTTCTTTCTTTCTTTCTTTCTTTCTTTCTTTCTTTCTTTCTTCCTTCCTTCCTTCCTTCCTTCCTTTCCTTCCTTCCTTCCTTCCTTCCTTCCTTCCTTCCTTCCTTCCTTCCTTCCTTCCTTCCTTCCTTCCTTCCTTTCTTCTTTTTCTTCTTTCATATAGCTTATTATGTTTTCTAATTGACAACACCTCTACAGCAACCATTCCATGAATGAGCATAGGCCGGCCCCTTTGTGACTATCCTCAGGCAATGCTAGAAAAATAAATTTGCAAACTGCCCACCAATGGTTGGTTAGCCTTGGCTTCAAGCCCTCGCAGTACTGAAGGAATAAAGTTTTTTGGTGGAAGCAATTCTAGCATTATAGATTCCTTCGAGGAAGGCTGGGAAATAAAAAAACGAGGCATAACTAAAATATCCCAAAAGGAAATTAAAAAGAAAACTATTATACTATATTTTTTATGCTTAAGTTTTTTTGCGCAAGCTGCTGTTGGTATTAGTTTACATACAATAATTGGCTTTCTACCGAAAATAGGGTTATGTTTCATACTAATCAATTTCTCAGTTGTGTTTTGGATCCCTTTCTATGAACTCACAGAGGCATGAATACAGTTCCATTGGAAGAATGTCAGATTTTATTTGAAGTAGAAAATACAGATATCTTACATTAGTAAGATTGAGATCATTTGCAGAACTGAGGTGGGTAGAGAAACCCCAAAGCTTTTGTTGGAAGTGAAGTAGGAGGAAAAGCTAGAATGGCTAATCAGACGGTTAATATGATTCAAACAAGGTCAGCTGGAATTGGATGCTATAAAATTCAAGTTAGTGGAACAGTCAGAATTCTGCTTTAGGATAACAGTAGCCAGGAATACATGGTTTTACTATGGAAAAAGTAAGGGTATTTTTTTAAAAATTAAACCTTCACAGGCTGTGAAATTCTGGATGGTAATTATGTGTGCATTTCTTAACATTTTTCTACATCCAGTATTTATAGAAATAACATAAAAATGAAACAATAATAATATCTCTGTGTGTGTTTGTGTGTGTGTGTGTGTATGAGAGTGAGAGAGACAGAGAGAGGGAGAAAAGAAAAAGAACAAGAAAGAAAGAAAGAAAAAGAGAAAGAAAGAGAATGTGTGAGAGAGAGAAAGAAAGAGAAAGAAAAAAGAAAGAGAAATGGAAAAAGAAAGAAAAAGCAAGAGAAAGAGACAGAGAGAGGAAGAGAAAGAGAAAAAGAAAAAAGAAGGAAAAAGAAAATAGGAAAGAGAAAGAGAGAAAGAAAGAGAGAGAGAGAGATCATCTATGTAATATTTTTATTGTTTTTCTTTCTTTTAGATTTTTTATATTGTTTTGTTTTCCTTTTCTTTCTTTTTCTTCTCTATTTAATTAAATATTCAAAGGGGAACAATAAGAAAGAAAGAAAAATAGAAATGTGGCCATTATTCAAATGTCAATCGCCACCCTGTATATATTCCTAGCATGAGGGATCATATCAGAGATGGTATTCAAGCAGGTTCTGACCAGTGCTGGAGAATCAAGAGCGGAAATTTTGAGTAGTTTGGAAAACTGGCAAATCCCATATCTGACTGGCCCCGCCCCTCTCTATTCTCCGCCTCCCATTGAGTCCCAGCTGATCAGCTGGGTCTTCTTTTGTTGCCCTGCACAGGAGAATGGAGCTGGAAATCAGGTTAGTAGGATGGGGAGGGAAGGGGGATTTTGCAGTAACTTTCCCCTGCCACACTCCCCAAGCCACACCCACAGAATCGGTAGTAAATTTTTTTGAATCCCACCACTGGTTTGTATGGACAACTTTGCTCCAAAAGACACACAATTTTGTATTTTGCAGGCTTCGGCTAGGTTGCTTCTGTAGAAATGCTGACCCTTTGTTGGGGTTTGTGTCTGCATTTAAATACACCAGAAAGCCAAAACTCACAAAGTGTCTATGATTCTTTCCTTTCCTTTTTTTTTTTTTTTTTAAGAGTATTATCTCTGCTGAAGTATATAATGCTTCTCTTTAAGCTTGCTGTGTTCTGGTGATTTTGAGGATTGCTCTGAACTTATCGTTTGATCTAGTTTGTTTTTCTTGGTTGCTTTTAAAAGCAAGATCTTCTTAAGGCAGCTTATAGTAGCTAAAAACTGCAGAATTTTAATGATTGTAGTCAATGTCTGGAGATCCTGGTGATAGGTAGACAGAAGCCATGGGTGATCCACCACTGGAGGCTTTTAAGAAGAGACTGGACAGCCATTTGTCTGGAATTGTATAGGGTCTCCTGCTTGAGCAAATGGCTGGACTAGAAGACCCCCCAAGGTCCTTCCAACTCGGTTATTCTTTATCTTCTATGAGTTTGGTTCATCTAATCCAGCGATGCCAACCCTGACTGGCAGATCTCTCCAAGATGTCTCGGACAGTAGATTTTTCAGCCCAACCTGGAAATATCAGACCCTGCAAATGAACATTTCTATGGAAATTTGACTAAATATATATTTTTATCAGTGATAAAATGGCTTGCTCGAAATCCCATTATGTACAATGGGGGCTGTACATCAGACACAGTTAATTTGGCTGTCACCGTTGAAATAATAGACTTCCAGAGAGCTTTTCTTTTCTTTTTGGGTGGGAGACAATCATGACTGCCAGATGACACTCTGGAGGCATCCTTTGTTCTCCCAATTTCCTTGAGAATAAGGGCATGTCATCTTGTCTCTTCGCTCCCAAAACATTTCTGTAAAATCACTTGGATAATCTGGGCATGGGAAATCAGCAGTTAACTAATATATCTATATCTATATCATCTCTATCTCTATCTATCTATCTATCTATCTATCTATCTATCTATCTATCTATCTATCTATCATCTATCTATCATCTATCTATAAAATCTATAGTCATGATGTACTCACTCTGCTTCAGAAAAGTGCTTAGACTTTTCCAATACTTTTTTAGGGTTATTTATTTATGTATTTCTTTTATTTATTTTGTCCAGCATGTACTAGATAACAGATATAATGAGAACATGATTATGATTACAGGAAATGGATACGAATAAAAAGGGGACATTAGGACAGGGACAGTAGACACATTGGTGCGCTTGTGCATGTCCCCTACAGATGTCTTAGGGAAGGGGTGAGGTCAATAGTAGACAGTCTAAGATTAAAGTTTTTGTGGTGTTGGGGAAGAAACCACAGAGTCAGTTAGAGTATTCCACATTGACTCAGCAACTCTGTTGAGTCAGCAACTCTGTTGCTGAAGTCATATTTTCTGAAATCAAGTTTGGAGCAGTTTACCTTGAGTTTAGACATGATCATTAATATGTCTTCTAACCTTAAGGTTAGAAGAGATGTAAATAATCATGTCCCTTCACATCACTGTGTCAAGTGGAGGACTGGGTAGAAGAATAACAGGATAACAGAGTCCTAAGGGACCTTGAAGGTCTTCTAGTCCAACCCCCTGCTCAGGCAGGAGACCTTATATCATTTCAGACAAAGCATTGTCCAATTGCTTCTTTAAAACCTCCAGTAATGAAGCATCCACAACTTCTGCAGGCAACTTGTTCCACTGATTATTTTTTCTAACTGTCAGAGAAGGAAGGTTTAACTCCACTTTCCACAACCTACTTAACATAAGGCTTTGAGAATCTGGCAAGAGGTAATTAAAGGGCTAAGAGAATTACAGAATAACGAAGTTGGAAGGATCCTTGGAGATCTTCTAGTCCAATCCCCTCCCCCCACCAATGGCTACCCAGTTTCTTCTTGAGAACTTCCAGTGATGGAGCATTGTTCCACTGGTTAATTATTCTAACTGTTAGAAAATTTCTCCTTAGTTTTAAGTTGCTTCTCTCCTTGATGAGTTTTCATCCGTTGCTTCTTGTCCTGCCTTCAGGTGCTTTGGAGAATAGCTTGACTCCTTCCTTCTTTGTGGCAGCCCCTGAGATATTGGAAGACTGCTATCATGTTTCCACTAGTCCTTCTTTTCATTAGACTAGACATACCCAGTGATGGGATACAATTTTTTTACTAACAGTTATGTGGGCGTGGCTTGGCTTGCTGGGCATGGCTTGGTGGACATGGCAGGGGAAGGTTATTGCAAAATCTCCATTCCCTCCCCACCCCACTAGCCTGCTTTCCAGCTCCGTTCTCCTGTGCAGTACAACCAAAGGAGACCCAGCCAATCAGCTGGGACTTGGGAGGCGGACAATAGATGGGGTTGGTGGGACTAGTCAGAGGTAGGATTGGCTGGTTCTCTGAACTACTCAAACTTTCTGCTACCAGTTCTGCAGAACTGGTCAGAACCTGCTGAACACCACTTCTGACCTAATTCCAGCAACTGTTCTTTATATGTTTTAGCCTCCAGACCCCTAATCATCTTTGTGGCTCTTCTCTACATTCTTTCTAGACTCTCAACATTTTTTTCTTAATATATATATACATGGATGTCTCAATCTTGCACTTTGGAACTACTTAGACATCATGGTTTTACAGAATAACACAATTAGAAGGGACTTTGGAGGTCTTCTAGTCCAACCCCTTGCTCAAGGAGGGGACCCTATGCCATTCTGGAGAAATGACTGTCCAATCTCTTCTTGAAAACCTCCAGTGATTGGAACATTCACATCCTCTGGAGGCAAACGTTGTTTAGGAGAAGGATGGAAAGAAAGTCTGGAATGATTTTGTTTTGATATCAAGAGATGTAAAGGTTTATAAAACTCATGACTCCTTTGAGGCAAGCTTTAGAGTTCATTCCAAGCCCAAACATGGGAAATAAAATCAGCCATGTATGAGACTTTCAAGAGAAGTAAAAACAGGAATGGCTAGCCTTTACAGCCAATAATAAGAAAAGAAAACTCAACCTTAAACTTTGCTATTGAAATTCAGCATTAGATATCATTAAAGGGGAATATTTAAATGGGGAATCCATGCTACAATTAAATCCTGTTGGAAATGTTCCCAGTTTCCTGTTGCTTAAATCACAAATGAAAGATAAATTAAAATCTGTGGCACATTGAGAAATCAATATGAGTTTTTTCTGGCTAGAAATTCCACTTATTTTGTTCCATGTTGCTAAATATAGAGAATCTACAGTTTATTCTCCCAGTGGTAAACTATCTTAAAAGCCAGGGTCTAACCAGAATAACACTTGCTTTTGAGGTGGGGTTTTTGTAAACAGTGATAGGCTCAGAAGGAGGGAAAACTTTTATGTGTAAATTCCTGGGAATTGAGGAGGCAAATACATAAGGTTAGAATAATATTGAAAGAGATAACCTTACTAATTTACAGTGTGAAAACCCTGATGAAGCTAGATAGTTCCTACTCTGTCTTTCTCCCAATTTTAAACCTCCAAAATTTTCCATTTGAAATCAGAAGACCTAAAACATGATACTGTACTGATAGAAGAGAATAGTTACAACTCGGGGTTAAATTGTGTGGTCCTTAAGCATTGTCTGAGCTTGGTGGTCTTCTCATAGACGTTTCATTACCAAACCAGGTAACATCATCAGTAGACAGTGGAGTTTGTTCTTGTTTTATATTCTAATGGCTTGCCCTGTCAGTATTGAATGTGCCTGGCCTTGATGCTCAACAGTCACATAGACATAAACAACGTCTACATACCATTCAACCTGGCCTTCGCCTGGTCTAGGATGATCACTGTCAACTCATAAAATATATCTATGGTCTTTTTAGAGTTGCCAACAGAAAGGGAGGGGGAGCAGTGCAGCAGCTTGCAAACCGAAAATGCATTCCATAAATGTTTTCAAAGATAGTAACTATCTTTGAAATTTCTGAAATTTCTGCCCTGCAAAAGTCTAACTGGAGAGCAGAATTGATGATTTTTGGTGATGGAGGTGTCCCATTGGAGAATATAAATTAAGATACACCCAGCAGGTGGGAAAAAAACCATGGTCAAGAGTGACAATGAATGATGTGCCTCAGAGCCAGCTACACCCAGCACTGGCATGTCAATGAAATTAAATAATTTTTGTCATGTCTTCTGATTGCCAGTTGGTCTTTGTGCAGGCATTCTGCTTGTCTTCTGACTGTCCTATATAATGATTCTTGCAGTTCTTGTGTTGTATATTGTAGATGACTCCTGTTCTGTCCCCATTACACATTAGTCTGTGTGCAGTTTGACATGCAGCTAAACCCATCTATCCTCCAATTAAACAGACCGTATGTGTAGATCTAAATGCTTTATTTGTGGTTTGCTGGCAGCCTGTGCAGATGGCAGTGGAATCAGACAGTGGGGAAGAATGGGGATCACTCCAGATGTCTGGAGAGGACTCGGACGAGGATCCTGTGTTCAATGTAGAGATGGGCTAAGTAGGAGTGGGGAGCTGCCTCTGAAGCCTCTGGAGTCTGGTAGCAGCGAGGCAGAGGATCCAGGGGAGCCTGTTTCCAGTGCACATGTGCGCAGAGCTGCTAGAAGGCAAGAGCAGCTGAAACAAAAGGGTGACTCAGGAGTAAGGCTGGGAGCCCTTCCCCTAAGATATGAAGGACAGACAAAGGTGATGAAACCTTTGCAGGAAGCAAAATTGTTCATATGGTTCAGATTCATTCCTGAAATTTTTTGTTCTTCGGTTGGTTTCTTTTCTAGTTCATTGGATACTTCTGTTATTGGCAGCACTTTACAGGAAAGAAAGGTGGGTGTTTATCTCGAGGGACTGTTTGAGATTCAATACCAGCTGGGAATGAAAATAATTCCCAGCATTGCAATAAAACAAGACTTGTTTTTAAAATAAGCATGTGTGTAATTACAGTCTCAGAAATTGTGGTCAGAACATTATTGAATGAACAGGAGATGGTGAAACTGGAAAAAATAGGGATACGTACGACAATAACCAAATACAAGATAGGCAGTACTGAATTACTGCTGAACCTAACTGTTAATAAATACAAGCAATTTAAATCTCACCAGTGATGCTCTGTGTGTAGGATGTGGATTTGTCCTTGGATGACCATGTGCCACAAATTAAGATGGATTCATCTTTGTGCTTCTGTCTTCTCCAAATGCTAAAGGATATAGAGTCTGGCTTCCCAGCATGCACTTGGCTTGAGAGTGTGGGCTGATGAATAAAATTTGTTGGGTCAGCTTCAAACAATATACTTGGGGCATATTTTTTCCTCCAGCCACTAGATGGAGGGGCTATAGGGCAACAACAATATATAAAGTTATATGGTGTGGCATGACAACTCCTGTTTTCTTCTTCTTCTGCGGTTGGTCTCATTTCAGACTCATTTCAACAAATATTCTCATTTATTGGTACAGCAAGATCCGCTAATGTAAGTTGGTAGCAGTGGAAGAGAAACTAAACTAAAGCTAAATTCAGAGAAATAATAATTCTCCACCTCCCTTTTGGAAGTTCATTGGTCAGGAATGCAAAAAAACAAAAACAAAACCGAAATGAAACAAGCAGAATAGCTTCGCTAAGAGTTTCCACAAAGCAATATCTTAAAAATCAGACTACTGTATTTTGAGTAATGGATGCTCCATAGATAGGAAACAGATGCGGGACCAAAACCAGGCAGCTCTGAAATATTAAAACAGTTGTATTGAGAAATAATAAACTGCGCTTGGAGGCTTGAGTGGGTTGTAATTATTAATACCTGTTTTTAATTCTCATAAATTCACAAGGCGGGGGAGAGAAATGCCAAGTTAAATGAAAGTCACAGAGGATTATATTTATGAACTGCGATAACAGCACAGAGAGGCAAGCAAGATTCAGAGAGGGAAAGTCAAACCAGTGGAACCTCTTGTCTCCAGAAGTTGTGGGTGCTTCACCAATGGAGGTTTTCAGGAAGAGACTGGACAGACACTTGTCTGAAATGGTAGAGGGTTTTTGTTTGTTTTATTTATTTGCCAATTGCTTACAAGATAATAGGTATAAGTAAAAACATAGTTTTGAATACATGGAGATATATATAAGAAATTTTTTTTAAAAAAAACCTTCCAAGGTCCCTTCCAGCTCTGTTCTGATTGATTGATTGACTTCCTTTATTCACTTTTGGGAAAGACTTTGAGCCCAGCCATTTCTCTGGAGCTTCAGGCTTTTTCCAGTCCTTTGTGCCAAAAGTAACCTTTGCCTGACCAGCCACCACAGCAGAGAAGTCAAATATGTCAGAAAAACGTTGGGTGAAAGAAGGAGCTTCACCTTAGATCAATGCCTTCCTACACAATCTTGCTTCTGAAATGGGATCAAAGTCAAACAGTAACAGTCGTTCTCGCTACAACAGAGCGTACTGTTAATGAGACAGGACCATGTCAGAGCAGCCACCCTTCCGCTTCAAACTCCCCATTGTTCTTGCTGTGTGGTGGTGGTGGTGGAGGGAAGGTTTGCCAGAATACACTCTGATAAAGTAATCCTTTTCTTTTCTTTCTTTCAAAAAGGACAGAGCAGGAAACTGAGCTTTCTACCCTACAGTCCCTCCTGACTTGTCATTCTGGCAGCCAACATAGCTGCTCGTTCTTTCAGATGAATTCTAAGATTCCCTTGAAGCTCCACTTCCAGAATTTGGAATTCAGTGATCTGTGTCAGATTTCCAAGTGATGAAATCCACAACCCAGAATTGCACCGCATAATATTGAAAGTTAGAAAGAACCCCTAAAAGTCACATTCTCCAATAGAAGTAAATCAATGTTTGCCTTGTGTCTTCAAACTCCACCTCCAGGTGTCAGCAGGGTCAGCTTTCATTCCCATGGGAAGAAGAACCACCTAGCCTAAACAACTCTCTCTATCTCCACTCCTCCCGCCTTAGGAATGTGGCGAGGGTTAGGGTTTTTCCTTGAAGATGTTTCACTTCTCACCTAAGAAGCTTCTTCAGTGAACTGCAAGAGGCCACAAAATAAATATTTCCAACATGCCTCCAGAAGCCAGGATCAGCCCTTAATGAAGAATGCCAAGTTTATTGATCAATAAACAATGATTCCAAACACCCAGGTCTACTTTCAAGCAGGGAAGTCCTTTTGTAAAACAATGGAGGTAAAATAAATGGAAGCCTTGACAAGGCGGTGGTATAGATACCCTGTTTTCTTTCTTCTGCGAGATAACTTGGCTTCAGTTTCTCTAAGAATTAATCTCTTGGGTTTGCATTCCTGGTCTTTTTCAGAGGATAGTTTCTCCCTTTCTGGAAAAGCAAGCAAGATTGCAGAAGAAAGCAGAAGAGAGATTTTTATTCAACATCTATTTTTAGCAACCAATGGTCCCCAATGGTATCTCTTGTATCTTCCCTCCTATCTAAACAATTTTACCCTCTACAGCTTTTTCACTAAGACCCCAGCAAATGGACAAAAAAAGTCAAGGGAAGCTTCCTACGAGCCTGGAAAAGCAAAGGCAACACAATATTAATCTGCCATTTGAAGCTGATCTACATCCAAAATCATGGATGATATTAAACATCAGGCTTTCTGCCGGTCTTGAAAACAGTAGCATTAGAGATTCTGCTTTTCTTCAGTCCAAATCCTGAAGGATTCAAAATTTAAAAATAGAAAAGGGCCGGGCTGAGTTTACCAAGATGACTGAGCCTACAGTATGCAAGTCAGTTCTTCTATGTGCATAGTAGAATAGAATAGATTAAAATGGAATGGAATGGAATGACTAGAATAGAATAGAGTAGAGAAGAGTAGAGAAGAGAAGAGTAGAATATAGAACAGAACAGAACAGAACAGAATAGAGAGTGTATTGGAATGGAGAATGGAATCGAATGGAACAGAATAGAATAGAATAACAGAGAAGAGAAGAGAAGAGAAGAGAAGAGAAGAGAAGAGAAGAGAAGAGAAGAGAAGAGAAGAGAAGAGAAGAGAAGAGAAGGGAAGGGAAGGGAAGGGAAGGGAAGGGAAGGGAAGGGAAGGGAAGGAAAGGGGAGAGGAGAGGAGAGGAGAGGAGAGGAGAGGAGAGGAGAGGAGAGGAGAGAAGTGCTTTATTTGTCCAAGTGTGATTAGACACACAAGGAATTTGTCTCTTGTGGAGAAACTCTCAATATGCATGCAAAACAAAAGAGTAGAGTAGAGTAGAGTAGAGTAGAGTAGAGTAGAGTAGAGTAATCAGAAGAATAAACCAGTAGAATGACTTGCCTTCAAAAATTGTGGGGGCTCCAACACTGAAGGTTTTGTAGAAGAGCTTGGACAACCATTTTTTTTTTTCTGAAATAGTATAGGGTCTCCTGCTTGTGCAGAAGGGTTGGACTAGAAGACCTCCAAGGTCCTTTCCAACTCTGTGAATGTGTTATTCTTCATCTGCTGCTGAGAAGGACCCAGGAGGTGTTTGATTGGTCCATACAATGTTGAACTAAGATGGCCCTTGGATTTCTTTAACTTTCTTCTGTTTCTGGTGGCTGCATTCACACTCCAGATGGAGTCAAGAGCTTGAAACGACCTTCTGTCACTAAGATATTGTAACTGGAGCAATTGTGGGTGTGTGGGTGGGGGGAAATAAGCAATTTTGCAAACACTTT
>BLBF01000022.1:14911228-14930855 GCA_015471245.1 Laticauda colubrina | reverse complement strand
ATGTGTGGTTTGTTTTGGGTAGGTGTGTGTGTGTGTGTGTGTGTGTTGGTAATTGTCGCTGGTGGCAGAAATGGACTTCAGCAGATTCGGGCCAGTTCTGGAGAACTGGTGGTAGAAATTTTGAGTAGTTCAGAGAATCGGCCAATCCCACCTCTGTGTGGCCCCGCCAATCCCATCTATTCCCTGCCTCCCATTGAGTCTCAGCTGATCGGCTGGGTCTTCTTTGTTTGCCCTGCACAGGAGAATGGAGCTGGAAAGCAGGTTAGTGGGGTAGGGTTGGAATGGGGATTTTGCAGTATCCTTCCCCTGCCATGCCCACCAAGCCATGCCCACCAAGCCTTCCTCCCTTCCTTCCTTCCTCCTTCTCTCCTCCCTCCTTCTACAATCCTTTCCTGCCTCCTTCCCTGCTCTCCAGAGGTGGTATTCAGCCAATTCTGACAGGTTCTGGAGAACCAGTAGTGGAAATTTTGAATAGTTTGGAAAACCGACAAATATCATATCTGATTGGCCCATCCCCATCTATTCTCTGCCTCCCACGGAGTCCCAACTGATCAGCTGGGTCTTCTTTGGTTGCCCTGCACAGGAGAATGGAGCTGGAAAGTAGGTTAGTGGGGTGAGGAGGGAATTTTGCAGTATCCTTCCTCTGCCATGCCCACCAAACCATGCTCAGAGAACTGGTAGTAAATTTGTTTGAATCCCACCACTGGCTGATGGCCCTGAATGTGGAAGTGATCAACTAACCACTGTGGCTGGGTGCTGTAAGCAACACTATATAACTCATCAAAGAACCAACAACACAGCTTTTGTTCTTATAAAATTGGCTTCCGAATCTCGCATATGAGCCGATTTTCTATCTGGAGATCTATTAGCACCGGTCAGATCTGTGTAGCGATTCCAATTCCTGAGGAACCGAAGTAGTACGTTGGAAAGAGAAAAGCGGATATGGCTCATTAAAGAATATTTATATGCGTCCCCAGAGTGGCAATGAAACGCAGATCGCTGGATGATTTAGTTGTGTTTTCCTTTCTCAGACGCTTTGATGCTAGAGACGTAACAATGTCCTTTCTGGGTTTCCTGGTTTTGGAACTGGAGGAATGCTTGGGGTTCATCCATTTTTCCCCCCTCCCTTCATCAGAAATTTTGTTTGATGTTAAAGCTGAAAGAGTTTTGTGTTGGCTGATGTTGGGGGCACTCGCAGATGAGTTTGGATCCAGTGAATGTTTGCAAATTTGTGAAAATAAGATCAATGTGCTGGATAAGGCCATAATGGATTAAAGGTACCCAGTCTCAGGATAATATACAGAGTAACAGAGTTGGGAGGGATCTTGGAGGTCTTCTAGTCCAGCCCCTTGCCCAAGCTGTCCAGTCTTGTTCTGACTCAGCTCCCCAAACATGACAAAACCTCTGAAGTTAATTCAAAGATTTCTTTATTAGGAGCACCAGCAGCCTCGGCAGAAAGGTTCTCTCTCACTGCAGGCTAACAAGTCTCTCTGGCTGGGAGAGGAATAGTTATCTGCCACATCTATTCATCTCCACCCACTGCCTTTTATCCCCAGAGCTCGGGTGGGGCTTTGCTAGCAATGGTGGCTCTTCTGTCCCAAGGACCAGCCCATAAATTTCCACTGCTCTCCTCTCTTCTGCCTTCTGCAGAACCGCAGTGAGGCACTGGACCCAGCTATTCCTCCTCTTCCTCATCAGCCACCTCCAGACCTGGGGGGCTGTTGACTTTCCATCTGAGGGCTGACGGACAGCCCAGGCTCCACCTCTGCTTCTCTCTCTCTGACCTCTCCATTCCCTCTTCCCCCTTGGAGCTCTCAGGTTGCCTGGATGCTGACCCTGATGCTCAGGTCTCCTCCTCCTCCTCCGATTTGGCTGCTAGACAGGCCACAAGTCTCTTCTCAAAAGCCACCAGTGATGGAGCACCCACAATATCTGGAGGCAGGTGTCAAACCTGAAATTGACCTATGTGTAGCCATTTTAGTTAGGCTTAGTATGTATTCTTTTTCTTACTTTCTCTATGGCAGTCATGAGGGAAGGGTTTCGGGCTTGCCACATTCCTAAGGGGGGAGGAGTGGAGATAGAGAGAGTCATTTAGGCTAGGTGGTTCTTCTTCCCATGGGAAAACGAGCTGTCTGTGCTTAGGCCCCTTGAGATGGAGATTTATGACATCAAACAACGTTGAATTATTTCTGTTGGAGAATGTGACTTTTGGTGGGTTGTTTCTAACTTGTAATATTGCGGGGTAATTCTGGGTTGTGTCAGATTTTGCCAATTTGATGCTTTCCTAAATAAAAGAAATTGTCTTGGAAGTTGGACTTTGTGCTTTTCTTTTTAAATGGATTTCATCACTTGGAAACCTGACAGCAGGTTGTTCCACTGATTAATTGTTTTAACTGTCAGGAAATTTCTCCCAACAGTTCATTTGAAGTTGCAACAGCACCGGAAAAAAGCAACTTATGACCATTTTTCACACTTACAACCATTTCAGCATCCCCATGGTCACAACTCAGATGCTGGGTAACTGGTTCATATTTATGACAGCTGCAGCATTTTGACATCATGTGATCCCCTTTTTTGACCTTCTGACAAACAATCAGTGGGGTGGCTGGATTCACTCAAGAACTGTGTGACTAATTTAACAAATGCAGTGATTCACTTAAATGACTGTGGCAAGGAAGGCCATAAAATGGGGCAAAATTCACTTAACGGATGTCTCAGTGAGCAACAGAAATTTTGGGCTCCATTGAGGTCGTAGTATGAGGAATGCCTATATTCCAGATTCTTTGTAAATGCATAATGAGGAGTATTAACAAACTAACTTGAAGCTATGAAACTATGGTTGGGCTTAGTTTTTGGGGAGGAAAATAAAGGGGGAATTCTTCCTCTGACCACCAGCATCCATCGGTATTCATCTGGCTAGCATCCTGTCAGTGTGTGAGAGAGTTGAGGGCTGTTTGGAAACTGAAACAATATTTGCTGTAGGAGCAAGAAGGAGACAGCAAGGAGCCTGGACATGGCTTAGCTCAACTGTTCTGTACTAAAGCTACTTGGTGCTTTGAAACTGAAACTCCTCTCCTCTGCCTGTGTTTTGCATTTGGAAGAGATTTCTTTCCAGGTGGGGAGGGGAAGTAGAACTCCTTAGCATCAGAGTGTGTTAATTACTGTATTAAGAAATACCAATGATCTGATGGTCATTTCAAAAAATCCTTTCTTAATGAACCCCTAGAAGTCAAGAGGAACCTATGGGCCAAATTTCAAGTTTGTAGATTTTACAGTTCTGGAGATTTTGTGATGATATGTGAGTGGTATTTCGCTTTTATATATATGGATTACTAAGGGTAGTTTGCACTGCTGGGTGTCTGTGGCTGGCTTTGTAAACTGTTGTGAATTGGCTTTGTGATCATGGGTGTGACTAAACCCTTCGGGCTACCTTACACACATGGGGAGGGCATAGAATTTAGTCTAAAAGGGATTAACTGTGAGACAGTTATGATATAGTTTAAATCTGAAATAACAAACTGTGTGAAACACGTCTTTGTCAGTGGCAGAATGAAAAAACAAAGGCTGCCTTTCAACCAGGCCCGATTAAATAAACATGGGCAGAGAACTAAATGGATTCATCAAGCGAGGAGAGGCATTGAAAATATTTTCTCTTTTTCGAACCCACCTGATGTTTTCTTTCCTTCATTTCTTTCCTTCGGGTCTTCTTTCCTGCATTTTCAGAACTGTCTTTGAGAGCTTATCCATTTCAATTTTGAGGGCTTATCCATTTCAATTTTGCATTACTAATTTTGAAGAATGCAACATGTCCCAAGGGGAAAAAAATAGCTATAGAAACCCAAGGACAAAAATGAGTTCAACCTACTTGGAAAACGTTCTATGGCTAGCAATTTTTCCCTGGTTGGACTTTTTCAAGTTTTGTGGAATTTTAGGAATACAGACCACGAACATTCATGTTTCGAAGGAAACCTCTCTGAAATATGTTATTCTTTATGTATCCTAAATTGTTAGGGCTGAGTTGAACAAGGTGATTCTCCTTGAGCAGGGGGTTGGACTAGTTGGCCTCTAAGAACCCTTCCAACCCTATAAGGCTATGTTCTATGTGTTGGGAGATGAGTTTGGAGATGGTTTAGTTCCTGGAGCAAGAAATATAGATTGTCATGCCCCTGGTGGAGACTGACTCTGAGCAAGAGGAGGAACAGCCGACAGGGAGTGGAAGTGGCACTCCAGAAGTTGTGGAGGAGGCTGGGGAAGAGCAGAGTCTGGCTGAGCAATCAGAGGAGGACCCAGGCCCATCCTCTCTCCATCCTAAGGCACTCAGGGTGGAGGGGATAAGGGAGAGACTACTTGAGAGGAGAGGACCTTGATCCCCTTCATGGGCTGCAGCTGTGACAGCTGAATAAGAGTATGGACCTGCGTACTGGCAAACGCTGGAAACAAAGTGTGTAAGCATCTCTAGTTTATAGTTCACTTCTGAGTTTGGTATCCTTCCCAGTGTGTGTTCTCTTATCTGTGGATGTCCTCCAGCCCTTATCTTGCCTGGTTTGTGTTGCTTTTTCTCTTCTTCTTGTAACTGTTTGTGTGGGAGTTTTTTTGTCTTCTGTCAAAGATATTCAGAGCTTGGGAGCAAAGTGAAGGAATAAAAAGGGCTTCACCTGTTTTCTGTGACTGTGTTTGTTTCGTATCCCACCCTGGGTCATCACATAGATGTTGCTTGAGTGGTCTTACAATTGTAACCTTGGTTTAGTTACAAAGGAAAGTAGGAGCATTTCCAAAATCAATTTTATAATGATGTATACTTATTGGAGAGATTTATGTGGCCACCCATCTTGTAAAACAGAACCCTGGGTGGCTCACACACAATAATAAAGCCAAATAGGAGAGAAAAAATGAGGAAAAAATCCAAAAAGGAAACAGAATAACAGAATTGGAAGGGACCTTGAAGGTCTTCTCGTCCAACCCCCTGCTCAAGCCGGAAACACTATACCATTTCAGACAAATGGCTGTTCAGTCTCTTCTTACAAACATCCAATATTGGAGTATCAACAACTTCTGCAGGCAAGTCGTTCCACTGATGAATTGTTCTTATCTCTCAGGAGATTTTACTTAGTTCTTCCACTAATTAGTTTCCAACCGTTGTTTTCTTGTCCTGCTTAGGTGCCTAACTCTTCATTTTTTATCCATCTATCAACATTATCCCCAGGCTTATAAAAGCCAGGTGTCAGGGTTCCAGAAAAACCCAACTCAAATTAAAAACTCCAAGACAGGCATTTTCTCAAAATGTCCTTTTGTTAGAGTAGGTATACTAGCACATCTGGGAAAACCCGAATCTGAAAGTTCCAGGTTTTCATCCAATAAGTAAAAATTACAAATCCATCCCCTGCACCCATCATTCCATCACATGCCCCAACGACCATCCCTTCCAACTTGAGACATCCCTTCAACCACTCCGCAATCAGGAGCAGAAATAACATGACCTTGACTTTAAAGAAGAATGCTATGATGTTTAACCATATGCGCTCCATGAAATCCCCCCTCCCAACTTCCCACACTCAATAATGTGGTAGCGTGGAAGCTTGTGGTGCTATTATAGCTTCCAAAGCTGACACCAGGCTTTGATGGCTGACTAGAAGACCTAAGACTGTGGGGAGCTGAAAGTGTTCCATGGACCAGGGCCATACTTCATAGGTCTTAAATGGCTACTCTGAGGGGGCTGGGATCTGGAGTGGATCTACACTATCTAGTCTAGTAAAATAGGCAGATACCTTCACGAAGAGGCAGCCAGGCAAATAACCTAGCCATCTCTAAAAAGGCTACTTGGCTATGCAGTTCCCATTTATTCGAAGACCCTCATGGCCATGGTAGAATTGAAGACTGGACCTGCCAAAGCCACTCTCTTGGAGCTGTCCAAGGTGCTGCATTGGGACTCACTTGCCAGGTTTGAGCAGGACAATTGGATGGCTATTGTAGCAATAGTACTTAGCACTTAGACTTATATACCACTTTATAGTGCTTTACAGCCCTCGCTATTAAGGCCCGGTCCCACTGGCCGACGGACGCAAAACATATGCATAAAGGACACAGCGGACAAGCAAAATTTGGGGGGTGGCTCCATCCATTGTCATCCACTCCAAAAACTGGCGAAAATTTGCATAAACAGAATGGAAAAGAACGGAAAAGAACGGACGTGGGTAGTATGTAGCGGGGATGTTAAATGGATGTTCATAGGAAGCCTAGCGGATGGAAGCGGATGACAGCGGATGACACCTTCGAAGGGGTTCCGGGGGATAATTGCGAAGCGGACACATAGCGGAAGGGGCGGATGCATAGCGGATGAAGCAGATGCATCACGTACACCTAAAGGAAAGAAATGTATATCAGATGTATATCGGATGCAAACCATTCACTGTGCATCCTTTCTATTTCCGTGCTACTAACGATGTATAGACGTTCCATGTACCTTTTCTTTCCCCCCTCTTTCCATTTTCAGCTGCAGCGGATGTGAGTTGCGAGGATGCCCAGAGGAAGCAGAGAGGATACAGTGGATGTTTAATGGATGATAAATGGACATAGAATGTTTGTTGCTCGTATGTCGCGGATTTACATTGTACACGGCGGAAAGTTCATCCGTTCACAAAGTTTTGTGCAGCTCAAAACTTCTTGCGCAAATGAAATCACAGTGGACAGATGCTCGATGGATAGAGCATATGAAACACGTATGCAATGAGTACACAATGGATGCATAGCGTTTTCCAACGGATGGCAAGCTTTTTTTAACATTTTACATCCTCTTTGCATCCGTAAGTGCAGTGGGACCGGGCCTTATTAGCAGTTTACAGAATCAGCCTCCTGCCACCAACAATTTTGGGTCTTCATTTTACCCACCTTGGAAGGATGGAAGGCTGAATCAACCATGAGCCTGGTGGGATTTGAACTGCCAAATTGTAGACAGCTGGCTGCAGCAGAAGTAGCTTGCAGTAGTTCATTCTTAACCACTGTGCCACAGAGGCTCCTTATATCAGCAAGGAAGGGTGCAATGGTGGTTAAAGTTATTGAGCTTGTCAGCTCAGTTCTTCAGTTCTTTCTTCAATTCTTTCTCAGTTCTTCTGAAGAATGGAGGAACCTTCTTGGATGAGAAGCAAAACATCTTCAAAAAAAAACAAAACCAAGAAAGTCCAGTTCCTTTTGAAAAAGAACCTTTGAGGCAACCATGGCCTGGATGGCTGAGATCTCCATATTTCCCCCTTAATTTGAAAGATGGAGGTCAAAAATATGTGTGAGATTAAGAAAATAAAATAAAAAAAAATATCTGCAAGGCTGAAACACAGAACTAATGAAAACTGGTAAGAATGGTTGAGATTGAATGATTTGTTGAGCTATTTTATTTGAAATTCTTAATTGTTTTTCTAAACATTAATTATGCCTTTGTATGTATATATGCTGTATATATCAACTTCTCTCTTCCACTTTTGATAAATTAAAAAACAATATATATCTGGATTTCATCTTACTACATTGCCTAAAGTTACTGGTGTCTTCTAGAATAATGAAGTTTTTAGATAAATGAAAAAAAAAAAGAAAGAAAACCTTCCTTCCTTCCTTCTTTCCTTTTTTTCTCCCCCCCCTCCCCCCCTCCTTCCTTCCTTTTTTCCCTTTCTCATTCTCCTTCTGCTGGCACAGTGGTTCCTTCCTTCCTTCCTTCCTTCCTTCCTTCCTTCCTTCCCTTTCTCATTCTCTTTCTGCGGGCACAGTGGTTCTTTCCTTCCTTCCCTCCCTCCCTCCCTCCTTCCTTCCTTCCTTCCCTTTCTCATTTTCCTTCTGCTGGCACAGTGGTTCCTTCCTTCCTTCCGTCCCTCCCTCCTTTCTTCCTTCTTCCTTCCCTCCCACCCTTCCTCCTTCCTTCCTTCTGTCCCTTTCTCATTCTCCTTCTGTTTGCACAGTGGTTCCTTCCTTCCTTCCTTCCTTCCTTCCTTCCTTCCTTCCTTCCTTCCTTCCTTCCTTCCTTCCTTCCTTCCCTTTCTCATTCTCCTTCTGCTGGCACAGTGGTCCCTTCCTTCCTTCCTTCCTTCCTTCTTCCTCCCTCCCTCCTTCCCTCCCTTCCTTCCTTCCTTCCCTTCTTCCTTCCTTCCTTCCCCATAACCCCTGTTATTAAAAAAAAAATGTCAATTTCTTTGAAAACAAAGTTTCTTACTCTAAGAAAATATCCAAGCAATCTCTCAAGACAATCCCAATTACTCTTAACACGATTATCATAGAAAGGAACAATTCATGTAATAAATCACAAAAATGATAAGCTGATATCCATCATTGTCTCCCACCTTATGTGCTTTCCTTCTGCTACTTAATCCATCCACATTGCTAATAATGGACGTCAAAGGCTCCTCTGTTTCTTATGAAACTCCATGTGAGTTTAAACACAACCATCCTTCATCACTTCCCTCTATATGTAAACTGTATCCAGATACGGGATATTAAGTAAACCAACTGGGAAAGTTTTGCTTTCCTTAAATATACTGCTAAACGACTTTAAATGTTTCTTTGGCAGAGCCGAGACCTGAAATTTAACCCTGGGTGGTTTTTTTTTCTTCTCCTCTCCATCATAGCACTCAAGGATTTGATTAGTCTAAAAAGGATTAACCAGATCCATTTAAAGGTTTTCTCAAATGTATTACGTAATTAATGCATTTAAACTACATGCCCAAGAAATGCTACTGGAGACCAACTGTCTGGAAGGAAGTTATCCTGTCCATTTGCAAGGGATGGACATGGCTCTTGTGCTGTATATAGGGAGTCCCATGTGTGCACCCTAACCTCACCCAAAGGACTAGCTTTTTGCACGAATCATTATTAAAGACAAAACTATCATTAAATAGCTTATTCTTTGAAAGAGTGACTGAGTCATTCTGTTTCTACTTTCCACCTTCTCGGCCACTCATGGTCCTATCTCTTGCACTTACATTTTCTTAGCCATGACAACCAGCTCTTTAGATTAGATTAACAGAATTGGAAGGGACCTTGTAGGTCATCTAGCCCAACCTCCTATCCAAGCAAAAGACCCTACACCATTTCTGATTGATGGCAGTCCAGTCTCTTCTTCAAAGTTTCAAGTGATAGTTCTCCTACAACTCAGACCCTTGGAAGTCTGAGCAATGGATGGAAACTATTCAAGGAGAGAACAACTTAGAATTAAGGAGAAACTTCCCAACAGTGAGGACAATTAACCAGTTGTGAATGGTTGTCTGGAATGTTATAGGGCAGTGGTGGATAACATTTTTGGGCTCCTGTGCCAAAAATTGTGCGCAGATTAGCACACTCACATTCACACTCACATGCCAGCATCCAGAATGCAATGTACAACCCCCACACCCCCTGCACATGCGCACACAATCCCCCCTCCACCCCCTTATCTGCACTGCATCTCACAGCTGTGAGGCAAACACATGCTCAGTGAGGTAAGTTTACCTGCAGCTCACGTGTCGGCACAAATGGCTCTGTGTGCCACTTGTTGCACGTGTGCCATAGGTTCATCATCGTGGTTATCGGGTCTCCTCCTTGAGCAGGGGTTGGACGAGAAGACCTCCAAGGTCTCTTCCAGCTCCGTTATTCTGAAAGGCCATGTTTTGTTTCTTGGAGAACCATTGCGAAGACGCTTGTGAAATAAGCAGTGCTGTCATTCCTTACATGCCTGTTGCACTGTGGGTAAGATGCAGTAATTAGAAATCCTGTCAAAATAAGGACATTTGACTGTAATTCATAGACATTTTTAAGACTCATAGGCACTTTGAAAAGCTTTTTTATTTTTAATGGGTCTTTCTGTCATCAGAAAAAAAAATAAGTTAATGCACAACCCTTTCAGGAGACTGAAATCAGGAGTTCCTACCATCAACTCATTAATGCTGTTTTTTTTTCCTTCATTTATTGCCATTTGAAATGGAATGGAGCCTTTATTTGATATGATTTTTTTTCTTTTTCCTTGAAGTGCTTTTTACAACTTCTGCTGAACTCGTGCAAATGCATGATCCTTTCATAATTTTGAACCTTTTAATGCTTTCTATTTTTTAAAAAAAATTATTGACCCAGCACAGTTAACATAAGATGTCTCCTTGTAATAATAAACCAATCGCTACCTCCATCCATCCATAAACTGCCACAAGTACAGAAGGGAGGCTTTGTTGAAGTGGAGACTGACTCGTTTTTATGACTCCTGTACTCATTACACACCCTCCTTACATTTTAGACTTACAGACAGAGCATTGTTGATGTTTGAATTCCCATTAATGAATAACTCCCAAGAATTGTGTGGCTGCAATTGGAGACCTGCTGAAAATCTTAAACTGAGGGATTAGCTGAGAATCTGCCTTAGAAAAGGAATGACATAATGAAGAGAGGTTAATAAAATATATGACTTCTTAGAGTTAATGAATACCTCAACGGTTCTAATGTGCAGGTTAATCCTGGGTATATGGGTAGAAACCAAGGTATAAGCATTGAGATATGGACACCAAGTGAGTCATAAAATAAAGTATTTATGAATGATAAATAAAAGGAAGGAAGAGAAATGGGAAATAATAGGTTGGTTAAAAATGCTCAGCCTGTTGATTGATGATCGCCAAGATGGATGTAACACTGAGTAAGGTATTAGGGGATCTTAAATTAAGAATTGTAGCCATGGAACTTTTTCCTGAAAGCTGATAGCAGTCTTTGGACTGGGTTGGGAGGGAGAGGAAGTTGTGAGTTTTCATCACATCTGCACAACAGCTTTCATCGTTGGCTTTTCTTGAGTCCCTTCCGGGTACCTCTAGGTTCCAGATAGGGGAAGTGGGATGGAGTAAGGCTTACTTCTTTTAGGCCTTCATTCAGGCCTAAAAGAATTATGGAATATCCTGAGAATGAATCTTTGATTCACATAGATTTTAATTTTTGAAAGCACATATTAATAAAGGAGGGTATTTGCAGCTTGGGGTTGAGAAGAGAGGCGACTTTGGTGCTCTCTGAGTTTGGTTGTTTTCTTGCAGACGTTACATGACCCAACTAGGTAACATTTTCAGTGCTAGGAGGAAGGAAGAGAGGAGGAGGGGGAGGAAGAGGAAGAGGAAGACTGTGGGGTCCTTGGTGCTCTCTAAGCTTGGTGATTTTCTTGCAGATGTTCAGTGACCCAACCAGGTAACATCATCACTGCTAGGAGGAAGGGAGAGAGGAGGAGGAGGAGGAGGAGGAGGAGGAAGAGGAGGAGGAAGAGGAGGAGGAGGAGAAGGAGAAAGAGAAGGAGAGGAGGAGGAGGAGGAGGAGGAGGAGGAGGAGGAGAAGGAGAAGAAGAAGAAGAAGAAGAAGAAGAAGAAGAAGAAGAAGAAGAAGAAGAAGAAGAAGAAGAAGAAGAAGAAGAAGAAGAAGAAGAAGAAGAAGAAGAAGGAGGAGGAGGAAGAGGAGAAAGACTGTGGGGTCCTTGATGCTCTTTGAGTTTGGTTGTTTTCTTGCAGACATTCAGTGACCCAACTAGGTAACATCATCAGTGGTAGGAGGGAGTGGAGTGTGTGGAGAGGAGGAGGAGCTCAGTGAAGTCCTTGAATATGTATCTCATCTGTATTTTAGACCAAGCATTTGTCCACCTGGATCTTATTAACTGCTGTTTTGTAAAAAAAAATTCACGTTGAATGTCTCAATCCTTTATAGTATGTATCACTTAAAAAAACCATTTAATTAAAAAAACTCAACCCCTCCAAAAATATTCTCCATACTATGGCACCCTAAGCCATGTTTCATGAAATGTTTGAAGAGACCTTAAGCTAAATCTTTAATTCCAGGCTTTAATTCGCTGACACAAAATTTCTTATACGGCTAAGCGGTCTTGGAGAATAGTAAAAGAAAGTTAGCTAACTCAAGGAAAGATAGCATTTTTCAGAATTGCAGGCCTCTCGTCCATTTGAAACAAAAAGGGATCCATCTTGAGGGTTTTTTGTCACTATTGTCTCTCAGTGATGTCATGTTCTTTTTGTATTTACCACCAGAGGGAACATTTTATCCAAAATTGTGCCCTGTGAATCAACACTTTTCTGAAAGAAAAGATTCTTCAACATCATTTGTCATTTATTTGCTGTAACTTAGAATAATAAGGGACCTTGTAGGTCATCTAGTTCAACCCCATGCCCAAGTAGGAGACCCTATACAATTTCTGACAAATGGCAGCCCAATCTCTTCTTGGAAGTCTCAAATGATGGCGCTCCCAAAACTTCCGAGGGCAACTTCTGTTCCATTGGTTGGCTGTTCTCACTGTCAGAAAATTTCTCCTTATTTCCAGGTTGAATCTCTCCTTGTTTCATTTCCATCCATAATTCCCTGTCTGGCCTTTGGGTGCTTTAAAAAATAGCTTGACCCCTTCCTCTCTGTGGCAGTCCCTCAAAATATTGGAAGACTGTTATCATGTCTCTCCTGGTTCCTCTCTTCACTAAACTAGCCAGGCCCAGTTCCTGCAACTGTTCTCACTTATCCTCCCAGGGCTAGAGATTTCCAGTAATAAAGAAAAGCATATACATTTATCCTAAATCATGAAATGTTTAATTTAAGTATCAGGGCAGAGAAGAACAACTAAGATGATTGGGAAACTGGAAGCTAAAGTGAACAATGAATGGTTGCGGGAACTAAGCATGTCCAGTCTTGGCCATGGTGAGTTGACCATGGTGAGTTCATTGTGGTAAGTTGGCCATGATGAGTTGGCCATGGTGTATTGTCACAAGCCCTCTCCTGTGGGATTCTCATGATGTGTTTGTGTGATTTGAGTGAAAATGATACTGACAAAATCAGGAATTTTTGAGTCCCATTGATCTCAGCTAAAAAAAAAATCAAACATACATTTTAAATGGGTAGAGATTTCAAATACTCCAACACTCCAGGACTCTGCTTCACATTATTTATTTCCTCTTCTAAATTGCATGCAGCGGACCCTTTTTGTCAGGATTATTTGTTTGTTTGTTTGCATCTAGTATGATCTTTACATGTAGTAGACTTGAAACTCAGAATGGCGCTTAATGTCTTAAGACATGATCCCACTGGCCGACGGACACAAAACGGCTCCATCCGTTGTCATCTGCTCCAAAAAGTGGTGAAAATTTGCAAAAACAGAACGGAAAAGAACGGAAAAGAACAGACGTGGGTAGTATGTAGCGGGGATGTTAAATGGATGTTCATAGGAAGCCTAGCGGATGAAAGCGGATGGAAGTGGATGACACCTCCGAAGGGGTTCCGGGGGAGAATTTCGAAGCAGACACGTAGCGGAAGGGGCGGATGCATAGCGGATGAAGCGGATGCATCACGGACGCCTATAGGAAACAAAGGGGATGCCGCGTGGATGTATATCGGATGCAAAGCGTTCACTGCGTATGCGGGGAGTATTAATTGCGTCAGCTCTGCGGATATAAAAGGATGCAGCACGCACGCAGTCAGCATACAGGGGAAAGACGTGCTGCCACATACATCTTGCAGGAATACCATGGTTCGTCAGTCAGGCAAGAAGACGAAGCCTGTGCCTACTTGTTCAAGCCCTGGCAAGGTGAAGAAGGCCAGAACCAGCATCCCACCCCCTGGCACTGACTCTGAAGCTGCTGCTACTGCTGCTGCTGCTGCTGCTGTGGTGGACCAGCCCCAAGGCCCTCAAGCCCCTGAAAGCCCTGCTGCTGAAGGCCCTGCTGCTCAAACCCTTGAAGGCCCTGCTGCTCAAGCCCCTGCCAGAGGGAGGAAGAGGCAAGGGAAGCAGAAGGGAGAGAGGAAACAGTACACCGTTTCCGAGGACCATGAGGAGGAGGTGCTGGAATGGCTGAGGGAGAACGAGTACCTCTGGAGAAAGGGCCACAGACTGTATTGGGACACCAAGAAGAAGCAGGCAGCTTGGAGAGACAAGACAGAGAGCCTGGGGTACATTGCAGAAGTACTCCTAGGAAGGTGGAAGCATATGCACACCTGGTATGGCAAGCTACACCTCAAGAAATCCGGGCAGGCCGCTGTCAAGCTCACTGATTGGGAGATGTACGTCATGGCCAAGTGCAGTTTCCTGGAGGGTGAGATCTGCCACCGAGGAGCAGCCCCTCTGAGACCCCTCTCCCTCAGACAGCTCACAGACAGCCAGTCCTCTTCCAGCCAGGAGCCAGCTACCCTGTCCAGGCAGGTGTCTTCAAAGGGCCCCACAGCAGAGACCCCCTACCCGACAGCTGCACTCCCCATGCAGGCAGACTTGGGCGGACTTGGAGGATCCCGTGGAGGTTGATGCCCTGCTGTCACAAATGGAGGAAGAAGCAGCAGCCAGCAAAGGCCAACCCACCCCCACCCCCAGCCCCAGCTCCAGTGGATGCAGGCAGAGAGGCAGACTGGAGGGCCAGGATCACAGTGTGCTGTTGGAGATCAGGGACACAATGAAGACCAGCACAGAACCTCTCTCTCAGCTGGTCCACTAGGACAGAGCATCCTCGGACTGGAATCCCTTCATCACCTACGTGAGCCAGACTCTGAGGGACCTCCCCAAGGCCCAGTACCAGGGGATGAAGGAGAAGATAACAGCACTTCTGCACCACCCTCCAGGCCCAGCTGAACCTGCTCCAACCCAGTCCAGGTCTGCTCCTCCACCCCAGGCAATGTCACAGCCCTTCCACGGCTTTCAACAGCCCCTCACCTACCAAGGCTATGACTACCAGGACTTCCCACAGCAGAAGCAGAACTTCCCATCGGTTCATCGGATGCCACAGACGCCACTCCTCACCCAGCTGCAGATGGCAAGCTTTTTTTTAATGTTTTACATCCTCTTTGCATCCGTAAGTGCAGTGGGACCGGGCCTTAGCAAGTAAGAACTGGAGGTCTGCAATGAAATAAGAAGAAAAGGAAGAAAGTGTCTGGCCTGTTTGTGGCTCCCTTGGTAATTTTCCTCCTACTTTGCTAGTCTTCAGATTTTCCACTACTTTTCAGTTGATACATACTGAGTAGTCTGATTCTCTCCCTCCCTCCTCCCTCCCTCTCTCTCTCTCTCTCTCTCTCCCTCCCTTTCTCTCTCTTTCTCTTTATATGAACACACACATTCAACTCAAATGACCATCTAGACAAGTCCCTAGAGCTTTTTGTACAAGATTTCAGAAAAGGTTTACCATTACCTCCTTCCTAGGACTGAGGGAAAGTGACTGGCTCAAGGTCACCCAATTGTTTTCTTGCGTAAGGTAGGGCTAGAACTCCTAATCCCCCAGTTTTTAAGATGATGATGCCTTAACCACACCAAACTGGCTCTCCTTTCAGTCCATCCATCCATCCATCCATCTCAACCCTTTCACAAAATCTGGACAATGAACAAAAGATGTGTACCTTTTCTGGCATATTCATGGCTTCCATCTTGAGTCTTTCCATGACCCCTGCAGGGGCTCCTGGGTATGTCAAATCAGGATATGCAAATTTGTCAATACTTTATGCATAAAACATGATCCAAAATGATTGAATCAGACCCAGTTTTTCCAGGCTCATGTAGATGCCTCAGCATTGATGTATTAAAGTGGTGCCTAGAAAAACATTTGGCATCAAAACTGATGCCTTATGGAAGCTCTTGAACTTTCTGAAGCACCTCATCTCAATTATTTGCCCAACTTAATTATAAATGCATCCAAAGTTATACTATTTGAGGTATTAATAATCTGTAAGTGGAGCTAATTTTAACTCAAGTATCTAGACATATTAAAATAATAAGAGGATATACTGTTATGCAGCATCTTTGCCGTAGTGGATTACATTATTTGAAGATTTAATTCCAATGCTGAAATCTGGAGAAACATTCAATAGTGTTAAATTTGCTTCAATATTCACACCTATGTGTTGAACCAATATATGATGCCAACAAGCCAAGAATGTCTGCTACTTTTTTTAAAAAAATAAATTTTCTTAAATATTTACAGTTTTAAAAACAAATCAAATTTACATTTTTTTCAGTATGTTGTGGCATTGGCTTTTCCATATTCATTTACATACACACACACACACACACACACACACACACACACACATACAGCTATAGATATAGATATATAGATATATAGATACGATATATAGATATATACATATGTATATCAATTACATTTATATTTTGCATTGTCTTTTGTTCCTGTTATCTTACCAAACATATCATTTCTCCCAGACTGTATAGTATTCTTTTTCTTCCTTCTCCTGCAATTCCATTGTAAGTTTATTCATTTCCACACAATCCATATTTTTTTTGTTAACATATTATCTGTGGGACTACTCTCTGATTTCCAGTTCTGAGCTTAGGTTATTCTAGCTGCAGTCAATTTGTATATTATTATGCAGTCAATTTTTTTTCTTGTAATCACCTCTAATTATCCCTAATAGAAACATTTCAGGCTTAACTTCTATTTTTCCCCCAGTGATTTCTTGGAGCCAAACCCTTATTTTGTTAAAAATTTTCTTTGCTTTAGAGCACAACCACCACATATGAAAGAAGGTGCCTGGTGTCTTTTTAATTTGGGTAGATTTTAGGCAATCTCTCTGGTACTAGATGCCAACATTTTGTAGAGATTTTCTTTGTATGTGGCTGCCATAATTTTTCATTAAAGTTTTTCCCAATCTTCTAGGTGTATGTTGTATCCAAAATATTTCACCTAGGCAATCATTGTTTATTTCACTGACTTCTCTTCTTTATCAAATGTTAGGAGGTAGTTATATATTTTGGATATAAATTTTGAAGAATGTGTCTATCTTAATTCATACTGTTTGATATGGTATTTTCAAATATCATAGTTTTGAAATCACAGCATTTAAGAATATTTGATGAATTGATGAAAGAGTGGAGAAGAGCAGTCAAGATAATTAGGGACCTGAAGGCTAAAATATTCTATTTTAAAATATTCTATTTTAAAATATTCTATTTTATTATTTATTCTATTGAAGAATGGTTGTAGGAATTGGGTATGTCTAATGTAAAGGAGGACTGGGGAAGGTGTGACATCATTGTCCCAATATTTGAGGGGGTCCTACAAAGAAGGCGGTCAAACTATTTTCTGAAGTACCAGAAGGCAAGAGTAGAAATGATAGATGGAGAGAAGCAACCTAAAACTAAGGAGAAATGTCCTAATGGTGAGAACATTCAACCAATGGAACAGTTTGCCTTCAGAAATTGTGGGTACTCCATCGCTGGAGGCTTTTAAGAAGAAACTGAAAAATTATCTGAAATGGTATAGGGGGGTCTCCTGTTTCAGCTGGGAGTTGGACTAGATAACATCCAAGAGCCCTTCCAGCTCTTATTATTTCATGTTCTGTGAATCTTGCTCGGCCTTCAATTATTCTTCCCAAACATAGTGATTCGACCTTTGCTGCAAATAAAGGAAATTTCCTTTGCGAACGAGAAATCTGATGTCCAGGAAGTCTTTTTTTTTTTTGTGGGGGGGGGGGGTGGCATCCCTGTTCTGACTCAGGCTTTGTCAAACTGAATAAAACACAAAGTGAATTTAAAAGTAAAACCTTTTTTAATGCAATGCTGGGAATTACTTACATTCCCAGCCAAAGATCATTAGACACAGTTCCTCCAGATAAGATCACGCTTCTCAGTGCTGTCAAATGCTTGCCAGGAAACAGAAGTCCAATTAAGTCTAAACATAAACCAACCTAAAAACCCAGAAAAAAACTGACCAGAGTACAGTTTCATGAAGGAGTTGGAGATTACTGAACTACTTTGCTTCCTGTTTCATCATCTTTGTCTGTCTTTTATCCCTTATGGGGGGGGGCAATCACCTCCCAGCCTTACTCCTGAGTCACCCCTTTTGTCTCAGCTGCTCTCGCCTTCTAGCAGCTCTGTGCACACGCACACTGGGAACAGGCTCCCTTTGTTCCTCTGCCTCACTACTGCCAGACTGTGGAAGCTCCAGAATCAGCACATAACTCTCAGATGGTCCTGGCCCCATCTCTGCATTGGATGCGACCCTCGTCTGAGTCCTCCCCAGACTCCCTAACTGGTTCCCTTTCGTCCTCACTGTCTGATATCTCTGCCATCCGCACCGGCTGCTGGTGAACCACAACAATCCCATTTGCACGATCTTTTGTGCTGGGAAGAACGAATTCCAATAAAGGCAGACAGAATGTCATCCTGAAACAAACAAACAAACAAACAAACAAACAAAAGATGCATCAGCTTGAAATGAGAATTATGACTATCTCAAGGGAATCCTTCGTTGTTCTGCAATCTACAACTTTAGGCAGGGTTTTAAAATTAGGGCCATTTTATTTACTTGGCTGAAATAAAAGAGCACACAGTTTTACTTTTGATATGTGGGTTTGCTCCTTGCTAAAAGTAAGACTTTTTTCTCCCCCAGGGGTTGCACTATTTCTTTTTTAGTTTTTCAATAAGAATTTAAATGCAGATGGACATCAACTTACAACCATCATGGAGCCTAACATTTCTATTGCTAAGAGAAACATTTGCTAAGTGAATTTTCTTCCATTTTATGACCTTTCTGGCCGCTGTTGTTAAGTAAAACACCACAGTGAGAGAGTGGATAAGTTAGTAACCATTCTGTTGTGCTCCTGGTGGAGACTGACTCTGAGGGAGAGGAGAAGCAGCTGTGGAAATGTGGCTCCAGAGGTTGTGGAAGAGGCTGGGGAAGAGCAGAGGTTGGCTGAGTAGTCAAAGGAGGACCCAGGCCCATCCCCTCTCCATCCTAGGGCATGCAGGAAAGAGAAAATAAGGAAGAGATGTGGTCTACTGGGGAGGAGAGGGCCTTGATCCTCTTCATGGGCTGCAGCTGTGACAACTGAATAAGAGGACGGACATGCATATGGACGAATGCTGGAAACAAAACGTGGAATTATCTCTAGATTATGGTTCCTATCTGACTTTGGTGTCTTTCCCAGTGTGTGTTATCTGTGGACATCCTCCTTATCTTGCCTGGTTTGTGTTTTTTCTTCCTCCTTGCTTGTGTGGGAGTTTTGTCTTCTGTCAAGGATATTTGGAGCTTGGAAGCAAAGTGAAGGAATAAAAGGAGCTTCACTGGGTTTTTTGTAACTGTGTTTATTTTGTATTCCCCCCCCCCGTCATCACATGTTTGTTCAGTGAATCTGGCTTCCCCATTGACAGAAGTCTGGTCAGAAGGTTCAAAAAAGTGATCCCGTGACCCTGGGACATAGCAACGGTCAGAAATACAGTATGAACTGCTTGCCAAACATCTGACTTTTGATCACATGATCATGGGCTAATACATAAGGATTTAAAACAGTCATAAGTCACCTTTTTCAGTTCTGTGGTAACTTTGAAACATCACTAAATGAATTGTTGTAAGTTGAGGACTGCCTGTAGAGCAATAGCATTCAGCAATAGCACTTAGACCTATATACCATATCCTAGTGCTTTCCAACCCTCTCTAAGTGATTTAGAGAGTCAATCTCTTGCCCCCAACAATCTGGGTCCTCATTTTACTGACCTTGGAAGGATGGAAGGCAGAGTAAACCTTGAGCAGATTGGGATCGAACTCCAAGCTGTGGGCAACATGCAATACTGCATTCTAAACACTGCACCATGAGGAAGGAGAATGAGAAAGGGAGGAAGGAAGGAAGGAAGGAAGGAAGGAAGGAAGGAAGGAAGGAAGGAAGGAAGGAAGGAAGG
>BLBF01000022.1:14900882-14911218 GCA_015471245.1 Laticauda colubrina | reverse complement strand
AGGAAGGAAGGAAGGAAGGAAGGAAGGAAGGAAGGAAGGAAGGAAGGGCAATAGCAATAGACTGAGAGTGTTTTACAGCCCTCTCTAAGCAGTTTACAGAGTCAGCCTCTTGCCCCCAACAATCTGCCTCCTCATTTTACCCATCTCGGAAGGATGGAAGTCTGAATCAACCTTGAGCTGGTCAGGATTGAACTGCTGGCAGGAAGCAGAGCTAGCCTGCAATTCTGCATTCTAACCACTGCACCACCAGGAAGGAGAATGAGAAAGGGAAAAAGGAAGGAAGGAAGGAAGGAAGGAAGGAAGGAAGGAAGGAAGGAAGGAAGGAGGGTGGGTGGATGGGAGGCAGGAATGGTGCTTTACAGCCCTCTCTAAGTCATTTACAGAGTCAGCATCTTGTCCCCAACAATCTTGGTCCTCATTTTACCCACCTTGGAAGGGTGGAAGGCTGAGTCAATCTTGAGCCTGGCGAATATTCGAACTGTCAGCAGAAGTAGCCTGCAGTACCGCATTCTAACCACTGCACCACCATGCTTCTTACAGCCATCCAGGATGCCATAGATGAGTTTCGCAAAGCTTCAGATTACAAATGAAACCATGCCACTAATACTTGGCCTTGTGTTGACTTTCAACAACTTTCAGGGAAATCCAGAGGTTAAGGTAAGGATGGCTGAAGAATCTGTCAAACGTGATCTCCAAATTCAGTTCACTGAATTGTGTGCAAATGTATTTGGTAGAACCAGAGATGTGATCTCATTCCATTGCAGAGTCAAGCAAGGACTGGATCTTTTCTTAGAATAAAAAACCACACACAAATTGTTTTGGGAGTGAAAAGACAGGAAGACATGCCCTTATTTTCAAGGAAATTGAGAGAACCAAGAATGCCTCCAGAGTGTCATCTGGCAGACATGATTGTTTCCCACCCAAAAAGAAAAAGAAAAGAAAAACTCTCTGGAAGTCTATTATTTCAGTGGCGACAACTAAATTAACTCTGTCTGATGTACAGCCCCCATTGTACATAATAGGATTTGGAGTAAGCCATTTTTCCATTGACATATATATTTGTTTGAATTTCCATAAATTTGAATTTCCATAAAAATGTTCATTTGCAGGGCCTGATATTTCCAGATTGGGCTGAAAATCTACTGTCTGAGACATCCTCAACAGATCTGTCAGTCAGGGTTAGTATCGCTGGATTAAATGAACCAAACTCATAGAAGTTAAGAAATACCAAGTTGGAAGGGACCTTGGAGGTCTTCCAGTCCAACCCCCCTTGCTCAAGCAGGAGACCCTGTACAATTCCAGACAAATGGCTGTCCATTTCTTCTTAAAAACTTCCAGTGAAAAAGCACCCACAGCTTCTGGTGGCAAGCAGTTCCACTGGTTAATTGTTCTCACTGTCAGGAAATTTCTCAATGATTGCTTCTTTCCTTATTTAAGTATCGATCCATTGTTTCTTGTCCTGCCTTCTGATGCTTTGGAAAATAGTTTGACCCTCTCATCTTTATTGGAGCCACTCAAATATTGGAAGACTGGTATCATGTCACCTCTAGTCCTTCTTTTTCTTTAGACTAGAGATATACCCAATTCCTGTAACCATACTTCATATGTTTTAGCCTCCACCCCCCTAATCATTCTTCTTGGTCTTCTATGCACTCTTTCCAGGGTGTCGGCTTGGTGTTCTTCCTATTTGAGCTATCCTAGCATAGTGGCCAAATTATTCAGTTGTCTTAAGTAATTGCATGTTCAGGTCATGATTTAAGAACAAAGGAGACATTTCCTGACAGTTAGAAAAATTAATTATGTTCATATTAAGCATACAAAGAATGGTTGCAGGATTTGGGCTTGGTTAAGGCTAGGTCCCACTGGCTGACGGACGCAACACATATGCATAAAGGACACAGCGGCCGAGCAAAATTTTGGAGGTGGCTCCATCCGTTGTCATCCGCTCCAAAAAATGGCAAAAATTTGCATAAACAGAACGGAAAAGAACGGAAAAGAACGCACGTGGGTAATACGTAGTGGGGATGTTAAACGGATGTTCATAGGAAGCCTAGTGGATGACAGCGGATGGAAGCGGATGACACATCCGAAGGGCTTCCGGGGGATAATTGCGAAGTGGACGCATAGCGGAAGGGGCGGATGCATAGCGGATGATGCGGATGCATCACGGACGCCTATAGGAAACAAAGCGGATGCCGAGCAGATGTCTATCAGATGCAAAGCGTTCACTGCGTTTGCGAGAAGTATGAATTGCGTCAGCTCCGCGGATATAAAAGGATGCAGCTCGCACGCAGTCAGCATTCAGAGGAAAGACGTGCTGCCACATGCATCTTGAAAGAACACCATGGTTCGTCATTCAGGGAAGAAGAGGAAGCCAGTGTCTACTCGTGCCAGCCCTGGCAAGAAGGACAGAACCAGCATTCCACCCCCTGGCACTGACTCTGAAGCTGCTGCTGCTGCTGCTGCTGCTGCTGCTACTGCTACTGCTACTGCTACTGCTGCTGCTGCTGCTGCTGCTGCTACTGCTGCTGTGGTGGACCAGCCCCAAGGCCCTCAAAACCCTGCTGCTGAAGGCCCTGCTGCTCAAGCCCCTGAAGGCCCTGCTGAAGCCCCTGCCAGAGGGAGGAAGAGGCAAGGGGAGGAGAAGGGAGAGAGGAAACAGTACACCATTTCTGAGGACCATGAGGAGGAGGAGCTGGAATGGCTGAGGGAGAACAACTACCTCTGGAGAAAGGGCCACAGACTCTATCGCGACACCAAGAAGAAACTTGGAGAGACAAGGCAGAGAGCTTGGGCAACACTGCAGATGTACTCCTGGGATGGTGGAAGCACATGCACACCTGGTATGGCAAGCTACACCTCAAAAAATCCAGGCAGGCCGCTGTCAAGCTCACTGACCAGGAGATGTACATCATGGCCAAGTGCAGTTTCCTGGATGGTGAGGTCTGCCACCGAGGAGCAACCCCTCTGAGACCCCTCTCCCTCAGACAGCCCACAGACAGCCAGTCCTCTTCCAGCCAGGAGCCAGCGAGGCTTTCCAGGCAGGTGTCTTCAGAGGGCCCCACAGCATAGACTCCCCCAACAGCTGCACTCCCCATGACGGCAGACTTGGAGGATCCCCTGTCACAAATGGAGGAAGAAGCGGCAGCCACCAGAGACCAATGGACCCCCATCCCCACCCCCAGCTCGACAGGATGCAGGCAGAGAGGCAGACTGGAGGGCCAGAGCCACATTGTCCTTTTGGAGGTCAGGGACACAATGAAGACCAGCACAGAACTTCTCTCTCAGCTGGTCCACTTGGACAGAGGATCCTCCAGCGGCCACACTTTCATCACCTAGGTCAGTGACACCCTGAGGGATATGCCCGAGGCCCAATACCAGGTAATGAAGGAGAAGATAACAGCACTTCTGCACAACCCTCAAGGCCCAGCTGAAGCTGCTCCTACCCAGTCCAGGTCTGCTCCTCCACCCCAGCTGATGTCACCACCCTTCCATGGCTTTCAACAGCCTCTCACCTACCAAGGCTATGACTACCAGGACTTCCCACAGCAGAAGAAGACTTTCCCAGTCCAGGCCCAGGTTCATCGCATGCCACAGACGCCACACCTCGCCCAGCTGCAGACCAGACAGCCCCATTACTCTCCTCCTTCCTCCACCCCACAGCCAAGCCCCTCAACAGACAATCTGTCATCAGTCTTGTGCCTGACATCCCATGTCCTTGATGAAGGGCCTCTCAACCTCACGGGACTGAGTCAGCTCTTTGAGAGCTTCCTGAACACACTGTTGTACCCTCGGGGCCAAGCACCCCAATGGCGCCTCAGACCAACACTCAAGCCACAGCCACCTTCACAGTCCCTGCCCGCTTAACAGCTGAGACCATGGACATGACTCAGAGTGACTGAGAATAGTGTCAGAGACTGAGGTGTTACTTGCTCACTTTATCTTTGCTTAAAACACTTTACTTGGTTCATTTTGATTTTTTAACACAGTCATACAGTTTACTTAAGACAGTTAAGAAAGGTTATCTTTGCTTAACACAGTTAATTCAGTTTACTTGGTTCATTTTGCTTATTTAATAAAGTCATAAAGGTTACCTAAGAAAGTTAATAAAGGTTATCTTTGCTTGAGACACTTGGGTCATTTTTTTACTTAATAAAGTGTTGGTGAAAACCTTGAACAAATGGTTAAGCCTTTGCATGCTTGTGGGATAGATAAGGATAGTTGTGGGATAGATAAGGATAGTTGTGGGATAGATAAGGATAGTTGTGGGATAGATAAACCTCCAGTGCAAGCATAGTGGGACTGTATGGTCCACCCTCCCAGCTGCCACACATATGGACTTTTATTATCAATAACAATTTATTCATTGTCAACACATTTCAAAATAAACAAAGCTCTTTATTAATGCCCTATTCATTGCAGGACCACTCAACACACATGGCACAATCTCATCAGTGTTATGAGAGAGGCTCAACGAAGCATCCATTAATCATCTATCATCCTGTCTTGCCACTCCACTGCTCCGGCTGGGGAGTTGCACCAGTGTTTCAGGAGGTTGCGCTGCTTCTTCCCTTCATGTGAAGCTCTGTTGGGGCCTTGTACATCCACAGTGTCTATCAGGTTTTGTCCTTGCTTCCATTCACCAGGCTCCATGTCCCCATTCCCTTGTTGACGGTCCACAAGCCTGTTCTGCAACATTGGGTAGCGGGTGCGCATGAGATTGTGCAGGATGCAGCAAGCTTCCACGTTGGTCCTCACAGTCTGTGGGTGATGCTGCATGGTGGTGAGAAGTACCTGGAACCTGTTGGCCAGGATGCCAAAGGCGTTCTCCACCACCCGTCTTGCCCTGGACAGCCTGTAGTTGAAGATCCTCTCTTCATGGGTGAGATATCTTGAACTGTAGGGCTTCATGAGGTAGGTTCTGAGGGAGAGTGCATCATCACCAACGGTGAAGTAGGGCACATCTTGTGTGTCATTGGGTAGGGGGTCTGCATCTGGAAAACCCATGATGAGGTTGTGTTCCAGCCCATCCTTGAGGTCACTTGCGTTGTATACCTGGCTACCTGAACCTGACCCGTTGCCTGAAGCATCAATGTACATGAACTTGTAATCAGCATCAACCATGGCAAAGAGGATGATACTGAAGAAGCCCTTGTAGTTGAATTAAGTGGACCCTGAGTTGGCTGGAGCTTTGCAGGCCACGAGCTTCCCATCTATGGCTCCAACGGTGTGGGGAAAGTTCCACCTCTGATACCACTATTCTGCAACTTTCCTCCAGCCTTCTTCAGTGGTGGGACAATGGAGGAGCTCCTCCACATATTCTTCGGTGATGGCCTGCACTACTTCTCTGACCACTTTGCTGATGGTGTTGTGTGGCACCCTCCACACATACTGCAGGTTTTTGTATGTGGTTCCAGAGGCCAGGTGGTGCAGAGTCAGTGCCACCTTCAGTCCAGGGTCCAGGTTGGAATGGAAGTTGATGCTCGGCTTGATCAACCTGGGTCTCAGATGCTCTACAAGTTCGTCAAGCATGGCTGGTGGCATCCTCATGAAGTGATGGAATGCACCAGGGTCTTCATTCCTCAGCTCCACCATCAACTGGCCATAGAGTCCAAACTCCATTCTTCTCACGATCCATCCTCAGATCTACACAGCTCTTGGATGTCTCCTTCTTCTCCTTGTGTATAAAGCATGAAACAGTCTGAACAGGGCTTGGTTCTGGTGATGAATGATCACAGCTACCGTATGGTCTGTGTCATGATCCATGGTGGAGAACAATGGATGATGTGGAACACCAAGACCAAGGGTGAAGAGGTCTGTACGCCACGGCTGCTGGACTCATACTGAGATCCAAGTGATTTCCTCCCCCTTTTTATAGGAAATATCGGTAGTCTAGGTGTCCTTCTACATACTCTAGACATACTGCAGACATCCTAAATATCTGAGATACATCCCAGATACAAACATTTTGTCTGTTTTAATCCTTTATATATGAGATGCATCCACTTACATCCTTTCTATTTCCATGCTATTAACGCTGTGTGGATGTTCCCTGTACCTTTCATTTCCTCCCTCTTTCCATTTTCAGCTGTAGTGGATGTGAGTTGTGGGGATGGCCAGAGGATGCAGAGAGGATACAGCGGACGTTTAATGGATGATAACGGGAATAGAACGTTTGTTGCCCGTATATGCCGCGAATGTACATCGTATGCGGCGGAAAGCTCATCCGTTCACAAAGTTTTGTGCAGCTCAAAACTTCTTGCGCGGATGAAATCTCAGTGGACAGATGCTCCAGGGATAGAGCATATGGAACACGTATCCAGTGAGTACACAATGGATGCATAGCATTTTCCAACGGATGGCAAGCTTTTTTTAACGTTTTACATCCTCTTTGCATCCCTTGGTGCAGTGGGACAGGGGCTTTAGTTTAGGGAAAAGAATGACTAGCGAGGGGACTAGCAGGATTCCAGTATTTGAGGAGCTGCCCCAAAGAATAGGGGGTCAATTTATTTTTCCATGCACCAGAAGGCAGGACAAGAAGCATCTGGGTGGAAACTAACCAAGGAGAGGAGCAACATAGAACTAAGGAGAAACTTTCTAACAGTGAGGATAATTAACTAGTGGAACAACTTGGCTTCAGAAGTTGTGGGGGCTCCATCACTGGAAACTCTTAAGAAGAGATTGGACAGCCATTTGTCTGGAATGGTCGATGGTCTCCTGCTTGAGCAGGGGGCTGGACTAGAAGATCTCCAAGGTCCCTTCCAGCTCTTATGCTGTTATTCCACATGCATTTTGATATGCGATCAAGTGTTCGCAGCCTGGGAATTAATTGAACTTCCCATGCCCTCCTCCAGGTTTAGCAACAATAAGAACATTTGATCACATTACCAAACAAAAATCAATACACCTCCCTTGTTGAAGTCACTTTTGTTTTAGGTCAGGCTTGTTTGCAAGGACTTGTCGATGATCTGTCATGAGGACTATCCTGTTATCTCCATTTGACCCCCTGGCCTGATCTCTACCCTTTCACCTCCCTTGCTGCTTCCCAAATGTATGTTGCTTTTGGTCTTTCCCTTGCCTCACCCATAAGCTCATAAATAGTTGGGAGGTTAGGAAAGCTAATTGTGAAGTTTTGCTTTTGCTAAAGTTGGACAGTTGGGCTTAAGGGCAATACACAAAATTATCTGCTAAAATGTCCTACCAGTCAGTGACTGCTTCATCTTCAACCACAACAACACAAGGGCACACAACAGATACAAACTCAATGTTAACTGCTCCAAATTTGACTGCAGAAAGTACAGACTTCAGCAACAGAGTGGTCAGTGCCTGAAATGCACCCCCTGATTCTGTTGTTACAGCCTCAAACCTTCACTCCTCTAACCTTAAACTATCTAATGTTGACCTCACCCCATTCCTAAGAGGTCTGTAAGGGGTGTGCATAAATGCACAATCATGCCTACCGTCCCTGTCCTACTGTTCCCATTTATTCTTATCTATTTCCTGCATTCTTACTCACTAGGAGTGACATGATAGCAGTGTGCCAATATCTCAGGGGCTGCCCCAAAGAAGAGGGAGTCAATCTATTCTCCAAAGCACCAGAAGGAAGGACAAGAAGCAATGGATGGAAACTAATCAAGGAGAGAAGCAACCTAGAGCTAAGGAGAAACTTCCTAACAGTGAGAACAATTAATCAGTGGAACAATTTGCCTCCAGAAGTTATGGATGCTCCAACACTGGAAGTTTTAAAGTAGAGATTGGATAACCATTTGTTTGAAATGGTGTAGGGTTTCCTGCCTAGGCAGGGATTTGGACTAGAAGACCTCCAAGGTCCCTTCCAACTCTGTTATTCTAACTAATTTTTCTCTCATGTTTATACTTATACCTATTATCTTATAAGTAACTGACAAGTCAAACCAAATCAAAATAAAATAAATAAAAAAGCAAGTCATTTTTTTTTTCGGTGTTGTGTTCCCTGTAAGAGTGAATAACTAAACACGCAGGCTAAAAACAAATGAATTCTTTATTGGCCAAGTGTGATTAGACACACAAGGAATTTGTCCTTGGTGCTTGTGCTCTCAGTGCACATAAAAAGAAAAGATACATTCATCAAGAATCATAAGGCACAACACTTACTGATAGTCGTAGGGTACAAATAGTAATAAAAATATATATTTCAAGTGTTCCAGTTTAAAAACCTTGCTAGGTTTGACACATCTAAGTTGGTCTCTTGTTGGCTGGGTTTGTCAACCAGAGAAAGGAACAGGTTGATTTTGCAGGACGTATAAGATCATTCCACTTAAAATGGAAATGGTTCCCCGTTACCCAGGGTGACTTGTAAATAAATTGCAAATTGACTGCCTGTGGTTGAATTCCTCAACTGGGACTTTCCGAACAGTTTGGGATGAAGTAAATAAAAATAACAGAGGGTCTCTGCTCAAAAAATGTCCTGACATGTTGACAGTTCTTTAGTTGTGAAATTGAAGCCTATTGTGGAAGGTATGTGGCTGAAATGAGGGAGAAGTCGGGTATGTCTAATCTAGTGAGAAGAAGGAAAAAGGGTGACATGATAGCAGTTTTCCAATATTTGAGGGCTGCCACAAAGAAGAGGGGAAAAACTTCTTCTTCAAAGCATCAAAAGGCAGGATAAGAAGCAATGGATGGAAACTAACCAAGGAGAGTAGCAACTTAGAACTAAGGAGAAATTTTCCTGACAGTTAGAAAAATTAATTATATCAAGCATACGAAGAACGGTTGCAGAATTTGGGTTTGGCTAGTCTAGAAAAAAAGAAGGATTAGTAGAGACATGATAGCAGTATTCCAGTATCTGAGAGGCTGCCACGAGGAAGAGCGGATCAACCTCATTTTTTAAAGCACCAGATGGAAGAATAAGAAACAATGGATGGAAACTAATTAAGGAGAGAAGCAACCTGGAATTGAGGAGAAACTTCCTGACAGTGAGAACAATTAACCAGTGGAATGACTTGGCTCCAGAAGTTGTGGGGGCTGCATCACTGGAAGCTTTTAAGAAGAGACTGGACTAGAAGACCTCCAAGATCCCTTCCAGCTTTTATGCTGTTATTCTACGTGCATTTTGATATGCAATCAAGTGTTCACAGCTTCATCAATGAAGGCTTTGAAGAAGAGACTGGATAGTCAGTTATATGAAATGGTAGAGGGTCTCCTGCTTGAGCAGAGGGATGGACTAGAAGACCTCTAAGGTCCCTTCCAGCTCTATTCTGATTCTAATCAGTGGAACAATTTGCATCCAGAATCTGTGGCTGCTTCATCATTGGAGGTTTTCAAGAAGAAAAACCATTTGTATTTTAAAAATGGTCTAAGATTTCCTGTCTGAGCAAGGAGTTGGGCTAGAAGACCTTCAAACTCCCTTCCAACTCTATTATTCCATGTTCTACGAGTTTGGTACATCTACCTCAGCTATCTGTTATTCTGCTGCAGTGGTCATAAATGTGAAAAATGGTCATATCTCCCATTTTTCAGTGTTGCTGTAACTTCAAACGGTCATTAAATGAAATGTTATAAGTCAAGAAAGACCTATAGCTAATAGCAATATGATAGCCATACTTTATATGCTATCTTTTTTTAAAAAAGGGGTTTATAATGATTTAGAAACTAGAATTTGAATGTTTTAGGTTTAAAATGTTTTTCTACTTAAGAAACATGTTGGGTTTCAAAAAGCTGGCAATATGATGTTGTGGTTGGCTTCCATGGAAGGATTTTTCACTTGATGCTATGATGTTTATTTGGTCTTGGTAAATAGTGAGAGACCAAAATATCAAGTGTATTGCAATGAAATACAGTCCAATATTGCAAAAGAAAGGGGGGGCATAGGGGATGGGAACAGGATATTAAAGAATTATTATGTTACTTTATTTTTTTTTAAAAGCAATGGATTTTCAGAGGCCAAACTAAAATACTCCATCTGTTAAACAGTGAAGATGTAAACTAGGAACGGAATAGGCAACAGGTTAGGGAAAATGAATCAATGAACCACTCAAATAATTCATCCTCTTACAGAAAAAACTGATCACAAGGAATTTGGATTAAAAAAAAAAACCTACAAAGGATATCTGTCAAGTGAAAGACTCTCCTAGGAGATGAAGATGCCGTGGTAGGTGGGTTATTTATTTATTCATAAACATTCAGCAGAAATGTAGAATAAGTGGTATCACTTAGTCAGTTTTTTGTGATCTTGAAAATGTTGGCTGTTAGCTCCACTGGACCAGAAAGCAGGCGAGAAAGTCAACTCCACAGCAAGACTAAAATAATCATCTTCTTCTTCTTCTTCTTCTTCTTCTTCTTCTTCTTCTTCTTCTTC
>BLBF01000022.1:14876082-14886312 GCA_015471245.1 Laticauda colubrina | reverse complement strand
ATCTATCTATCTATCTATCTATCTATCTATCTATCTATCTATCTATCTATCTATCATTTATCTATCTAATATTAATATTGCACTGTATAGTGCAACATTAATGCAATATCAGGGGTTTTCCATTCAATTGTACAGATTGTGAATGAGGTGTGTTTGTGTTTATTTTCAGTCATAACGTACATGGAAAATGGTATATAATTTCATTATATGAGATTCAATGACAAATAAAATAAAACAATACTAAACCAAACTAAATTGAACTAATTGATGAAGAGAGAATCCTAACTCATCTTTCTATTCAATTATCTATGGCTCTCAGCTTTGCTTTCTGACAAAATTCCCTGAGCTGTCCAAGACCTCCTGTTGACTGTCATTTCTGAAATTCAGCTGACCCCTTTACCCCCCCACCTCAAAAAAACCAGGAAGATACAACAGCTTCTTCCTTTTTCCATTTGTTGTGTGTGGACATAGCGGTGGAAGGATGCCTTAAAAAATTCTTTCCGATGGCTGAATGCTGACATTCCCTCTGCCTAATGCAAAGGCCTCTTGGATTTGATTCCACCTCCATTTTAGGGGTGGACAAAGGAGGCATTCTGAAGACATGGCAGGCTTTTGAAGGCCTGACATGTGAGCTGCTTGGGAAACCCATCAAAAGGATTTTATACCTCGCAAGTCTCAGTGTGCCCGGAGGAATAGTTCAGAGGCCAAGGCAATATATTCAGGCACATCATCTGACTTTGCTGCTTGATTAGTCCTTTGATGGCTGTATTTGTTTCCTCGCCACATTCTAGCCAAGGATTGGGGCTATCAGTGGGTTTGCTAACGTGCTTTGTGAAAAGGATTGTTTCTCTCTGGGACAAAGGCACGTGCATGAATTGCAGGCAGCCCTCACATTGACAAGGATTTCTGATGACCTGGAACATCCCCAAGGTCATCCCACATATGCTCACCAAATACCCCAAGCCATCTGTCTCAGTGCACCAGAGTATCCATCAGAAACAGCTGCCCAACTTCTCAAAAAAGAAGTGGAACAGCAGGAAGGGGGGTAGGTAGGACAAGCGACAGCTACAGGCATTTCAAAAGAAAATGTGCTTCTGACCCCCTTCAGGTTTGTTGTGAACTTGTGGCACGCACACTTTCACACTCAACTCTCGGCCAAGCAGAAGGAGGCTGCTTGGAAGCTGGAGAGGTCTTTATCTTCAGCTCACAGATGGGAACCATTAAGCATCGGTGGCATTATTATTCTTTTTTTCTGGCCTCACCAATCCCAAGACGCCTTGGAATGTCTGCAAGGAGAAAGTTGGGCTGAAAAAATCAACGTGTTTGTGAATGATGTGATTCCGGATGGATTTCTTTTTCTTTTTAAATTATAAATTTTATTGAGTATAAAACATGAAAAACATTGAACGTGGTGGTATTCCTTTACATACATTTCTGTCAGTACATCTTGCATTTAGAAGGGGTAAAGAAGTTATGTACAATTATATACATTTATATACGTATATACATTTAAAATTTGTAGTTTTTAAATCTTTCTTGTTATTCCTCAATTATGAGATCCTTCACCTCTTCCCTATTTCACCTTAGGACCTTATTTCAACATTATGAACTCCCTTTCATGTCCCTCCAAAAGTAAAATTTATTCCATATTTTATGACATATTCGGGTTCATCTTGGTCCTTAAATTCTCATGTCTATCTATCAATTTTGGCACATTATAATGTCTTATCAATCATAACATCCTCTCTAAAGGCCATGTCCCACTGCACTTACGGATGCAAAGAGGATGTAAAATGTTAAAAAAAGCTTGCCATCGATTGGAAAATGTTATGCATCCGTTGTGTACTCACTGCATACATGTTTCATACGCTCTATTCCTTGAGCATCCGTTCACTGAGATTTCATCTGCACAAGAAGTTTTGAGCTGCACAAAACTCTGTGAACGGATGAACTTTCCGCCGTATACAATATACATCTGCGACATATACGGGCAACAAACGTTCTATGTCCGTTATCTTCCGTTAAACGTCTGCTGTATCCTCTCTGCATCCTCTGGCCATCCTCACAACTCACATCCACTCCAGCTAAAAATGGAAAGAGGGAGGAAACGAAAGGTGCATGGAACGTCAACACAGCATTAGTTGCACAGAAATAGAAAGGATGTAAGCGGATGCATCTCATATATAAAGCATTAAAACGGACAAAACGTTTGTATATGGGATGTATCTCGGTTATTTAGGATGTCTGCAGTATGCCTAGAGTATGTGGAAGGACACCTAGTGGACAACCGATATTTCCTATAAAAAGGGGGAGGAAATCACCTGGGTGAGTCCAGCAGCCGTGGTGTACAGACCTCTTCACCCTTGGTCTTGGTCTTCCACATCATCTATTGTTCTCCACCACGAATCATAACACAGTCATTATGGTAGCTGTGATCATTCATCACCAGAAACAAGCCCTGTTCAGACTGTTTCACCTTTTCTACACAAAGAGAAGAAGGAGACATTCAAGAGCTGTGTGGGTCCAAGGGTGGATCGGGAGAAGAATGGAGTTTAGCCTGTATGACAAGCTGATGGTGGAGCTGAGGAATGAAGACACTTGTGCATTCCAGCACTTCATGAGGATGCCACCAGCCATGTTTGACCAAATTGTACAGTGTCTGAAAGCCAGGTTGACCAAACCGAGCATCAACAGCGTCTGAAACCCAGGTTGACCAAGCCTAGCATCTACTTCCATCCCAAACTGGACCCTGGACTGAAGGTGGCACTGACTCTGCACCACCTGGCCTCTGGAACCACATACAGAAACATGCAGTATGCCTGGAGGGTGCCACACAACACCATCAGCAAAGTGATCAGAGAAGTGGTGCAGGCCATCATCGAAGAATACGTGGAGGAGCTCCTCCATTGTCCCACCACTGAAGAAGGCTGGAGGAAAGTTGCAGAACAGTGGTATCAGAGGTGGAACTTTCCCCACACCGTTGGAGCCATAGACGGGAAGCACGTGGTCTGCAAAGCTCCAGCCAACTGAGGGTCCACTTATTTCAACTACAAGGGCTTCTTCAGTATCATCCTCTTTGCCATGGTTGATGCTGACTACAAGTTCATGTACATTGATGCTTCAGGCAACGGGTCATGTTCAGGTAGCCAGGTATACAACGCAAGTGACCTCAAGGATGGGCTGGAACACAACCTCATCATGGGTTTTCCAGATGCAGACCCCCTACCCAATGACACACAAGATGTGCCCTACTTCATCATTGGTGATGACGCCTTCTCCCTCAGAACCTACCTCATGAAGCGATACAGTTCATGATACCTCACCCGTGAAGAGAGGATCTTCAACTACAGGCTGTCCAGGGCAAGGTGGGTGGTGGAGAACACCTTTGGCATCCTGGCCAACAGGTTCCAGATACTTCTCACCACCATGCAGCATGAGGCACATCCTGTCAGGAGCATCGTGGAAGCTTGCTGCATCCTGCAGAATCTCATGCGCACCCACTACCCAATGTTGCAGAACAGACTTGTGGACTGTCAACAAGGGAATGGGGACATGGAGCCTGGTGAATGGAGGCAAGGACAAAACCTGATAGACTCAGGTCCTTGATGAAACTTTGGATGTACAAGGCCCCAACAGAGCTTCACGTGAAGGGAAGAAGCAGCGCAACCTACTGAGACACTGGTGCAACTCCCCAGCTGGAGCAGTGGAGTGGCAAGACAGGATGATAGATGGTTAATGGATGCTTCCTTGAGCCTGTCTCATAACACTGATGAGATTGTGCCATGTATGTTGAGTGGTCCTACAATGATTAGGGCATTAATAAAGAGCTTTGTTTATTTTGAAAAGTGTTGATCATTGAATAAATTGTTATTGATAATAAAGGTCCATATGTGTGGCAGCTGGGATGGTGGACCACACAGTCCCACTATGCTTGCTCTGGAGGTTTATCTATCCCACAACTATCCTTATCTATCCCACAAGCATGCAAAGGCTTAACCATTTGTTAAAAGTTTTCACCAACACTTTACTAATGTTAAAAAATGAACCAAGTGTCTTAAGCAAAGATAACCTTTATTAACTGTCTTAGGTAAACTTTATGACTTTATTAAATAAGCAAAATGAACCAAGTAAACTGAATTAAGTGTGTAAAGCAAAGATAACCTTTATTAACTGTCTTAGGTGAACTTTATGACTTTATTAAAAAAGCAAAATGAACCAAGTAAAGTGTCTTAAGCAAAGATAAATTGAACAAGTACAACTCAGTCTCTGACACTATTCTCAGTCACTCTGAGTCATGTCCATGGTCTCAGCTGTTCAGCAGGCAGGGACTGTAGAGGTGGCTGTGGCTTGAGTGCTGGTCTGAGGCGCCATTGGGGTGCTTGGCCCTGAGAGTACAACAGGGGATGGTGTGTTCAGGAAGCTGTCCGAGAGCTGACTCAGTCCCATGAGGTTGAGAGGCCCTTCATCAAGGACCTGAGATGTGAACCCCAAGACTGATGACAGATTGTCCATTGACGGGCTTGGCTATGGGGTGGAGAAAGGAGGAGAGTAATGGGGCTGTCTGGTCTGCAGCTGGGTGAGGACTGGCGTCTGTGGTGTGCGATGAACCTGGGCCTGGACTGGGAAAGTCTGCTTCTGCTGTGGGAAGTCCTGGTAGTTGTAGCCTTGGTAGGTGAGGGGCTGTTGAAAGCCGTGGAAGGGTTGTGACATTGCCTGGGGTGGAGGAGCAGACCTGGACTGGGTAGCAGCAGCTTCAGCTGGGCCTTGAGAGTTGTGCAGAAGTGCTGTTATATTCTCCTTCATCCCCTGGTACTGGGCCTCGGGCAGGTCCCTCAGGGTGTGGCTCACGTAGGTTATGAAGGTGTGGTGGCCCGAGGATCCTCTGTCCAAGTGGACCAGGTGAGAGAGAAGTTCTGTGCTGGTCTTCATCGTGTCCCTGATCTCCAACGGGACAATGTGGCTCTGGCCCTCCAGTCTGCCTCTCTGCCTGCATCCTGTGGAGCTGGGGCTTGGGGTGGGTTGGCCTCTGGTGGCTGATGCTTCTTCATCCATTTGTGACAGGGGATCCTCCAAGTCCACCGGCATGGGGAGTGCAGCTGTTGGGGGGGGGTCTCTGCCGTGGGGCCCTCTGAAGACACCTGCCTAGACAGGGTAGCTGGCTCCTGGCTGGAAGAGGACTGGCTGTCTATGGGCTGTCTGAGGGAGAGGGGTCTCAGAGGGGTTGCTCCTCGGTGGTGGATCTCACCCTCCAGGAAACTGCACTTGGCCATGACGTACATCTCCCGGTCAGTGAGTTTGACAGTGGCCTGCCCGGATTTTTTGAGGTGTAGTTTGCCATACCAGGTGTGCATCTGCTTCCACCATCCCAGGAGTGCTTCTGCAGTTTACCCCAGGCTCTCTGCCTTGTCTCTCCAAGCTGCCTGCTTCTTCTTGGTGTTGTGATAGAGTCTCTGGCCCTTTTTCTAGAGGTATTTGTTCTCCCTCAGCCATTCCAGCAGCTCATCCTCATGCTCCTCGGAAACAGTGTATTGTTTCATCTTTCCCTTCTCCTTCCCTTGCCTTTTCCTCCCTCTGGCAGGGGCTTCAGCAGGGCCTTCAGGGGCTTGAGCAGCAGGGCCTTCAGCAGCAGGGCTTTGAGGGCCTTGGGGCTGGTCCACCACAGCAGCAGCAGTAGTAGTAGCAGTAGCACTAGCAGCAGCACCAGCAGCACCAGCAGTAGTAGCAGTAACATCAGCAGCACCAGTAGTAGCAGCAGCACCAGCAGCACCAGCAGCAGGAGGTTCAGGGTCAGTGCCAGGGGGTGGGATGCTGGTTCTGTCCTTCTTGCAGGGCTGGCACGAGTAGGCACCAGCTTCCTCTTCTTCCCTGACTGATGAACCATGGTGTTCTTTGAAGATGTATATGTCAGCACGTCTTTCCTCTGAATGCTGACTGCGTGCGAAGTGCCTCCTTTTATATCTGCAGAGCTGACGCAATTCATACTCCCCGCATGCGCGGTGAACACTTTGCATCCGATATACATCCGCGCGGCATCTGCTTTGCTTCCTATAGGCGTCCGTGATACATCTGCGTCATCCGCTATGCATCCGCTCCTTCTGCTATGCATCCGCTTCGCAATTCTCTCCCGGAACCCCTTCGGATGTGTCATCCGCTTCCATCTGCTGTCATCCGCTGGGCTTCCTATGAACATCCACTTTACATCCCCGCTATGTACTACCCACGTTCATTCTTTTCCATTCTTTTCCATTCTGTTTATGCAAATTTTCACCACTTTTTGGAGCAGATGACAACGGATGGAGCCACCCTCGAAATTATGCTTGTCCGCTGTGTCCTTTATGCATACGTTTTGCGTCCATCGGCCAGTGGGACCTAGCCTTAAGAATTTCACTTGCTTTCCAATTTTGTGTGAAAATCATTCTTGATGCCGTGATTACATGTATAATTAAATAATTATCGGTTTTGCTAAATTTCTTTTCCTTTATTCCCAGTAAGAACATCTCTGGTTTGTGACAAATTTTTAGCCCTGTCATTCCCTCGAGCCATGTCCAAATTTTGTACTAAAACTCCTGAGCATTTTTACAGGATTGGTTTCCATTTTTACAGGATTGGCTAACTTAGCTGGTGGGAGTTGCCACCTATTACTGGATGGATTTCTGACCACAAGGGTTTCCAATTCACGACATGGTGGAATTTCTTAGGAGAGAAGAAGTTTGCAATAAAGAAGAATATTTGTAGCTCAGGGCCCCTTGGTGGTCTCTGAGCTTTTTTTTGCAGACATTTCCCTTAGAAGGTTGATCATTTGCTCATTTGTTTTATAGGAAGGTTTTAGAATATTTAAACAATGGAGTGCTTCAACCTCAGTTGGTTCTACTTTTAAGCATTAAAAACAAATGCCAGGAAGCAATAAAAATAGCAACAATAAACCATCATGTGACTGGTCTCCCTGTAGCTATAAATTCTTGTGGTAGAAATGGCTGGTATCAGAGGTTGTCTTCAGCTGATTCTGACCTGCTCTGGAGAACCGGTAGCGGAAATTTTGAGTCGTTCCGAGAACCAGCAAATCCTACCTCTGACTGGCCCCACCGGTCCCATCTCTTCTCTGCCTCCCATTGAGTCCCAGCTGATCAGCTGGGTCTTCTTTTGTTGTCCTGCACAGGAGAATGGAGCTGGAAAGCAGGTCAATGTTTTGCACAGGTGGGAAAAAATTCCTATCAATGAGCTAATAAATGCCAAGTTAGCATTTCTGGGCACTTAGACCAATAGTTTAAGTCCAGGGTTGGCAAGAGAGAGAAAAAATTCTCTTGTTTTCTGTATTTGGAATGCATTGAGATGCTTTTTCCCAGATTTATCCATACCTGGGCTAAGGTACCATTTATAAAATAAGCACTCTATAGCCTGGACCAGGACTTTTCTATTCCATCCAACCAGAAGCAATGGTTGGAAACTAACCAACGGTTGGAAATCCCAAAGGTGTTTTTTTTCAGCAAAACATCTTCAAAAGAAAAACCAAAAAAGTCCAGTTGCTTCCTGAGAAAAGCATCTTTGGGACAACCATGACCTGGAAGACTGAGAACCTCTACAGACTTTTAGCTACACTATGGCTGGAAACTAACCGAGGTTGGAAACTAACCAATGGTTGGAAATTAACCAAGGAGAGAAGCAACCTAGAATTAAGGAAACATTTCCTAACAGTGAGAGCAATCAACCAATGGAACAGTTTGCCTCCAGAAGTTATGGATGCTCCATCACTGGAGGCTTTCAAGAAGAGACTGGACAGACACCTGTTTGAGCAGGGGCCTGGACTAGAAGCAGGGGTGGGCTTCAAAAATTTTAGCAAAGAGTTCTCTGCCTGGTTGCTGGCTGGGCATGGTGGGCATGGCCTGGTTAGCCTCCTGAACCATGGCAGGGTGGGCATTTTTGCCCTTGCCCAGGCTCCAGAGGCTTTCCTTGAGCCTCCTGGAGAGCAAAAATGGCCTCCCCCAGCTCCAGAGCCTCTCTGGAAACTAGAAATGGCCCATTTCCAGTCTTCCTGAACTTCTGAGAGGCCCTTTTTTCATCCTCCCTGAGCCTCCTCGCACACCCTGCACTTTCCTGCATCCAAAATGGGCCACATGGGGACTCCTGGGATGGGTGGGGAGGGTGGGGTGGGGCCAGCCAGGAGTGGGGGATCTCCAAACTGTACAGAATCTTAGCTTAGGAGCTCTCCTGAACCCCTGTGAACCCCCCCAGCAGCCCACCCCTGACTAGAAGTCCTCTGAAGATCATATGTTCTATGTTCATCTGGGCTCCAGCTCCCTATCTTCCTTCACAACTGGAGATCTCTATAGCTAAGGGAAGACTTGATGTTCATCCCTTTCTGATAGTGCCTACCGATTCTAATTTTGTGGATGCCCTCAGCATAACATTGCTCATTGGTCTTCATTCCTCTTGCTGTTGGCGTCATCTTCATGGAACATGAGGTGAAGAAGTCAGGTTTCCCCACCTCAGCAATAGAACAGCTTTATCAGTCCTATTTGTCCAAGGCCTCGGGGGAATTTGCACATCAGCTGAAGGATGCCTTCTTGCATCAAGTCTATATTTTTGTACAGCCGGCTTGCTGCTCTGAGGTCAAGGGTTGGGAAGCCTTGGTTAAGGAAAGACATTCATCTTGAAAAAAGTGAAGCCCCCTGGGGATCTGTGAGCACATGAATCAATTTCATATTTTGTTTATGTAAAAGAAATTGGCTTAGAGAAGGCTTGTTTTGGGGGGACCTTTCCTGTAAGATGCATATAGCAATCAATTTTTTAAATTTGTGTTTGTTTATTTATTCTCCTTCTCCTCCTCCTCCCTGCAAACCGCTTTCTAGCAGTGATGATGTTACCTAGTTGGGTAACAAAACACCTGCAAGAAAGTAACAAAGCTCAGAGAGCACTGAAGAGCCCACAGTCCTCCTCCTTCTCCTCTTCCTCCTCTTCTTCCTCTTCTTCTTCTTCCTCCTCCTCCTCTTCTTCATTTTCTTTTTCCTCCTCCTGCTCCTCCTCCTCCTCCTTCTTCCCATACCACATGTAGAACAGGCATGGCCACTGATGATCACATTAATTTGTTTAAATCCAACTAATGCGTCTTCTAACATACATTCATTTTAAATATAGCCTGATGTCTCGGGGCATCTTAGGAACTAGCCAATTTTGAGCTCAAGAAAAATTTATTTGGATATAAGTCTAAATGTCGAATCAACACATAAGTTGCTTCAATATCCTCATGCTTTTCCTAGTACTTTTTCAAGAAGGTGTCAGCCACACTGAAATGATCTCATTTCTGAAATCAATTAGTTTAAGTGATCAGGGGACCTAAGCACTTCCTGACTCTTGTTATGCTGTTTTATTTAAGCAGTGCTGTGGAGGTCCATTTCATGACTCTTTCTTGCAAGCTTCCAATAAGGCAAGATATCTAGGTGCCTTTTATTGGATTTGCTTTCTTGATGATCATTCTTTAAAAGTGCCTTTCAGCTCTAAGTATAGGTACATAAAGGAAATCCAATTTCTTTCCAGCTCCCAGGAAGTCTGTGGATTTGTTTTGGGGATTACAAAAGCTGGAAGTGAAACTCTTCTATCTTAGGTGACTAGAGAACAATTTAAAAAATAGATTTATTGGGCTTAAGATAAAGCAAAGGGGGAAATACTTTCTACTGTGGAAATTTAATTCTGTTTGGTTTCAACCATCATCAGCCTTCTCTTTGAGAAGCGCCAGTAAAGTAAGGCAGAAACCTGAATCTCATAAATAATAATTAATTGAAGGAGCAGTCCAGACCTTGTAAAATAGCCAATGAGTTATTGAGTTGAGCTGCAGCAAACCAGAGTGTTTTAAAATTCAGAAGTGTTAAATCTCAACTGGGAAGACCAGAAATGCCTTCACTACCAGGAACAAATCAATCCTTGCCGTGAGACGTGTCTAAGAGAGTACAGCAAACTCTCTTTAGAGCTGACAATCTGGTTGATTTATAAGAAGAGAGGCAAGGTAGCAAGTGGGGTGATGAACAAAAATAGACAGCCTTCTCAAATGTGCTTCCATCCATCCAAATGTTAATCTTCTGGAGCTTCAGTGAGCCATTTTGGGCCACTCTTACACAGCAGTACTTAAAGGAATGATTTCCAATACTTTGTTGATGTTCTTACGGTCCTTCAAGCCAACTCTGAGTATCTTTCTTTCTTTCTTTCTTTCTTTCTTTCTTTCTTTCTTTCTTTCTTTCT
>BLBF01000022.1:14858021-14868615 GCA_015471245.1 Laticauda colubrina | reverse complement strand
AGAAAGAAAGAAAGAAAGAAAGAAAGAAAGAAAGAAAGAAAGAAAGAAAGAAAGAAGAGTGAAGGAGGTGAGAGAGAGAAAGAAAAAAGAGGGAAGGAGGGGAGAAAGAGATAAAGAAAGAAATAGAAAGAAAGAGGGAAGGAGGAGAGCGAGAGAAAGAAAGAAAGAAAGAAAGAGGGAGGGAGGGAGGGAGGGAGGGGGAGAAAACATGACTCCTCTCTCACAGCAAGAAGGAAATGGTCTTCTGAAATTCAGATGGTCTAACCTAGTTGGTCTTTTATAAGTTTTTTCACAATCCATTTCTAAGAAGTGTTGTAAGAAATTGATTGCTGTCTTTGTCAATTCATTTGTTTCCAACCAATCCATTTATCATTTCATTCCTTTTTAATTTGTTTGCAAGTCATCAGAGGGGGACAAGTGGATGTACAGGTGGAATGAATCCATCCATGAACAAAATCTAAATTAAAACCCTTCATTCTCTAGCAAGTATACTCGAAGGCTACATCTTATGAAAATCTGATTTCCTGTGGCATTTATATCGGTCATTGTAGGGAAATGGGTCACCCAGAGCATTTTCCTGGGAAAAAGGAGAAGAGCATGATGGTGCTTGTTTGCCCTATAATGCTGAGAAATTGTTGATCTCTTTCTTCCAAAGGAAATGACAAATGGACTTTTGTTTTGATGGTTTTCGGGTGTGGTGGAGAATTTCTCAGTTGGGATTGTGAAAGAGAGGAAGCTGCAGGGAGCCACGTATGCTGTCCTGATTTTTAACTTTGAAAGTCTGTTGATAGCAAAAAAATGAATGATGAAATGCTGCAAATATATAAACAAATATATGTATTTATGTATATATGGATATAAGTTAATATTATACACTGCTCAAAAAAATAAAGGGGACACTTAAACAGCACAATGTAACTCCAAGTCAATCACACTTCTGTGAAATCAAACTGTCCACTTAGGTAGCAACACTGATTGACAATCAATTTCACATGATGTTGTGCACATGGAATAGACAACAGGTGGAAAGCATAGGCAGTTAGCAAGAGATCCCCAATAAAGGATTGGGGTTCTGCAGGTGGTGACCACAGACCACTTCTCAGTTCCTAGGCTTTCTGGCTGATGGTTTGGTCACTTTTGAATGCTGGCGGTGCATTCACTCTCGTGATTGCATGAGACGGAGTCTACAACCCACACAAGTGGCTCAGGTAGTACAGCTCATCCAGGATGGCACATCAATGAGAGCTGTGGCAAGAAGGCTTGCTGTGTCTGTCAGCGTAATGTCCAGAGCATGGAGGCGCTACCAGGAGACAGGCCAGTACATCAGGAGATGTGGAGGAGGCCATAGGAGGGCAACAACCCAGCATCAGGACCGCTACCTCCGCCTTTGTGCAAGGAGGGACAGGAGAAACACTGCCAGAGACCTGCAAAATGTGGGCCAAAAATGTGTATGTGGCTGCTCAAACGGTCAGAAACAGACTCCGTGAGGGTGGTATGAGGACCCGACGTCCACAGGTGGGGGTTGTGCTTACAGCCCAACACTGTGCAGGATGTTTGGCATTTGCCATAACACCAAGATTGGCAAATTCACCACTGGTGCCCTGTGCTCTTCACAGATGAAAGCAGGTTCACACTGAGAACATGTGACAATTGTGACAAGGTCTGGAGATGCCGTGGAGAACATTCTGATGCCTGCAACATCCTCCAGCATGACTGTTTTGGCAGTAGGTCAGTAATGGTGTGGAGTGGCATTCCTTTAGGGGGCCGCACAGTCCTCCATGTGCTCGCCAGAGATAACCTGACTGCCATTAGGTACCGAGATGAGATCCTCAGACCTCTTGTGGGACCATATGCTGCTGTGGCTGTCCCTGGGTTCCTCCGAATGCACGACAATGCTGGACCTCATGGCTGGAGTGTGTCAGCAGTTCCTGCAAGATGAAGGCACTGATGCTATGGACTGGCCCGACCGCTCCCCAGACCTGAATCCAATTGAGCACATCTGGGACATCATGTCTTGCTTCATCCACCAGTGCCACATTGCACCACAGACTGTCCAGGAGTTGGGGGATGCTTTAGTCCATATGTGGGAGGAGATCCGTCAGGAGACCATCCGACACCTTATCAGGAGCATGCCCAGGTGTTGTAGGGAGGTCATACAGGCACATGGAGGCCACACACACTACTGAGCCTCATTTTGACTTGTTTTAAGGACATTACATCAAAGTTGGATCAGCCTGTAGTGTTTTTTTCCACTTTAATTTTGAGTGTAACTCCAAATCCAGACCTCCATGGGTTGCTAAATTTGATTTCCATTGATAATTTTTGTGTGATTTTGTTGTCAGCACATTCAACTATGTTATGAACAAAGTATTTAATAAGAATATTTCATTCATTCAGATCTAGGGTACCTAGATCTGTGTTCCCTTTATTTTTGTGTTCCCTTTATTTTTTTGAGCAGTGTATATTAATATTCATGATATTAAAAAAGGTACTTAGTTAATTCCAGATTGGGTCACAAACGTGAAAAGAGCTCCAACTGGCAAAATAACAATTCATCTTAGGAACATGTAAATGACAGATCATATCATATTTAGATTTTAATGCACCAGATGCATTATTTGCAAGTTCCTTTGTTTTCAAAAATTACACTCCTTCCAAAGTGTATAGCTTCTTTCATAAAAACTTCTATGTCCCACTGTCAAATTGTGTTTATTTATTTACTTATAATTTAAATAGAATAGAACATAGAACATAGAAAAAAGAACACAGAACATAGAATATACAATATAGAATAGAATATAGAAAAAAGAATGTAGAATATAGAATATAGAACATAGAACATAGAATAGGATAGGACAAAGAATGGAATGGAATGAAATAGAATAGAATAGAATAGAGGAATTAGAATAGAATAGAATAGGACAAAGAATGGAATGGAATAGAATGGAATAGAATATAGAATAATAGAGTAGAGTAGAGTAGAGTAGAGTAGAGTTGAGTAGAGTAGAGTAGAGTAGAGTAGAGTAGAGTAGAGTAGAGTAGAGTAGAGTAGAATAGAATGAATGGCATAGAATAGAACATAGATCATAGAATATAGAGTATAAGAATAGAATAACAGCAGTTGGAAGGGACCTTGGACATCTTCTAGTCCAGCCCTCTGCTCAAGCAGGAAACTTTATTACCATTTCAGACAAATGGTTACCCAATTTCTATGATGCCCATCTCATTGTCCAGATCATAAGTCCAACAATGCCCCTCTTTCGAGTCACATAAAATATAGTTATTTTGTATTAGATGTTTTATCATTGGATCTGGAAGGCTGGTTGTTAGTATCTTCTCTGTCCCACCACCTAGGCTACTTCGAGGCTTTAAATTAGTAAATTTGGGGGTTGCGATGGCTCAGTAGTTTAAGACAATGGAAAGCTGAGAGCTCGGGTTTGAAACCCAAGTGACATGCAACTGGGTGAGTTCCCATTTCTTGCCTCAGCTCCTGCTCACCTAGCAGTTTGAAAGCATGCAAATGCAAGTAGATAAATAGGTACCACTTTTGTGGGAAGGTAAGAACATTCCATGTGCCTTTTGTGTATAGCCATGCTAACCATATGTGCATGAAAAATATATTTGGACAATAGCAATAGCACTTAGACTTATGTACTGCTTTACAGCCCTCTCTAAGTGGTTTACAAAGTCAGCAACAATCTGGGTCCTCGTTTTACTGACCTTGGAAGGATGGAAGGCTGAGTCAATCTTGAGCCAGTCACAATCGAACTCCTGGCAGTCGGCAGAATTAGCCTGCAATGCTGCATTGCAACCACTGCACCACCACGGTTTTAATGTTTAAAATAGTTTGTTTTTGTTTTCTTAAGTTTATACAGAAGCCTGATGATGGCAAATGAGATTCTGCCGAAACATTGCTACAACTTTAAAAGCACAACTATGATGACCTGGGAAAATACCCAAACAAAGCTGAATACCACACATAGTTTCTTTTTATATCCATTAGAGTCCTTAACCAGTTCATTCTCTTCACCTGTCACTTGTATTTCCACATTAAAAATCTTCTCTTTCTTATCATCCACATTTTTTTAATCCAGTATTTCTGACTCTACTGTTTTTGCATAAAGCAAAGTTTGTTTCATACCTGTCATTCTTTCACTAAACCCCTTTAAACAAGGTCTAGCCATAGAAACTGACATTGTTACTGATATGGCTGATATTGTGGCTCATAATTCAAAGATCCCTTTCATATTTCAAATTGTTATAGCATCATTTTATAAATTTCAATCCTGATCAAAATTAAAGGCAGTTTTCTAGAGGGTTTTTTTTCTTAACTCCCCAAAGTTTGTGAGAATTTTGTTATTCTAATGACATATTTGCTGGTTCTGGTGGAAACTGTAAATAAAATTTATTGTTGTTATTCTATATTTCTTCTGCTCTGTCACAAATTTTAAATGGTCTTTCCAGCCCGCAAAATGGGTGAGCTAAAGCAGGGGTCGCCAACCTTTTGGACCTCAGGGACTACCAAGCTCATAATTTTAAATCCCACGGACCACTAACCAGTTCTGTGGGCATGACCTAATTTGTGGGTGTGGCTTGGTAGTCATGTGACTGGCTGGGCATGGTTTGTATGTAAATATTATAAATATTTATGTAAATATTGAATTTTTTATAAAAAAAGAGCAACTTTTACCCAAAATCAGGCAAAGCAGGCAGGCAGATTGAGTTGCTTACAGAATCATTCAGTGATCTATCTCTCTGCCGTCAGCTAGCTCAGTCTCTCAAATTTGCTTGCCGTGAGTTTTCACTGAATAATAGAACCTTCAGTCCTAAGGGAGGTTCGGCTATGCTTAAAAGCAGAGCCAAAGATCTAAAGACTAGCTAGAAAGCAAGAAATCTAACCATTTACTGCTTCCTAGCTCATCTCAATCTCCCAGCACAGCAGAACAGATGATGGTCAGAAAAAAGAAAAATAGCAATTTAGCAGGCAAATTTGCCAAGTAAGGAGTGAGTGGGCGGGGAGGATTCCCACGGGCCGTGTGGGCTGAACAGCCTTGGGTCTGTGCAGCCTGGATCAATTGCTTTGGGGTGGTGCTCTGGGGGTGAGATTTCTCTGTGGCCCACCAAAATTTTCTCATGGCCCACCAGTTGGTGACCAATGAGCTAAAGTATTCTGATGGAGAGAAACTTTTTAAAGTAGGAAAAAATATTGTTAACATTCAGAATATTGGGTGAGATTAACACTAAAGACATATCTGAACAGTTTAATCATTTCCTGATTACAATAGTGCAGTGGTTCCCAACCTTTTTTTCACCCTACACCCCGAAAGAAATTTCACTCGAACCTTGCACCCCCTGAAATATATGGTAAATATATGGTAAAATTGAATTATTTAATTATTAAATATATGGTAGGATTGAATCTTTTCAGCTGTGTATGTGACAGACACTAAATAATGATACTTAACTCTAAAATGAAAACAAAGTTAGTCCATTGCACAAGAAAATAAAAATACCAACATATAGCCAATATCCTATTATTTACCTGGACATTTCTCGCACCCCCTGGAATATCGTCTCACACCCCTAGGGGGTGCGAGCACCCCAGGTTGGAACCCCTGCAATAGTGGATGAAGAAAGGAAAATCCAATCCATTTGTTTACACATATCTGTATTGTGTGTAAACCTGTTTGTAGCATATTATTTATTTGTACTATAAATAATAGTTGAGCCAACATGTTTCACATACTTGTCCTTCTTTCTTGTTGTTACTTAAAGAAAAAAAAAACTCCTGGGCCAAAACAGAAATACTGTCAACAAATAAAAGAAGTGGTATCTCTATGAACTCTACAAAAGGTTTCTTGTCTGAGTAAGGGGTTGGACTAGACGACCTTCAATTTCCCTTCCACTCTGTTATTCTGTTATTCCTGTTGTGAAACACCCCCCCCCCCTCCAGTGGCCAGGAGAGCTGGTGGCAGATTTGAACAGTGAGGAGGTTGGGGAGGAACATGAGCCAGTTGTAGAGTCTGGGGAAGGCTCTGATGAGGGCTCTGCATCAGAGGCAGAGATGGGGCCAGGGCTGTTTGACAGTTATCATCTGACTTTGCAGTCAGGCAGCAGTGAGGCAGAAGAGCAGCTGGAGCCTGTTCCCAGTGTGAGCATGCACAGAGCTGCCAGGAGAAGGGAACAATTAAGAAACAAGGGTCAACTCAGGAGTTAAAGGCTCAGGTGGACGGTGAATGGCCCCTCCCATAGGGAATAAAGAGGAGCAAAAGGTGAATGGTGCTTGCAGGAGACAATTAGTTCTATTCATTAGAATGAAGATCTGTTCCGGACTTCTTGCCAAGTAATTGCTGCTGCAGTGTGGTGTTTGGAAGGTATTGGCCTGGCAACTCTCCAAGTCTGATAAAGGTCTGTAGTTGGGAAATCTCTTAAAAGACAGTTGGCTAGGAACTTGCTGGAGAGGAATTCATTTTAAACTAAATAAAATAGTTTTTTTTTACCAGGATGAGGAGTCGGCTTCGTGCTTTTGGGAAGCCTGGGTTAGAACAGTTCCCTTGAAAGGGTAGGAGTACTTTCTTTTTTACCTATTAAAACTTTAGGGTGTCCATCTCATCTCTTAAGTGATTCCAGACAGCTTTTAGGAGCATTTTTGGGCTTCCTAAAAGACTTCAGAACCACATCTTGTTTGGCACCTGTGTTACTTTTGACAGAATTGATAAACAATTGTTGGAAAAAATATCCTTCTGGGTTCATTTCCAAGTGGGAAAAATGGCACTGGAAACATGGTGACTGCTTGGAAAGATGGTTTAATGGTGGACAGGACCACATGGCTTGGTGCTCTTGGGTGAAGAAAAGGGAAGAGATGCTGAGAGTCCCTGGCTTTTATACCGTCTCTGGTTTTGAACTTCCTGGGGCACAGGAAGAGTATCCTGATTGGTTGCTCTCAGAGGGCATGGCTAGCTTTTAGGTTGTTTGTGTGCTAAGTTCGGTTGAAACTTGGTGGGTGGTGCAATGAAGAAAAATGAAATGGCTTTGGCTGAAAGATATAGATCTTTGTTACATAGAATAGACTGGCCTGGGCCTTAATGACCCATTAATAAAGGTGGGAGGACTGAGTTTGTTACCTTTTTAAGTTTCTACAACTGTTTTAGGGGAAATATTCTGCCTTTTTAATATATCCTAAAATACTTCATTTTTCTAGGAGAGGGGTGGGTTTTAAACTTCCAAGACCACCTGAAAAAAAAGAAGAAGAAAAAAAATCCTACCAGGAAGGCTTTTCCTTGTGGCCTTTCATCCATGTTTTATTGAATAAGCTTTCAAGGATCACAGTCCACGTCTGGTTGTACATTTCCTAGACAACTTCCCCAAAGCGCATTGCAATTTACATGTCTCCTACAATTTCAATTCAAGGACAATCTTCTCCCCCTTGGCCCTGAAGCCACATTGCTTTCATTTTTACAAAATACCATATTGTTTTTAATTTATTTCATAGCAGCGGGTAAGAATAAAATTCACTTACTCTGCATGCAGGCATTTTATGGACCTACTCCTAGTGTGGTGTCAATTATTATTCTTACCTGTCTTTTATGCAGCTGTTAAAGATGAAACATGAAAAGTGTAATTTCAACATCAGAAGCCAGGCTGAACCTCTAGGGATTTGACTCAAACCTTTGAAGACTCATGAATTTTCCAGGAAGGTTGAATTCCTTATTCCCACATTTCCTCTTATTTTATTTAAGCCTTAGGGTATCCCCCCCTACATTCTACTTCATTTAAAAAGGTGCCAATTTTGATAAGTTTTTATGGAGGGAAAATGAAACAAATTCCTGTGTGCCTTATACAAAAAATGGGGTGTAACTCATGGATGACAGCCAAGCAATGTGGCATCTTGCATAAATGCTCAAGGGAACAAGTAGATCTATGTTTGAAAAGAATCAGTCCATTGCGTTGGCTCTGCCCTTGATCTGCCTCATAAAATGTTGGTTTTTCAAATAGATAAATGATAGATAGATAGATAGATACAGAGATACAGAGATACAGAGATAGAGATACATATAGATATTTAGATAAAGATAGATAGATAATTGATGGGTGGATGGACAGATAGATTTATAGAATATATTATGCTGCATTATTATGCTGTTATCTTATGCACAACGAAACCACCAAAAAATAATTTGCAAAAAGATGAATTCAGAGCGTTACAAACCCTGAAAAATGATAACAGCATAATAATACTCCCAGCAGACAAAGGAAATGCCACAATAGTAATGGACAGAAAAGACTATGAAACAAAATTGACAGACCTACTCCAAGACTCCACATACAAACCTATAAACACAGACCCAACCACATATCTAGAAAAATCAACCAAGAAGAAAATTATAACCAGCCACATAAGCAAAGAAATCCAACAGACGATCATCCCAAGAGAAAAATCTTCAAGATGCCCCAAATTATACGACCTCCCAAAAATACACAAAGAAGGCATACCTCTCAGACCCATAGTCAGCTCCATAGGAGCACCATTACAAAACCTAGCTAAATACTTAGCAAAACAACTACAGCCCCATGCTGAAACCGCAGCTTCATATGTACAAAACTCATACCACTTCTTAGAAATGATCAAAGATCTACACGTGGAACAAGAAGATCTGCTTGTAAGTTTCGACGTGGTTTCACTATTCACTCAAGTCCCAATAAAAGAAACTCTTGAAATCATCAAAAATAAATATCAACCAGCTAAAGACCTCATGGAACTAACAGGACACTGCCTAACCAACACATATTTCATATACAAAGGACAAAGATACAAGCAAATTGAAGGAGCCCCTATGGGATCACCACTGTCACCCGTCATTGCAAACCTGTTCATGGAAGAATTCGAATCCAGAGCCCTGGCTAATGCCACCCACAAACCCAAACTATGGCTAAGATACATCGATGACACATTTGTGATTTGGCCCCATGGAAAAGAAAACCTAAACAATTTCCTAACACACCTAAACAACACACACCCCAAAATCAAGTTCACCATGGAAACGGAAATAAACAAACAACTACCATTCCTAGATGTACTAATCTACAAAAGAACAGATGGCACACTGGGACACACCATATACCAAAAGAAAACACCCACCCACCGCTACCTCAACGCCCAATCCCACCACCACCCAGCACAGATAAATTCCGTAGCGAAAACACTAATTACCAGAACCAAACGCCTGGCAGATAAGACACATATAAAGACTGAACTATGCACCCTGACTGAAGTATTGACAGACAATGGCTTCCACAAAAACGAAATCACCAACCTGATCCACAAAAACACACCAAGACATAACAGAGACCTAGAAGACCAACAGACCTATGGAACAGCTGTCTTGCCCTCCATAAGAGGTACTACAGATAAAATCAGTAAGATACTACACAGGCAGCACATCAAGACTGCCTTCAAAACAGACAAAAAAATAGCAGCCATCCTGAGGAACCCCAAAGACAAAACTGACCTGGAAAACCAAGGCATATACGAAATTCCCTGTACATCATGCCTGGCCACATACATTGGACAGACCAATAGAAGAATAAGTACCCGCCTAGATGAACACAAAAATGCAGTAAAAAAGCTGGAACACACCTCCTCACTAGTCCAACACATGAAAACATCACAACATCAACTTCAATGGCACTAAAACCCTAGCCACTATAGAAAACCCCAACCACAGAATCATTAGAGAAGCCATAGAGATTGAAAAAAGACCTGACAGCATGAATAGAAGAGATGATTCCACCAGACTGTCAATCATTTGGAAGCCTGCACTCTCAAATAGAAAGATCCCCACAACACAAGCCAGGCAAACACCTGGGCAAAAACAGACTCCCTCTGATAGCTCCAGCTGAAACTCCCCCCCACCAGGCACCCAGGTGAATCCCAGCTTGCTAATGAATAGCAGCTTGCTAATGAAGAGCAGCCGTCCCTTCACATGGAGCCAAGCTGCACTGAAAGCCTCCAACACAAGAACAGAGTGTTGCCAGCCAATCAAAGTCACAAAACAGACAGAAGAAACCAGAAACACCAATCAATCAAACTCCAAGTCCAATGAACACAGATCCAGGCTCCCAGCCAGCCTCCAATTTGAAACCAGGAACTAACTCTATACAGAAGCCTGATGATGGCAGATGAGATTCTGCTGAAACATTGCTACAACTTTAAAAGCACTACAGTGATGTGGGATAATACCCGAAGGAAGCTGAACAGCGCATATATATCTATGTATATATATATCTTTGGTTATTCGGGTTTTCACCCGCGTAAAATTGGAAGTATTTTGTTTGTCATCTTTAGGCCTGTGTCTTCGGCCTTGTGCTTCTCAGAGTAATGTGAGCTTGCAGCTGTTTTTTCTTTTTAACTGCCAGTAGGGGTGTGACTTGACTGGGTGGGGGCTTGGCTGTGTTCTGATTGGCTAAGTAGGTAGGTAGGTAGGTGGATGGATGGATAGATTTATAGATGAAAGATGGGTGGGTAGGTAGATCCATCCGATAGATAGAGATAGATAGATAGATAGATAGATAGATAGATAGATAGATAGATAGA
>BLBF01000022.1:14839045-14858011 GCA_015471245.1 Laticauda colubrina | reverse complement strand
AGATAGATAGATAGATAGATAGATAGATAGATAGATAGATAGATAGATAGATAGAAATAAATAAATAAATGAATAATCATAGATAGATGTTGCATGGATAAATGGATGGATGTATTTATAGATGATATAGGTGGGTAGGTAGATGGATGGATAGATAGATGACAGATGATAGAGAGACAGACAAATAACAGCCTGAATTTTGATCATGGCCATGGGGAAGCTGCAACAGTTGTAAGTTTGAAAAACAATCATAAGTCACACTTTTCAGTGCTGCTGTAACTTTGAAGGGTCAGTAAATGAACTGTTGAAAGTCGAGGACTACCTGCATTTCCCGCCTCTCCTCAAAAATTGTCAGAGTATTGTGTTAGACTTATATGTCAATCCTAACCTGATCATTCTTGTCAGAAGGTGCAAAATTCAAACTTCCAATGGCAGAATTGGACAGCTGCATTCCAGATTCTGTTTTTGACCTGAGTTGCTTTTGAGGTAGTCGATGTGAGATTTTCCTGTTGCTGCTGCACAACGCCTTTATCCATCAGACAAGGCATGTAACACTTGACAATGCGATCATATGAGCAGATATATCTTTGCTGAACAGATCAGTTCTAGTGGATTTAATGGGTGGAAAACTGTTGGCTGAAGCTTATGTTGGGCGAGGATGTTTGGAAAAGTTGTTCTGATGAGATCCATCATTGGTTTTAAACTCCTCCACTTTGGTCCAGCTCTATTGGGATATGGGTAAAAAAATAGTACTCAGACCCTTCTCCTGGTGCCTGAAATGTAATGGTTAGAGCAGGGGTGTCAAACACAAGGGCCGTGGGCTGGATACGGCCAGCAATGTGGTCAGATCTGGCCTGCAGGGCCATCCTGGAAAATGGAAAAGGCTGGCCCACATCACTTTGGCATGGTCTACCTGGTGCGAAGAGGAAACATGCCAGCCCACCCAGTCAGCCACGCCCAGTGAGTGGCATCAAGGTGTCCGTGCTCACCCAGTTGGCCACACCCACCCAATTGGCAATGCCCACCTAGCCCCCCAAGGCCAACCACAGCCCTGATGTGGCCTTTAATGAAATTGAGTTTGACACCTCTGGGCTGTAGGAACACATCACAGGAATGCTTTTACAGAAAAAAAAATTAGTTAAAAAAACCTATGTCAACCTTTTGGTCAGCTTATGATATGATTTGAGAGTTAAAGGTAAAGATTCCCCTTGCACATCCATGCTAGTTGTTTCCAGCTCTAGGAGGCACTGCTCATCTCTGTTACAAAGCCAAAGAAGAGCCAGCGCTGTCCGAAGACGTCTCCATGGTCATGTGGCCGGCATGAAAGGCACACGGAATGCTGTTACCTTCCCACCAAAGGGATCCCTATTTTTCTACTTGCATTTTTTATATGCTTTTGAACTGCTAGGTTGGCAGAAGCTGGGACAAGGAACGGGAGTTCACTCTGTGAAGCGGCACTAGGTATTCGAACTGCCAAACTGCCAACATTTCTGATCGACAAGCTCAGTGACTTAGCCACTGAGCCACCGCATCCCACATGATTTGAGAAGACATATCCTAAAAGATGATTTAAGTAATTTTCAGGTGGGAAGGAAGATCCACCATCTGCTTCCCCTGTTGTGTTGAGCTTAATATGTTGATAAATGGGGAATTCTGTATTAAGAAAAGATGCATGCATCGCTCGGTCATGGTTTTCTGTAGCTAACAGGCGACCATGAATCACCCCTTTCCCTGATGTTTTCCTATTTCCCTGATGTTTCCATCACTGCTCCTTTGCTCTTCACGTTTACAAACGGGAATTAAATTCAGCTGCAATGAGTTGTGGTTGTTCGGCAAGCCATCGCTGCAAAATTCCCCAAATCAAAGCCATATATCACAGCCTGATTAATAGGTTGCAAGGATTACATGTAATGTAAGAATATTTTGTCTCATCCCCCTCACTAATGGACTACAGATGTAAAACCAAAGATTTTCATTTGAGCTACATCACACTTCCCTTTGCATGAAGTCGTAGAGCGTAGGTGAGCATACAGCACTAAAAGTATCACTTGATGATCAGCCTTGGGTTCAAGTAGCATCCATGCATGATTATTGGACATGTTGTGGAACAAAACAGGCCTCTTCCATGTATTTTCCCATCAGCTGTTACCCAAGCACAATTAACAGTTTAGTGATACAAATCTACTTATCCACAGGAGTGCTGAATTGAAAATGAAAGTGCTGAAGGAAGATGAATAGCTGACAGGGAGTAAGAGTGTGGCTCCATTGGCTGTGGAGGAAACTGGGGAAGGCAAAGTCCAGCTAGGCAGAGCAGGGAGAGGTAGAACAAGGGAGATGGAGTTCAGAAGAAGACTCAGGCCCAGCCCTTCTTCATCCTAGGGCATGCAGGGATGAATGGAGAAGGGAGCAATGTGGGTTGTGGGGCTTACAGGGGAGGAAAGAGCCCTGATTCCCTTCATTAGCCACATCTGGGAAGAAAGTTTAAAAGAAATGCAAGCTGAGAGTGGCATCTGCTGGGAACAAACATGAGTTTATCTTGTGTTGACTGTTATCTGTGTTGCTGGCATTCTCCCAACTGGGTTGAATTATGGCCATTCCTTCACATCTGGAATTCTTTCTCCTGCCCTGTCAGACTAATTATGACATCTCGCCTTGATTGGACTTATAGTTACAGTTTTTGTTGACCACGTTTTGGACTTGATTCTCTGCAGTCAAAGGCTGTTCCTGGGAGAGTTTTTCCCCAGCCAGAAGGTAACCAGGACATCGGGGGCAAAGTTGGAGATAATAAAGGGACTCTTATTGATTATCTAATTGTGTTGCCTTTGTGCCATGCCCCAGGTCATCACACTATCAGTACCACACACAGAACAGCACACACCTTCTGCTAGAGAGAAGTTCCCCAAAGATGGGTGCCAACACGAGCCCAAAAACTCAGAAAACAAAACTTCTGGCCCCAGTGACTGTCCCAGATTGGATCCTACAACATCCTGGGACATGTCTTTTCCCCTTCATGCGGTCTTCTTTTGAAACGTAGAGTCTCATGTTATAAAACCCTGGGTAGCCATGAGATGGCAGCCTTAACTTGAAGAAATTGCATTGCACCTTAGAAAGCGTCAAGGAATACCTCTTTACAAGGTAAAAAGCCATAAAATTGGAAATCCGCTTGCCTAACATGTAATTTAACTTGCAGAAGGATAAGTGGATGTGGTTTTTCAGGCCATAAAACAGACTGACTTTCCTTTCTCGTAGGCTTGGCTGGATGTTAACTACAAGTGATTATTTTTTTATTAAGTCTTTAGTTCTTGAGTATTGAGGAAGTAGCTCATTCTGGTTTTAACCTAATAAATATATGCATTCTTGCTTAAAGGGTAGATTTGTATCTTATGGCTTGGATATTATAATCATCAACATTTTTAAAGTGGAAATACTTCCAATCTTGTGGCAATTCCATGTTTTTGTTGTTATCTTGATTGTTGTAATTTCAGCAGTCAGCTTACCGAGAAGGCAATTTAAAGATTGTTTACCTTGGTCCTGATTCATTGGTTTTTGGTTTATCCCCAACCTTATGTTAAAGTAATATTGAATTAAAGAATCTTTTCCATAAATCTGCTACCTTTTCTGCTTTAAATAAGGGAACAAAGGCAGGGAGGTTTTCTTTTGGTTTCAACTTGGCCTGCTCTTATACTTTGCAGTTCAGTCTGAAACATTAAGTACACTTGCTTTTTTCATTCATTGCGGTTATAAGTTTCTGCAAAATTTATGCATGCTTACTTGGATTTAAATGTTAGTGAGGACCTTGTGCCTGTGTTAACTACGTGTGATGACCTGGGGTACAGCGCAAACGCAACACAGTCACATAAGTAAGAAAAGTCCCTTTAATACCTCCAACTTTGCCCCTAATGTCCAGTTACCTTCAGCTGAAGAAAAAACTCTCTCAAGAACAGAAAGACTGTTCAAAAGGAAATTCAGTCCAAAAACTCTAAATAAAAATCCACACAAACCACACTGCAGCAATTAACTGGACAGGGCAGGATAAGCAATTGCAAACTTCAAAGGCCAACAAAACACACAAGATGCCAGGAACCAAGATAAGCCTTGACAAGCAAAGATAACTCACAGTTTGCAGCAACTTTAGCTTGCCTTTTAAAACACTGTTTTCCAGCTGCAGCTAATGAAGGTAATCAGGGCCCATTCCTCCCCCGTAAGCCATGCAACTCATGTTGTTCCCTTCTCCATTTCTCTCTGTGTGCCCTAGGATGAAGAGGAAGTGGGCCTGGATCTCCCTCTGAATTCCTTCTGCCTTGCTGTACCTCTCCCCTACTGTTCCAGACAGACTGTGCCCTTCCCCAGTTTCTTCTACAGCCACCGGAGTCACACTCCCACTCCCTGTCAGCTGCTCAGCCTCCCCCTCTGAATCAGATTTCAACAGGGGCATGACCCTACGTCTCGCATGAATCTGCATGTCAAGAGCAGCCCTTATCAAATAGATGTCTGCAGAGTTTATACCCTGAGAAATTAATTTATTCTAATATTATTATTGCTACACGCACACAGCTGCACACACTGGGATAGTCTTCTAGAAAAAGCCCCAGAGGAAGCAATAAGTTTCCTTTCATTAAATTATAGTTGCATGATTCACAGTTCTCTAACATAGTCCTTCAGCAGAAAACTGATAGATGTGAAGCATTGAACTTCTTTAAATATCTTCTCCATATCTTCGCTTTGTCCACTTTTTCTGAATTGGAGGATGCACTAACATCTTCATTTTCTTCAACTTTGTAGAAATAGAAGAATCAGGTGATATTTATTTGAAGCCTGGGGAGGCCTGATAGCATTGACCAATATTTGAAGGATTGTCCCAGGAAAGAGGAACTCAATTTATTCTCCCTGAGGACAGGACAAGAAGTAATGGGTGGAAGATCCTCCAAAAAAGATCCAACTTGGAAATGAGAAGATATTCCCTGTTGGTGAGAACCATTAATTAATGGAACAGCTTTCTTCTTAGAGTTGTCATTTCTGCATCATTGGAGGTTTCTAAGAAAAGATTAGACAACCATTTGTGTGGGATGGTACAACCTACATTGGCAGGGAGAGGTGGTCTTCAGTAGGTTCTGGAGAACTGATAGCGGAAATTTTGAGTAGTTTGGAGAACTGGCAAATCCCACCTCTGACTGTCCCTGACCCATCTATTCTCTGCCTCTCAAGTCCCAGCTGATTAGCTGGGTCTTGTTTGGTTGTCCTGCACAGAAGAATGGAACTGGGAAGCAGGTTGGTGGGGTGGGATGGGGAGGGAATGGGAATTTTGCAGTAACCTTCCCCTGCCATGCCCACCAAGCCATTCCCATAGAACTAGGAGTATTTTTTTTTAATCCCACCACTGCTCTAAGGTCCTTTTCATGATTCTATAAACATGCAGTTTCTTCAGAGACAGAATAGCTAAATGCATTGAGGTTTGTGGCTGTTGACCTAATATTCAGTTAATTTAGCTGGATACAAATTGCAACATTGTATGTTCCATCACTATTCCAGCTAGGAACGTTCATTCATTCATTCATTCACTCTTCCTCTTCTTTTTTTTTAATTAGATTTCAATAAAGGAAAATATTTACAGATAATACAGACAATCAGAGTTGGAAGGGTCCTTGTAGGTTATCTAGTCCAACCCCTGCCCAATCAGGAGACCCTACACCATTTCTGACAGATGGTAGTCCAATCTCTTCTTGAAAGTCTCAAGTGATGACGCTCCTACAACATCCAAGGGCAACTTCTGTTCCATGGGTTGATTGTTCTCACTGTCAGAAAGTTTCTCCTTATTTCCAGGTTGAATCTCTCCTTGTTCAGTTTCCATCCATTCTTCCATGTCTGGCCTTTAGGTGCTTTAGAAAATAGCTTGACTCCTTTCTCTCTGTGGCAGCCCCTCAAATATTGGAAGACTGCTATCATGTCTCCCCCGGTCCTTCTCTTCACTAGACTAGCCAAGCCCAGTTCCAATAACCATTCTTCATATGTTTTAGTCTGCAGTCCCCTAATCATCCTGGTTGCTCTTCTCTTCACTCTTTCTAGAGTCTCAACATCTTTTTTATAGAGTGGTGACCAAAACTGGATGCAGTACTCTAGCTGTGGTCTTACTAAGGCTTTATAGAGTGGTATTAGTACCTTACTTAATCTTGATTGTATCCCTCTGTTAATTACATTGACTTTTTGGGCTGCTGCTACACACTGCTGGCTCATATTTAGATGGTTGTTATTTGTATGTCATGATTGAAATGAGAGGTCCTCTTTTTGTGCTCTGAGCTGGGTTTCTTGAAGACGTTTCATTACCCAAACTAGGTAACTCCATCAACTTCATTTATTAACTTTGCACGAGATGTATTTGCTCCCAGGGGTTCTAGGAACAGCAAGAGCCTCTTGTTTGCCTTGATGTCTCCTCTCCTGCATTTGGTAGACAAACCAAAATGCAAGCTTCGGGGTTTAGAGAAAGATAGACAATGCAGTCTTCACCATGGAAACTCTATAGCTGTTCAAAACATTGTAAACTATTGGCAAGTCACCTACACGTTTATTGCATATTGGTTAGGAAACCTGGTTTGCTCAATTTCTTTGAAAGCTTCCACTTAATTAAAACAATTACCTCTTACTGTTCATTTTTAAAGTGGCATTGGAGGAAATGCAGCAGGTTTACAAATGATTAAGAAGGGTGACCTTGGGATCGATGTGACATGTTGGGTGACATGTTTTCATATCATAAGCCTTCATGCCTATGTTCCACTGATTTGGAAGGGAAGAAGTGTGAAGCTCATTAGTGTAACTTGTGAAAAAAGGAAAAAAGAGCCAACATTGAACAATAAAACTGCAAAAGTTAAAAAAAATATTCTGATCAACTTTTTGTAAAATAACATTTACAAAGAAATATCACTGGATATAGGAGCAGAATAGGCCGAGCCTGGGATGAGGGAATCAAGCAAGTAATAAGCCTAGAGTCATTACATTCCCACAAATGGTCTAAGTCAGTGGTGGCTAACCTTTTTGGGTTCCTGTGCCAAAAATTGTGTGCGTACTTGTGCACGTGTGCCTTGCATGCTAACACCCAAAAGGCAATGCACATGCCCCCCATGCCCCCTGTGCATGCACGTGCAATCCCCCCTCGCCCCCTTACCTGCATTGCACCTCCCCGCTAATTTTTGGCTCATTTGAGGCCTTTTTTGGCCTCCCTGAGACTTGAGGAAAGCTTCTGCAGGCTTTGCAGGCTGAAAAACGGGCCCATTTTGTCACTTCCAGTATATCATGAAATACTGGAAGTGATGAAACGGGCCTATTTTTCGGCCTGCAAAGGCTTTCCTCAAGACTCTGGGAGGCCAAAAAAGGCTTGAAACAGGTTGAAAATCAGCTGGGAGGTGCGCACATCCACAGTGAGATAAGTTTGCCTGAAGCTTGTGTGCCAGCACAAATGGCTCTGCATGCCACAGGGTTGCCATCATGGGTCTAGGTCCAAACTCTCTTGAATTCTATTGACTCTTATCTATTGTCAATATAATGCTGTCTGTTAATTGATGAAATGTCTGTGGAGATTCTCATCCATCCAGGTCATAGTTGTCCCAAATGTGCTTTTTTCCAGAGGCAACTAGACTTTCTTGATTTTTCTTTGAAGACGTTTCGCTTCTCATCCAAGAAGCTTCTTCAGCTCTGATTGGATGATGGGGAATGGAAGGATTTATTTTCCTTGCAGACAGCTGGTCATTTTCATCCTTTTAGAGGATCGTTAGAGACTCGCTATAAAAAGGCCATCAATGTCAAAAATTGAACAGCCCTCTCTCAACAGAGAGGGAGGGGATATGACATCATCTATCTCTGGGCTGCAACACAGTCCTTTCAAGAAATCTCCACACCAATTTGCACTACTCAGATGATCTTGAGGACACAGACAAGCCTAAAAGTGGTCTCAAGAACTCTCTAAAAGGATGCAAATGACCAGCAGTCTGCAAGGAATATAAATCCTTCCATTTCCCCAGCATTTAGTCAGAGCTGAAGAAGCTTCTTGGCTGAGAAGCAAAACATCTTCAGAGTGTTAATTGATTAGATTCTTGTGTATAGGCATGAGAAATAAATCATATTATTTGGAACTTAATATGTGTTCCTGGTCCTTTGAACCTGACCCAGGACTGTTTGGAAGACCCCGAGGACAGTTCCATTAGCATTCACATTTGGAAAGATGACAGTTATAGGCCTTCATTGAGCAGAATTGTGTCCTTCTGCCTTATGGCGTTGAACTCCTCCAGCTTTTTTTTTTTTTTTTAGTATAAAATACAGCCTTCTCTGTTATCGCATTTATCCTCTTCTGCCAAGTTTCATAAAACCATGTTTACAAGGATGTAGAATTGATTGTCTTCTGGCATTAAATCAAAATTGTTTTTAAAGGCTTCCTTTAAAAAGAGCCCAACCGATCTTAAACTGGAGAAGATGTCAGCTTTCTACCATGTTTCCCCCCAAATAAGACCTTGTCTTATATTTTTTTTGCCACCAAAAAAGGCACCAGGTCTTATTTTGGGGGCATGTCATCCGCTAACTAACTTCACTAGCACACATCATCCCTGGCTTCCTTTACACTGTCAGAGACTTTCAGGAATCTATTCTTCTGTGGCCGTCAAGGTTTTCTTGAAGGCCTCTGCAGTCGATAAGACAGCTCTGGATTGATTCTGAGCTTTATTATCAGCTCCGGAGGCCTTCAGGAAAGCCTTGCCAGCCTTGCCAGCTGCAGAAGAAATGGGCCAGCAAGGTCAGTGTCAGGGTGTGAGAGGCCTGACCACACCTATCCAAAGGTAAGTAAAAGGGCAGCTCCACCCCCACATCTCCATCCAAGCTTAATTTTTAACCATCCATCCTGGAGTTGGCGGGATCTTAATTAGGGCTTATTTGAGGGGCAGTGCTTATATTGGCACATGTGTAAAATTCAAGCTAGGACTTACTTTCAGGGTAGGTTGTATATTGGGGGAAACAGGGTAGTTTTAAGTAGCAGTTACATAAGATAGATGAGGATTGTGGGATATACAAGTTGACTCCATTCACCAATTGGAAAAGTTCCTTCCTGCTTTAACAGCAAAGAGCAAGGCATCTTGAACCATCACTTGATTTTTTTTTGAAAACTCATCTACCTTTGTATATATTCACATGGTACCTGTATGGACATGTCTTGGATAGTGGCCTTAGAACAGTAACTAGTGATGTGGATATATAAATATATCAAGATGATTGTGCTTATAAAGCCAGGCTGAGTTCAGAATGTTAGCCCCAGTGAAGGCTGATTGCCTTCTATGGTTTCTCCAAAGTAAATATTTCCCGGTGTAGCTGAATCTTCCTATAAAAGTAAAGGTTTCCCTTGCACATATATGCTAGTCGTTTCTGGCTCTAGGGGATGGTGCTCATCTCCATTACAAAGCCAAAGAGCCAGCGCTGTTCGAAAACATCTATGTGGTCATGTGGCTGGCATGACTAAACACTGAAGGTGCACAGAATGCTATTACCTTCCCACCAAAGTGGTCCCTATTTTTCTACTTGCATTTTTTACATGCTTTTGAACTGCTAGGTTGGCAGAAGCTGAGACAAGGAATGGGAGCTCACTCCATTATATGGCACTAGGGATTCAAACCGCTGAATTGCCGACTTTTTTGATCGACAAGCTCAGCGTTTTAGCCACTGAGCCACTGTATCCCTTGAGAATCTTCCTATAGCTCCTTATCTTCTGGAAAGCAGGAAAGAGTTGATCTCCACTTGTAGATAATCAAAGATCAGAATTTGCTCAGTCCATCTGCCAGGGACCTACATTTGATGGGTCCCAGAAGGTGGTCCTACTCTGCCATGGTGCTTGCCCATTCTCCCCTCCCTCAGGTCAAGTTGGTATCTTCGATATTATTATTGCAGATGTGCCTCAAATCCTGGATGTATCACCAGGCATGGGAATCTCAGGGAACTGGAGTTGTTCTTAGCTCCATTGAGGTTCATTTTTTTTTTTTTTACTCTCTTGGTATAGTTTGCATATTTTAAATTTGTTAGTGTTTGTTATTTTTGATGATGACTTTTTATATTTTTGCAACAATCATGTTGACATTATTATTATTTTATTGATGGTTATACATCACCCAAAGTCTGAGATGGGTGACCATATAAATATTGGAAATAAATAGCTGATTTCATTTGCAATTATTTTTTCCCAGTTACAAAATTATGTCTAAAATGAAAGCCATCTCAAACTTTAAGCAACTATTTGGATAACTTTAATGCTATTTTCTTTGTGATAATGTGGAATAATGGCCAGAACCATTTCCAAGAATATTTATTTTCAGCTTCTCAGTCTTGTTAATATGCTTATTATTTGAAGTTGGTCTCCTTCCAAATATTAATCAGATCTGATCTTGCTTAGCTTTGCATTTTGCTTTGCTAAGGGTTGAATTACTATGATGCTAGTTTTATAACTGTTGCTTATTTCAGCAAAAATATTTTGTAGCTGAGGGCGGAAACTTGGGGCTGCATTTTTGAAATAGTTCTGTATTTTGGTTCAGTTGGATTGAATTTTAATCATGTGAATCTTTTTTCCTTTGATTGTTGTTCTCCTTGATTGTGGAAAAAAACCCACAATCATTGGATATTTACTCTCTCTGTGGCTTCCTCTTTTTATTCACTGACGTTATTGAACAGAAAACATCCACCCAAATTGTGTTGTATGGTATTGGAAGAGAAGTGGATGGAGAAAGGAAGCATTTTGGGTGCTTTGTGATAACCCTACTGATATGATATGCACCAATTCCACCTGGGCTTTCTACAATTTTGTAACAAACTGAAAGACTCAAGGTCCATCCCACCCTTAAAAGGACCGAATGGTAAAGATTGCAATGATGACACCATTAAAGCCAACATCTTTAACACATTCTTTGGCTCAGTAATTGTAAACAGCAATGGATCATGCCCAGTATTTCCTAGACGAACCACAGAAAACTACAATGATCTAATACATATCAATTTTACAGAAGACAATGTTGAAAAAGCATTACACAATCTAAAACCATCTCTATCTTTTGGACCGGACGGAATATGTGCCTACTTCTTAAAAAAACTTTCCAGTGCCACAATTGAACCTCTAAGCATAATCTTCGAAAAATCTTTCAGGACCAGCTCCTTGCCTAACCTATGGTCACAAGCCACAGACATCTCCATCTTCAAAAAGAGAGACCCCAGCCTAGTTGAAAATGACAGACCAATCTCCTTATGCTGCATCACCTGTAAAGTCATGGAATCAATTATTAACCAATCCATTATCCTCCACTTAGAGACAAACAACCTACTCTCTAATAAACAATTTGGTTTCAGAAAAAAACTATCTTGCAATCTGCAACTCTTACACTGCAAAAACATATGGACAACACAACTCAGTCAGAGCAAAGAAATAGACTCAATCTACATAGACTTCTGTAAAGCCTTTGATTCAGTGGTACACAACAAACTACTCCTAAAACTAAAATCTTATGGCATCTTTGGACACCTGCATAACTGGATAGAAGCATTCCTGTCAAACAGACAACAAATTGTAAAAATTGGGAGTGTCCTATCAAATTCTGTATCTGCCAACAGTGGCGTCGCCCAAGGCAGTGTTCTAGGACCAACTCTTTTCATACCCTACATAAATGACCTCTGTGATCATATCAAGAGCAATTGCGTTCTCTTCACTGATGATGTAAAGCAGTTCAATACCACAGACAATGCTGCTACCCTTCAAAAAGACCTCGACTATTGTGTTGTATGGTATTTGTATGAATGGTCAAACAAATGGCAACTTCAAATCTCAACAAATAAATTCTCTGTCTTACATATTGCCAAAAAAATCAAAAAATAAGATACAGGCTGAATAGTCAAGACCTTGTTGATGATCCATACTCTGTCAAGAGTCTTGGAGTACTCATCTCCAATGATCTAAGTGCTAGAGCCCACAGTAACAACATAGCCAAAAAGGCATTAAGAGTTGTTAACCTAATCTTATGTAGCTTTTTCTCTGGTAATATCACATTACTAACTAGAGCATACAAAAGATTTGTTAGACCAATACTCGAATACAGCTCATCAGTCTGGAACCCACATTACGTATCTGATATTAACACAGTTGAGAAAGTCCAGAAATATTTCACAAGAAGAGTTCTCCACTCCTCTATTCATTGCAGAATACCTTATGCCACCAGACTTGAAATTCTAGACTTAGAAAATCTAGAACTACGCTGCCTTCGGTCCAATCTAAGTATTGTATATAAAATCATACATTGCAATGTCCTACCAGTCAATGAATACTTCAGCTTCAACCATAACAACACAAGAGCAAACAATAGATACAAACTCAAGGTTAATCACACCAAACTTGATTGCAGGAAATACGAGTTCAGCAACAGAGTGGTCAATGTCTGAAATACTCTACCTGACTCTATGGTTCCTTCCCCAAACCCCAAAAACTTTAACCTTAGACTGTCTACTGTTGATTTCACCCCTTTCCAAGAGGTCTGTAAGGGGCGTGCATAAGCGCACCAACATGCCTACTGTCCCTGTCCTATTATTTCTTTTATTTTTCTTATATGTATCCATGTATTCATAACTATGTTTTTACTTATACCTATTATCTTGTAAGCAATTGACAAACCAAATAAAATAAATATTATATGTAGTTAGAGCTCATTTGAAATTTGAATAATATTTGAAATTAGATTGTCTCTTTTTTCTATCAGAGATGCAATTGCCATTCTTGGATAAATGGAAAATTGGAATCTACTGACAGATTTAGAAGTTTAAAAGCTAAATCCAGTTTAGAGTCCTCTTCTGAGCAGTCTTTTACAAATTAGCCTTAAACAGTTGTGTTACTTTTTCAAAGTTTCTGATATGGAAGAAGCATCCAAGGCTTGATTTAAGGTCTCAGTCTACATCCTTGTTTTACTATATGTGATTCATGCTTCTCTTCACAATAAATTAAGCAATGTCATCATTCCATACACTGCAGGAATATCAGAAAAGCTCAAGAGGATCTTCAGCTAACACAACATACAGGCACACTTCAAACCCAATAATACACTAAGGCAGAAGCTTGTCCACCCGAAGGAAAAAACACTGTTGTGTTCGCCGGCAGCAGGTGTGGATGATTGAGGTCTTGGAGAGCAAGGACTCAGATGAGGGGCCTACATGTGATGCAGGGATGGGGCCAGGACCATCAGGGAGTCGAGTGCTGCATTTGGAGATTGTGGAGGCTGGCAGCAGTGTTGAGGAGGTTCCTGAGGAGCCTGTGGCCAGCGTGTCTGCGTGCAGGGCTGCTCGAAGGAAAGAACAGATGCAGCAGCGCAGATGACTCAGGAGTAAGGCTGCAAGGCAAATCGTTCCTCCCTCAAGAGATAAAAGCCAACTGAGAAACTGGAGTTCTTTGCAGGAAGCAAAAAGTTTTTGCACTAAAGCCTTGTGAATGTTCGGAATATCTTTGTTAGTGTTTGGAGACTCTTTGTGTTTGAAATATTTCTTGGCAATTTTATCAAGTGTTCTTGGCAGCCTTGCACAACCTTGGCAAGGCTCATCCTTATCAGAAACAATGAGTTTGTAACAGCCTTTTAACCGGGAAGGAACGGAATTCGTAAAGAATCATTAAAAGGTTTTTCTGTTACCTCTGTTTCGTGTTTGTTTCCTTGGAAGAAACACCCAGACACAAACTGAGCAATGCCAGGGGTCTCCAAAAGCTGGCTGGAGAATTCTGGGAGTTGAAGTCCTCCAGGCTTAAAGTGGCCAAGGTTGGAGTCCCCTGGTATATGCAGTTCAATGCAGTGAGTCATGTGCAGATCTGTACATTGGGAAAACAAAACAGCCACTTTACAAACGTGCTCAACATAGAAGAACATACCCATCGGAAGTGGATTCTGGACTCCATCTGCATTTAAAAGACAAAGGCCATTCTTTTGAAGACAGCAAAGTCCATATTTTGGACAGAGAGGATGGCTGGTTTGAAAGAGGGGGTCAAAGAGGCCATCTATGTCCAAATTGAACAGCCCTCTCTCAACAGAGAGTGAGGGATATGGCGTCATCTGTCTCCAGTCTACAACACAGTCCTTTCAATAGTTCCAAGAAGACTCCACACCCATTTGCACCACTCAGGTAACCCTGAGGACACAGACAAACCTCCAAATGGCCACAATGACTCTCTAAAAGGATGCAAATGACCAGCTGTCTGCAAGGAGTATAAATCCTTCCATTCTTCACCATCCAGTCAGAACCAAAGTAGCTTCTTGGATGAGAAGAGAAATGTCTTCCGAGAAAAACCAGAAAGTCCAGTGGCCTCTTGACAAAAGCACCTTTGGGATAACAGTTTGATAACATGAGACCGCACTTTTGAGTATCTTTCCATTGTAATTCTTGTTACAAGAAGTTGAGATATTGTTCTCCCCTTTGACCAAAATAATATATACAATAAATGTGATTCTTGTTTAAGAACACATTTGTACATACACATTTGCTTATTCTTCAGCAGTAGGTCACCAGATGAGGGACTCCATTAAGTAATTTGGAGGATTTCCCAGCATGCAAACCCTACATAAACATTGAACTAATCTTAGTTTACAACTTCTATCACCCTCCATTCCTTCAAGGGAATGCCGGAGTAGATGTTTGTATCCTGAAGATTAGCTGCCATAAACTCTTGTAAAGCTTTTGTACTTATTTTAGCTCTTATTGCTATGATAGGACCATGAGGCCCTAATGAAATGCCAGGGTTTCTTTGGGCCTGCAAGAATAAAATTTGCAAATGAGATTTTGCAACCTTTAATTAATTTATTTTTTTTAAATTTTGTTTCTCCAGGGAACTGTAACAGAGAACATAGCTTTGACATGCAATAAGCATCAGAATACTGATTTCATAAAATCCCCACCCATTTGTCTCCACTTTTTTAAAGAATTAAAGTCCTTCAGTCATCCAATGAAATGACATAGGCTTAGTGGATGTGCCAAGCAGGTGGGGCCAGGAAAAAAAGAAACTTGATGGCACTTGAATTCATTTTAACATTGTGTCCAACATCAGTTACATGTCCCTAATTCCCAACTTCTGCTATATTTAAAAAAATTACAACTCAGAGGAAAAGTTTGGAAGGTCTGGTAGAATTCTCCCAAGAATTTTGGGGAACTGAGACCTTTAGTTGCCCAAATCTACCTTATTGATTTTATTCATTTATTTAACTTATGGCATCTACAGAAGTCATGCCATCACTGATATACAAAGTAATAAAACACATTGTATGTGCAGACACAAATACAAATTTAAATAAAGCATTGGCAAATGTGTGTGTGTGTATACATATATGCAACAAAATTTCATTTTAATGTATGCCGATTAGTGTACATTCAAAGTGACAATAAAGTTATTTCAATGTCTAAGTCACCACTGGAAATTTTTAAGAAGACTGGAATGGTATAGGATCTCCTGCTTATGCAGGAGGTTGGACTAAGAGACCTACAAAATCTCTTCCAACTCTGCTATTCTTTAATTCCATTAATTTAATTTAATTGGCTTGCCAGATGCCCATTCTCATTTGTTCAGCTTTCTTCCAACAAAGGGGCTACAATCTTTGAGAGCTGAGTCAATTAACAAGTGCATTTGCACTGCCCTCCTTAAAAAATCAAATGAAGGAAAAACAAAGCAATCTTTTTTTTTCCAAACTTGATGATGCCTTGGGGAGAGAAAGGGTGGTGGATTAATGATATCATGAATTCCACAATTGTTGCTGTGTGCAGCAAATTTCTGCTCTAAACATGCAAAAATGTTTTCCCCTGAGTTCAGTAAAGAAGAGTGTGCATCTAACAAAACACAATGCCTGAACCTCTATTGGAAATTTAATAATGAGATGCTGCACATTTCTCTATATCCAGGGTTTGAATTGGTTGAATGTACAAATTAAGCAAGCCTGGCTTCTTTCATGCCAAACTTCAGGGGGGGAAAACATTGTTCTCCCTCTTACTTACTAGAATATTTCCAAGTATTTCCAAAATTTCAGGGAAAATTCAAGAGGTTAGAGTGTTGTTGAGAAGGAAGTGAGAGAAGAAAGTATGTGATCCTCATCTTTGATTTACTGCACCATTATCCAGTTCTCTTTACCATGAGAATAACTGAACTGGAAGAAGTGAAAATTGGCATCACATTTGGAGATCAAACCGATACAAAATTGACTTACAAGATGCTGAAATTCTAGAAAGAGTGCAGAGATGATTAAGGGATTGGAGGGCAAAGCATGAAGAAAGGATGCAGGAATTGGGTATGTCTACTTTAGTGAAAAGAAGGATTAGGGATGACATGATAATAGTCATCCAATATTTGAAGTCCTGCCACAGAGAGGAGGGGGTTGAGCAGTTCTCCAAAGCACTTGAGGACAGAACAAGAAGTAATGGGTGGAATATCACTAAAGAGAGATCCAACCTGGGATTAAGGAAAAAAATCCTGACAATGAAGAAGTATTAATCAATGGAATGGCTTGCCTCCAGAAATTATTGGTACTTCATCACTAGAGATTTTTAACAGAGGGATAGAATCAAGATCCCGTGAAGTGTTAGTTATACCACTTCGGCATACTTGGAATACTGCATTCAGTTTTGGTCACCAGGATGTAAAAAAGATGTTGAGACTCTAGAAAGAGTGCAGAGAAGAGCAACAAAGAGGTTTAGGGGACTGGAGGCTAAAACATATGAAGAATGGTTGGTGCCAAGAATTGGATAAATTTAGTTTAATGAAAAGAAGGACTAGGGGTGACATGATAGCAGTGTTCCAATATCTCAGGGGTTGCCACAAAAAAGAGAGAGTCAAGCTATTCAAGCCCCAGAAGGCAGGACAAGAAACAATGGAAGGATACTAATCAAGGAGAGAAGCAACCTGGAATTAAGGAGAAATGTCTTAAAAGTTAGAACAATTAACCAGTGGAACAAATTGCTTTCAGAAGTTTTGAATGCTTCAACACTGGAATTTTTAAAAAAGAGACTGGACAGCCATTTATCCAGAATGGTATGGGTTCTCCTGCTTGAGGAGGGGGTTGGTCGAGAAGATCTCCAAGCTGTTATTCTATTATATTCAGGCACCACCAATTCATGCATCAAAAGTAAAGGCTCAGAAAACAGCTCTCTGATACTACAAATGAAAGAATCCAGGCCAATATTAAGTAGTAAAAGCTTGCGTGCTTGAGAACTTACAGCTGAGGGTTGAAGAGATGCAAGTGGTAAGTAGTTCTGCTTTTCCAAGCACAAGAATACATAATGATGGACAGTTTTCTGGAGAAATAGAGAAGACTAAATCCTAGGAAGGAAAGGAAAAAATGTATTGACAGCAAAGATGGGAATTGTTAAAATGTGAGCCTTTTTTGTTCCATGCATTTATTTAGCACTACTTCTAACCCCTCCCAATCCCATGGGACATAAAAGAGAGAACAAGTAAAACAGAACAATGACAAAACCCAAAAACAAGTAATCACATAAAAGCAAAAAAACTGTGTCTGAAATAAAAGCCAAGATAGGCACCCACTGTCAGGCAGCTGTGATTGCAGGCACACTGAAATAAAGCAGTTTTTTTCCTGTTTCTGGAATTGAAACAAGGAGGAGCTGCATGTAATGTACTTTATGCTTATCGCGTAAAGCTGAACACTGAGTAAATTCAAGAGACACAAGCTGGACGCCAGATGGACTACAGATTTGGAGGTTGGGACTGAGGGCCGTGGACTCTAAGAGCAACTGTAGAACATAGAATAACAGAATTGGAAGGGAACTTGGAGGTCTTCTAGCCCAACCCCTGCTGAAGCAGGAGATCTTATTCCCTTCTGTGTTAAAAACTGTCTTGTCCCTTCTTGAAAACTTCCAGTGATGGAGCATCTATAACTGTTGGAGGGAAACTGTCCCAATGATGAATTGTTCTCATGGTCAGGAAATTTCCCCTTAGATCTAGATTAGATCTCTCTTTCATGATCTTCCACCCTGTACTTTTTGTCCTGCTCTCAAGTGCTATGGAGAATAGGTTGACCCCACTCCTCTCTGTGATGGCCCCTTAAAATATTAGAAGACTGCCATTATATCACTCCTAGTCCTTCGCTTTGTTTGACTTGACATATCCAATCCCTTAACTGTTCATCATATAATTTAGCCTTCTTTATCATCGTTGCTGCTTTTCTCTCTACTCTTTCTAGGGTCTCAACATCTTTTTATATCATGGTGACCAGATTTATTTATTCGAATAGGGCAGGACTAAATAGCAATAGTGCTTAGACTTATATACAGCTTCACAGTGCTTTACAGCTATCTCTAAGTGGTTTACAGAGTCAGCCTCTTGCCCCCAACAGTCTGGGTCCTCATTTTACCCACCTCAGAAGGATGAAAGGCTGAGTCAACCTGGAGCCTGGTGAGATTCAAACTGTCAAATTGCAGGCAGCCGACAGGCAGCAGAAGTAGCCTGCAGTACTGCATTTTAACCACTGTGCCACCACAGCTCTTAAACATTTTACAGTGCCTTGGTAAGGACACACTTGGAATACTGCATCCAGTTTTGGTCACCACAATGTAAAAAACCACTGGTGCTCTAAAATTTAAATCCTTTTAAATGCACATTTTACAGTGATTTATTGCGTTCCTAAAGAGGATAGGGAAAACCAAACAGTAAAGGAGATAAGAAATTTTTACATTTCATTTTAAGTGGCATAACTATTGAAAGGAAAGCCAGTAGCTAAAGATACTGGATCAGAAGTAGGGAAGCTGTGAGTTCTAGCTCCTCCTTGTTGTAGGAACCTTGAAACAGCCAGCATCAAACTGCTGGTTGTAGGCAGAATTAGCTTGCAATACTGCGTTCTAACCTCTGCACCACCAAAAAGGAGAATGAGACAGGGAAGAAGGAAGGAAGGAAGGAAGGAAGGAAGGAAGGAAGGAAGGAAGGAAGGAAGGAAGGAA
>BLBF01000022.1:14784579-14797392 GCA_015471245.1 Laticauda colubrina | reverse complement strand
CTTCTCTTCTCTTCTCTTCTCTTCTCTTCTCTTCTCTTCTCTTCTCTCCTCTCCTCTCCTCTCCTCTCCTCCTCTCCTTTCCTCTCCTCTCCTCTCCCCTCCCCTCCCCTCCCCTCCCCTATCCTTCTAGTAGCATAGTAGTTAGAATGCTATATTGCAGGTTGACTCTACCCACTGTCAGAAGTTTAATCCTGACCAGCTCAAGGTTGACTCAGCCTTCCATCCTTCCAAGTTCTGTAAAACGAAGATCCAGATTGTTGGGGGCAACAGTAAACCATTTAGAGAGGGCTGTAAAACATGAAGCTGTTTATAAGTCTAGTGCTATTGGAGCCTTTGGTGTGTCTGTATATTTTTTTCAGTTTGGAAGAAGTGAAGATTATATACCTTTGCTCTCTGCTACTCTCTGCCCAAGACTTTGGGGGGGAAAAAAAACAGAAATGCAGGAAATTCATAGCTGATTTAAGATCCTGCTATATTGCTGCCATAAAGCCTTTGTGTGTTTCTCCAACCCACTCAGAAATGAATAATTCCAAAGTTTCAAGGTTGAGACTATGGCAGAATAATATCAAATATATCACAATCCCCTCCTTCCTTTGAAATTCTGATCTAGGGATGTGGGTATGTACTCTATCTTAAATCTTCTGCTTGGCAGACTTCATTCTGATTTCTCATGCTTTTTAAGATAGGTGAAAAAAAAAATAAAACAACTACCACACATCATACTCAACTAGGCTTTCCACATATGATGAACATGCTCAGATAAACCTTTCCCAGCTGGATGCTTCTCAGGTATATGGGTTGGAATTCTACAAATTCCCCAGTTGAAAATTTGAGTTGCCTTGGGCAACCTGAAGCTAGGTGACAAAAGCTGGAAAAAAACCCCTCTTAAATGTATTGAAGGGACATAGAAATCATTGTAATGACTGAATAAACAAAAAAATAAGTAATGAAGTGAAGATCCCATTGAATTCAGATCAACTTTCTGGTATCTACTTGGTTACGTTTGTGTACTGGAGGGGTTTGTTGGGAGTTGTTGGGTTTTTTTGTTTTTTTTTGCTATAAATAGAAGTTTACAATTGTTTTATAATGAAATGTTTATTTTGGCTTTCCCAATCCAGTCTTCATCCCTTTATCCCTTGTCTAGTCTAATGAAAAGAAGGGGAGACATAATACTGGTGTTCTAATATATGAGTAGCTCCCACAAAGATGATCGAGTCAAACTATTTTGCAAGGCACCCAAAAGCAAGATGAGAAACAGTGGATGGAAGGTAATTGAGGAAAGAAGGAAGGAGAAATTTTCTGACAGTGAGGCCCATAAACCAGGGGGAAGAGCCAGCCTCCAGAAATTGTGGGTGCCCCATCACTGGAGGCTTTTAAAAAGAGATTGGGACAATCATTTATATGAAATGTTCTAAGGACTCCTTCTGGAGCAGGGAGTTGGACGAAAAGACCTTAAAGCCCATGTCCCACTGCACCAGGGGATGCAAAGAGGATGTAAAACGTACAAAAAAGCTTGCCATCCGTTGGAAAACGCGATGCATCCGTTGGGTAGTCATTGCATACGTGTTTCATACGTTCTATCTGTCGAGCATCCGTCCACTGAGATTTCATCCACGCAAGAAGTTTTGAGCTGCACAAAACTTTTTGAGCGGATGAACTTTCCGCCGCGTACGATGTACATCTGCGACATATACATGTACATCGGGCAACAAAAGTTCTATGTCCATTATCATCTGTTAAATGTCCACTGTATCCTCTCGGCATCCTCTGGCCATCCTTGCAACTCACATCCACTCCAGCTGAAAACGGAAAGAGGGAGGAAACGAAAGGTGCACAGAACATCCACACAGCATTAGTAGCACGGAAATAGAAAGGATGTAAGCGGATGCATCTCGTACATAAAGCATTAAAATGGACAAAACGTTTGTCTATGGGATGTATCTCAGATATTTAGGATGTCTGCAGTATGCCTAGAATATGTGGAAGGACACCTAGCGGACAACCGATATTTCCTATAAAAAGGGGGAGGAAATCACCTGGATCTCAGTATGAGTCCAGCAGCCATGGTGCACAGATCTCTTCACCCTTGGTCTTGCTCTTCAACGTCGTCCATTGATCTCCACCATGGATCATCACACACTCCTTATGGTAGCTGCCATCATTCATCACCAGAACCAAGTCCTCTTCAGACTGTTTCACCTTTTCTACACAAGGAGAAGAAGGAGATGTTCAAGAGCTGTGTGGGTCCAAGGATGGATCGGGAGAAGAATGGAGGTTGGACTGTATGACAAGCTGATGGTGAAGCTGAGGAATGAAGACACTCGTGCATTCCAGCACTTCATGAGGATGCCACCAGCCATGTTTGACGAAATTGTAGAGCGTCTGAGACCCAGGTTGACCAAGCCGAGCACCAACTTCCATCCCAACCTGGACCCTGGACCCTGGACTGAAGGTGGCATTGACTGCGGCACCTGGCCTCTGGAACTACATACAGAAACATGCAGTATGCCTGGAGGATGCCACACAACAGCATCAGCAAAGTGGTCAGAGAAATGGTGCAGGCCATCATCGAAGAATAGGTGGAGGAGCTCCTCCATTGTCCCACCACTGAAGAAGGCTGGAGGAAAGTTGCAGAGCAGTGGTATCAGAGGTGGAACTTTCCCCACACCGTTGGAGCCATAGATGGGAAGCACGTGGCCTGCAAAGCTCCAGCCAACTCAGGGTCTAATTATTTCAACTACAAGGGCTTCTTCAGTATCATCCTCTTTGCCATGGTTGATGCTGACTACAAGTTCATGTACATCAATGCTTCAGGTAACAGGTCAGCTTCAGACAGCCAGATATACAACGCCAGTGACCTCAAGGATGGGCTGGAATGCAACCTCATCATGGGTTTTCCAGATCCAGAGCCCCTACCCAATGACACACAAGATGTGCCCTACTTCATCGTGGATGATGACGCCTTCTCCCTCAGAAACTACCTCATGAATTCAAGGTGTGGTGCCCTACAAGATACCTCACCCGTGAAGAGAGGATTTTCAACGATAGGCTGTCCAGGGCAAGATGGGTGGTGGAGAACGCCTTTGGCATCCTGGCCAACAAGTTCCAGGTACTTCTCACCACCATGCAGCATCACCCAGAGACTGTGAGGAGCATCGTGGAAGCTTGCTGCATCCTGCACAATCTCATGCGCACCCGCTACTGAGTGTTGCAGAACAGGCTTGTGGACCGTCAACAAGGGAATGGGGACATGGAGCCTGGTGAATGGGGACAAGGATGAAACCTGATAAACACTGTGGATGTACAAGGCCCCAACAGAGCTTCACATGAAGGGAAGAAGCAGCGCAACCTCCTGAGACACTGGTGCAACTCCCCAGCTGGAGCAGTGGAGTGGCAAGACAGGATGATAGATGATTAATGGAAGCTTCCTTGAGCCTGTCTCATAACACTCATGAGATTGTGCCATGTATGTTGAGTGGCCCTACAATGAATAGGGCATTAATAAAGAGCTTTGTTTATTTTGAAATGTTTTGATCAATGAATAAATTGTTATTGATAAAAAAAGGGCCATATGTGTGACAGCTGGGAGGGTGGACCATACAGTCTCACTATGCTTGCACTGGAGCTTTATCTATCCCACAGCTATCCTTACCTATCCTACAACTATTGTTACCCATCCCACAAGCATGCAAAGGCTTTACCATTTTTTCAAAGTTTTCACCAACACTTTATTAAGTAAAAGAAATGAACCAAGTGTGTGAAGCAAAGATAACCTTTATTAATAACTGTCTTAAGGAAACTGTATGATTTTATTAAAAAAGCAAAATGAACCAAGTAAAGTGTCCTAAGCAAAGATAAAGTGAACAGGTAACAACTCAGTCTCCGGCACTCTTCTCAGTCACTCTGAGGCATGTCCATGGTCTCAGCTGTTAAGCGCACAAGGACTGTGGAGGTGGCTGTGGCTGGAGTGCTGGTCTTAGGCGCCATTGGGTTGCTTGGCCCTGAGAGTACAACAGGGGATGGTGCATTCAGGAAGCTCTCAGAGAGCTGACTCAGTCCCGTGAGGTTGAGAGGCCCTTCATCAAGTACCTGGGATGTCAGGCACAAGACTGATGACAGATTGTCCATTGACGGGCTTGGCTGTGGGGTGGAGGAAAAAGGAGTGTAGTGGGGCTGTTTGGTCTGCAGCTGGGCGAGGTGAGGCATCTGTGGTGTGTGATGAACCTGGGCCTGGATTGGGAAGGGCTGTTTCTGCTGTGGGAAGTCCTGGTAGTCATAGCCTTGGTAGGTGAGGGGCTGTTGAAAGCCGTGGAAAGGTGGTGACATTACCTGGGGTGGAGGAGCAGACCTGGACTGGGTCGGAGCAGGTGCAGCTGGGCCTTTAGGGTTGTGCAGAAGTGCTGTGATCTTTTGCTTCATTACCTGGTATTGGGCCTCGGGCAGGTCCATGAGGGTCTGGCTCACCTAGGTGATGAAGGGCTTCCAGTTCGAGGATGGTATGTCACTGTGGACCAGCTGAGAGAGAAGTTCTGTGCTGGTCTTGATTGTGTCCCTGATCTCCCACAGGACAGTGTGGCTCTGGCCCTCCAGTCTGCATCTCTGCCTACATCCTGTGGAGCTGGGGGTGGGGGTGGGTTGGTCTCTGGTGGCTGCCGCTTCTTGCTCCATTTGTGACAGGGGATCCTCCAAGTCTTCCGGCATGGGGAGTGCAGCTGTCGGGGGGGTCTCTGCCATGGGGCCCTCCGAAGACACCTGCCTGGACAGGGCAGCTGTCTTCTGGCTGGAAGAGGTGTCTGTGGGATGTCTGAGGGAGAGGGGTGTCAGAGGGGCTGCTCCTCGGTGGCAGATCTCACCCTCCAGGAAGCTACATTTGGCCATGACGTACATCTCCTGGTCAGTGAGCTTGAGAGCGGCCTGGCCAGATTTTTTGTGGTGTAGCTTGCCATACCAGGTGTGCATGTGCTTCCACCATCCCAGGAGTACATCTGCAGTGTAGCCCAGGCTCTCTGCCTTGTCTCTCCAAACTGCCTGCTTCTTCTTGGTGTCATGATAAAGTCTGTGGCCCTTTCTCCACAGGTACTCGTTCTCCCTCAGCCATTCCAGCACCTCCTCCTCATGGTCCTTGGAAACGGTATACTGTTTCCTCTCTCCCTTCTGCTTCCCTTGCCTCTTCCTCCCTCTGGCAGGGGCTCCAGCAGCAGGGCTTTGAGGGCCTTGGGGCTGGTCCACCACAGCAGCAGCAGCAGCAGCAGTAGTAGCAGCAGCACTAGCACCAGCACCAGCAGCACCAGCAGCACCAGCAGCACCAGTAGTAGGAGAATAACCAGCAGCAGCAGGAGAAGCACCAGCAGCATCACCAGCACCACCAGCACCACCAGCACCACCAGCACCACCAGCACCACCAGCAGCTTCAGAGTCAGTGCCAGGGTGTGGGATGGTGGTTCTGTCTTTCTTGCCAGGGCTGGCAGCAGTAGGCACAGGCTTTCTCTTCTTCCCTGACTGATGAACCATGGTGTTATTTGAAGATGTCTGTGGCAGCACGTCTTTCCTCTGAGTACTGACTGCATGCGAGCTGCATCCTTTTATATCCGCAGAGCTGATGCAATTCATACTCCCTGCATGTGCAGTGAACGCTTTGCATCCGATATACATCCGTTATGCATCCGCTTTGCTTCCTATAGGCATCCGTGATGCATCTGTGTCATCTGCTATGCATCTGCCCCTTCCGCTATGCGTCCGCTTTGCAATTCTCCCCTGGAATCCCTTCAGATGTGTCACCCACTTTCATCCGCTTCCATCCTCTAGGCTTCCTATGAATATCCGTTTAACATCCCCGCTACGTACTACCCCTGTCCGTTCCTTTCCGTTCTTTTCCATTCTATTTATGCAAATTTGGGCCACTTTTTGGAGTGGATAACAACAAATGGAGCCACCCCCAAAATTTTGCTTGTCCGCTCTGTCCTTTTTGCATATGTTTTGCATCTTTCGGCCAGTGGGACCTAGCCTTAAACGTCCTTTCTAACCAGTGGTGATATTCATCCGGTTCGCACTGCTTTAGGCAAACCGGTAGCAAAGATTTGGCATGGGTCGCCGAACCAGTAGTAACCTCTGGCTGGCCATGCCCTTGACTTTGTTGCTCCTCTCCTCTTTGCCCAGTCAGTCCTTATCACGCATGTACAACATTGCTGACTGCGTTCTTCCCTGCCTAGTCACTCGTTAAGGTATTTCTTTTCCCTCCTGACAATCAGCTGTTCCTATGATCAGCTGTGCTGGGATTCCCCTTGCTGTCTTACTGCTTCAACCAGGAGGCTTCCCTGAGACCCATAAAGGCAAAAAATGGAGGGGAGGGCGCAGCTTCCCCTGCCCCCTTGCTCCATTTTTTCTTTCCTGAGCCCCAGGGAAGCCTTCTGGGAGCAAAAATGCCCCCCAGAGGCTTCCCTGAGGCCCAGAAGGCCCCAAAATGGAGTGTGTGTGAGGGGGGTGCTACACGCCTCCTTGGCTCCATTTTTTTCTTTCCCAACCCTCAACCGACCCATGCGAGCCCCTCCTAACCAATAATTCACTTCCCGAGGATGCCCACCTAACATGACCTCATCAAAATCACACTCACACCTGACACATCACAAAAGCCATTACAAGACCCTCACCTGAGGTACTAATATCACTCTATAAAGCCTTAGTGAGGCCACACCTAGAGTACTGCATCCAGTTTTGGTCACCACACTATAAAAATGTATTGAGACTCTAGAAAAAGTGCAGAGAAGAGGAACCAAGATGATTAGGGGACTCCAGACTAAAAAATATGAAGAATGGTTACAGGAACTGGGCTTGTCTATTCTAGTGAGAGAAGGACCAGGGGAGATATAATGGCAGTGTTCCAATGTTTGCCACAGAGAGGAAGGGGTCAAGCTATTTTCTAAAGCATCTGAAGGCCAGACAAGGAATAATGGATGGAAACTGAACAGGGCGAGATTTAATCTGGAAATCAGGAGAAACTTTCTGACAGTGAGAACAATCAACCCATGGAACAGAAGTTGTATTCAGAAGTTGTGGGTGCTTCATCACTTTAGACTTTCAAGTGGCGATTGGACTCCCATCTGTCAAAAATGGTGTAGGGTTTCCTGCTTGGGAAGGGAGTTGGACTAGATGACCTACAAGGTACCTTCCAACTTTGATTATCTGTTATCTGACACACTGACACAAGGCCCATCACAAGACCCTTATCTGATGGGACCCTCACCTGACATGACTTCACCATCTGCAAAACCTACTGGCCATACAAAGCCTTTATCAACAGAAGAACACCAACTCTGGCCTCCCTTAAACTGAAGATGTTATCTAGCCTGGTAATGAAACATTCAGAAATCAATCCACAGGCTCCAAGAAGAAACCTTCACCCTCATTCTCTGGAAATTCTCAATCATCCAGATCCTGTTGTCTCTAAAGGAGCTTTTTCTAACAGGCAACTGGACTTTCTTTGTTTTTCCTTGAAGACATTTCGCTTCTCAACCAAGAAACTTCTTTCATTCTAACTGACTAATGGGGAAGGGAAAGATTTATATTCTTTTGAAAATTCCTTTGATCATTAGCCTTCCATCCCCCAGAAGTCAGTGAGAACCCAATTTGGAGGAGAAGTGAAACATTTTCAAAGGGGAAAAAAAAAAACCCAAGAAAATCCACTTTCCTTTTGGAAAAACCACCTTTGGGCAAAGTCATCACCTTTGCAAAATAAAAGTCATACTTTTGCTCAGATAAATCTCTTTGAACACCAGGTCAATTCTAATTCCATTGCCAGCTCGCTTGTCTTCATGGGTTTATATTCGAAGAAACATTGCACATGACACCGAAAATAAATAACAATCTGCTCCGCAGATTCTCCATTTATTTCCTAAACCATACTCCCGGATAAAACAATATTTTAAATCTAAACCATCACACTGAAATTGGTAAACATCGAACTTGGCTTGATGTTATATTTCTTGGTGGAGTTATGCCAGGACACACATCAATTTCCTCAATTAGTGGATATAAATCAGAAGAAACTCTTTGATCAGTTAAAAGAAGAAAAAAAAAACCTTGCACATTTCTGTAATATATCTTGTACAATTAAATGAAACCATCCTCTGCCACATATTGTATGGTTTTACAAACCTTCATTCCCAAGCTCACAGCGAGTTCATATTATTTCCGTATTTTTCTTCCACAACATTCTCAAGGTATATTGAAATAATTCTCACAAACAGTGATTCACTCGAGTTGCTGTATTTTGCTGTATTTTTGTAAGTTGCTGTATTTTTCTACAAGTGTAAAGGTGACTTTTGTTTCTAGAGCATTTTTCTGTGAAAGTTTAGTTTAGTTCAGTTTACTTTATTGTCACTGCACCTCATAAAATGAAATTAAATACCATCTTCAGTGCACATCATGACCATGAAAATAGACACAAACACACATCCTTCACATTCTATACATTGGATTGAAAACCCCTGATATTGCATTAATATTGCACTACACAATAGAATTGAATATAACTACTGCCCTGGGATAGAAACAGTTTTTCAGCCTCTTTGTCTTTGTTTTTATTATCCTGTACCATCTGCCAGAGGGTAATAGTTCAAAAAAAGAAGGGTGCCCAGAATGAGATGGATCTTTGAGAATGTTTTGAACTTTCTTAAGGCAGCGGGAATTATAAAGCTTTCCAAAGAGGGGAGAGGGCAACCCATGATCTGGGCAATGACCTTAACCCTCTGGAGTGCTTTTCTATCTGCCCCTCTGCAATTGGCAAACCATGCATGGGGGCAGTAAGTTAAAATGCTCTCTAGGGTGCAGCGGTAGAAGGTCACCAGCAGTTTTTCATTCAGTTGTTGTTTCCTGAGAAATCTCAGGTAGTATAATCTCTGCTGGGCCCTTTTGACCAGGCCTGCAATGTGGGCACTCCAGGCCAGGTTCTCTTTTAGGGTAATCCCCAGAAACGTAAAACTGAAAGTGTAATTGAAACATCTTTCCTTCCTTCTTCCACTTCCGTTATCTCCTTTCCATGTTCAGTGAACGCAATAGGATTAAATCAGACCCTTTCTTCTCCTGATTCTGTCAAAGAATCATGGAAGACAAGCAGGGTGTGGGACAGAAAGCCCAGGGCTACACGTGCTTGTTTCTCAGGAGTAGGAATAGTAGCTCTCAGGGAAGTATCCATGAAAATGTAAAGGCTGAGGATACTTGTCCATCTTAGTTTCAGGTCAACTAAGTAATGCCATTGAGTTGCTTGTCTCAATACCTGGAGGTCATGAATGTCTGAACAAGGAAGAACCAGCTTCAACCCACTTAAGAGCAGTGTTGTTGTATTTTAGAGCAGCGGTCACCAACTGGTGGTCCGTGGACCACTGGTGGTCCACAAAAAAATTTCGGTCTTCCTCCTCCTCCTCCTCCTCCTCCTCCTCCTCCTCCTCCTCCTCCTCCCCCTCCTCCTCCTCCCACACAACCACATCTAAATCTGCATCCAAAACAAAGCAGCCAATTTTCAAATCCAGCCTTGGATATAAGCCATAGGCAAATTGTCATTTCATATCTCAACTAGCTTGCCCAGCAACTGATTTGAATATTCATACATTTTCCCAAACTGACATGGGAGTGCATTTGTTGTTTAGATTCCTCCTCACGTCATCGTCTGATGGAAACAGTTGCCTGGTCTCATATTAACATGTGGTTCGCGTTGTCTCCTAAGAGAGGAGGGCCATGGTAATATGGGCCTGGGAAAGTGAAATGTTTATAGGCTGAATTAATTAAAGCATTTTCTCTGTCAGGAAGAAAATGGTGTCTTGAATATTTTTGGTTTTTTTTATAAATAGTTGTTTTGATTTATTCCTGGTAGGAATGTAGTCTTCAGGAACTTATCAGCCTGAACACCTTTGCCTTCTAGCCATTGCATGCATATTACTCTTTTAATAGAGATGCGGTGGCTCAGCGGTTAAAGATGCTGAGATTACTAGCTGAAGAATTGATAGCCTGGGTTCAAGACCCAGGCGCCACAAAATTAGGTGAGCTCCCACTCCTTGCTCCAACTCCTGCTTACCTAGCAATTCAAAAGCATGGAAATGCAAGTAGATAAATAGGTATCACTTCAATGAAAAGGAAACAGCATTCCATTCACTTTTGGCATATAGTCATGCTGACCACACAATCATGAAATTTGTCTTCGGACCACTCTGGTTCCCTTAGCCAAGTAACAGAGAAGAACATAGTTCCCTGGGGTTGGATGTATCTGGACCAGGGTATCCTTTACCTTTCATTCTGATTGTACATAAGTTTGTGATAGACAGTAGACACCAGTGTCTAATTATTGCAAACTTATGCACTAATTTGGGAACTTGAAGATGTGTGGACATCAACGTCTTCAGCCAGTGGTTGGGGAATTCTGGAAGTTGATGTCCACACACATCTACTGGTGGTTCAGTTTGAAACTGACTGTATTAGACTGATGCAATCTATGTTCCTCTTATATATTCTTTCTGAAAGAAAACCCTGTTCCCCAGAGTGACCTTCCAGTTGTGATTTATGAACATTTTAAACAATCTATTTAAATTTTGAACGAATGAATGAATTATTTACTGGCCAAGTGTGATTAGATACAAGGAATTTGTCTTGGTGCAGATGTTCTCATTGTACAGAAAAGAAAAGATACATTCGTCAAGAATCATAAGGTACAACACTTAATGATATTCATAGGGTACAATAAGCAATCAAATCATCCTAGGAAATAGTCAATATGAATCATGAGGATAGAAGCAAAAAGGTTACAGTCATAAAGTCATAAGTGGGAGGAGATGGGTGAAAAGGAGTGGTGAGAAGATTAATAATAATTGTAGTGCAGACTTTGTAAATAGTTTGACAGCGTTGAGGGAATTATTTGTTTAGCAGAGTGATGGTGTTTGGGGAAAAAACTGCCTTTGTGTCTAGTTGTTCTGGTGTGCAGTGCTCTATAGCATCGTTTTGAGGGAAGGAGTTGAAACAGTTTATGTCCAGGATGTGAGGGGTCTGTAGATATTTTCACAGCCCTCTTTGGACTCGTGCAGTATACGGGTCCTCCATGGAAGGCAGGTTGGTAGCAATTGTTTTTTCTGCAGTCCTAATTACTCTCTGGAGTCTGTGTCTGTCCTGTTGGATTGCAGAACAAAACCAGACAGTTACAGAGGTGCAGATGACAGACTCAATTATGAGACACAGACTTTGTGATGAATGATTTAATTGACAGCTTTTTGAAACACGATCAGGGCATTTCACATGTTCCAAGATGGTGCAATGACAAAAGAGTCTCTGTGTCTCCTAATAGTATGATGTCAAATCTCCCCAAAAAACCCTACAGCCTTTTTTTTTTTTTTTTAAACCTATTGGAAACCATCTGGTCTGTTTAACATGATATATTTCTGATCTGATAATTATGAGTTTATTTTTTTTTTTTGGGGGGGGGGGGGTTGGGCGAAACAAAAGCAAAGATTGAACAGTGTGTTTTTTCTCTGGCTTTTTTGAAAACCAAACAAAGATTTGGGGAAAATAGTTTTCGGCTGGGCTGTAGGAAAAAGAAAACACTTCTGTGTAATAAAGCCAGAAGCTTCAATATGTAAAAGAATGCCACAAAAAAGAGGGGTTAACCTATTTTCCAAAGCACCTCAAGGCAGAACAAAAAGTAATGGATGGAAAACTAATCAAGGAGAGAAGCCACCTAGAACTAAGGAGAAATTTCCTGACAGGGAGAACAATTAACCAGTTGAATGATTTACCTTCAGAAGTTGTGGCTGCTCCAACAATGCAGGTTTTCAGTAAGAGATTGGATAATCATGTGTCTGAGATGCTATAAGGTGCTTGACCAGAGGGTTGGACTAGAAGATCTCAATGATCCCTTCCAGCTATTATTCTGTCAGTAGTTTGGAAATACTGCCCGCTCTTCCCCTTAAAAATAATCCCATTTCTGATACTAATTGTTTTTGGAGTTGCTGAGGAATTTAAATGAGCATCGACAAGATTATGCTGAAATAAATGGGAATGAAGAGTTGTAAGTGTCTACATTCCAGTGGAGAAATTTATTACTTGTCTGACCTTGGCAGCAGAGGGTTCTCTAGAAGCAACTTTCATTACTAATTAAAAAAATTTGCAGCCTAAATGGCTGTGATCCATTTAGTTTTACTTTTGTGCAAGAGTTTGGCCAAATAGAAATTGAGTATTTTTTTTTTAAATGTGGTCTTTGGATCACAAATTCAAAAATGAAAAAAATAATAATGAATTAGTCAATGGCTAATTGAAGTCACTTTCCTGTTACATTTAAATTCGTCCTGTGTTTTTTTTTCCCCTTGCAGGAAGCTGTGAATTATTTCTTTAAAAAAAAAAACCTGTGAAAATATTACATTGATTCCTTTAAAAAACTTCCTTGTTTTGCTAGAAGACATATTGCTTCTATTCCAAAATGCTTCTTCAGTTCTGACTAAATGGTAAAGGATGGGAAGAACTGACCAGAAAACTTTAGGAATATAAACCCTTCCATCCTCCACTGTTCAACCAGTAGCTTCTTGGATGGGAGGCAAAACATCCTCATGGAAAAAAAAAGTCCAGTTGTCTTTTGAAAAAGGACCTTTGGGATTATATGCAGTCATGCTGATGTAGTGTATATTGGAGGGGGTGATCCTTTGGGAGCTGTATGCAACAGAATTTTACTTTAATGTACTCTGATTAGTGTTCATTCTAAGTGACAATAAAGATATTCTATCTAATCTCTCTCTCCCTATCTATCTATCTATCTATCTATCTATCTATCTATCTATCTATCTA
>BLBF01000022.1:14760302-14774196 GCA_015471245.1 Laticauda colubrina | reverse complement strand
ATAGATAGATAGATAGATAGATAGATAGATAGATAGATAGATAGATATAGTGCCATTTGAAGTCTTTACTCTCCATTGGGACAGTGGAGGCTCTTCTAGAACATCTGACTCAGCGTGAGGGTTAAAGACACACTGCTAGGTAAAAATGTCAAGAATGCTGGGTGAGAGAAAAGGTTTTGTAGTGCAATTTACAGCTGTGCCTAACAGACTGAAATTCTTCCTTTCTGTGTCTCTTGGCACGAATGCCTTGGAATTGAGTGGAATCCCTGAGTTGGTTGTGTGCATTATACAACAGTTGCAAAAACAGTTGTCTTCAGGTTAGGCTTTGGCCATGGCAGGGGGCAGAGAGCATAAGAGCCATTCGTATGAGATATTAAAAAATGCATAATCCATTTGCTTTGCAGGCTTATAAAAGCCATGTGCTTCTCTTCTCCCCCAGTGAAGGAAAGGTTGAATTGTCCTTGGCCCATGCTCCTTACAAAGCACACCTTCCCTCTTCTGGCCACAGCTGGTTGCATTTCTTCACGTCTCTTTTCCCAGACTTGGTGCTAAGAAATAGGAGTTGCCTTAGAGTTGTTTAAAGGGAAATTTGAAATGGACTTTCCAAAGCACCCAAAGGCAATGGATAGGAAAGGAATCAAGGGGAGAACCAACTGTGATGACCAGGGAGTGGCACAAAAGCAACAAAGTCACAAAAGTAGGTAAGGTCCCTTTTAATATCTCCAACTTGGCCCCCAATGTCCAGTTATCATTGGCTGGAGAAAAAACTCTCCCAAGAACAGTTTTTAAAGAAAGAAATTCAGTCCCACCCCAAAGTACATATAGATTATAAATAAAAACCAACACAAACCACGCTGCAGCAATTAACGAGACAGGGCAGGATAAGGAATTGCAGACTTCAAAAGATAACGAAACACACAGAGTTGGGAGAATGCCAGAACTCAAATAAGTCTTGACAAACAAAGATAATTCATGCTTTGCTTCCAGCAAGGTGCTGTGTGCAAACACCCTTTTTAAATCCTGTTTTCCCAGGTGCAGCTAATGAAGGGAATCAGGGCTCTTTTCTCTTCCGTAACCCATGTTGCTCCCTTATCCATTCCTCCCTGCGTACCCCAGGATGAAAGGGGGCTGGGTCTTCCTCTGAATGCCCAGCTGGACTGTGCCTTTCCCCAGTTTCCTCCACATCCACCGGAGCCACACTCCCACTCCCTGTCAGCTGTTCAAACTCCCTCTCGGAATCAGATTCCAACAGGGGCATGACACCAACTTAGAACTAAAGAGAAACTTCCTGACAGTGAGAACAATTAATCTCAGAATCCAAATCAGAATATTGCTGGAAGAGACCTTGGAAGTCTTCTAGTCCATCCCTCTGCTCAAGCAGGAGATCCTATACCAGTGGTGGTAAATCTATGTGCCATAAGTGGCATGCAGAGCCCTCTCTGTAGGCACATAAGCCATCACCCCAGCTTAGTTTTGCCACACATGTGAGCGTTCCTCCCATCAGCCAGCTGGTCTTCAAGTCTCTGCTGCGCATGGGATGGGTGCATGTATGAGGCATGGGGTGCATGCAGGGGGTGTATGCATATGGAGGGCTGGGTGCACATGGGGGAACACATGTGTTGGGGTGGGGTGCATACACCCCCTGTGCATGCACCTTGCAAGTTGCATGCACTTTGGGCACTTGGTGCCTAAAAGTTTCGCCATCGCTGCCCTTTACCATTTCAGACAAATAGTTGTCCAATCTCTTGAGTGGTGCAGTGGCATAGAGGTGGAGCTGTTGCCCCACAATCAGAAGGCTGTGAGTTCAATCCCAGGTCAAGGCAGATATTTCTCTCATGGGGAACAATGGGAATATATCTGCTGAACTAAACTCCACATTGGCAACAGGAAGGGCATCTGGCCATTAAAACATTCAGCTCCATTCAGTTGTCCAGACTCCATCTCACAAGGTGGAGGTCAACAAGATTATAGGGCCATTAAAAGGAGATGATGAAGATTTGTCCAATCTCTTTTTAAAGACCTCCAATGATGGAGCACCCACAATCTCTGAAAACAAGCCATTCCACTGGTTAATCGTCCAGGTTGCTTCTCTCCTTGATTAGTTTCCATCCATTGTTTCTTGTCCTGTTTTGTGTAATAATTTGACCCCTTCTTCTTTGTGGCAGCCTCTTAAATACTGGAATACTGCTGTCATGTCCCACCCCTCCCCAGTCCTTATTTTCTCTAAACTAGCTGCAACCATTCTCTATATATTTTAGTCTCCTTTAATACTGTTCTCGTATGTTTTAGGTCCTTTAATAATCAGCAGAACAGTCACTGTTTTCGGTGATATTGTAACTTCGATCAGTCACCAAATGAACTCTTGCAAGTCAAGAACTTCCTGTACTCTGGAGAACTCCCCAGTTGATCTGTGGAGATGAAATAAATCCCAAGTTCAATTTAAGGTGTACTTTCACTTCCTTTTTTTTTGCCTTTTGATGATTTCTTTGACCGTCAGGAATTGAGTCTATAAAAGAGATCCTACTTCACATAGACATTTACTTCCCAGTCATAAAAGAGCAGATGTCTAAAAGAAATATCTCTTCATCTGAAAAAGAAACCAGAATCTCTGTGCCGCTTTGACCCTTCTGGTCTACTTAATGGAGCATCTGTTGTCAGTGCTCCAGAGCCCCCATGACAGAAAATGGTAATTTTCTTTGCTTTGACAAAACATTTGTTACCTCTTGTGTTGGGACAGTTGTTCAAGATCAAGGAGAAATGGATTTTATGGCATGAGGCCCTGAACTTTGTGAAATAAAGATCTGTTAGTAGCTGGAACTTAATAGCTGAAGCTTCTTTTTAGAGGGTTGGGATGATAGGAAGGACTTAACAACATTGTCTGAAAGAACATAATGGACAGACCTGTAAGACAGGTAGTTCTCAACTTATGACCCCCCCACTGAGCCCAAAATTTAGGTCACTAAATCAAGCATATATTTTTTTACTCAATCCATATGGAATTGTTGGGAGAAATATCCATCTGGTTCAGTTCCACACCAGGAAGAAGACACTGGAAACATGGAGGCTGATGGGAAAGATGGTTTAATGAAGCAGAACTACATGGATTCTGGGCAGCTGACCAGATGGAGTTGAGAGTGAGGTGGATTTATATCTTCTCTTGGGCTTTGCACTTGAGCTTCCTGTTCCTGTGCAAGAACATGTATTTTATTGGCTGTTGTCAGACTCCCATGGGGCTATGTACAAATCCTAGGAATTTGTCTGAACTCCCAAGTTTGGTTGAAGTTTGGACTCTGATGCAATGTCCTGAGAACCAAACCAAACAAGAGTTATAGAGGTGCAGATGAAAGACTCAATATTTCATCTGTAGAAGGGGAATTATTGAGTCTGTCATCTGCACCTTTATAACTATCTGGTTTGGTTCTGCAATTCAACAAGACAGACACAGATTTCAGAGGATAATTAGAACTGAAGAAAAAACAATTGCTACCAACCTGCCTTCCATTGAGGACTTGTAATACTGCACGAGTCAAAAAGAGGGCTGTGAAAATATTTATGAACCCCTCACATCCTGGACATAAACACTGCACTAGTGTGCAGTGTAAAGCGTCATTTTGAGGGTAGGAGTTGAAACAAACAGTGAAACAACCAGCGGATGTCTGTTTGCAAATAGTGGATGTCATCCCCCAAAAATAAGACCTGGTGCCATTTTTGGTGGCAAAAAAATATAAGACAGGGTCTTATTTTGTGGAAAACATGGCATTTTATATGATTGAATGTGCATTTCTCTCTATATTTTTTGATTCTTTAAATGCAATACAATCTCACCCAACTGGGAGATTTATACACTTTGGTTGATTCAGGCTTTTAAAAATGCTAACCGAGCAAAAGTCTTCCCCTTTTAACAACTGAGATTAAAGTTTTGGGTAAAGCCTGGGTATGGCTCTATTTAAACAACTGAGAAAATATTTACAGATAATATCAGGGTGTTCTTGAGGATTGCTCTCTCTCGAGCAAGAATATTGATGTTTGTCTTAGGTGGGTTTTTTTTCCTTCAGGCATAATTTTCTGGTGAATTCTGGAGCTACGCCTCCAAAGCTAAACATTTCATAAAGTGAAAGAAAAGATAACAAGTGAAATTAAATACTGCTTTCAAAAGTCCTGCTCTTTTAATCTTCCTTTAGCATAATATTCTCAGGGAAACTTTTTTTGATTTTGCTCTCCTGCAAACACAGGGTTGGAGTTATCAGTGTGAATATGCTTGCTTCACAATTATTCCCGATTGACAGGCAACTCCAACTTCCATATATGAGTTACTCTTCCACCCTATAGGTAATGGGTAGCCTCTTTGGACCTCAAGAATCTTACATCGTCTTTATTATAACACAGGGGAAAAAAACAAAAAGATCACAGATTGAATTGATGTTCTTTGGAACTTTGTGTTTTAGACAGGAAATTAGTAATTATCCCAAGAATTTTGTAAGATGTAACACATATCCAGCAAGTGTTTTTTGTTTTTGTTTTTTTGCAACAGCTGATACAGCTGAAATATTTAGTTCTTTAAAAATTTCCTTCATCTGTTATTCTTCCTAACACTCTGAATGCTGTTGCTAAAGCAAGTTCCTTTCCATATTTTAATAATTAGATCTCTAATTATTAGTTCTAAGACATTTACCTGTATAGTAGACTGTATTGCTATTCTCAGGTTTCTCTGTCTTTTCATCTTTCCTACTGTCTTCTCCTATTGGTGTCTTATGATTTATTACTTGTTGTTTGTATCTTATGATTAATTATTGTTAACTATGATTTATGATCTATGACCTATCATTTTGTTGTTGTATATGTGTACATATATATTCTATTCTATTCTATTCTATTCTATTCTATTCTATTCTATTCTACTCTATTCCTGTTCTCTTCTACTTTACTCTTATTCTACTTCTATTCTATTCTATTTTCTATTCTATTCTGTGATCAAGTACAAATTGCTAGTATCAATCAATCAAAATAGAGCCGGAAGAGACCTTGGAGGTCTTCTAGTCCAATCCTCTGGTCAACAGGAGACCCTATACTATTTCAGATATATGATTGTCCAGTCTCTTCTTAAAAGCCTCCAGTGATGGAGCAGCCACAACTTCTGAAAGCAAACTGTTCCATTGGTTACTTGTTTTCAATGTCAGGAAATTTCTCCTTAGTTCTAAATTGCTTTCCTCCTTGATTAATTCCCACACATTGCTTCTTGTCCTACCTTCAGGAGCTTTGGAGAATAGCATGACTCCCTCTTCTTTGGGGCAGCCCCTCAAATGTTGAAGGACTGCTATCATGTTCTCTATAATGAATAACATGGGAAGGGGAAGGAAAAGGGAAGAGATTCCAAGATCTTCTGGAACCTGGTCAAAGAATTGTGAGCGGATCTTCATTTGTGCTCTATAGAGCAAGATTGGTTGCAAGCTTTGCTTAGCTTCACAAATTGTTCAAAGCAGTCTTGGACAGATGACATTCACCATCATGGAATGCTGAAAAAGATGATAAAGAGCAAGAAGAAACCTTTTTACAAGTTCTTTTTTGGTTTTGGTTTTAATTTTCCTCCATATACTTAATTTGAGATTTAGATGTGGAGGAGAGCAGTCTAAGTGGGTGGTCAGGGAAAGCTTGGGAAGCAGACTATCGCTTAATTTTGACCCTGAGATTGAAGTGGACTGTCCATCATGCATTTACAACTTTCATAGAAGCAAATTCCTTTGATTTTGACTGTGCTCCCTCCAACGAGCATGTGGGGTACTGAGTGTACATTCACTGCTTTTTAAGATGTTCCTCTTATAACAACATTCACTTCAAACCTTTGTCTCCTATCTCCTCCTATTACATTATCTTCAGGCTACCTATTATGGGAAAATCCTTGATGTAATACTTCTTCCATTTCTATCAGGGAAATCAATTGTTCCTGAAGCCTTTTGTTTGATTTTCTCCACAAGGAGAAGGGAAAATTCAGTATAAAAAGAGCATCAGATTTGAGAAATGGAGGTGCTTGGCGATGGTTGGTCTCCTCCTCCTCCTCCTCTTCTTCTTCCTCCTCCTCCCTCCTCCTGCTCCTCTTTTTCCTCCTCCTGCTCCTCCACTTCTTCATCCCCTTCTCTTTCTTCTCCTTCTTCTCCTTTCTCTTCCTGCTTCTCCTCCTTCCTCCTTCTCCTCCTCTTCTTCCTCCTCCTCCTTCCTCCTCCTCCTTGTCTTCTTGTTCTCCTTCCTCCTCCTCCTCTTCTTGTTCCTCTTACTCCTTCCTCTTTCTCCTCCTCTTCCTCCTCTGTTTTTCTCCTGCCTTTTCTTCAAGACTTCAAGCCAGCATTCCTGGCTTTTCTTCTGCTAAAGTATGAGTATGACAGAAAATAGATAACATCTGTACGCTCTTCCATATCATAAATATCTTTTCAGCCAGCAGCTAGTCTATTTGTGTTGGTCTTGGAGAGGGTAAGCAGCCGAGTTAAATCTGATTAGTTCTTAATGGAGACCACCCAAAACTTTCACATCTAGGAAGTAAGTCTTTTCATCCAGAGAATGAAGGATCTGCACATGTTTAACCTAGAAAAATCAGAAGATGGATGTAGCGGCATTCCTGAAATATCTTGGGCACAGGATAAATTTAAGACTGGTTTTCCTAATTCCAGAATGTAGGACCCAGAATAATAGATTTAAATTTCAGGACAGGGAATTCCAATCGAATACTAGAAAAAACATCTCAATAGTTAGAGTGGTTTGGCAGCAGAACCAGTCACCTAGGGTAGTGTTGGCTTCCTCCGACTGGGATATTCTAGCAAAGATTTCAACCCCATCAGTGGGGAAGATTGACTTTGGATTATGCACTGAACAGGGGTTTGGAATTGATGGCTTCTTTCCAATTCTAGGATTGGAGTGTTGCGGGTCACGTGGTTAAACTGCTAAACTCACAATCAGCAAGTCCAGATTTCACATCTGAGTGAGACTGCAACGGGTACCATCATTTGCTCCAACTCCTGCCCACCTAGTTGTTTGAAAGCAAGTAGATAAATAGGTACCATTTCAATGGGAACTTTAACAGGGATGTGAAAAGAGCCCCCAACCAGGTGTGTTCTGGGCATAAGTGATGACACCATCTAATCTTTTCAACCCTGACATGCCTTGGGGTTCTAACACAACAACGACAACAACTCTAGAATTCTAGACTAGGTTGGTAAACTGGAAAAAAAATTGAAAGGAGGTGATAGCAAACAATTTTCATAGCATTCCCCAAAAATCCTATATGGATGTATTTATGGAGTCATCAGAAGACAGTTCAATTCAGAAGATACTTCATCTTTGACTATCCTTGTTCAAATAGTATTATTAAGTCCATGTCACACTGCACCAACAGATGCAAAGAGGATATAAAACGGAGAGAAACACTTGCCATCCGTTGGTTAATGTGATGCATCCGTTCTGTACTCACTGCGTGCGTGATTCATACGTTCTATCCGTCCAGCATCCATCTACTGAGATTTCATCTGCTCAAAAAGTTTTGAGCTGCACAAAACTTTTTGACCGGATGAACTTTCCACCGCGTCCGTTCTACATCCACGACACATACGGAGAACAAACATTCTACGTCCGTTGTCATCTGTTAAACGTCCGCTGTATCCGCTCAGCATCCGCTGCGCATCTGCGCAACTCGCATCCGTTCCAGCAGAAAACAGAAAAAGGGATGAAGCGAAACGGACACAGAACGTCCACACAAGGTTAGTAGCATGGACATAAAAAGGATGAAAGCGGATGCATCTCATATAGAAAGCATTAAAACGGACAAAACGTTTGCATATGGGATGTATCTCAGATATTTAGAATGTCTGCAGGATGTCTAGAGGATGCAGAAGGACAGCTAGCGGAAAACCGATATTTCCTATAAAAAGGGGGAGGAAATCACCTGGATCTCACTTTCAGTCCAGCAGACGTGGTGTGCAGACCTCTTCAGCCTTGCTCTTGCTCTTCAACATCATCCATTGATCTCCACCATGGATCAACGTACACTCCTTTTGGTAACTGCCATCATTCAACACCAGAACCAAGCCCTCTTCAGACTGTTTCAGCTTTTCTACAGAAGGAGAAGAAGGAGACATTCAAGAGCTGTCTGGGTCCGAAGATGGATCATGAGAAGAGTGGAGTTTGGACTCTATGACAAGCTGATGGTGGAGCTGAGGAATGAAGACACTCGTGCATTCCAGCACTTCATGAGGATACCACCAGCCATGTTTGATGAAGTTGTGGAGCAGCTGAGACCCAGGTTGACCAAGGCAAACACCAATTTCCGGCCCAGCCCGGAACCTGGGCTCAAGGTGGCACTGACTCTGCACCACCTGGCCTCTGGAACCATGGACAGAAACATGCAGTATGCCTGGAGGGTGCCACACAACACCATCAGCATTTTGGTCAGAGAAGTGGTGCAGGCCATCATTGAAGAATACCTGGAGGAGCTCCTCGTGTCCCACCACTGAAGAAGGCTGGAAGAAAGTTGCAGAAGAGTGGTATCAGAGGTGGAACTTCCCCCACACCGTTGGAGCCATAGATGGGAAGCACGTGGCCCGCAAAGCTCCAGCCAACTCAGGGTCCACTTATTACAACTACAAGGGCTTCCTCAGCATCATCCTCTTCGCCATGGTTGATGCTGACTACAAGTTCATGTACATTGATGCTTCAGGCAACGGGTCAACTTCAGATGCCCAGGTATACAACGCCAGTGACCTCAAGGATGGGCTGGAACGCAACCTCATCATGGGTTTCCCTGATCCAGACCCCCTGCCCAACGACACACAAGATGTGTCCTACTTCATCGTGGGGGATGACGCCTTCTCCCTCAGAACCTACCTCATGAAGCCCTACACTTCCAGATACCTCACCCGTGAAGAGAGGATCTTCAACTACAGGCTGTCCAGGGCAAGACGGGTGGTGGAGAATGCCTTCGGCATCCTGGCCAACAGGTTCCAGGTACTTCTCACCACCATGCAGCATCGCCCACACACTGTGCTGCATCCTGCACAATCTCATGCGCACCTGCTACCCAGTGTTGCAAAACAGGCTTGTGGACCATCAACAAGGCAATGGGGACATGGAGCCTGGTGAATGGAGGCAAGGACAAAACCTGATAGACATTGTGGATGTGCAAGGCCCCAACAGAGCTTCATGTGAAGGGAAGAAGTAGCGCAACCTCCTGAAACACTGGTGCAACTCCCCAGCTGGAGCAGTGGAGTGGCAAGACAGGATGGTAAATGCTTACTGGATGCTTCCTTAAGCCTGTCTCATAACACTGATGAGATTGTGCCATGTATGTTGAGTGGCCCTACAATGAACAGGGCATTAATAAAGAGCTTTGTTTATTTTGAAATATGTTGATCAATGAATAAATTGTTATTGATAAAAAAGGGCCATATGTGTGGCAGCTGGGAGGGTGGACCATACAGTCCCACTATGCTTGCACTGGAGGTTTATCTATCCCACAACTATCCTTACCCATCCCACAGCTGTTATCCATTCCACAGCTATCCTTGCCCATCCCACAAGCATGCAAAGGCTTAACCATTTTCTAAAAGTTTCCACCAAGACTTTATTAAGTAAAAGAAATGAACCAAGTATGTGAAGCAAAGATAACCTTTATTAATAACAAACTAAAAGCAAAATGACCCAAGTAAAGTGTCTCAAGCAAAGATAAAGTCAACAGGTAACAACTCAGTCTCTTGCACTGTTCTCAGCCACTCTGAGGCAAGCCCATGGTCTCAGGTGTAAAGGGTCCAGGGACTGTGGAGATGGCAGTGGCTGGAGTGCTGGTCTGAGGCACCATTGGGGAGCCTAGCCCCTAGAGGACAACAGGAGAAGGTGTGTGCAGGAAGCTCTCAGAGAGCTGGCTCAGGCCCGTGAGGTTGAGAGGCCCTTCATCCAGGACCTGGGATGTCAGGCACAGGACTGATGACAGATGTTCTGTTGAGGGGCTTGGCTGTGGGGTGGAGGAAGGAGGAGTGTAGTGGGGCTGTCTGGTCTGCAGCTGGGCGAGGTGAGGCATCTGTGGCATCTGTGGCATTGGTGGCGTCGGTAGCATCAGTGGCATCGGTGGCATCTGTGGTGTCAGTGGCATCAGTGGCATGCGATGAACCTCGGCCTGGACTGGGAAGGGCTGCCTCTGTTGAGGGAAGTCCTGGTAGCCGTAGCCTTGGTAGGAGAGGGGCTGTTGAAAGCCTTGGAAGGGCTGTGACATCGCCTGGGGTGGAGGAGCAGATCTGGAGTGGGTGGGAGCAGGTTCAGCTGGGCCTGGAGGGTGGTGCAGAAGCCCAGTGATCCTCTCCTTCATCACCTGGTACTGGGGCTCGGGCATGTCCATAAGGGTCTGGGTCACATAGGTGAGTAAGGGCTTCCAGTTTGAGGATGGAATCTCGAAGTGTAGCAGCTGAGAGAGGAGATCTGTGCTGTTCTTGATTGTGTCCCTTATCTCCAAGAGGACAGTGTGGCTCTGTCCCTCCGGTCTGCCTCTCTGCCTGCTTTCTGTGGAGGTGGAGCTGGGGGTGGGTTGGTTTCTGGTGGCTGTGGCCTCCTCTTGCTCCATCTGTGTCAGGGGATCCTCCACGTCCTCTGGCATGGGGTGTGCAGCTGTCGGGGGGGGGTCTCTGTCGTGGGGTGCTCCACAGACACCTGCCTTGACACACTGGCTGTTTCCTGGCTGGAAGAGGAGTGCCTCTCCGTGGGCTGTCTGAGGGAGAGGGTTGACAGAGGGGCTGCTCCTCAGTGGCAGATCTCACCCTGCAGGAAGCTGCACCTGGCCATGACATAGGTCTCCCGGTGCATCAGCTTGACAGCGGCCTGCCCAGATCTCTTCATGTGCAGCTTGCCATACCAGGTGTGCATATGCTTCCACCACCCCAGGAGGACATCAGAAGTGTAGCCCAGGCTCTCCGCCTTCTCTCTCCAAGCTGCCTGCATCCACTTGGTGTCTCGATATAGCCTGTGGCCCTTCCTCCACAGGTACTCGTTCTCCCTCAGCCATTCGAGCACCTCCTCCTCATGGTCCTCTGCACTAGAGTACTGTTTCCTCTCCCCCTTCTCCTTCTCCTTCGATTGCCTCTTCCTCCCTCTGGCAGGGCCTTCTGGGCCCTCATCAGCAGGGCTTTGAGGGCCTTGGGCCTGGTCCACCACACCAGCAGCACCAGTTGTAGTAGCAGCAGCAGTAGCAGCAGCACCAGCAGCACCAGCAACAGAAGCACCAGCACCAGCAGCAGCACCAGCAGCAGCAGCAGCAGGAGAAGCACCAGCAGCACCAGCAGAAGCACCAGCAGCAGAGTCAGCGCCAGGGGGTGGGATGGTGGTTCTGTCCTTCTTTCCAGGGCTGGCAGGAGTAGGAACAGGCTTCCTCTTCTTCCCCATGGTCTCTGATGAAGATGTCTCTCGCAGCAGGTCTTTCCTCTGAATGGTGACCTGCTTGCAAGCTGCCTCCTTTTATATCCGCGGAGCTTACGCAATGCATCCTCCCCACATGTGCAGTTAATGCTTTGCATCTGCTTTGCATCCGCTACTCATCCGCTAAGCATCCGCTAGGTGTTTGTGATGCATCCGCGTCATCCGTTATATATCCACTACGCATCCGTTCCATCCGCTACACGTCAGCTTTGCTGTTCTCCCCTGGAAGCCCTGCGGATGTGCCATCCGCTTCCATCCGCTTCCATCCGCTTCCATCCGCTAGGCTTCTGTTAAGCATCCGCTTAACATCCTCGCTACGTCCTCTCCCTGTCCATTCCTTTACGTTCTTTTCCGTTCTGTTTATGCAAATTTTTGCCCCTTTTCAGAGCGGATAACAACGGATGGAAAATTTGCTTGTCTGCTGTGTCCTTTTTACATACGTTTTGCATCCTTTGGCCAGTATGACCTAGCCTTTACTCTTTATATTGGAAACTTGAATTATCTATCTATCTAACTAGCCATATCTAACAAAATGAAATTCAAATGTAAAGAAAAGTAAAGTCCTACACTTAGGCAAGAAAAACCAAAAGGAAACATATAGATTGGGTGAAACCAGGCTTAACAGTAGTAACTATGAGAGGGATCTTGGGGTCTTAGTGGACAACCAGCTAAATATGAGCCAGGAGCATACAGCAGTGCCCCCAAAAGCCAATGCAATCCTAAGTTGCATTAACAGAGGGATACAATCGAGATCAAGTGAGGTACTAATACCACTCTATAAAGCCTTATAAGACCATACCTAGAGTACTGCATCCAGCTTTGGCCAAAGAGATGTTGAGATTCTAGAAAAATTGCAGAGAAGAGCAACCAGGATGATTAGGGGAATAGAGGCTAATACATATGATGAACGGTTGCAGGAACTGGGCCTGGCTAATCTAGTGGAGAGAAGGACCAGGGGAGACATGATAGCAGTCTTCCCATATTTGAGGGGCTGCCACAGAGAGGAGGAAGGGGGTCAAGCTATTTTGCAAGGCACCCGAAGGCCAGACAAGGAACAATGGATGGAAACTGAACAAAGAGAGATTCAACCTGGAAATAAGGAGGAATTTTCTGATAGGGAGAACAATCAACCAATGGAACAGAAGTTGCCTTCAGAAGTTGTGAGAGCTTCATCACTGGAGGCTTTCAAGAAGAGACTGGACTGCCACCTGTTAGAAATGGTGTAGAGTTTCCTGCTTGGGTGGAGGGTTGGACTAGATGACCTACAAGGTTCCTTCCTACTCTGTTAATCTGTTTAATATTTAATATTTTATTAATTTTGTATCCACCTGTCTTCTATCCACAAATTTGGTCCACACAGCAAGGATCTTTTGAGACAGACTGGGCTGATAGACAACAATGAATCCATAGTCAGCACTGAGTAATCATGGCTATTGAGTCATACATTTTTATCCTCCTGTTCATGAATATATCTTGCTGCCCAGTTTGCTGACTTTATTTTTTTTACCAATGGAAACTTTGTACTGCTTCGTTGAATTAGAATTAGAATTAAAATAATAATTCTAATTCTAATATTGTTACACAATATAACATTTTTTTAAAATGAAACACCAAGTCTGCTTACAGTTTAAAATAATACATTACAGAATATGTTATATTATATTATAAAATATAACATTAAAGAATGCCAAAAAAGATAATTAAAACAAACCATACAATTGCTGATTAGATAATCCTCAACTTACAACGGTTCAATTGAGTGACTGTTCGAAGTTATGGCACTGAAAAAAAGTGACTTATGGCTGCTTCTCACATTTGTTTTCATACTTCATTGTTGTGTATGTGTGCACTGAGAGCTTATGCACTGGAAGCAAATTCCTTGTAGATCCAGTCACTTGGCCAATAAATAATTCTACACTCTATATCCTATATTACAACTATTGCAACATCCACTTGGTCACTTGATCAAAATTCAGATGATTGGCAACTGATTCATATTTATGACAGTTACTGTCATAAATCCTGGGGTCCCATGCTTTCTCTCAGCCATGACTGGCTGAGAGTATTGAAGATTTGCCATGAAATGAATGCAAACTCCAGCTCCTTTGTAGCACAATGATAGTTTATTCATTAGATCAGCAAACAACAAATACTCTTCTCTGACAAGAAAGGCCAAAAGCCAGGCAAGGTTAGTGTTGGGCTTGAGTTTTCTCCCTTTCCTTTTATTACCATTATCATGAGACACACCTCACCACACCCAGGCCTATACACAGATCTAGTTCCATGTTTTACCATGTTTTAACCTAAGGCTTAAATTCCCACCTATACATGCCCCAACCCCCTCTAACATGAATACATGAAAAAAGCCGTTTCCAGCCCCGCAGTTGTTTCAGAATCCATCTTGCAACCCTGCAGTTGTTTTAGAATCCATCCTTCAGCCCGCAATTATTTCAGA
>BLBF01000022.1:14729623-14741474 GCA_015471245.1 Laticauda colubrina | reverse complement strand
GGAGGAGGAGGAGGAGGAGGAGGAGGAGGAGGAGAACTCTGGATCTCTGAGCTTGGTGGTTTTCTTGCAGATATTTTATTACTCAACTAGGGAACATCATTCATGCCAGAAGGGAGTAGAGTGTGTGGAGAGGAGGAGGAGGAGGACTGTGGGTCCTTCGTGCTTCCTTGAGCTTGGTGGTTTTCCTACAGACATTTCATTTAGTACCAGTAGACAGACATGGCAGACATTGAGATCATTTAGAATGTAAGACTCATAGGGACCACAGAGGTCTTCTAGCCCAACCTTCTTTTCAAGGCAGAATAATTTATACCATCCCAGTCAAATGGCTGTCCAATCTATTTTTGAAAGCCTCTACTGATGGAGCATCCACCCTCTGAGCTGCATAAGCCTAGCTAGTTGGGAGTTATTAACCTAGTTTCAAGAGGATGGTTGGATCCCATGAATTTATTGGCATCACAAAACTGAATTGTTTGTTTGGAAGACTTCTCTGCACAGAGAAAAACAGCAGGTTTCTAAATTATTGCTTGGTGGTGCCAGTATAAAACTAGGTCTAATCAAACTTCCTCACAATTAGATGAAAGCCAATTTCAAAGGAAAGGAAAAAGGAAAAAGAAAAGAAAAGAATTGCTTTTGTAACAGTCTTGAAATGTCTTAGAATGTCTTTTAGCAACACCATGACAATAACAAAAAAAGGGAGAAATATAGTGGACATTAATTTCACTACATTTGGAAGGGAAATTCAACAGAGAATCCAAGAGTTAATGATTGGTCATTGATTCCAGGAAGTCTTGTGCAAAAAAATGCAACTTGCCAACATACAACACCTTTTTCCATTTTCTCTTTCGCCCTGCATTCATTTCTTGATAATCTGCTTGCTTCTAGCTGACATGAGTCAGAAACCATTGCAGAAATTAAAGTGTTGTTTTCTCTGTGGAATTTCTTGTGATCTGGGTTACTTTTTCTCAACTCCAGTGAAGGCCTCTAAATTATATAAATTACATCTATTTTGGGGCACCTTCTTCTGCCCAGTTATATGAGAACATCTATCAGCTGGTCATCGTGATATTACAAAACCACCATCAAGGTCATTTAATGTAATACCTAAATCTCTAGGACAATTTTATATTAGTACCATCCAGATATGTTGAAGTCCTATAATCTTTTACAAGGTTGGTAGGAATGGAGTTATTACCAAGACACAGGAGATACTATGAATAATCTAAATATTAAGTTGACATGATCTAGGATAATTGTGCAAAGACTGCTTAACTCTCTCTGCAGTGGCTGTCATACCAACAATTCCCCCCCTCCAAAAAATCTTAATTTATGGGGCTTATTTGAATTTCTTTGTCATGCTGGGATCACTGTCAGTAGGAGAAAATTGAACAGGCCAACATACTATGGCATATTATGACTGAAATTATTTCCTCAATCTCCTTTTTAACAGTTTCTGTTTGTTTGCTTTCAACTTCAAGTTCAGTTTTAAAACCACTAAGGAAAGGAGTAAACCTTTAAGAATAAGTCACTTACCACTGGGCATTCCTGGTTCTATTTTGTTGACCTAAACTTCATCTATTTAATATTTGCAAACATATATATTGGTAATATTTTGTAAAATGAGAATCATAGTTATTTTTTCATATATATATATATATATACTGTATATTTATAGCTCTTTCGAAATACCTCTTTGCATTTTAATGGAACATAAAATGTCTTAAAAACAAACCATTCCCCCAACCGTTGGTCATATTTTAGAAGAAAGGCTATCCCTTTCGTTAAACTAAATATTTGGGGGGATATTTTGGGAAAGTGGTTGACTGGCCCCTGATCTCTAATAAATGCGTATGTTTACATGAAGGTACTGAAACGTATATTGGATAACAACATCTAATGGGAGTTTGCTTGTTGACTAAACAACAATCAGCAATGGGTACCGAGAATGTTAATTGTCCATAAACATTTCACATGTATAAATATTTCAAATAATTGACATAATCTTCCTAGACATTTCAGAAACTGCTTAAACTTAGATGGCTCTGCTTAAAGGTTTTTTTTTTGTTTTTGGTTGAAACCAAAATAATATCCATGTCAACCCCATTTGAAATAAAATGTTTGTGCATGTAAATCTTTTTTGAGCAGTCAAGGTCGGCCCTCTTGGCTAGGTAATGTATCTACTACCCAATTACTTTCATTGTCATTCACAGTTTTGCAACTTTCCCAAGAAACCTTGGGCGACAGGGCCCAGTTTCCCTTTTCTCTTGTCCTTTAGGGGGGCTGTGTTCCTGTTTCATAATGTGGGGGTCACTATAGTTCGTTAATACCCACCGTTGAATTTATACTCCATAATCACAAGATCAGGGAAACAGCTCGTGATTGTCGCATTCCCCAGTCAACCCCAGGCTTGTCACTTTGGTTTGATCAAGGGTTCTGCAACTACAACTTTGCTGTCAATTTGGGAAGACACAGAATAGAATAGCAGAATTGGAAGGGACCTTGGAGGTCTTCTAGTCCAGTGGTTGCCAACCAGTGTCCTGGGGACCACTGGTGGTCCACAAGAAAATTTTGGTGGTCCACAGAGAAATGTCACCCTCAAAGCACTCCCCAAAGCAATTAACCCAGGCTGTGTGGAAACATAAGGCTTGCGTCACTTGCATTGCGAACAACACAAGGTACTGAGGAACGGGGGGGGGGGGAGGGGGGGGGGGGGGGGAACTTGCCCCATGCGCCTAGCCTGGCCACTGGGCTGCTTCTCTCTGCTTCTTTCTTCTTCTGCTTTTGGCTGCACACAAGGAAAGCAGCAAAAGTCTTTCTTTCCCTCCCCCAAACTCTGCCAGAAATGAGTCTTTGGGACCTTGCAAGGCCTCCTGCTCCAAAAGGCTGTGCCAGCGTAACAAGTCTCACAAATTTCTGGTGGAGTTTGGGGGAGAGAAAGAAAGGCTTCCACTGCTTCTGCTGCTTTCCTTGCATGAAGCCAAAACTCTCTCTCTCTCTCTCTCTTTCTCTGTCCCCCCCTCCTCTCCCTTTGAGAACAGATCTGGAGATGGTATCCTGCGATCCCAAATAAAGAATGATCTATCAGTAGGAAAATGGGGTGGGGAATTTTCCTGCAGACTTTTTTGGGGCATTTTCCCAGGGTCTCTGTTTTTCAGGATTTCAAATTATGAATTTGGTGGTCCCTGAAGTCGACCCCTGTTCTAGTCCAACCCCCTGCTTAGGCAGGTAACCCTACACCACTTCAGACAAATTGTTGTCCAATCTCTTCTTAAAAACTTCCAGTGTGGGAGCAATTCACAACTTCTCAAGGCAAGTTGTTCCACTGATTAATTGTCGTAACTGTTAAGGAAATTTCTACTTAGTTCTAAGTTGTATTGCCTTGTCTTGTTGTGCCAAAGCCACAACAAAGGCCTGATTACTCCAGACGTAAGTTCGCTGCAAACAAACCTAAGTAAGGCCTGATTAGGGTTTCTACCATTAAGCCTGGGGACTGGGAGGTTTTCGTCTCTGTTTACAGTAATAGCCCTATCCCTTGGTTTCAAAGGAGGGCTTTCAAAGACATCGCCAAGATTTTGAGGTTTTGGCAAGGCCCCCCAGACCTTCTGGCTTATATAAGCAGTGACACAGGGAGAATCCCAAAGGTGCTTTTTTAAAGAGGCAACTGTATTTTCTGGTTTTTCTTTGAAGACCATTTACTTCTCATCCAAGAAACTTCTTTGGCTCTGACTGGATGGTGGGGAATGGAAGGATTGATCAGCTGGTCATTTGCATCCTTTTTGAGGATTGGTGAGGCCACTTGGAGGTTTGTCTGTGTCCTTCGAGTCACCTGAGTAGTGCAAATGGGTGTGGAGCCTTCTTGGAACTGCTGAAAGGACTATGTTGTAGACTGGAGATAGATGAGGTTGTATCCCTCCCCCTCTGTTAAGGGAGGGCTGTTCAATTTAGACATTGATGGCCTCTTCGACCCCTTCTTTCAAACCAGTGGACCACTCTGTCCAAAATGTGGATTTGCTGTCTTCAAAAGAACGGCCTTTGTCTTTTAAATGCAGATGGGCTACTGAATCTTGTCCTGGTATCGGTATAAATTCAGTTCCCCACCATCCAGTCAGAGCTGAAGAAGCTTCTTGGATGAGAAGCGAAAGATCTTCAAAGAAAAATTAGAAAGTCCACTTGCCTCTTAAAAGCACATTTGGAACAACCATGACCTGCAAGACTAAGAATCTCCATGGACAGGAAAGGAGAATATTTTTATGCTGCCTCCCAACTTCATCAACTTTGTGACTCCCGCCTTCTCCAACCTGGTGGCTATTCTGAGATGTGGACGTCAACTTGCAGAGTTCTCAGCAGTTCAAAACTCTTGTTGAAGAATTCTGCTTGGAGCTGAAGCCCAGACAAACTGAGGGATTCTTAGAGTACCTGACAACCTTTTTATTAGAATAGACTAGAATTCTTTATTGGCCAAGTATGATTGGACACACTTGGAATTTGTCTTGGTGCAAATGCTCTCAATGTACACAAAAGAAAAGATACATTCATCAAGAATCATAAGGTACAACACTTAATAATAGTCATGGGGTACAATAAGCAATCAAATCACACTAGGAAGCAGTATTATAGTTGGTATTATTATTATTGGTATTATTGGTAATGTTAGTATTAGTATTAATAATACTAATAATATTAGTATTATTGGTAATGGTATTACCAATAGAAGAAAATATTTGCAGCTCAGAGTTTAACTGTAGGGTCCTTGGTTCTCTCTGAGCTACGGAGTACAGATGTTACCTACTTTGGTAATGAAATGTCTGCAAGAAAACAACTAAGTTTAGAAAGTACCAAGGATGCTCCTCTTCCTCCTCCACTCCACAAACTCCACTCCCTTCCAGCACTGATGATGTTTCCTTATTGGGTCATGAAATATGTACAAGGAAGCTACCAAGCTCAGAGAGCACCAAGGACCTCAGACCACCTCCTCTTCCTCTTCCTCCTCCTCTTCCTCTTCCTCCTCCTCTTCTTCCTCCACCTTCTCCCTTCTCGCACTGATGATGTTACCTAGTTGGATCATGAAATGTCTGCAAGGAAACCATCAAGTTCAGAGAGCACCAAGAACCTTACAGTCCTCCTCCTCTCCTCCTCCTCTTCCTCTTGCCTTCTCTTGTCTACCTTCTCCTCCTCCTCCTCCTCCTCTTTTCCACAAACTCCACTCCCTTCTAGCACTGATGATGTTACCTAGTTGGGTCATGAAATATGTGCAAGGAAACTACCAAGCTCAGAGAGCACCAAGGACCACAGACCACCTCCTTTTCCTCTTCCTCTTCCTCTTCCTCTTCCTCTTCCTCTTCCTCTTCTTCCTCCTCCTCCTCCTCCTCCTCCTCCTCCTCCTCCTCCTCCTCCTCCTCCCTTCTAGCACTGATGATGTTACCTAGTTGGATCATGAAATGTCTGCAAGGAAACCACCAAGTTCAGAGAGCACCAAGAACCTTACAGTCCTCCTCCTCCTCCTCTTCCCCTGCTCCTCCTCCCCTCCTCCTCCTCCTCTTGCCTCCTCTTGTCTACCTTCTCCTCCCCTCTTCACAGCTGCCCACACATCCTTTCCCTCTTCCATTTTCCATTCTTAATTTTATATAAGGATAAACCTAAGTAGCAGGCACGGTTACTCTGACCTCTGCAGGCTTTTGTTTATTTATTTTTTTTATTTTACAGTTTGGAAAGAGTACAGGAAAGACCAGTCTAAAAATATCAAGATGCTTTCGTTCATGAAACCTTATAGCTTGCCCTTGCTTTGTTCTGCCTTGACATTTAACATAACAATCCCCCCCACCCCCCCACCCCCCCACCCCCCAAGCAGGTAGGAATCTTCCTTAGTGGAATAAATTGAAGTTAATTCTCACTGTGGACTTTGTTGAACTCCTTTCCTTTCCTTTTTTTCTTTTCCTTTTTTTCTTGCCCTGACAGGTTTTTGAATAAGATGCAAATCACCAGTTCTGTATTGTATTCTCTCCCCTTGACCTCGCAGGTTGTGTAATGTGTAAAATCTCTCTCTTTTCTCCTTTCAGGTTTCCTCTCTTGGATATTAAGCTTTGCACCCCACGAGAATGACACCTCAAAGACTCCAAGTGTTGATTGGGGTGGTTCTTTGCTCTTGTGTAAAAGGATCTTTGCAGCTTCAACCCAGGGTTTTCTTGACATTCAGTGGTAAGTAAATGGTTGTAGAACACTGTTTTTCCTTGGCATTTTTCTTATTTTTTCTTCCTTTCCTCTCCTCTCCTTCTCTTCCCATTTTTCCTTTCTTTTCCTCTCCTTTCCTTCCCTCCCTTTCTCTTCCCCCTTTCTTTTCCTTCCTCCTTTCCTTTTTTCCTTCTTTCCTTTCCCCCCTTCCCTTCCCCTTCCTTTTCTTCCATGCTTTCCCCTTTCCTTTTTAAAAATTTCCTTCCCTTCTCCTTCATTTTTATTTCCCTTTCCATTCTTACCTTTTTAATTTTCCATTTCTTTCCTTTGTCTATCTATCTGTCTCTTCTTTCCTTCTTTTTACCCTTTCTTCCCTTCTTTTATTTTCCTTTCCCTTCCCATCCCTTTCTTATCTTCTTTTATTTCAATTCCTTTCCTTCTTCTAGCTTCCTTCCTTTCCTTCTTCTTTTCTTCCTTTCCCTTCCTCTTTCTCTTCCTTTCCTTTTATTTTCCTTTCCCTTCCCTTTCTTGTCTTCTTTTATTGCTGCTCCTCTCCTTCTCCTACCTTCCTTCCTTTTCTTCTTCTTTTCTTCCTTTCCCTTCCTCTTCCTCTTCCTCTTCCTTTACTTCTTTTATTTTCCTTTCCCTTCCTCTTTCTCTTCCTTTCCTTCTTTTATTTTCCTTTCCCTTCCCTTTCTTGTCTTTTATTGCTGCTCCTCTCCTTCTTCTACCTTCCTTCCATTTCTTCTTCTTTTATCTTCCTTTCCCTTCCCTTTCTTGTTTTTTTTTATTGCCGCTCCTCTCCTTCTATCATCCTTCCTTTCCTTCTTCTTTTATCTTTTTTTCCCCTTCCCCTTCTCCTTTAATCTTTCCTTTCTCAGGAATGAACCACGAAATAAAGCACAACTTCATCTACATAATGTCCATACATGTGTTGGGGTGTGTTTTTTTGCTCCTACCAATGTTTATACAGTGTTCTTTCTAGATTTCAAGCCATAGTGTTTTGGGTCCTGAATGCCCTTGCACATGATCAGTATAAGCTTCCCTGTGTTAAAGTGAATACTTTTGAAAAGTGTACAGAGCTGCACTTCCAGCACCTTCCTGGCTCCTTCTCACGTGACGAACTGCTCAGACGGAATTCCAGTTTTTGCAGATTGACAGATCTATGAGGGCAACTAAGTCCTCCAGGGGCAAGAAGGCAGGGGTGGGCTTCAAAAATATCAGCAAACGGTTCTCTGTCTGGTTGCTGGGTGGGCGTGGCCATGGCAATGGTGGGAGTGGCCTAGCTGGCCTCCTGCACTATGGTGGGAGGCCCATTTTTTGCCCTCCACCAGGCTCCAGAGGCTTTCCTTGAGCCTCTGGGAGGGCAAAAATGGCCTCCCCCAGACTCCGGAGGCTACCTAGAGGCTAGAAATAAGCCCAATATCTGGCCTTTTGGAACTTCTGGGAGGCCCATTTTTCACCCTCCCCAGGCTCCTGAGGCTTTCCTTGAGCCTCTGTGAGGGCTAAAATGGCCTCCCCTGGGCTCTGGAACGTCCAGGAGGCCTGTTTTTCAACCTCCCCAAGCCTCCATGCAGCCCCTGCACTTATCTGGCATTCACATGGGCCGCATGGGGACTCTTGGGAGGGGCAGGGAGGGCTGGGTCAGCCAGGATGGGATTTATCAATTCACCACACTGGCCATAAAACTAGCTATGAATGAACCCAAACCAGGGTGAATCCCATAGCAGCCCACCCCTGGCAGAAGGGAATGCCACCAGTTTCTTCTGATTTTAAAGAGGTTTCCCCCCCCCAGTTTTTGCATCTGGCAAATAGGAGCCCAACATTTATCTTGCTAAGAGAGAAATGCATTTAGGGAGTTTGTCTTCATTTGATGACTTTTCTTGCTTGGTTAAGTGAATCACTGCATTTGTTAAGTGAATAACCCACATGTTTTATTATTATTATAATTACCTTTATTGGCAGAGTACAACATGTATACAATGAGGTTGGCTAAGCCTCCCTTCATGCACCCACTCACACCCACACACACAACTCACAGTGAGGACAGAAGTCCCTAACCCAGCCCCAATCTTATTACACTATGTGACCTTGTTTCACAACACACCGTCCCTACAAGTCTATCCTACTATGTTGACATGAAGTGATTTTCCATTCAGAAGCCTGACAGCCCACAGGTAGCAACTGTTCTTCAGACTGTTGGTGTTGCTGGCTATGCTTCTACATCTCCTACCTGATGGTAGGAGAGTGAAGAAGTGCTGACGAGTCACCCCTGAAGATTTTCCTTACTCTTCTAAGACAGTGAGCCCTGGCAAGGTCATCTAGTGGTGTCAGGGAACAGCCCACCATGATGTTAAGTGAATCTGAATTCCCCATGGACTTTGCTTGTCTCGAGGTCGCAAAAGGGGATTGCGTGACACACACACACACACCCATGGGACACTGCAACCATCATAAATATGAGTCGGTTGCCAAGCCATCTGAATTTTGATCGTGGTGGATGCTGTAACAGTTGTGTTGGAAGAAATGTCCCTCTGGGTTCAGTTCCAAGTGGGAAGAAAGACACTGGAAACATAGAGGCTGCTTGGAAGGATGCTTTTAATGGTGGACAGCTGGACCACAAACATGGGGTTTGAGGTCCTGGGCAAAAAATGAGCATGTGGTTGAGAGATGGAGAGAGATATTTATACACTCTGTTGGGTTTTGAAGTTGCTTCTTGTTTCTCTGGCAAGAAATGTACCCTGATTGCTTGTCAGACTCCCATGGGCCCATGCAGGGGGTAACTTTGTAGGTTGTCTTGAGTCCCAGGCTTGGTTGAATCTTGCTGAGTGATGTAATGAAGTGGCTTTGGGCAATTCCTTTTATGCCTTAGGTTTGGATTTTGAGTGAGGGCTAATCCTACCACCCTGGAGCTGAAGGTCTTTTGTCTTGTAGATAAGATGGCACCCAAAATATCTGCTGGGGCTGAGTTTCTGTGTCCCTTAAGATTTCTATTTCTCTTTTTAGAGAAAATATTCTGCCTTTTTAATATTTCCTAGAATATTTCATTCTTCTAGGAGAGGGGTGGGTGCTAACTTACTACAATTGTAAGTGTGAAAAAATGGTCATCAGTCATATTTTTCCAGTGTTGTTGTGATTTTGAATAGTCACCAGATGAACTGTTGTAAGGATTTGTTTCAGAATATGTTCCAGGATGGAAATATCTCTCATTTTGGACTCAGTTGATGTTTGGGAAAGACAATAATTTCCTCTGGATTGTATGCCAACTGTCCTCCATCCATCTATTGGTTTTAGTTCAGTCCTCTGCCTTTCATCCTATCTTGCCAGGCACCCTGGAAATACATGCCATCGAAATGGCAACCACATATGCTTGGTTTACACTTCTTTTGCTATCCTTTCACATGAAGAAGTATTGGTGTTAGGAAGTCCAGTACATTCAAAGAACAAGTTTCTATCTTTGAATGAAGCCTAATAACGATGATGGACGATGGATGGATGATAAGGTTGATAATGAGTATTGTGGTCCACCGTCATGCTGCCAGCAGAGTTGGAAAGTGGGGAGGAACATAGACCAGTCTGGGAGTCTGGGGAGGATTCGGACAAGTGTCCTGTGTCTGATGCAGAGATGGAGCCAGGGCCATCTGGGAATGGGGTGCTGCCTCTGGAGTCTGGCAGCAGTGAGGCAGAGGAACAAGGGGACCCTGTTCCCAGTGCGCATGGGCGCAGACTGCTAGAAGGCAAGAACAGTTAAGACAAAAGGGACAACACAGGAGTAAGGTGGTTGCCCCTTCCATAAGATATAAAGGAAGTGCAAAGGGACAGGAGCCTTTGCAGGAAGCAACTTTGTTTGCTCTGTTCAGATTAAACCTTGAAGCTCTGTGTGGACTTTGGCTTTCTACAGTTAATTTGGCACTCTAGTTGTTGGCAGCAATACAAAGAAGATAATGATGGGGGCTTATCTTGAGAGATTGTTTGGGACTCATTACGGGCTGAGAACAAACAGAATTCTCAGCCATTGAAATAAAAAGAGGGTTGTTTGGACTAAGCATGTGATTAACTATGGTCTCAGTAAGCCTTGATCAGAACAATGATGATAATGATGATGATGATGATGATGATGATGATGATGATGATGATGACGACGACATCCAGTTCGTCATATCCAACTCTTGGGAACTCTGTGGGCCAGGTCTTTCTACATCTTCCAGTCTTGCACTGCTTCTTTGAGTTGTGCTTTGCTCTGGCTGGGGTCAGCTTTGATAGTGTTCAGCTATCATATATTCTTCAGTTCATATTCTTTGGCAACCTATTTTCCTTTTACTGCTAACTGTCCCAAACATAACTGGTTTTTTTTTTTTTCAGTGAATGAAGAATAAAACAGTTTATTTTTTTTCTGAAGGAGTGTATCTGCCTTGAAAAAAATGCCAAAGAATGAAAATTCTTTGGTGGGAGAAGAAATCCCCAAGTGGTTTCTAGGCTTAGCATGTTTAAGTGTGGTTGGTTATCAGTTAAAATATCTCAAAGGTGCTTTTTCAAAAAGGCAACTGGACTTTGTTTCTTCCTGAAGATGTTTTGTTTTCCTTGAAGATGTTTCTCTTCTCATCCAAGAAGCTTCTTCAGTTCAGTTGGATGAGAAGCAAAATGTCTTCAAAGAAAAATGAAGTCCAGTTGCCTTTGTAAAAAAGCAATTTTGGGGAAACCAGGACCTGGATGAGTGAGAATCTCCATAGCAATTAACCCAAAGGTGTTTTTATTTCCCCAAGAGTCAACTGGACTTTTTGCTTTTTCCATAAAGACATTTCACTTCTCATCCAAGAAGCTTCTTCAGAACAGAAGTAGCTTCTTGGATGAGAAGCAAAACATCTTTAAGGAAGGTAAAACCTTTTCAAGGAAAACAAAGTCCAGGTGCCTTTTGAAAAAGCATGAGCTTGGGTGATTGAGACATAGCAGTTAACAGTTCTCTGGTTGTTTTTGAAATCTGATGAAGCACTAGTATGAAGTTCAAGTGGGAACCATTTAAATATGAGCCAGCCATGTGCAACAGCTGCCAAAAAAGCCAACACAATCCTAGGCTGCATAAACAGAGGGATAGAATCAAGATCACATGAAGTGTTAATTCCACCTTATAAAGCCTTGGTAAGGCCGCTTTTGGAATCCTGCATTCAGTCTTCATCACCACAACATAAAAACAATGTTGAGACTCTAGAAAGAGTGCAGAGAAGAGCAACCAAGAGGATTAGGAGACTGGAGGCTAAAACATACGATGAACGGTTGGTGCAAGAATTGGGTATATTTAGTTCAATGAAAAAAAGGGCTAGGAGAGACATGACAGCAGTGTCCCAATATCTCAGGGGCTGCCCCAAAGAAGAGGAAGTCAAATTATTCTCCAAAGAACCTGAAGGTAGGAGAAGGAGCAATGGGTGGAAACTCATCAAGGAGAGAAGTGTCCTAGAACTAAGGAGGAATTTCTTGACAGTGAGAACAATTGATCAGTGGAACAACTTGTGTCCAGAAGTTGTGGCTGCTCCTACACTGGAAGTTTTTAAAAAGATAACCCTTTGTCTGAAATGGTGTAGGGTTTCCTGCCTATGCAGAGGATTGGACGAGAAAACCTCCGAGGTCCCTTCCAACTCTATTCTTCTCTTCTCTTCTCTTCTCTTCTCTTCTCTTCTCTTCTCTTCTC
>BLBF01000022.1:14691335-14709828 GCA_015471245.1 Laticauda colubrina | reverse complement strand
AAAAAAAAGCAATTAAAGAACACTAAGGTTTGTATCCTGGTTTCATGGTTAATTGATTCAAAATGTTGACCAGGCATGTTAATGTTTTTAAGGTTTGTCTTCTCATACAGAGAAAACTTATTTATACACCAAAAAATAAGAATGGTAGAAGGGAATTTTTGTAACTCAAAGTTGAATTGTGGATCCTTGGTGCTTTATATTAGCAAAAGATTGTAATAATAGTTTATCTACCTACCCATTAATTTTTTTTTACGACCAGAGACCATTAATGTGTAAACTTTGCTCCAAATGTCTTGTAAATTATCATTTATTTTTCTAAAATGCATGGATTGTTGATTACAATGATCATTGATTTAACCTCTACAGCAGCTTTATACAGTATATTAAAAATTATAGTTCTTTCTAAGACAATCAACATATCTAACTGAGAATAGAACTAATGTTGTTGTTGAATAGTTATTTCAGTCTGATATATTCTTTTTGTAAACTCTCGAAATTTGTAAAGGCATCATGAGGAATGAACTAATCTATCCAAATAAATACTTTTATTTCCCAATAAAACTATTTCTGTTCGCCTTTTAAAAATCATCATTTTCCCCCACCAAAAAAAAAAATATCCATGTCTCGTGGGTCATAAATTGCTTTCTCATGGATGACATCCCTTTCCCAATAACATCTAAATAAGTTTAATTATTTTTTTATGATGGGAACACAATAAAATGGTGCCTATAGTTAGAATCAAAGGTTGGCCAGGATTTCAAAGTTTGAAAAGAATAACTCTTTTATAGCATCCTTTTTTAAAAAAAAATCAGTATAAATCATAAATGGTTCAGTTGAAGGTCAGGAAACAAAACCTCAGGTCCATATGTTGCAAATTAAAGAAAGAAACCTGTGGGATCTGGGTTTTCTTCTTCATCTTCTTATAATGTAATCATTAATTTGCCCATTTGTCTTAATGTCCAGGTGAAATAAACATCGACATAGCTCAAAAACTAGGAATAATCAAATGTCTTTCTTTTTCATAACATTTCATCTTTACTATAGACACATGGGTATTTTCAACCCTCTATTAATACAGATAGTCCTTGTGATGATCCAAAGGGGCGTGGCACAAAGGCAACACAGTCAGATAATCAGTAGGAGTCCCTCTATTAGCTCCAACTTTGCCCCCAATATACTGGTTACCTGCTGGGCTGGAGAAAAACTTTCCCAGGAACAGCCTTTGGCTGCAAGAGAATCAAGTCCAAAATGTGATCAACAAAAACTGTAACTATAAGTCCAATCAAGGCAAGAGGAGGTAATTAGTCCGACAAGGCAAGAGAAGGAATTCCAGACATGAAGGAATGATAGTAATTCAACACAGTTGGGAGGATTCCAGGAACACAGATAATCAAAGTCAACACAAGATAAACTCATGCTTGCTCCCAACAGCTGCCCCACTCAGCATGCAACTTTTTTGAACTTTCTTCCTAGCTGTGGCTGATGAAGGGAATCAGGACCCTTTCCTCCCCTGTAAGCCATGCAACCCGCATTGCTCTCTTCTCTCTTCCTCCCTGATTGCCCTAGGATGAAGAGGGGGTGGGCCTGGGTCTTCCTCTGAATTCCCTCTCCTTTGTTCTACCTCTTTCCTTCTCTGCCCAGCCAGACTTTGCCCTTCCCCAGTTTCCTCCACAGCTAATGGAGCCACACTCCCACTCCCTGTCAGTATGACATGGGCATGGCAGTCCTTAACTTAAGACAACAACTGAGCCCAAAATTTCTGTTAACTGAGGTATGTGTTAAATAGATTTTTCCCCATTTTACATTGTTTCTTGCCAAAGTTCTTAAATGAATCACTGCAGTTGATAAGTTAGTAACGAGGTTGTTAAGTGAATCTGGCTTCCTCAGTGACTTTGGTTGTCAGAAGGTTGCAAAAGGGGATCATGTAACCCCAGAACACAGCAATGGTCATAAGTATGAGCCAATTGGCAAGTACTGAATTTTGATCCCACAGTCTTAGGGAGGCTGCAAAGGTTGTTACTGTGAAAGTTGTTGAGGCCACCTGATGGTTTAAGACCTTAATGAGACTTTAATGACTCACTAAAAAGGATGCAAATGACTTTCTTGATTTTTCTTTTGATGACATTTCGTTTCTCATCCAAAAAGCTTCTTATCTCTGACTGGAAGGATTGATTGCAATATAATGCAATCATTATATTGATTGCAATACAATGCAGTGAGCCATGTGCAGATCTGTATATTGGGGAAACAAAAGGACCCCTTCACAAACACATGGCACAACATAGGAGAACAAAACCCATCTGGACAAGATTCAGCAGATCTATACTCCTTGCAGGAAGCTGGTCGTTTGCATCCCATCCTCCAGTCAGAGCTGAGGAAACTTCTGGGATGAGAAACGAACAGCTAATAAGCTTGATAGTTGCATGCTGTTTCACACCTCACGGTTGTATGTAAAGCCCCTGTCACACTGCAGCAACGGATGGAAAGAGGATGTAAAACGGAGAAAAACACTTACCATCCGTTGGTTAACGTGATGCTTCCATTCTGTACTCACTGCCTCCGTTTTGCTTCCTCTCTATCCGTCCAGCATCCGTCTATTGATATTTCATCCGCTCAAAAGGTTTTGAGCTGCTCAAAACTTTTGAGCGGAAAATGTATCAAACTCGTCCATTCTGCATCCGCTAGGCATACGGGGGACATCCGTTCTGCATCCGTTACGCATCCGCTATATCCACTAGGCATCCGCGCAACTCGAATCCGCTCCAGCGGTAAACGGACACAGGGAGGAAGTGGAACGGACATGGAACGGACGCGCAGCGTTAGTAGCACGGATGGAGAAAGTATGAAAGCGGATGCAGCACTCAAAGAAAGCATTTAAAACAGAAAAAAACGTTTGCAGAGGGGACCTATCTCGGATATTAAGGATGTCTAGAGGATGCCTAGAGGATGCAAAAGGATGCTTCCGTTCCGCATCTGCTTTCCATCCGCTCTGCGTCCTCCCCTGTGTGTTCCTTTCCGTGTTATCAGCTCTGGTTATGCAAATTTTTGCCCCTTTTGAGAGCGGATAACAACGGATGGAACATTTTTCTCGTCCGCTGTGTCCTTTTTACAAACATTTTGCATCTGTTGGGCAGTGTGACACGGCCTTAAAAAAGTGAAATTGTGACAATTGGACCAAAGTTTGTTAAGCTGAGATGCTCCGTTACTCATCCAAGTAACTTCAGTTTCCAGATGTGTCTGATTGTGCAATGCATGACACAGAGAACTGCATGCCTTCCAGAGAGACTGGTATCAATGGTTTTCTGAGAACTTTTATTTATTTATTTTTATCTTATTTTTTTGTCAAAAGCTTACAATACACTAGAAAAAAGAAAAAGCATAAGTTTAAATACAAGAAATAGGAACTAATAATTGGGGACAATAGGACAGGGATGGTAGGCACAATGGTGCACTTATGCACGCCCCTTACAGACCTCTTAGGAATGGGGTTAGGTCAATAGAGGTTAGTTTGAGGGTAAAGGAGTTGGGGTTTGAGCAGGTGACAACAGAATCAGGTAGTGAGTTCCAGACATTGACCACTCTGTTGCTGAAATCGTACTTCCTGCAATCGAGTTTGGAGTGGTTTACACTGAGTTTATATCTCTTGTGTGCTTTTGTGTTGCTGTTGTTAAAGCTAAAATATTCATGAACTGGAAGGACGTTGTAACATATGATTTTATGTACTATGCTTAAATCTAATCTTAGTCGGCGTAGTTCAAGGTTGTCTAAGCCTAGAATCTCAAGTCTGGTGGTGTAGGGTATTCTGTTGTGAACAGAGGAATGTAGTACTCTTCTGGTAAAATACTTCTGGATTTGCTCAATTGTATTTATGTCTGATATACAGTGTGGATACCAGACAGCAGAGCTTAATTCAAGTATTGGTCTAGCAAAGGTTTTGCATGCCCTAGTTAGCAAAACAGTATTACCAGAGGAGAAGCTTTGTAAAATTAAATTTACAACTCTTAAAGCCTTTTTGGAATACTGTTGCAGTGAGCTTTGGCGCTTAGGTTGTTTGATATGAGAACTCCAAGGTCCTTGACAAAGTGAGAATCATCAATTTGCAAGACTGCTTTAAAATTCACCAATCCCCAGGAAGTAGTTGTGTTCTTGAGGTGGAAAATGGAGAGAAACCTGAAAAGAGATCTCCCTGGGAGCTGTTTTTTTCCTTGTGTCAGCAATGGGACAATTTGGGTTGTGACCTTTAGTCCAGATCTTCTCAAGCTGCTAAGAGACTTGGCTGAGGAATCAACTCCTTTGGTGTTGGAGCTTGCTGACATTTACAGGTGACAAGAGTCCTGCAAGATGATCCTGGAAGGTTGGATTTCAGACACCACATTATTTTAGGAACGCTGCGAGCCTTCTCACAAAAGATGAGCTAAGGGAGTTGGGGAAAGTTCAGAAGTTCTTCTGCTCTTCACAGATTTGGATGGAAGGTTATTCTGGGTAACCGGGATTGGAAGCTTCAGCGTATGGCTGGCTCATTGAATTTATGGCGAAGTAGACTTGTCAGAGAAAAGGATAGAGTTTCCTAGCTATTTTGGGGTCCTGTTTGCTGGAAAGTGTCTTAAGGATTGAATGACAATATTGGCAGGGTAAAGGAGCTCCCTGAATATATTTTCTAATACTTCGTTTATTTCTGCTCACTTATGCATCTCAATGTAAAGTAGCTGCCATATCTTAAAAAGGCATCAAAAGAAGGCCTGGTATCCATATTGTTTGCCTAACTGCAATAAATGCATATTTATTTTAAAAATATAACATCTATTAAAGAGAATATTGGTAGCTCAAGGTTGATATGAGCGGTCCTTGGTTCTCTCTGTGCTTGATTGTTTTCTTGCAAATGTTTCATGACCCACAAATTATTTTGTCCAGGATGGCTTCACCTTGATCTTAAGACCTTCTCTAAAGACAAAAAATAACAATAAGAAAAAACTTCACCTAAGTCATACAGTACCAGGTTTAACTCTGGATTAGTTAGTCCTTACAGAAGTGTTGCAAGCCTATCCTTCCACCATTCATACAGATGCAGCCTTTATTATTTTCTGGGTCTTTCTTTCTTTCTTTCTTCCTTCCTTCATCCCTCCCTCTCTTCCTTTCTTTCTCTCTCTCTCTTTATTTCTCCTTCCTCTCTTATTCCCTTCATTCTTCCTTTTCTTACTTCTTTCTTTTTCTTACTTCTTTCTTTCTCTCTTTCCTTTCTTCCTTCCTTTTTCTTTCTTTCTTTTCTTTCCCTCTTTCTCCTTCCTCCCTCCCTTCCTCTTTCTTTCTTCCTTTCTCTTTCACTATTTCTTCTTACTTCCTTTCTTCCTTTCTTCCTTTCCTTTCCTTTCCTTTCCTTCCTTCCTTCCTTCCTTCCTTCCTTCCTTCCTTCCTTCCTTCTTTCCTTTTCTTTCTTTCCAGAATCTAATATTTATTTTTTCAAGTGACAATTTCAGTAAAGTCCATGTCCCACTGCACCAACGGATGCAAAGAGATTGTAAAACAGACAAAAAAGCTTGCCATCCATTGGAAAACGCGATGCATCCGTTGTGTACTCACTGCGTACGTGTTTCATACGCTCTATCCATCAAACATCCATCTACTGCTATTTCATCCACTCAAAAAGTTTTGAGCTGCACAAAACTTTTTGAGCGGATGAACTTTCCGCCGCGTACGATGTACATCCGTGACACATACGGGCAACAAATGTTCTACATCCGTTGTCATCCGTTACACATCCGCTGTATCCTCTCCGCATCCTCTGGCCATCCTTGCAACTCACATCCGCTGCAGCTGAAAGCAGAAAGAGGGAGGAAGCGAAAGGTACACGGAACATCTACACAGCGTTAGTAGCACGGAAATAGAAAGGATTTAAGTGTATGCATCTCGTATACAAAGCATTAAAACGGACAAAATGTTTGTATATGGGACATATCTCGAATATTTAGTATGTCTGGAGTATGCCTAGAGTATGTGGAAGGACACCTAGCGGAAAAACGATATTTTCCATAAAAAGGGGGAGGACATCACCTGGATCTCACTATCAGTCCAGCAGCCGTGGTGTACAGACCTCTTCACCCTTGGTCTTGCTCTTCCACATCATCCATTTAACTCCACCATGGATCATAACACACTCCTTATGGTAGCTGCCATCATTCAACACCAGAACCAAGCCCTCTTCAGACTGTTTCACCTTTTCTACACAAGGAGAAGAAGGAGACATCCAAGAGCTGTGTGGGTGCGAGGATGGATCGGGAGAAGAATAAGAGTTTGGACTGTATGACAAGCTGATGGTGGAACTGAAGGAATGAAGACACTCGTGCATTCCAGCACTTCATGAGGATGCCACCAGCCATGTTTCATGAACTTGTTGAGCGTCTGAGACCCAGGTTGACCAAGCCAAGAACCAACTTCCATCCCAGCCTGGACGCTGGGCTGAAGGTGGCACTGACTCTGCGCCACCTGGCCTCTGGAACTACATACAGAAACATGCAGTATGCATGGAGGGTGCCACACAACCCCATCAGCAAAGTGGTCAGAGAAGTGGTGCAGGCCATCATCGAAGAATACGTGTAGGAGCTCCTCCAGTGCTCCACAACTGAAGAAGGCTGGAGGAAAGTTGCAGAACAGTGGTATCAGAGGTGGAACTTTCCCCACAAAGTTGGAGCCATAGATGGGAAGCATGTGGCCTGTAAAGCTCCAGCCAACTCAGAGTCCTCTTATCACAACTACAAGGGCTTCTTCAGTATCATCCTCTTTGCCATGGTTGATGCTGACTACAAGTTCATGTACATCGATGCTTCAGGCAACAGGTCAGGTTCAGGTAGCCAGGTATACAACACCAGTGACCTCAAGGATGGGCTGGAACGCAACCTCATCATGGATTTTCCAGATCCAGACTCCCTATCCAATGACACAAAAGATGTGCTCTACATCATCGTGGGTGATGACGCCTGCTCCCTCAGAACCTACCTCATGAAGCCCTACAGTTCCAGATACCTCACCTGTGAAAAGAGGATCTTCAACTACAGGCTGTCCAGGGCAAGACGGATGGTGAAAAATGCCTTTGGCATCCTGGCCAACAGGTTCCAGGTACTTCTCACCACCATGCAGCATCACCCAGGGACTGTGAGGAGCATCGTGGAAGCTTGCTGCATCCTGCACAATATCATGCGCACCCGCTACCCAGTGTTGCAGAACAGGCTTGTGGACCGTCAACAAGGGAATGGAGACATGGAGCCTGGTGAATGGAGGCAAGGACGAAACCTGATAGACACTGTGGATGTGCAAGGCCCCAACAGAGCTTCACGTGAAGGGAAGAAGCAGCGCAACCTCCTAAAACACTGGTGCAACTCCCCAGCTGGAGCAGTGGAGTGGCAAGACAGGATGGTAGATAGTTAATGGATGCTTCCTTGAGCCTGTCTCATCACACTGATGAGATTGTGCCATGTATGTTGAGTGGCCCAACAATGAATAGGGCATTAATAAAGAGTTTTGTTTATTTTGAAATGTGTTGATCAATGAATAAATTGTTATTGATAAAAAAGGGCCATATGTGTGGCAGCTGGGAGGGTGGACCTTATAGTCCCACTATGCTTGCACTGGAGGTTTATCTATCCCACAGCTATCCTTACCCATCCCACAACTATCCTTACCCATCCCACAAGCATGCAAAGGCTTGACCCTTTTTTCAAAGTTTTCACCAACACTTTATTAAGTCAATAAAATGAACCAAGTGTGTGAAGCAAAGATAACCTTTATCAATAACTGTCTTAAGTAAGCTGTATGACTTTATTAAAAAAGCAAAATGAACCAAGTAAAGTGTCTTAAGCAAAGATAAACTGAACAAGTAAACAACTCAGTCTCTGGCACTATTCTCAGTCACTCTGAGTCATGTCCATGGTCTCAACTGTTAAGCGGGCGGGGACTCTGGAGGTGGCTGTGGCTTGAGTGCTGGTCTGAAGCGCCATTGGGGTGCTTGGCCCTGAGAGTACAACAGGGGATGGTGTGTTCAGGAAGCTCTCAGAGAGCTGACTCAGTCCGTGAGGTTGAGAGGCCCTTCCTCAAGGACCTGGGATGTGAGGCCCAAGACTGATGACAGTTGTTCTGAGGAAGGGCTTGGCTGTGGGGTGGAGGAAGGTGGAGTGTAGTGGAGCTGTCTGGTCTGCAGCTAGGTGAGGTGAGGCATCTGTGGCATGCGATGTACCTGGGCCTGGACTGGGAAGGGCTGCCTCTGCTGTGGGAAGTCGTTGCCTTGGTAGGTCAGGGGCTGTTGAAAGCCGTGGAAGGGCTGTGACATCACCTGGGGTGGAGGAGCAGTCCTGGAATGGGTCAGAGCAGGTTCAGCTGGGCCTGGAGGGTGGTGCAGCAGTGCTGTGATATTCTCCTTCATCACCTGGTACTGAGCCTTGGGCAGGTCCATGAGGGTCTGGCTCACATACGTGATGAAGGGCTTGCAGTTCGAGGATGGTATGTCACTGTGGATCAGCTGAGAGAGAAGATCTGTGCTGGTTTGGATTGTGTCCCTGATCTCCAAGAGGACAGTGTGGCTCTGGCCCTCCAGTCTGCCTCTCTGCCTGCTTTCTGTGGAGGTAGAGCTGGGTGTGGGTGTGGGTTGGTCTCTGGCTGCTGCTTCTTCTTGCTCCATTTGAGACAGGGGATCCTCCACGTCCTCTGGCATGGGGAGTGCAGCTGTCGGGGGGGTCTCTGCCATGGGGCCTGCCAAAGACACCTGCCTGGACATGGTAGCTGTCTCCTGGCTGGAAGAGGAGTGGCTGTCTGTGGGCTGTCTGAGGGAGAGGGTTGACAGAGGGGTTGCTCCTTGGTGGTGGACCTCACCCTCCAGGAAGCTGCACTTGGCTATGACGTACATCTCCCGGTCAGTGAGCTTGACAGCGGCCTGCCCAGATTTATTCATGTTCAGCTTGCCATACCAGGTGTGCATGTGCTTCCACCATCCCAGGAGTACATCTGAAGTGTAGCCCAGGATCTCTGCCTTGTCTCTCCATGCTACCTACTTTCTCTTGGTGTCGCGATAGAGTCTGTGGCCCTTTCTCCACAAGTATTCGTTCTCCCTCAGCCATTCCAGCACCTCCTCCACATGGTCCTTGGAAATGGAGAACTGTTTCCTCTCTCCCTTCTCCTTGCCTTGCCTCTTCCTCCCTCTGGCAGGGGCTTCAGGCCCTTCAGCAGCAGGGTTTTGAGGGCCTTGGGGCTGGTCCACCACAGCAGCAGCAGTTGCAGTAGCAGCAGCACCAGCAGCAGCACCAGCACCAGCAGGAGAAGCACCTGCAGCACCAGCAGCACCAGCAGGAGAAGCACCAGCAGCACCAGCAGCAGCAGCAACAGAAGCACCAGCAGCTTCAGAGTCAGCGCCAGGGGGTGGGATGGTCATTCTGTCCTTCTTGCCCGGGCTGGCAGGAGTAGGCACAGGCTTTCTCTTCTTCCCTGACTGACGAACCATGGTGTTCTTTCAAGATTTCTCTGGCAGCAGGTCTTTCCTCTGAATGATGACTGTTTGCGAGCTGCATCCTTTTATGTCTGCGGAGCTGACACAATTCATCATCCCCGCATGCTAAGTGAATGCTTTGCATCCACTACGCATCCGCTATGCATCCTATAGACCTCCGTGATGCATCCGCCTCATCCGCTACGCATCCGCTCCTTCCCCTAGGCGTCCACTTCGCTATTCTCCCCCGGAAGCCCTGCGGATGTATCATCCGCTTCCATCCGCTTCCATCTGCTAGGCTTCCTAAGAACATCCGCTTAACATCCTCGCTACGTACTACCCCCGTCCATTCCTTTCCGTTCCTTTCTGTTCTGTTTATGCAAATTTTCGCCACTTTTGAGATCGGATAACAACGGATGGAGCTACCCCCGAAATTTTGCTCGTCCGCTGTGTCCTTTTTGCATACGTTTTGCATCCGTCGGCCAGTGACCTAGCCTTAACAATAGATCAAGTTCTTCATTCTTAAAGGTATATGCAATATACCTATGTATGGCAGCAGATTTTTTCACCATCTTTTTTTTGGCCATTGTTGGTCACCCTGACCTGCTAGATTAATTCTAGTTAGTAATGCATGAAGGCGAATAGTTGTGTCTCAGGATAATGTTGCAGGATCCAATCTGGGCCGATCACTGAGACCAATGCTTTTGTCTTCCGAGCTTTTGGACTCCTGCTGGAGCGCATCTTCAGAGAACTTCTCTCTAGCCTGAAGAAGATGGGCTGCAGCACAAATTCAAACCTCAGAATGCAAAACCTCTGATCCTAGTGACCAAGACTGGATCCTAGTTATTAATACCCAATATTTGAGTGCGTATCTGACACTGTTGGCTACAGATGGTTGCAACTCCAAGATGTTGGGGCAGATGTTAAAGCCATGCAAGAAACTTTGATGCCCTCCTTACTTCAACAATCTGAAGACCTTACCAAGGGAAGATTGTTGAATTTTGGGTCCTTTGTGGAGTCCTATACACCCTTCCTTCCTCAATTACCTTAAGCCACACAATTACAGAAGCATGCCATGTGGAAACAGCTGTGCAAGATCCTTTCTGTGACCACACTCTATCTCCAGAAAGGAGCGAGCTTTTCTTTTTGTCTTGTTGCACATTGACAAGTGCAGACGGGTGTGTGAGCATTGGCTAAACCTTACACTACTCTAGCTGGCAACAGCTGTATTCCCTTTGTACAATGAGGCGGTTGAAATAAATTGGCTTCTTCTGAAGTCCAGCTATGAAGTCAATGGCTTGGATAACAGCTGTACCTTTAGCTGAGGCTGAATAACTGGTTTGGCACGAAGGAGATCAACCCGGATGGATGGGCTGCTGATATTTAAGCAAGTTTATTTCAGCGAATCTAATGGCTACATTGCGAACCAAACCAACCTCCTGAGTTCTTAAAAAGAATTGATTGACTGGGGGAAAAAGCAAAAACATCAAGGCTACTTGTTGTACAATGCTATTTCTGGATCTCTGTTCCAGTTGATTCCCCCTCCCCTTCTCCTCATTAAAAGATTCCACATAAATGGAAACCACACTATTGGCAGCTTGGAAGAAAGAATGCTAAGCAGATCAGCTTCTCCCTCCTTCCCTCCCTTATCCCTTCTTTTCAAAACAACCCCATGATGTAGATTAAACTGCAGAATCAAGATAAGAGAATTAATTTGATACTGAAGATCCATTGCCCAGGAAGATGATAGGTAGGTAGGTAGGTAGGTAGGTAGATAGATAGATAGATAGACAAACAGATAGATAATAGATAGACAAACAGATAGATATATAGATATAGATGGATAGATAAATGATAGATATATAGATACATGATTGGATGGATAGATAGAGACAGATGATGGATGAATAGATAGATAAATGATAGATAGACAGATGATAGATAGATAGACAGATGGATAGACAGATGATAGATAGACAGACAGACAGACAGACAGATAGGCTGATAAAAGATAAATGGATGGATGGATGAATAAATAGATAGATGATAGACAGACAGATGATAGATAGGCAGACAGACAGACATAGATAAATAGACTGATGAGATAGAAGAGTAGATAGATAGACAGACAGACAGACAGACAGAAATAGATGGATAGCTAAATGATAGATATATAGATAGATTATAGGATAGATGGCTAGATGGATGGATGCATGGATGCATGGATGGATGGGTGGATAGATAGATAATTGATAGATAGATAATTGATAGATAGATAGATAGATAGATAGATAGATGGATGGATGGATGGATGGATGGATGGATGGATGGATGGATGGACGGACGGACAGACAGACAGATGATAGATAGCTAGATAGACAGACAGACAGACAGACAGACAGACAGACAGACAGACAGATAGATGAGATATATTTTTATTTTGTTTGAGTAAAAGTTTTTCCCCATTTGCTATTTTTTCCTTGATTAACTTAGTTTCAGCTTGACCCTGCATTATCTAGTGGAAATGCTGATTCTCAGTCCATTGTACATTCTGTTCATGTTTCAGGGAAGATGGAGACAGGATAAAGAGCAAAATACATTCTGACATAAAACTTCTCCCAGCAGTGAGGAACGTTCAAGCATCCACCTGCCCCCCTCACCCCGAGCCCTTTGCTCTTCCTTTTTTTTTTTGGTCTTCAATTTGCTTCTGCCAGCAGGTTCAGCAAAGAGCCATATGTTCTGCGCTGTAAGGGAAGCAACTCTAGTTAGGAAATCAGTATGTCACCATTGTCTGGAGGCAGAGATGCTTACGGCAACGGATTTTGGTGCTAATAGCACAATCGGAAGAGGGAAAACGGGTGGCTTTTGACCAAGCTCTTTGAAGGCCAAAACCTGTTTATTTTTAATGGCTAGTATGTTGGGAAGGGGAGTTATAACCCCCTCCAGATGGATTTTAGGAAAAACGAATTAAGGAGAAACTTTCTAACAGTGAGGACAATTAACCAGTGGAACAATTTCCCCTCAGACATTGTGGATAATCCATCACTGGAGGTTTTAAGAAGAGATTGGCCAGCCACTTGTCTGAAATGGTGTCTCCTGCTTGAGCTTGACCTCCAAGGTTTGAAAGGCTACAAGAAAGCCACAATTGTTACAGTGATACAAATGCAGGAGGAACAGGCATCCAGCCGTGTTCACAGCAAACTGTGTGGATAGCAACATGACAACATGCATGTGATGAGATCCTCACATGAATGCTCCATATTTGCATTCCGTTCCAACACAAATGCATCAGTGGTGGCGTTTTGTGGAATGACCTCGCATTTGTGGTTATTAGATACCCACTCACCCTGCAGGCTGCTCATTTTTAAAACAGTGAGTGTGTATGTGTATGTGTGAATGAATGGCATAGTCCAACTAAGTCTATGTCTCGGTAGTGACACTATGAATTATCACGCATGGTAGAAATGACCCATATAAAAATGATTTATTTCAAAATATTTATAGGCCACCATTCCTACTGCAGGATCAGAATAGTCTAACATCTAAAAAATGGCATTCAGTAAATTCTAAACACTACAGCAATAAAAGCAGAGATGGGGAGAATTAAATCAAATTCCTTCATTCTGCAACTATCCAAAAGTAAATAAACACTCTAATAATGCAGTGCTGGAGACAACCAGATTGGAAAAACATATATATCAAGTAATTTAACATTGTAAATGGTCATTAGAAATTACTAGCTCGATACCCGTGTTTCACTACGAAACTGTGGTCGGGTTAGTTTTTGAGGAGGAAAATAAAGAGAAAAAAAATATCTGCCTCTGCCTTCCAGCATCCATCAGTATTCATCTGGCTATTGTCCTGTCAATGTGTGAGAGAGTTGAGGGCTCTTTGGAAACTGAAACAGTATTTGCTGTGTGAACAAGAAGGAGACAGCAAGGAGATTGGGCATGGCTTAAGATCCCACTGGCCGACGGATGCAAAACGTATGCATAAAGGACACAGCGTACGAGCAAAATTTTGGGGGTGGCTCCATCCATTGTCATCCGCTCCAAAAAGTGGTGAAAATTTGCATAAACAGAACGGGAAAGAACGGAAAAGAACGGACATGGGTAGTATGTAGTGAGGATGTTAAGCGGATGTTCATAGGAAGCCTAGCGGATGGAAGCGGATGGAAGCAGATGACACCTCCGAAGGGCTTCCAGGGGAGAATTGCAAAGCGGACGCATAGCGGAAGGGGCGGATGCATAGCGGATGAAGCGGATGCATCACGGACGCCTATAGGAAACAAAGTGGATGCCGCGCGGATGTATATCGGATGCAAAGCGTTCACTGCGCATGCGGGGAGTATGAATTGTGTCAGCTCCGGGATATAAAAGGATGCAGCACGCATGCAGTCAGCATACAGGGGAAGAGGTGCTGCCACATACAACTAGCAGGAGCACATGGTTCATCAGTCAGGCAAGAAGAGGAAGCCGGTGCCTACTCATTCCAGCCCTGGCAAGAAGGCCAGAACCAGCATCCCATCCCCGGCACTGACTCTGAACCTGCTGCTACTGCTGCTGCTGTGGTGGACCAGCCCCAAGGCTCTCAGAGCCCTGCTGCTGAAGGCCCTGCTGCTCAATCCCCTGAAGGCCCTGATGTTCAAGCCCCTGAAAGCCCTGCTGCTCAAGCCCCTGAAGGCCCTGCTGCTCAAGCCCCTGAAGGCCCAGCTGAAGCCCCTGCCAGAGGGAGGAAGAGGCAAGTGAAGCAGAAGGGAGAGAGGAAACAATACACCATTTCTGAGGAGCATGAGGAGGAGGTGCTGGAATGGCTGAGGGAGAACGAATACCTCTGGAGAAAGGGCCACAGACTCTATTGCGACACCAAGAATAAGCAGGCAGCTTGGAGAGATGAGGCAGAGAGCCTGGGCTACACTTCAGACGTACTCCTGGGATGGTGGAAGTACATGCACACCTGGTATGGCAAGCTTCACCTCAAGAAATCCGGGCAGGCCACTGTCAAGCTCACTGACCGGGAGATGTACGTCATGGCCAAGTGCAGTTTCCTAGAGGGTGAGATCCGCCACCGAGGAGCAGCCCCTTTGACACCCCTTTCCCTCAGACAGCCCACAGACAGCCAGTCCTCTTCTAGCCATGAGCCAGCAAGCCTGTCCAGGCAGGTGTCTTCAGAGGGCCCCACAGCAGAGACCCCCCTGACAGCTGCACTCCCCATGCCGGCAGACTTGGAGGATCCTGTGGGGGATGACGCCCTGCTGTCACAAATGGAGGAAGAAGCAGCAGCCACCAGAGGCCAACCCAATCCCACCCCCACCCCCAGTTCCAGAGGATGCAGGCAGAGAGACAGACTGGAGGGCCAGAACCACAGTGTGCTGTTGGAGATCAGGGACACAATGAAGACCAGCACAGAACTTCTCTCTCAGCTGGTCCACTTGGACAGAGCATCCTCGGGCCGGAACACCTTCATCAGCTACGTGAGCCAGTCCCTGAGGAACCTGACCCATTTCCTGAAGCATCGATGTAGATGAACTTGTAGGCAGCATCAACCATGGCAAAGAGGATGATACTGAAGAAGCCCTTGTAGTTGTAATAAGTGGACCCTGAGTTGGCTGGAGCTTTGCAGGCCACATGCTTCCCATCTATGGCTCTAACGGTGTGGGGAAAGTTCCACCTCTGATACCACTGTTCTGCAAGTTTTCTCCAGCCTTGTTCAATGGTGGGGCACTTGAGGAGCTACTCCACATATTCTTCGATGATGGCCTGCACCACTTCTCTGACCACTTTGCTGATGGTGTTGTGTGGCACCCTCCATGCATACTGCATGTTTCTGTATGTGGTTCCAGAGGCCAGGTGCCACAGAGTCAGTGCCACCTTCAGTCCAGGGTCCAGGTTGGGACGGAAGTTGGTGTTTGCCTTGGTCAACCTGGGTCTCAGACGCTGTACAAGTTCATCAAACATGGCTGGTGGCATCCTCATGAAGTGATGGAATGCACGAGGGTCTTCATTCCTCAGCTCCACCATCAACTGGTCATACAGTCCAAACTCCATTCTTCTCACGATCCATCCTTGGACCCACACAGCTCTTGGATGTCTCCTTCTTCTCCTTCTGTATAAAAGGTGAAACAGTCTGAACAGGTTTTGGCTCTGGTGATGAATGAGCGCAGCTATCATATCATTCTCCATGGTGGAGAACAATTGATGATGTGGAAGAGCAAGAGCAAGGGTGAAGAGGTCTGTACACCCCGGCTGCTGGACTCATACTGAGATCCAGATGATTTTCTCCCCCTTTTTATAGGAAATATCGGTAGTCCGCTAGGTGTCCTTCTGCATACTCTAGACATACTGCAAACATCCTAAATATATGAGATACATCCCAGATACAAACGTTTTGTCCGTTTTAATCCTTTATAGACGAGATGCATACACTTACATCCTTTCTATTTCTGTGCTACTAACGCTGTGTAGACGTTCCATATACCTTTTGTTTCCTCCCTCTTTCCATTTTCAGCTGCAGCGGATGTGAGTTGAGGGGATGGCCAGAGGATGCAGAGAGGATACAGTGGATGTTTAACAGATGATAAGGGACACAGAACGTTTGTTGCCCGTATATGTCGTGGATGTACATCGTACGTGGCGGAAAGTTCATCCGCTCACAAAGTTTTGTGCAGCTCAAAACCTCTTGAGCAGATGAAATCTCAGTGGATGGATGCTCGACGGATAGAGTGTATGAAACACGTATGCAGTGAGTACACAACGGATGCATAGCATTTTCCAACGGATGGCAAGCTTTTTTAAACGTTTTACATCCTCTTTGCATCCGTTGGTGCAGTGGGACCGGGGCTTAGCTCAAGTGTTCTGTACTAAAGCTGCTTGATGTTGTGAAACTGAAACTCCTCTCCTCTGTTTGTGTTTTGCATTTGGAAGAGATTTCTTTTCAGGTAGGGAAGGGGAGTAGAATTCCTTAGCATCAGAGCATGTTAATAATAATAATATAGGAAATATTAATGCTCTGATGGTCATTTGGAAAAGGCAAGAGGAACATAAGTGCAGATGGTAATTCTGCTCAGAATTTAGTAGTAGCTGATCTAAGAATAAATAGCATTTGTTCTTCCATTCCATAGAATGATTAGTGTTATAATTAATCACAATGTTGCTGTTCAGTTAATCAAACCAGCCATTTTAGCATGTGTTTCTATGAGTTAATTCATGTAGGTAAAGAGCATCACATGTGATTAAATTCTGGGAGACTCTATCGATGAAGACTTACCATGTTTGACCCATCTGTGGAAACAATTTGGATTGCTAGTAAACGTTTAAAATAATCAACTCAACAGAGAATCATAGAATCATAGTCAATGGAACAGTTCCATCACTGGAGGGTTGTTTTTTTTGAAAGATTGAGCCAAGTGTTGGACTAGCTGAGCTGAGGATTGGACTAGCTGGGGGATTTTCCAGAAATATTCCTTTCCAGAAATGAGCAGCATGGCGGCCAAGAGGTGAAGGTGCTTGCCTGTCATTCGGAAGACTGAGAGTTCAATCCTAGGTTGAGGCAGATATTTCTCTACCAGGATGCAACAAAGAAAATATCTGTACCTTGTAGGCATCGAGAAGGGCATCTGGCCAGTAAATGCTCAGCTCCAGTCACCCCAACTCCACCCTGAATAAAGAGATTACAAAGTTGTAAACAAAACAAAAAAAAACATTTATAGAAATACTGATTGGGAAGAATGGTGCCATAGAATGAAAGCAAAATTCTGCTAGTGTATCTTTAATTATATCTGTTTTGCTATTGAATTTATTTTCAGCTCTTTAGTCCTCAGGGCAAAGGTACCAGAAATGGAAGGTGTTCCTCTCCACCCTCTTTTAAATTTCTCATCCCACCAAAGTTGTCCATGCTGAAGGAAAGGGATTGGTGGTCCAAAGAGACCCAATGAATTCTCTATTTAAATAATTATTTTGACTTTTCTTCAACTTTTTAAACTTACATTCTGTTGGCTTAATTAGGAAAGGCTGAATTAGCATTGGAGTACATTCACTTCTTCTCACCAGAAGCAATAGGAAGGAAAATGTCATGATTTGTTTCCTAATATTGGCATTTTACAAGTAAGCAACTATAAAAATACCATTTTTTGCAATGGGCAAGTTAACAGTTGGATGTTGTACTAACTTTCTCACGTCTTACAAACTTTATACATTAGTTTAATGCAGAGGTGGTCATATTATATTTCTGAAAATATGAAGTCTCTCATTGCTGCTAACCCTTACTCAAAGAATAAGTGAAATACTTTTTTTTTCATGAAGTTAATGCTTCAAAGTACTGGAAGGGTTCCTTCGTTCTATTCTTTGCCAGTGCAGACATTTGAGGTTTTGTCCTTGACAAGAGACAGATTGGAAATTTAAATAGTTTTCCTAAATTGCTCAACCCTAATCCTATGTCCCTGAATGCTAGGAGTAAATTGACAGTGAAATACCTACTACTGACAAATGCTTTCCAGCACCTCTCCAGTTCCCAAGGGGATAACTTGTAGACCTCAACGTGAAATCTTTTGGCCTAATTCAACTTCTTCCCCAATTCCAAGTTTTAAAATGTTTCATGGGATGTCTTGGAAATGATGAGATGGTCCTAATTCAGAGAAATTGTGGTGGCACAAAGGATTAGAATGCCATGTTGAGAGCAAACTCTGCCCACAGTCAGGAGTTCGATCCTGACCAGCTCAAGGTTGACTCAGCCTTCCATTCCTTCCGAGGTCGGTAAAATGAGGACCCAGATTGTTGGGGGTAATATCCTGACAGCCCACTGCCCATCCATGGACTGGTGGTTGGGGACCTCTGCTCTACTCAACCCCAATGCACCAGAAAGGCAACTTTCTCTGCAACAAAATTAGGAATCAGACTGATTAGTGTCTGTAGTTTGATTTTGTTTTCTGATTTCCTTTACTTCACTGGTGGACTTGATGGAAAAGTGAAAGACTTCTCCTTCCTTCCTTCCTTCCTTCCTTCCTTCCTTCCTTCCTTCCTTCCTTCCTTC
>BLBF01000022.1:14664414-14684072 GCA_015471245.1 Laticauda colubrina | reverse complement strand
CTTCCTTCCTTCCTTCCTTCCTTCCTTCCTTCCTTCCTTCCTTCCTTCCATCCATCCATCCACCCGTCCACCTTTCCTTCCTTCCTTCCTTCCTTCCTTCCATCCATCCATCCATCCATCCATCCATCCATCCATAGTAGCACAGTGGTTAGAATGCAGGATTGCAGGCTAACTCTGCTGACTGCCAGCAGTTCAATCCTGACCGGCTCAAGGTTGACTCAGGCTTCCATCCTTCTGAGGTCAGTAAAATGAGGACCCAGATTGTTGGGGGGCAAGAGGCTGACTCTGTAAAATGCTTCGAAAGGAACGTAAAGCACCACAACATGGTATATAAGACTTAATTTGATTTGATAAGATTTGATTGCTTATTGTACCCTATCTATCATTAAGTATTGTACCTGATGATTCTTGACTCTTGACAAATGAATCTTTTCTTTTATGTACACTGAGAGCATTTGCAACAAGACGAATTCCTTGTGTGTCCAATCACACTTGGCCAATAAAGAATTCTATTCTGTTCTATTAAGTGCTAGTGCTACATTCAGAAGCCTGCAGAATTAAGCCAGGCTGAGCTCTGCTTCATTTCTCTTACTTCATATGATATTCAACCATGAATATGCCTCCATTGCTGATTTCCCCTCTGCTTCCTTCTGCCACTGGCACCATGAAACCACTGCAGAGAGGGTTGGCATGTCCTGCTGCAGTCTGGAAGCCATAAACATAGAGCAGAGATATTTGTTGCTCCAGAAAACCACACTTGCCAGATAAAACAGCAAGTGGGAAGGGGGGGGGGAGAAGAGAAAAACAAGGCATTTTATATTTGAAATGTATATGATAAGACAGCAAAACTTTCAGTGGCAGAAACTCAAGAGCTTGGTAGCGAAGGAGATCTTGTCTACTGGAGCTGAGGCCTTGTGGTTTCCTTTGCAGGCTGCTGGTTGGATCAGAATCAGACACGTTTCACATACACACACACAGACACACACCCCATTGATGTGAACAGCCTTGAGTCAGGGAAGGTTCCATTCTAATTCACAGAGAAGAAGAAGGGATGGGTGCGGAAGGAAGGAAAATGGGACGGGTGGAGCGGCTGGCAGCTTTCCATGATCAGTTGACTGTTGCTCCAGGGAGAGTTTTGAGACAGTGAGGCTTCTTAAGGAGAAGCGGGCTGGCATCCTTGCATTGCTGGTGAAAAGAGCTGCCCTCTCTGAAAAGGAAGGAAGGAAGGAAGGAAGGAAAGAAGGAAGGAAGGAAGGAAGGAGAAGGGAAGGGAGGGAGGAGAAGGGAAAGGAGGGAGGAAGAGAGGGAAGGAGAGGGAAAGGAAGGGAAGGAGCAAGGGATGGAGGGAGGAAGGAGAAAGGGAAAGGAAAATAAGGGAAGGAAGGGAGGGAGAGAGGAAGGAAGGGGAAGGGAAGATAAGGGAAGGGATGGAGGGAGGAAGGGAAGGAGGAAGGGAAGGAAGTGAGGGAAGGGAAGATAAAGGGAGAAAGGGAGGGAAGTAGGAAGGAAGGAAGAATGAAAGAGAGAAAGGGATGGGAAGATAAAGGAAGGGAGGGAGGGAGAAGAAGGGAAGGGAGGAGAAGGGAAGAAGGAAGGATAATGGGACGAAGAAAGATAAATAGATGGATGGTAGCTGCAATAAAAATTGCATTTAAATCTTTATAAAAATTAAAATTAAAAATGCTGCAATTATCTTTGTGGTCTACATTTATTGGAAGTGCAGAACCAATTGTTCTAAGTTTATACATTTACTTTTCAAATGATACATTTTTTTAAAAACAAAGGGGGATCCATCCAGGTGTGTATCAAAGATATTACCTTTCAAAAAGTAACACTGAGGCAGGAGAAAACATCACCGGTTCTGTAAATGAAAGTCTTCTATTTCTAAATCTGATTTCCTGAAGAGAAACTGTTCTGTAAAGCAGAGTCTTTGTTCTTCCTTCTTCCTCAAGCTGTAAATACTGTTGGCCAAAATACAGTTTGGATGGAAAGATTTTGAGTTTCGTCAACATTTGGAGAACTCGTTAAAGCTTTTCTTTGAAAAGCATTGCAAACCACATTAGAAATTTGGGTTTCTCTTAACATTCAGCCTCAATATTAAAATGCTAAAAGCTCTGTTAAATCAGAATAAATCTTCTGTAATTTGGATAGAATTTACTGTAAGTTTTGAACTTATTTTTTTGATTTTTAACATCAGGTCTGCCTCAGCTGATTACAGCTTGCTTTGGTCCAACATTATATAATGCATTCAATTACTTAAAGTTAGTTAATGAAAGATTGAAAAGTTAACCCAAATGAATAATGCTTGTAAATTCCCTGTTCCTTTCCTGGTAGTAATAGTATAATTTTCTGTTTAATTTGTTTTATTTCTTTCCTGTTCCTTTGTTTCCTTTGCTGAATGACAAAAAAAAGGAAGGGAATTTATATAATATTAATTGTAGTAAAGCATTTTTCAAAAATCCAGGAAAAGAGAGCGGAGTACCACACCAGCCTTATATAAGATTAATTTCTCAACTGAATTATCTTTCTTTCTTACGTATTTTGGGAAATAAATATATCTGAATATTCCAAAAGAATTTTGAGAATAGGAGTTGTGCATTTATTACAACACGATCTGATCCTCCTGTACAAAAAAATAAATCATATTTTGAGCCAAAGACTTAATTAAACAAACCTAATCTCTTGTATAGTGAGAGGTTTTTGTAGTTCTTAAGGAAAGAGAAAGAAACTTAATCTTCACCATTAACTCTCAAAGCCTTGAAGTATCTTTGAAGACCCAAATAGACATTTTAACTGACTCTGCATTTTCTTTTGTTATTAACTCTGCTAATTAGCACCTTCAGAATTAATCAATGCTAATTGTGGATATGTTTAGAATTCAGTGTTAGCAATATCCAACTGTTAATGATTTACTAGCATCTTTAAAAAAGTACAAAGAAAAGTACAAAGTACAGCCAAAAAAGCCAACACAATCCTAGGCTGCATTAATAGAGGGATAGAATCAAGATCACGTGAAGTTCTACTATCGCTTTACAAAAATGTAGAACAGCCACACTTGGAATACTACATCCAGTTCAGCCCACCACAATATCAAAAAAGATGTTGAGACTCAAGAAAGAGTGCATAGAAGAGCAACAAGAATGATTAGGGGCTGGAGATTAAAACATATGAAGAACAGTTTCAGGAATTGGGTATGTCTAGTGTAATGAAAGGAAGGACTAAGGGTGACATGATAGTAGACTTTCAATATTTGAGAGGCTGCCACAAAGAGGAGGAGGTCAACTTATTTTCCAAAGTGCCAAAAGGCAAGGTGAGAAACAATGGATGGAAACTAACCAAGGAGAGAAGCAATCTGGAATTAAGGAGACATTTCCTAGCAAAGTGAACAATGAACCAATGGAGCAGTTCATCTTCAGAAGTTGTGGATGCTCCATCACTGGATTCTTTTAAGAAGAGTTGGACAACCACTTGTCTCAAATGGTACAAGATGTCCTGCTTGAGTATGGGGTTAGAAGACCTCCAAGGTTCCAACGAGGTTATTCCATGGTCTGTGTTCTATGTACTCAACAGTGGAAGGGGTTGTGTGCATCCACACAATCATGCAGCTTTCAAAGTAGTCCCAGGGACTCAGGAGAAAATGTTTAGTGTCTTACAGGGACATCACCGTAAATGGGAACTGCACCCAAGAAATTAAAAGATGCTTGCTCCTGGGTAGGAAAGCTATGGCAAATCTAGACAGCATCCTAAAAAGCAGAGAAAAAAACTAAAAAGTGCATATAGTCACGGCTATGGTTTTCCCAGTTGCAATGTATGGCTGTGAAGGTTGGACCATGAGGAAGGCTAAGCGCCAAAGAATGGAGGCCTTTGAACAAGAGTGCTGGAGAAGAAAGATACCTGCAAATCCCATGGACTGCAAGGCCATCCAACCGGTCAGTCCTAGAGGAGTTCAACCCTGACTGCTCTTTAGAAGGCCAGATCCTGAAGATGAAACTCAAAGACTTTGGCCACCTCATGAGAAGGAAGGATTCCCTGGAGAAGAGCTGAATACTGGGAACGATGGAGGGCAAAAGAAGAAGGGGACGACAGAGAATGAAGTGGCTGGATGGAGTCACTGAAGTAGTTGGCGTGAGAAATGGACTCCGGAGGATGGTAGAGGACAGGAAGGCCTTAAAGAACATAGTCCATGGGGTCGCAATGGGTTGGACACAACTTCGCAACTAACAACAACATAGGGACAGTGAGAGAAGAAGAAAAAAGAAATCGAGAGAAGCAGATGGAAAAATTAACACTTGTCTAATGAAGAAATAAACTGATTCAGAACTCAGTAACACCATATGGTAGGTTGATACTTTGTAAGTGTAAGGTTGCATATCTGTGAAAGTTACGGTGATGTGAGAGCTGTGCTTTCTAGCTGGTGTTTTCACCTTCTGTCACTGGAATAATCATTTCACTGTGTCCAAATGGTAATATGTATTATGTTGCATTGTATCTGTGATTAAGAGGGGGAAATTAGGAACCTGCTTCATCAAGGCAATACTGTCTTTGCCAATGATGGATTTATTCATGGAAAACCATTGGGAAAAACCATTTGGAAGGACCAACTTCTGCAAAAAAAAGGACTCTTGAATCAATTCAGTCAAAAGCAGATCTTTTTTATATAAAAGATCCCCCATAAAAAGAAAACAAAAGGGAGAGAGAAAGGAATGTGAATGAGCGGTCAGAAAATGAATTTCAATTTCTTTTGCTGAGGCCTCCCCATTCAAAATGACTTTGGGTGGCGTACGGTATTAAAACATTACCATGAAAAATTGCCCTTGCAATGGAGAAGATATAGCGTTCCCTCCAGTGGTGGGATTCAATTTTTTTTTTTTACTACTGGTTCTGTGGGCATGGCTTGGTGAGCGTGGCTTGATTGGCATGGGTGGGTGGGTATAGATTGGTGGGTGTGGCTTGATGGGCATAGCTGGGTGGGTAAAGCTTGGTGAGCATGGCAAGGAGAGGATACTGCAAAATCTCTATTCCCTCTCCACCCCACTAACCTGCTTTCCAGCTCTGTTGTCCTGTGAAGGGCAACCAAAGAAGACTCAGCCAATCAGTTGGGACTCAATGGGAGGCAGAGAAGAGATGGGAGTGGAGCCAGTCAAAGGGAGTATTTGCCAGTTCTCCAAACTATTCAAAATTTCCACGACTGGTTCTCCAGAACTGGTCAGAACCTGCTGAAGACCACCTTTGATTCCCTCACATGACAAGAGAACTGTTAGGGATCTAGCCCTCAGTAAACCCAAGTCTTTTTAAGGGTTTAAGGTCTTTTTAAAGCAAGATAAAAGGAGGAGGTGAGAGAAATTCCAGAGGGAATATTGTTCCAGAGAGCAGGAACAGTGACAGAAAAGGCATGCTTTCTGGATCCCATCAGATGACCTTGTTTGATGGATGAGAAAAACAATGCATTTGTTCACTTATTTGTATCCAGCTTTTGTTATTTTCACAAATAAGGTGGCAAACATATCCAACACACCTTCCTCTTCTATTTTCCCCATAACAATAACCTTGTGAGGTGTTGGGTTGTGAATGAATGGCCCAAAATAAACCACCCAGCTTTCATGCCTAAAGGGTGGAGGGAACTAGAATTCACCATCTCCTGATCATTGGAGTAAAGTCACCCACCTGGCTTTCATGGGAGTCGGACTCTGAGGGAGTGGAGGTGTGGCTCTGGAAGTTGTAGAGGAGGCTGGGGAAGGGCAGAGGTCGGTTGGGCAGTAAGAGGAAGAACCAGGCCCATCCCCTCTTCATCCAAGGACACGCAGGGAGGAATAGAGAAGGAAGCAACTTGGCTTATGAAAGAAGAAGTGGCCATGATCTCCCTCATTGGTTGCAGCTGGGGAGAATAATATATAAGAGAGACAGTTAAAACACAGCATTGCCAGAAGCAAAGCGTGTTTTATTTTGGGCTGAAGTTATCTTGGTTGGCATCCTACCAACAAACTGTGGCTTGTTATCTCCTTGAAGTTGGTAATTACTTATCCTAGTCCATTGTGGAATTTCCTTCATTGTAGTTTGTTTTGATTTTTTATTTAACCTTTATCTGCTCATTAAGTTAGGACTGTATTGCTTTCTTTTGAAGACTATTTTTTAATAAGTTTTATCTCAAACGGAGAATTGAACAGCGGGGCCAAGTTGCAGACATTAAAGGACATTTATTTACATTTTGGATTTTGTTACATTTGTGTTACACTCTGGGTCATCACAGCTAAGGCAGGACTTGAAGTCTCAGTCTCTCTTCCTTTCTAGTCTCTAACCAGTAGATCAATAAATATAAATAATCAATTCATATTATCCACATGCTATGAAAAACCTCCTGACCGAGGTTGGCTGGCTCTTCTTTCTGGCTAGTGACATTCAAAATGCATACTTTCAAAGAAACATTTATATCTGAATATGTTGCTTGAAGGCCAACTTTTGTGAACATTTTTTACTTGTGTGGCTTGAGGTTTTATATATTGTCCTCTTACTTAAGGGTCCAAGAGCCACTCTTTCGAAGACAGCAAAGTCCACATTTTGGACAGAGAGGGCCTCTACTCTGAAAGAGGGGTCATTTATGTCAAAATTGAACAGCCCTCCCTCAACAAAGGGGGAGGGATATCACATGGTCTATCTCCAATCTACAACAAAGTCCTTTCAGCAGTTCCATGAAGGCTCCATATCCATTGGCACAACTCAGGTGACCCTGAGGACACAGAGAAACCTCCAAGTGGCCTCAATGACCCTCTAAAAGGATGCAATTGACCAGCTGTCTACAAGGAATATAAATCCTTCCATTCCTCCCCATTCAGTCAGAGCTGAAGAAGCTTCTTGGATGAGAAGTATAATGTCTTCACAGAAAAACCAGAAAGTCCAATTGCCTCTTGAAAAAATAACTTTTGGAACAATCATGACCTGGATGATTGAGAATCTCCATAGACAAAATGTTGTTTTCTTTCATCAGTCTATATACAATTTGTAGTTGACCTAGGACACACACATCCTGAATAATATCACTGGCAGGCCCAAAGTCTTTGTTCACATGGGGTACATTAGGTGCTTGATTCTTTCTACTTTTTAAATAATATTCACTCCTTCCAAAGTACAAAATATACATCCTGTTAACTGGCCAACAAGGATCTATTGTCAACTGATCAATAAGCCATACCTCATTCAGAAACAAAACTGAAGTTTTGAAATAGTTTTCAGTGCTATTTTAAACTGCTGATACCCAGATATGAACAATGGCAAACACTTTTAAGATAATGGGTTTATGGATGGGCTGAGTTTGTGCAGTGCAAAATGTGTTTGAACAAGGAACCAGTTTCCACCAGCAATGTTTAACCCTTTAAAACAAAACAAAAAAAGTTGTAGAACCGCTTCCTTAAACACAGTCATGTCAGAGACTCCAACTCAATGAAAATTTTGATTGTCATAGTGGAGCCATCAATAACATCAAGGATCTTCAAACTTGGCCAGTTTAAGACTTGTGGACTTCAACTCCCAGAATTTCTGAGCTAACATGGCTCAGGAGGAGGAATTCTGGGAGTTGAATTCCACAAGTCATAAAGCTATCAAGTTTGAAGACCCCTGAATAACATTATCTGGCATAACTGAAGGGGCCACATAGAACAAGGTCTCTAGCTAAATGCTTGCACATGCAAAATTAATAAAATTAATAAAATTAATTTTGTGTGTACAAGCAACAACATGAAAATCTTTCCAAAAGGACTGAACCGATATTACCAAATAGACTTGATTAACCTAATATGGCAATATTTATTTATATTTTGGCATGGTTGGATTCAGAATTGCTCTCTATAGCAAATCTTTGACTTACAACAATTCACTTATGACCTTTTGAAGTTATGATGGCCTTGAAGAAAACTGACTTATGGCCATTTTTCACACTCATGATTATTGCAGCATCCCCATGATTTACATTCAGATTCTTGACAACTGACTCATAGAATCAGTTGAGTAATTCCTTTTTGTGACCTTCTGACAAGCAAAGGTTCATTTAACAACTGGGTTACTAACTTAACAACTGCTTAACTTAACAAATGTGACAAGGAAAGTGGAAAAAACCCACTTAATAAATTCCTCACTTAGCAACATAAATTTTCAGTCCAGTTATAGTCTAAGCTGAGGAATGACTACCTGTGTTCAGATTAAATCTGAACAGAAAGGCACACAATATTTATCTTAAATGGAAACTCAACGATGGACTAAACCCCAGAAATTCATCTTTTTAAGCACCTCTGAGAAGAAAAGGTGTTGGGTTTGTGCTTCGTTTAGTATACAAGAAGTAAAATAGAAAGAGATTGTTGAAAATACTGTGTTGTAAATCTTTCAGCAAAATTACAGGGTATGATGCAAGTAGCAGAATGTTTTAGGATAGAATGCAACATGTGTCTCATATGGATAAGATTGCCATGAAAGGCTCAAAGTAGGATATACTCATTGATAAGCATAATTCATAACTATGCACCGCACTGTAGCATCACCATTAAACTATGAGTAGCTTAACCCATGAAGATTAATACAAAGGGGAAGGTAATTAATCAAAGACCGGAAAGTGTTTCCTGTCTCTACATGATTTCAGAAAATGGGGACATCACAGTGAGACAAAAGGGACAACCAATTACAACTCTAAACTGTCTCTTTGGAAACTAAAATTTATTCCTTTGTGACCTTGATTCCAGGGAGACCTTGTCTTCCTAACATACTTTTAATTGCCCTTTGATGGAGACATATATTTTATGAGCCAAGAAGCTAACAGTTCAATTTCTTTGTTACAAATGGAAAGCCCATCTATTAAAGATCATCATGTAATAAATTAATTGCTAATGTGGTGGAACTAGAAGCTAATCTGTCTTCAGGAGTATCTGCAAAAAGACAACTGTCTATTATTTTTAGGAGGATGTTTTCTTAACTAGATGAGGCAATGGAGGTTGAGCACTGTTCATTAGCACATGTCTGGCAAGCTGAACTTCTCAAGAACATGCCATCAGAGTAGATTCTATGTAGCCCAGGGCTCTTCAAACTTGACAGCTTTAAGACTTGTGGACTTCAACTCCCAGAATTCCTCCTCCAGTCATGTTAGCTCTGGGAGTTGAAGTCCACAAGTCTTAAACTTGCCAAGTTTGAAGGCTCTTGATGTAGCCCATGAATCTCAGAGAGGACACCCAATAAGCTGGTGCAAGTTCAAATGGAAAGAGTCTGAGGTATTGCTAGAGTGATTGCCTCTCATAATTATGTTTCCTAGTCACATTAAAAACTGTAATTCAGAGGTAATTGTGAAGGTCAAGGCTTCTTCTCTTCATGACATTCTGGGCAACAATACAAACAATATCTTCCCTTATTTCCAGGGATTTCTGTTCTAGAAGGACATATCTTGTTGAACTTCTGAATAAGAACATGTCTTCTCCTTTCTCAGCAGTCTTATAATAAATTAGTGAGTGGAACACTGGAACAACTTCTTCTTCTCCTCCTCCTCCTCCTCTTCCTCCTCTTCCTCCTCCTCTCTTCCACCTCCTCCTCTCCTGAAAGGCAACTTCTTTGGAATAAGGATTAGTAGCTATTTACTGATATATTAAAATCTTATTTTTATTGCTCTTCTAAATTATGACTTGTAGAATACTTAGCAGTTTAGCATTCTGGGGGTTTCTCTGACAAATATATTTCACTGCTCTCTTTGAGAAAGAATTTTTAAAGTAAAATCATAAGGCATAGGATTCTGAATTACATTGAAGAAGACCAATGTTCTAGAAATAGGTTCCTTAAAGGGGAGAAAATCTATGTGCCCATTATTTCTAGCAAATGTATGCCTGATAGGAATTGAAACTCAGGCTTTGTAGTTATTTAAAATTCTTGTAAAAGAAGAGACTGCTGATCTTTTCAGAGTGGTTTTTGGATAAGAATAGTAGCAAGTCAAAGCACAGGACTGATGTGTTTTCACACCAATTAATGAAGACTCAAATATCCTGATTTAGTTGGTTTGCAAGCATGGGGGAAGACTTAATTATGCATCCCCTTCTTAAGGCTTAACACATTTATCAAGTTTGATTGAAGTCATGGAAGGTTCAGCTCTATTTGCAAAATGCTGTTCTGGTGAAAACGAAGTTCAAAACTTTGGATGAATACCCATTTCTAAGAGAAGATTATGGAGAAACAAAATATCTAATTCCAGCCCCTATCATTTCTGTCTGTCTGCACTCATTATTTTACATTAGGCATTAAAAGAGTGTAAATATGTGCACTTTGTGTGTTATTGTCAATGTAAATATTTCTGAAGATCATTAATATGTGCCTTCTAAACACTGTGTGTTTTAAAATGGTGTTTAATTAAGAACGCATCAATTTAAGGTAGCAGCTCAGAATGTGATAGAATAGAATAACAGAATTGGAAGGGACCTTGGAGGTGTTCTAGTCCCACCCCCTGCCTAGGCAGGAAACCCTACACCACTTCAGACAAATGGTTATCCAATCTCTTCTTAAAAACTTCCAGTGTTGGAGCATTTACAACTTCTGGAGGCAAGTTGTTCCACAGATTAATTGTTCTCACTGTCAGGAAATTTTTCCTTAGTTCTAGTTACTTCTCTCCTCAATTAGTTTCCATTCATTGCTTCATGTCCTACAATCAGGAACTTTGGAGAATAGCTTGATCCCTTCATCTCTGGGAAGCCCCTCAAATACTGGAACACTGCTATCACGTCTTCCCTAGTCCTTCTTTTCATTAAACTAGACATACTGAGTTTCAGTGACCGTTCTTTGTACGTTTTAGCCTCCAGTTGCCTCGTCATCTTTGTTGCCCTTCTGCGCACTCTTTCTAGAGTCTCAATATCTTTTTTTTTTTTTTACATTGTGGCGACCAAAACTGGATGCAATATTCAAAGTATACCTTTCAAAGTTTGAGAAAATGCAGTTAAAATTGCAGCATTGCAAATATTAATTCTGTTATCTGTAATACAACAGTCTTATTTGCATGGCTGAATAAAGCTATTTTGGATGCTTCATAACTAAAGTGATTTACTTAAGAGTAAAAGAGAAAAAAGCATCATTTTTGTCAGAGAGATTATTTTCATTTTTGTTGAAAATTCTGATGGCCTTGTTCAATTGCTTCACTTTTATTGGGATCATGCTTCTTTTCTCCAAGTTGTGTTGGACTCTTTAGTTGTTGAAAATAATCTCTAACAAAACTCATCACCCATGGAAGGTAAATTAATTGTGGATTTCTTTCTTTTGCAGAACTACAGGAAACCCAGACATCCCAATTTTACTCTCTCTCCCATCAGCCCTTAGACTACAGGATATTAGTGATGGATGAAGATCAAGATCGGATCTACGTTGGCAGCAAAGATCACATTTTGTCGTTGAATATCAATAACATAAGTCAGGATCCACTGAGTGTAAGTTAACAGCGTGGTTGGGAATGGAAGATTTTCCTACTTAAAAGTTTTACATGAAAAAGGGAGGGATATAAACATGGTTCGTTTTCCCATTAATAGACTGCATGGATTTTTCCATCTTACAGGAGCAACATATTAGCAGCTTAACATCTTAGCAAGATAATATGTCCACATACGTTTCACTGCCAGGCCACAAGTATGTATACCAGGTCAAAGCTTTTAAGTTTACAAAAGGAGTTGAGAAATTATCTAAGGATTGAGGTAAAATGGAAAACCACTGAGGTGGATCATCTTGGATCAAATGGTAGATAAGTGGAATGAAAAATGGTTTTCCCCGAGGCTGGTTTGAAATCTTTTTGATTTTGAGTCCTCTACTGGTTGGTCTCTTTCCAAAGACGCATTAAGGGAGGAAAAGAAAACTTAAATCTTGAGGAAAAGGAGAGAACATGGCTTTGTCACAAATAGAAGTTAGACCTCTGGAGTTTTTTTGCCCAGCTGAAGTTGGCCAAGATAGAATCACCTAAATTTTGTTTCTCAACCATAATCTCATCTCCTGTCTGTTGGTTACTTTTGGGGAGGAATCTGCAATTATTACTATGCTATATTATATTATACTACTAACATTATTATATCGCTAAAATATAAATTAGTTGTTAAAGAATAGGATTCTTTACGAGGTCCTTCCTCCCTCCCTCCCTTCCATTATCTTCCCTTCCCTTTTTCCTTCGTTCCTTCCTTCCTACTTCCTTCCTTCCTCCTTCCTTCCTTCCTCCCTCTATTCTTTCCTCCCTTCCATGATCTTCCCTTCCCTTTCTCTTCCTTTCTCCCTTCCTTCCTTCTTGCCTTCCTTCCTCCCTCCCACCCATTATCTTCCCTTCTCTTTCTCCTTCCTTCTTTCCTCCCTTCCTCTCTTTCTCCCTCCCTTCCATAATCTTCCTTTCCCTTTCTCTTTCTTCCTCTCTTCCTTCCTTTTTGCCATCCTTCCTTTCTCCACTCTCCCTCCCTCTCTTCCATTATCTTCCCTTGGCTTTTTTCTTCCTCCCTCCCTCTCTCCCTTCCTTCCCTTTTAAAAGTCCTTGCAACTTGTTGTTTTTTTAATGATGGAAGCATCAATATTTATCATTTGCATATTTCTGTAGCTTATGGGTGAGATAATGTGGTTACAGTGGTTTCATATCTTACTTATAATCGTGAGTAGTTTGTTTGGCATTGTGTGGTTAACCACATAGGCTGGTTTGACCAACACTGACTAGCATAGATATGCCATAATACTTGCTCCAAGCTATCATTTTTGTCTGTATGTATGAAGTAATAAGACATCCTTGTGTTATGGTATTTCCTGGACATTTTGAATGAAGTATGTACATGCATTTCCAACTGGGTAGTGTTTGTACAATGTTTCCCAAAATTTTAGGGGTTCAGCCACATGGCTAAACCAAAAAAAAAGTCTTCCTCCACAAAGGCCGTCTATTTCTTTAGATTTTGATGCTACTCAACTTTTCTTTCCACATGCACAACTGGAGGTAGCCCATTTTTCCATCCCTCAAAATGACACATTGTCTGAAATGCAGTTAATGAGATCACAATTTCAGTGTACATTCCAATTCTAGGATGATGGTTGGAAATGGCTTACATGGCCACAGATTATATTTCGAAAAAAATAATGTTAGAAAAGGGTAAGCATGAGAGATGAACTAATAGATTTGTTGATATTACTATTGTCATGGGAGTGGGATTCAAATTTTCTAACAACCGGTTCTGTGGGCATGGCTTAGTTGGTGGGCATGGCTTGGTGGTCATGTTATTGGCTGGGCATGGCCAACTCAATATCACTCACATCAAGGCACGCATCTCCTCACCTGGCCTTTCATGACTGTGGGATGTTGCAACAGTTGTAAGTGTGAAAAATGGTCATAAGTCACTTTTTTCAGTGCCATTGTAACTTTGAATAGTCACTCGACACAAGCAAAGTATCAGCAAAGGAGGGAAAAAAAACTCTAGAGAAGTTCCTGAGACAGAAAGTCTTGTCCTGCCAAGAATGTAATAAAGGTTAACAGAAAGGCAATTTCTGTAAGCAACACCAGAATGTTTCCTTCCTGCCTTCCTTATAGGATTAGGCCAGTAATTTCTTCTCACAACTGGTTCTCTGAACTATTTAGAATGTGAACAACTGGTTCTAGCGAATAGGTGCAAAGTGGTAGAATCCCACCCCTGTATTGGCAGTGATTAAACATGTCTCAAATTGCTTGCTTCTTTCCTAAAGATTTCTGTTCATCTTTCTAGGTTTTAGACAAAAACCACCAGTATTTCGCCCACAAAACAGATATTTATATATGTTTCAGACTTTCTTATGCCTATCAGTAAGCACTCAATATTAATACTAAGACTTTAGAAAGTGTGCAGAGAAGAGCAAGAAAGATGATTATAGTGAGCTAGAGGCTAAAACATATGAAGACTAGTTGCAAGAATTGGGTATGTCTACTTTAATGAAAAGAAGGACCAGGGGTGACATGATAGCAGTATCCCAATATTTGAAGGGCTGCCACAAAGAAGAGGGAGTCAAGCTATTCTCCAAAACACCAGAAGACAAGACAAGAAACAATGGGTAGATACTAATCAAGGAGAGAAGCAACCTAGAACTAAGGTGATATTTCCTAACAGTGAGAACAATTATCCAGTGGATTATTTTGCCTCCAGAAGTTGTGTGTGCTCCATCACTGCAGGCTTTTAAAAAGGACAATCATTTGTCTGAAATGGTATAGGGTCTCCTGTTGAGCAGTGGGTTGGGCTAGAAGACCTCTAAGTTCCCTTCCAACTCTGTTATTCTGCTATTCTGTATTGCTCAGCCTTTGGACTTCAATAGCCATTGCATTCATTTAGCATTTCAGTAAATACTCTAATATAGCAGCATCTCTGCCGTGTTTCTTTTGTTGTAGTTGTTTTTAAGAAGACCATATTAAGATAATATTTAAACTCTCATTTAAATCTGTCTGCACTTATTGGTGAACATATGCATTCCTCCTCATTGCTTGGATCTGACAAGCATGAGGCATTAGAGAACAAATCTCTGGAAGTTCTTCACAGATGGATGATCTTTTAAAAAGGCTTCCTTCAAGTGTCATTTCAAAACAGAACCTGTTCCTTATAAAACAAGACAGATGGAACATATGGGACATCTGTGCACAGGGCTGACAATGTTTGGAAAGATTTTTCAAAAAAATATTTATTTTTATTGCAATGGGCATTTTCCTGGATGGATAGGTGGGCCATCAGTTTCAAAGAATAAAGAGCTGGGTTATTCTTCCAAACAATTAGTTGCAGTTATCAGAAAAGAAAAAAAGAATTTTTGGGGGGAATAACACCTGGCTCGTTGTTTCTTCCACCAATCTGGCTGCGTATTTTGTGTGGTCAAAGAATCCATTTATCAGATATTGCATTAAAATACACATTCACTTCTATTTTATTCAGAGAATCTAGCTTCTTAATATGTTTTTTTTAAATGAGAAACAGGCATTTATGCCTGTGTAGGTTATGCAATGCCATAAACACTTTTTGTGGGGTTCTTTCATAACTTGAACGGTTGCTGAGTAGTTTTTTAGAATTTCGAATAACGAGTTGGAAGGGACCTTGGAGGTCTTCTAGTCCAACCCCCTGCTTGGGCAAGAAACCCTACAGCATTTCAGACAAAGGGTTATCCAATCTCTTCTTAAAAACTTCTAGTGTTGGAGCATCCACAACTTCTGGAGGCAAGTTGTTCCACTGATTAATTGTTCTCACTGTCAGGACATTTCTCCTTAGTTCTAGGTTGCTTCTCTTCTTGATTCTATGTATTCTAGTTGTATGTTGAATATTTCTTTTACAACTTCAGAAGTCTTCCAAGACAGAATTTGTTATTGTTTAGTTGCTAGGTTGTGTCTGACTCTTCACAACCTCATGGATCATAGAATGCCTAGACCCCCTTGTCCTCCACTGTCTATCATGGTTTGCCCAAATTCATGTTCGTTGTGTTGAGATGACACCATTTAACCATCTCATCCTCTGTGGTCCTCTTCTCCTTTGATGAGGCCTGTTGTGGGAAGACCTCAATGAATCTCAAAGTGTTCTAATTTCCTAGCTAACGTCCATTCACCACACAGGAGGCTTTGACAACTTGTAGTGGTTTAGTGTCCAACTCCTACTAATTCAGAAGTCTCCCAAGACAGATTTTGTGGTTGTTTAGATACTTATGTTGTGTCTGACTCTTCATAAACATGGCATACCAGGCTCCCCTGTCCTCCACTCTCTTGGAGTTTTCCCAAATTCACATTGTTGTCTCAATGATACCATCTAACCATTTCCTTCTCTGCTCTCCCATTTTCTTTTGGCCTTCCATCTTTCCCAACATCAGTGTCTTCTCCAAGGAATCCTCTCTTATCATTTGGTGGCCAAGTCTTTGAGCTTCATCTTCAGTATCTTCAAATCAAGGTTGATTTCCTTTAAGCTTGACTGATTTGAATTTCCTGAAGGCCAAGAGATGCTCAAAAATCTTCTCCAACATAGATTCAGTTAGGTATCCCTTCCTTTAAACATTATTCCAGTAATTATAAGCTGTTTCCAGACTCTCTTAAGGAGAAAAGTCATATTTTAACCACATGCTGTTTCACTTTCTTATTCATTCGGGTCTTTTGCATGAATTCTGCATTGCTCCAGGCAATAACATGGGAGTGATGGCACCCACACACAGCAGTCGTGACCACATTTGCTGATCCCTGTTTAATGTCTCACTGAAAAACATGTTTTCACACTGACAGCGGAAACCTGAGATGCATTTTATGCTGGATCCTTCCAGCAGAACAAATTTTGTTGAAACTTCACAAAAGGAACCAGAAGGAGAACAATGTCTGTCTAACTTTTCTAGAGTAGTAAATGAAAGTACGATTGATGGCAGCTTATCCCCATCGACAGACTGCTATAAGTTGGGATTGCTCCAACAACCATATAGTACTAAGCGGTGTTCTTTGTTCATAGCAAATGGAGTTTAATTTCTCCTTTTTTGTCTGGGTTTTCAACCTATTTCACTTTCCCTTATTAGCCTGCATGAATCTCATGGAGAATTTGCTCTCTTTTTTTGAATCATGATTTGTTTTGACTTTAGCAATAGCAAAAGCAGATTATACTACTACAGACATGCTACTTCATAGCACTTTACACCACTTCAATTCAATAAGAATAAAGCTGGAAGGGACCTTGGAGGTCTTCCAGTCCAACCCCTTGCTTAAACAGGAGACTTGCCATCATTTCAGACAGATGGTTGTCCAGTCTCTTCTTAAGAGACTCCAGTGGTAGGAAGGAAGGAAGGAAGGAAGGAAGGAAGGAAGGAAGGAAGGAAGGAAGGAAGGAAGGAAGGAAGGAAGGAAGGAAGGGTAATAGAGTTGAAGGGACCTTGGAGGTCTTCTAGTCCAACCAAAGTGCAAATTTGATTATTTGAGCATGCAGCTTATCTGCATTGATACCTCTTCTGCCCTGTTAGTCAAATCAAGTGCCTTAAACCAGGTTCTTAAGGAGTTGTGGATGCTCCAGAATGTACCTCCAGAACTTACCACGAGAAGTTTTGGGTGCTTGAACACTGGAGGTTTTTAAGAAAAGATTGAAACTAACGAAGGAGAGAAGCAACCTAGAACTGAGGAGAAATTTCCAATTAATCAGTGGAACAACTTGCTCCCAGAAGTTGTGGGTGCTCCAACACTAAAGGTTTTAAAGAAGAGATTGGGCAAACATTTGTCTGGAATGCTACAGGGTTTCCTGCTTGAGCAATGGGTTGGACTAGAAGACCTCCAACATCCCTTCCAACTCTGTTATTCTATTATTCCAACATCCCTTCCAACTCTATTATTCTATTATTAAACGGGTACTTCAGAAGAGAGTTAGGATTGGAAGAAGAAGAAAAAAAGCTGCATTCAGTCTCTTAAATAGGTTTTTCATAAGAAAAACTGAAGATAGAATTTCTCCAGCAAGCTAGTTGTACAAAAATATTGACTCTACAGGTTTAGGCACAATGCAAAGGCAGTAGGTTGAGTTCAGACAAATCCCCTCCTCCCTTACTATGTATTCAAGATTATGCAATCCATTTAAAATATTTTGTTTTCCTTCCATGCAGATTTTCTGGCCAGCATCAACAGCCAAGGTGGATGAGTGCAAAATGGCTGGCAAAGATCCCACAGTAAGTTTTTTTATTGTTCCTTTTAATTATACATTTGGCAGCCTGGACCATCAATACAGCCAAGAGCAGAAGGGAAATGGCATTTTTTTTTCCTTTAATACTCTTTGAGCTGGATGATCCTGTGAAATTTGATAGATGTGAAATTTGATGCAAGAGTCTAGATCAGAGGTCCAGAACCTTTCGGTACCGGTTTGCAGACTGTTGGGAAGCAGGCCGCACAAGTGGCAGGCAAGTGAGCAAAACTTCATCTGGACATACACACAATCTAGGTTGCACATACCAAACCACCCCACACACATACACACATTCTGCCCCAGTCCATAGAAGACCATTTTTCTGCATCCAGGTTTGGTTGCCATGCTGTAAAAAAGATGCTGAGACAGAGAGCAGAGAAAACAACAAAGATGATAAGGGGACTGGAGGCTAACATACACACACACACACACACACACACACACACACACACACACACACTTGTACCTTCAGGTCATGATTGACTCCTACTGTTTGCCTGGACAAGCCAGACAAAATGTTCAGAAATGGTTTGCTATTTCTTCTTCTTCTTCTTCTTCTTCTTCTTCTTCTTCTTCTTCTTCTTCTTCTTCTTCTTCTTCTTCTTCTTCTTCTTCTTCTTCTTCTTCTTCTTCTTCTTCTTCTTCTTCTTCTTCTTCTTCTTCTTCTTCTTCTTCTTCTCCTCCTCCTCCTCCTCCTCCTCCTCCTCCTCCTCCTCCTCCTCCTCCTCCTCCTCCTCCTCCTTCTCCTTCTCCTCCTCCTCCTCCTTCCTAAATGCATCTATACTATGTTAACCATCACAATCCTGTATCCTGTATTCTGATGAATAGTTGCAGGAATTGGGTATGCTTACTTTAATGAAAAGAAGGACTAGGCATTACAGGATAGCAGTGTTCCAATATCTAAGGGGCTGCCACAAAGAAGAAGGGAGTCAAGCTATTCTCCAAAACACCAGAGGGCAGGACAAGAAGCAACAAATGGAAACTAATCAAGGAGAGCAGCAACCTGGAACTAAAGAGGAATTTCCTGATAATTAGATCAATTAATCAGTGTAACAACTTGCCTCCAGAAGTTGTAAATGCTCCAACACTGGAGATTTTTAAGAAGATATTGGACAACCATTTGTCTGAAATTGTACAGGGTTTCCTGCCTGAGCAGGAGATTGGACTAGATGACCTCCAAGATCCCTTCCACTCTGCTATTCTATACTGTTCCATGAACAAAAATGAAGAAAAAATAGTTTTCATTTGCTTTACCTAAGCTAGGCTTAAACGTTGAATTAACTGATAAGAACAGAATCTTCTTGCCTCTTCTGAAGTTGATCCCTAGAGCCAGAAAGGTTGAAAACATAGCACGTTGCTTATCTTCAGAACCAAGCTTTTTTTAAAAAAAATACAACCATGTAAAGGAAACATAATTTTGTCTTGCTTTTCTTCTAATATGGAAACCATTGGTATGACTTGCTTTCAATGTCTCTTAAAGAATATAAGGCAGACTGATCTAATACTCATATAATTCCTTGGATAGGATCCCAAACACTATATAAGATCCTTTTTTGCATGGTAAACAAAAAAGAAGAAATTTATACATTCTTAAAGCACTTACTGCCTGATCAGGAAACACTCTTTTCGGCAGATGCCTGAAGAAGCTTAAAACTTTCTTAGAGCAGGTAAATATAGCCCGTATGTTATAAGAATTAAAGCATGGATTAGGGAAAAGGATTGTCTGTTAAACCAATTACTGGGGAGAAAAATAAAATCTTAAAGAAATTCTGGATCAAACAAGGCAGCATCTTTGCTGAGTTAAGAGATTAATGTGGTGTATCGCGCAACTCTTAAAAAGGCTGCTGTAACAAATTAAAAGACTTATAATTCCACTTCATTGGTTGGAGTCATGCACTAGCCTGGCTGAACATTTAGTGCTGAAAACGCAGAACTCACTTTGGAGATATATATATATATATATATATATATATATATATATATATATATATATATATATATATATATATATATATA
>BLBF01000022.1:14551574-14564171 GCA_015471245.1 Laticauda colubrina | reverse complement strand
CTATCTATCTATCTATCTATCTATCTATCTATCTATCTATCTATCTACCTACCTACCTACCTACCTATCTATCTCTATCTATATATTTCCTTCTTCAGAAATGGCTCCACTCATTCCTGCTTTGAAAAATAGGAGGAAATTTCACTCAGTGAAAAGATGTGATTTATTTTTATTTTCACTTCTCGGCAAAGTGCTTGTCAGAAGCAAAAAGCTAACTGGTTAAGCCCAAAGTGGGGATGTATTGATCTGTTGTTCTTAACATTTGGTTTGAGTTCAGGAAGGTAATAAAGTCAATGGGAGCTGAAATTGATATGCCAAGCTTGAAACGGATCTCCTGAGTAATGTGGAATGCTTTTTGGCCAGAGATAAAATGATGGCATTGCATAATGAGGGACCATTTTCATCCATGACCTATCGCTTTAGACATTTTCCTTTTTCATCCATGAAACAGTTGATGGCCTTCTCTTTATATCCAACCTCCTCTCTCTTCACTTTTACTCTCTGTTATTGATCTATTTTATCACCAAGCCATCAGGAAAGGGGCAGGTGTCAAATTCAAATAATTAACATTGGAATTATGTCATGCACCTCTAGTTTTTTTTTTCCCTTTGTTCTTTTTTAAGGCTCTTGCTATGGGTATAGAAAAGTGAAGGTTAATTTCTCGAGTGAAACTTGATATATTTAGCTGATGTTTCTTCTTGCATTGAAGCTTGGGGATCTTGGCCTGTGTGTATAAGGATAGATCATAGGTCAAATAAAGTATCATTGTTCAAATCCATGTAGAACTGGTAGAACTGGTAACTCTAAGAATGGAATAACATCGTTATTATTCTACCCTCAGAACAAGGATATAGAGCACTGCACACAAGAACAACTGGACACAAGGACAGTTTTTCCTCCCATGCCATCTCTCTACAAAACAACTCATTCCCACAACACTGTCAAAATATTTACTAATACTGTATTACTATTATTTTTCTCATCTTTCCTATTACCCATCTCTTTTTCTACTTATTACTATAACTTTGTTGCTTGTATCTTTACAATTCATGTTGTATTTTATTTAGACCCCTAGGACAATTTATGTTGATTGCTTATTTAATATTCTATGACTATCACTAAGTATTGTATTTTATGATTTATGATGAATGTATTTTTATGATAACTATAATCATGATTTATAGTTTTAATGTATAGTGCGAGCTTATGCACCGAAGACAAATTCCGTATGTATCAGATTACACTTGGCCGATAAATAATTCTATTCTATTCTATTCTATTCTATTCTATTCTATTCTATTCTATTCTATTCTATATTCTGTTCTGTTTCAGTCTAGTCTTGTCTAGTCTAGTTAGGTGGTGAGATCTAGACAACCTAAAAATTAGATGCTGGGATCTACAAAAATAAAGAATTATAGTTTTGGTTAATTCTTGCATGGAAAACTCTCTTAGAAGTTTAAGGCTACGTATTAGATTGAAAACTTGCAGAAGAACCAAAACTAATGAGAAATCACTTTTGTAACGTTAGCCACAAAACTACATGGAAATATTTATGATGCCTTGAGGACTCTTGGTCAACATGAAGTTGACTTGATATCTTTTACTCCTGTGAAAATCATGAGTGAAATTAATTTAAGGAAAGAGAGAAGGAAATTTGAACAGATATTCCATTTTCAATTGGTGTTTCCCCCCCACACCTCTTTTATGAAGAGGAATGTTGGCTTCCCACATTTTTCCAACCAATCAGTTATGTACAATTCACAACTTGTGTTCCACAATAAAATGAATTTTAAAACCACACGTTCTCTTCCTGTAGTGGCAAGACTTATTTTAATTGGTTCATGAAGTGCTATAATTGCATAGATATTATAGTGTGTGTGCTGTTGTTTTTTTTACTTCGTCGTATGCCGGAGAGATGGCTGAGTTCAGACTATACAAACAAAGCTATAATCAGCAGTTCCTAGCCTAAAATATTAACTGAAATTCATGTCTGCCCACAGGAAGCCTTCTGCAGTTCAGTGATTTTTCTGGCGTTGAGGGTGTTATGAAGTTATTGTTTATAGAAATTAGTCTTGCTTGCTGGTATTTCCCAAATGGTTTTGTGCAACCCTCAGCACCAAAACGTAAGCAAGCTATGTATATTTTTGCTTGCTATGTATATTTTTTCAAAGTAAGTTTTTCATTTTTAAATGTACATAAATAGATTTTTCCTTCCCTTTCATCTATCTGCTGATTTTAACATGTTAAGGCCCTGTCACACTGCCCAACGGATGCAAAACGGACACAATGGACGAGAAAAATGTTCCATCCATTGTTATCCGCTCTCAGAAGGGGCAAAAATTTGCATAACCGGAGCGGATAACATGGACGCGGGGAGGACACAGGGTGGATGGAAAGCGGATGCGGAACGGAAGCCCAGTGGATGGAAGCGGATGGGAGCGGATGGCACATCCACTAGGCTTCTGGGGGACCTCAGCGAAGCGGATGCAGAACGGATACAGCGGATGCAGAGCGGATGAAGCGTATGCACAGCGTATGCACAGCGTATGCACAGCGGAAGCCTAGCGGATGCCGAGCGTTAATTGCGCATGCGGGGAGGATGCATTGCGGCAGCCCCGTGGATATAACGGAAGCAGCTCGGAAGCAGGTTGCCATTCAGAGGAAAGACCTGCTTCCAGACACATCGACTGCCTTGCCTGTCCTGCATGCATATCTGCCTGCAAGCCTTGCTGCCAGCCTTGCTGCCAGACTCCCTGCCAGCCTTGCTGTCTGCCTGCCTGCCAGCCTTGCTGCCAGCCAGTCTGCCTGCCAGCCTTGGTACCTGCCTGCCTGCCAGCCTCGGTTCATGTCTACCTGCCAGCCTCGGTGCCTGCCTGCCTGCCTGCCTGCCTGCCAGCCTTGGTGCCTGCCTCCCTGCCAGCCTTGGTGCCAGCCTTGGTGTCAGCCTTCCTGCCAGCCTTGGTGCCTGCCTGCCTGAAAGCCTGCCTGCCAGCCTTCCTGCCAGCCTTGGTGCCTGCCAGCCTTGGTGCCTGCCTCCCTGCCAGCCTTCCTGCCAGTCTTGGTTCCTGCCAGCCTCCCTGCCAGCCAGCAACCCCACAACCATGCTGAAGCACAGCAAGCCTCAGCCATCTGCTGCCAGCCCTTGCAAGAGGGACAGGGCTACCATTCCGCCCCCTGGCCCTCACTCTGGTTCTGCTGGGGCTTCTGCAGCATGGGCTCGCTCTTCTGGGGCTGGGGCTTCTGCTGCTTCTGCTTTTGGAGGAGCTGATGACAAGCACTCCAGCACCAGCCACCTCCACAGCACCTGCACCCTTCACCCCTGAGACTGAGCGACCAAGAGGAGTGCCAGAGACTCATTTTTGTTTTATAGCTTCTTGTTAATAAAGTCTATTTTTGATTCATACACTTGCTTTGTTTCTTTTTTTTTAATAAAGTCTTGGTGGAAACTTTTAGAAATGGTTTAAGCCTTTGCATGCTTGTGGGATGGGTTAAGATAGCAGTGGGATGGGCAGGGATACCTTTGGGATGGGTAATAGCTGTGGGATAGATAAACCTCCAGTGCAAGCATAGTGGGACTGTATGGTCCACCCTCCCAGCTGCCACACCTTTGGCCCTTTATTATCAATTACCAGCAAGCATTGATCCACACATTTGAACATAAACACAACTCTTTATTAAATGCCCTGTTCATTGTAGGCCCACCCAACATACATGGCCCAATCTCATCAGTGTGATGAGACAGGCTGAAGGAAGCATCCATTAAGCATCTACCATCCTGTCTTGCCACTCCACTGCTCCAGCTGGGGAGTTGCACCAGTGTTTCAGGAGGTTGCGCTGCTTCTTCCCTTCATGTGAGGCTCTGTTGCGGCCTTGCACATCCTGAGTGTCTATCAGATTTCACCCTTGCCTCCATTCCCCAGGCTCCATGTCCCCATTGCCTTGTTGGAGGTCCACGAGCCTGTTCTGCAAGACTGGGTAGCGGGTGCGCATGAGATTGTGCAGGATGCAGCAAGCTTTCATGATCCTCCTCACGGTCTGTGGGTGATGCTGCATGGTGGTGAGAAGTACCTGGAACCTGTTGGCCAGGATGCCAAAGGCGTTCTCCACCACCCGCCTTGCCCTGGACAGCCTGTAGTTGAAGATCCTCTCTTCACGGATGAGGTATTTGGAGGTGTAGGACTTCATGAGGTAGGTTGTGAGGGATAAGGCATCATCCCCCACGATGAAGTAGGACACATCTTGTGTGTCATTGGGCAGGGGTTCTGGATCTGGGAAGCCCACGATGAGGTTGTGTTCCAGCTCCTCCTTGAGGTGACTGGAGTTGTATACCTGGGCATCTGAAGATGAGCCGTTGCCTAAAGCATCGATGTACATGAACTTGTAGTCAGCATCAACCATAGCGAAGAGGATGATGCTGAAGAAGCCCTTGTAATTGAAATAAGTGGACCCCGACTTGGCTGGGGCTTTGCAGGCCACGTGCTTGCCATCTATGGCTCCAACGGTGTGGGGGAAGTTCCACTTCTGATACCACTGCTCTGCAACTTTCTTCCATCCTTCTTCAGTGGAGGGGCACTGGAGGAGCTCCTCCTTGTATTCTTCGATGATGGCCTGCACCACTTCTCTGACCACAATGCTGATGGTGTTGGGTGGCACCCTCCAGCCGTACTGCATGCTCCTGTAGGTGGTCCCTGAGGCCAGGTGGCACAGAGTGAGTGCCACCTTGAGCCCAGGTTCCAGGCTGGGCCGGAAGTTGGTGTTTGCCTTGGTCAACCTGGGTGTCAGCAGCTGCACAACTTCGTCAAACATGGCTGGAGGCGTCCTCATGAAGTTCTGGAATGCCCGAGTGTCTTCGTTCCTCAGCTCCACCATCAGCTTGTTGTACAGTCCGTCCTCTGCTCTTCTGGCAAACCATCTTCGTACCCAGATGCTTCTTGGCTACCTCTTTTTCTTCCCATAATAGAGGTCACAGAGCCAGTAGATGGCTTCACACTGTTGCAGAAGGATGGTGGCTGCCAAAAGGACTTTGTTACGATCCACGGTGGACATGACTGGATGCTGTGGAAGAGGAAGAGGCAGATGAAGGCTGCAGAGGTCTGCACAGCTGGGCTGCTGGTCTGAAAGCGAGATGCATGTGGGTTGCTCCCCCTTTTTATAGGCAGTATAGGTGTCCCTTTGCATCCTCTAGGCATCCTCTAGACATCCTTAATATCTGAGATAGATCCCCTTAATATCCTTAATATCTGAGATAGATCCCCTCTGCGAAGGCTTTTTCCATTTTAAATGCTTTGTTTCCATGCTGCATCCGCTAGGCATCCGTTCTGCATCCATTCTGCGTTCGTTCCACTTCCTCCCTGCGTCCGAGTGGATGCGAGTTGCATGGATGCGGAACGGATGCCTAGCGGATATAGCGGATGCATAACGGATGCAGAACAGATGCCTAGCGGATGCAGAATGGATGAATTGGATACATTTTCCACGCAAAAGTTTCGAGCAGCTCAAAACTTTCTGAGCGGATGAAACGTCCATAAACGGATGCTGGACGGATAGAGAGGAAGCAAAACGGAGGCAGTGAGTACAGAATGGATACATCGTGTTAACCAATGGATGGCAAGCTTTTTTGTCCATTTTACATCTTCTTTGCATCCGTTGGTTCAAATTGTGACAGGGGCTTTAGATTATTAGGTGTGCTGTGGATTTTTTTTTTTTACTGAATAACTCTGGATTGCAGATGATCTTTCCCTGTTTCCTGATGCTTTTTTTTTTACTTTGCTTTCATCACTTTTCCAACCCAAACCCTTTCTTTTTTAAAAATAAATAAATAAATAAATGTATCTGCTGTGCTTTTCATCATGTTAATTGAAATTATTCTCTTTATCTGTCTAGCTGTTTTATGTAAATCTTTTTTTCTGCAGCTTTAATCGCCTCCATTTTCTCTGGAAGACCCCACCGCTCAGTGAAATAAGAGGCTTTGAGAAGTCTGCCAGTTTTTTGTTTTCCACCTTTGCATAAAGAGTTCCCCCACAGTTCCATGGTAATGGGATTGAAAATTGGAGTTGGAGGCGAAAGAGATTAGCTGAATTGTTGAAACGAAAGGGCCAAGGTGAATGAATTTCAGAGTTCTCACATTTCTGGGAAAGGTTTTATCAATCTAATTATGTCCGCAGACGCTGTGTTTTCTTAGCAAAGTCCTTCCTTGATGTTAAGCTTCATTGAATTATTCTTTATTGCATTTTTTAAAAAATTAAAAGGAGTGGTAATAACCATAGTGTTAAGAATCTACATTCATGAAATTCTTTACTTAGTAAATATCATAGCGTGCTTCCTATCTGTCTTTACTGACTGATTTGCAAGTTTCAGTAACAATTGAAAACTTTGACAAAGAAAATGTATGTAAAATGAGGACAAAATAGAAGGTTTTTACTTATATGTGGCAACGAAACAGAAAACTCACCCTTATTAAAGAGTATAGCCATTTGCACAATATGTGGATGTGAAACGATAAATCTACCACATAGATGAAATTGGGTTAAACATTTTACATTGGTTGTCTATGTAACATTCAGTGTTTTTTTTAATTGATACCTTGCAAATACATTCCAACAGAATGAAACAAATAGTTGTTTGGAATTTGTATCTTTTTTTGTTTAAACTACGTCTTGTATGAAGCAATAAGTTACAACTGACTCCATTTGATGAGCAATTATTTTGGACAAGGGTATATGAGCCCTTTTTTTTCACTGGGTTTGGGTAAAATGGATGAATGTCCTTCTGCCCCAATCTTGAGTAGTAGACAATAGCAGAATAACAGAGTTGGAAAGCACCGTGTACGTCATCTTGTCCAACCCCCTTCCCAAGCAGGAGACCCTACACCATTTCTGACAGAGGGCAGTCCAGTCTCTTCAAGAAAACTTCCAAGGATGAAGCTCCCACAACTTCTGAAGGCAACTGCTGTACCATTGGCTGATCATTGTCAGAAAATTTCTCCTTATTTCCAGGTTGAATCTCTCTGTGATCAGTTTTCATCCACTATTCCTTGTCTTGCCTTCAGTTGCCTTTGAAAATAAGTTGACCTCCTCTCAATGCAGTTCTGGGCTGCTTTGACTAGAAGGATAGAATGAAGATCAAGTGAAGTGTTAGTATCACTTTACAATTCCTTGGTAAGGCCATCCATGGAATATTGCACCCAGTTTTGGATGCCATGGTGTAAAAAAGATGTTGAGACTCTAGAAATAGGTGCAGAGAAGAACAACAAAGATGATTAGGGGACTGGAGGCTAAAACATATGAAGAATGGTGCCAAGAATTGGGTATATTTAGTTTAATGAAAAGGACTAGGGGTAACATGATAGCATCTTCCAATATCTAAGGGACTCCCACAAAGAAGAGGGAGTCAAGCTATTCTCCAAAGAATCTGAAGCAAAGACAAGAAGCAACGGGTGGAAACTCATCAAGGAGAGAAGAAATTTAGAACTGAGAAGGAATTTCCTGACAGTGAGAACAATTAATCAGTGGAACAACTTGCCTTCAGAAGTTGTGGATGCTCCAACAATGGAAGTTTTTAAAAAGAGACTGGACAACCATTTGTCTGAAATTGTGTATGTCTGAACAGGGATTTTGACTAGAAGACCTCCAAGGTCCCTTCCAATTCTACTATTCTGTTATCCTTTGCCAGGTTTGGCAGGATGAAGCTTCTTGGATGAGAAGTGAAATATCTCCAACTAAAAATAAACAAAGAAAGTCTAGTTGCCTTTTGAAAAAAGCACCTTTGAGACGTGTATGATTGAGAAGCTTCATAGACATATTAAAAGACTTATTAATTGACTATAAAATCACAAGGTGTTGCATTCTTAGGTCTAACAATTTTCCATGTGCTTGTTCTTGCTAGGGGAATGACAGTTCCAGAGGTGGTATTCAGCCATTTCTGACAGGTTCTGGAGAACCGGTAGCGGAAATTTTGAGTAGTTTGGAGAAACGGCAAGTCCTGCCTCTGACTGGCCCTGCCAACCCCATCTCTTCTCTGCCTCTCATTGAGTCTCAGCTGATTGACTGGGTCTTCTTTTGTTGCCCTGCACAGGAGAACAGAGATGGAAAGCAGGTTAATGGGGTGGGGAGGGAATGAGGATTTTGCAGTATCTTTCCTCTGCCACGCCCACCAAGCCACACACACCAAGCCATGTCACACCCAACAAGCTGTCAGGATTCTGGCAGTTACCCCCATTTAAATCATGAGTCTCGAGCCAAACTTCCAAAACTTCAGAAGGATTTATTGGGAGTTAAACTGTCTGGAACTGGCTGGGTGTAGCCAACTCTGAGACACAGAATTCATTTTTCACCTTGTTTTCCCCACCCCCCTGGGTGTATCATAATTCATATTCTCCAATGGGACACATCCATAGCACAGACTCATCAATCATGTTCTCCAATTAGAATTTTGTGCAGCAGAAACTTCAGTCACCTAGTTTTAGAAGATTAGAAGAACTTTATTGTCATTGTCCAAGTACAACGAAACTATGGATGCACCCCAGCAACTGTTCACAATACAATAAAAGTAAACCACTTAAAAATGAAGATAAGAAAGATAGAGTACCCACGTCTCCATTTGCAATTTGAGAATACAATATCTACGAATATACACAAAATATACATCCAACACTGACTGTAACACTTAGCTGAGTATAATACACAAGAGATGGATTGTACTGTAATATGTTATTATACATCTGAATGGGGCATTGAGATTTCACATCTTTTCACATCTTGATGAGGTAGTGACTTCATGTTTATTTGCGGTTCGGATGGCCCAGGGAAAGAAACTATTTGTTAGTCTAGTGGTGTGGGATTTTACTGACCTAAAACAGAAAGCAGCAGGTCAAAAAGATAATTGCCAGGGTGTGAGGGGTCTTGTATAATGGCCTTGATTCTGCTTTGGCAGCAGGACCTGGCTAAGTTACTATCTTTGAAAACATTTATGGAATGCAGTTTCAGTTTGCAAACTGCTGCACTGCTCCCCCCTCCCTTTCTGTTGGCAACTCTAAAAAGACCATAGAAATATTTTATGAGTTGACACAAGCCACACCACACCCACCAAGCCATGCCCACAGAACCTGTAGTAAAAAAATTGAATACCACCATTGGACAGCTCTGGTTCATACCCTAAAGCAAACTCATAATTATTCCTGAAAGTGGAAGGCAGGTTTCCTGAGGTTTATCAAGGAAGCTTCTAGATATTCTCCTGTTTATCTGGGAGCATCATTATGTTTGCTGGTGGGGCCTCTATAGCTCTATAGCCATAGCTATAGTCTATAGCTTTTCAAGATTTACACAGCTCCCTGTGGACTCTTGTAAACTAACAAAATTGCTCACCTGGCAGCCAGTCCTGTGCACGGCCCTTAAGATTTTGGTTTGGATCTCAGTTTAACGATTCTTTTAAAAAGGCCTTACCTGTTGACTGGTTTGAAAACCTCTGGAGCTTAAAACTCAGCATCTGGATTTTCCATTGATTTCCACCAAGAAGGATATGTTCTCAAGTCACTAAGAATGGTTTGAAAAGGTTTGCAACAAATTGGGAGAGCTGCTCATTCTATCCCAATCAATCTGGTTTCATTCAAAGCACACCACTGCCAATACTTTGCAGACTAACCAAGTTGGAAGGGATCTTGGAGGTCTTCTAATCCAGCCCTCTGTTCAAGCAGGAAAGCCTATAGCATTTCAGACAAATGGTTATCCAATCTCTTCTTAGAAACTTCCAGTGTTGGGGCATTCACAACTTCTGAAGGCAAGCTGTCCCACTGGTTAATTTTTCTAGCTGTTGGAAATTTCTCCGTACTTCTAGATTGCTTCTCTCCTCGATTCATTTCCATCCACTGCTTTTTGTTCCGACTTCTGGTTCTTTGTGCTCTGCTGAAATCCTATTCTGAAGTTCTTAAAGTGGCTGAAGAACACAACACCTTCTTACTGATTATGTGACTTATCTAGTAGCTTAAGAACAAAATCCACTCCCTGCTCGCACTGATGATGTTCCCTAGTTTGCTAATGAAATGTCTGCAGGAAAACCACCAAACTCAGAGAGCACCAGAGCCCCCACAGATTACAGATTAACAGAGTTGGAAGGGATCTTGTAGGTCATCTAGTCCAAACCCCTGCCCAAGCAGGGGACCCTACACCATTTCTGACTAACTCTGGACTACAATATTCTTTCCTGTTGGTGACTCATCTTGCTGAGAATATCTGTTGAGAAACCCATTTTTATACTCATGTCCGTGGAGAAATTTAAGGAATTCCTTCAAATTTGGAATGAGTTCTGGGGCCTTCAGACTATGTTCACAGTAAAAATGAGCATACCACTTACCATAAATAAAGACCTTTCCTAACTAGTCTATAAGCTTTCACCGCATGTAGGTTATAGATTCAGGTTTCTTAAAATCAGGACTTTATGGAGCTCATTGTCATTCTATTTGTCAGAATAAGCTGCCTTACTTTCCCAAAAGGACTTTTTTTAAACTTTCACTCATTCCTAGTCTTCTCCCTTCTGGAAGAATGTCTCCTAAAATAGTTAGCGGAAATGGCTCTTTCCTGTCAAAGATACTGTACTATTTTTGTGTTTCACATCTGTCAAGTATTCAAACACACCCTTGTGCTAGTGCAGTTCACAAGATCTTTCTTATTCTGTTTTGCATTTAAAGCTCTGTTTTCAGTTTCTGTGTAAGAACTTGTTATTCCTTGCATAAGCTTCCATAATTATTCCAGTAAGGTTTAAATGCCCTTAATTTCACTGTGAACATTTCATTCCCTCCTGCCAAATATCAGTGGGTTTTAATACATTCCAGTTTTTTTAAAAAATAAATCAGCAGAACTAGCTAGTCAATTTGCTCACCTTACGCTGTCCTTTTAAGATGGACAAAATCAGAGAAGTATATTGGTACTTCCTTACTAATTTGTAATAATAGGAACAATTCTTGTGTTTCCCAAAAATAATACTGGGTCTTATATTAATTTTTGCTCCAAAAGATGCACTAAGGCTTAATTTCCAGTAAATCTTATTTTCAGGGAAATATGGTTTCTAAATGTGTCCGTCTGGCTTTCAATTTTAATGGGCTTATTTTTGGGGTAGGACTGATATTACGAGCATCCAGAAAAATCATGCTAGGGTTTATTTTCTGACTGGGTCTTATTTTCAGGGATATAGGGTATCATGTGACGGATTAGATAAAAGTTGCTATTCGATATTTCTTTACGGATATAGCTTTTAACAACAGGAACAATCTCTCTTGATGCGACGTCTTTCTCATGCCGTTCCCCCCGATAATATTTCATGGTTCTGATATTTTTGATGCAGGAAAATACTGAATTGTACAACTCCTTATAAAATGGCCTTTGGAAATTTGTTACATTGGCTTTATGAATATATTCAAGCTTAAGGACTGACCCCTTTTGCAAACCAGGAAAAGTTGCAAAAAATATGTTAAACATTTTCTGATTTGATTTAAAGATTAAAAGGATCAATAGAGAATTTGACAGTCATCTGAACAATAGATAGGCATGCATTTTTTTTCCTTGCTATATTCTCATATTATGAATTGTAGCATTTCTAAATGTAGAAATTGAAGCTGATATATATTACTCAAAACGGGTATCATTTCTAATAGAAATACACTTTTTCTTCTTTTGTGACATGCAAGTACGAACTTGCACTGTATTTTTCTGTTTCTCACTTCAGTAATGCAGTCACATTTTCCTGTCATAGCGTACAATCATTTATGAAGGGTGCAAATGAATTCTACCTTTGAATTTCAAGAGAGAGAAATGTCTCCTGCTTGTGATATATCATTGTGAAATCATTCTTCTGTAGGTGTAACTTTTCAAAACTTAAAGGAGAATATTTGTAGCTCAGGATTGAAATGTGGGGTCGTTGGTGCTCTCTGAGCTGGGTGGTTTCCTTGCAGATGTTTCTAACTAGCACTGATGAAGTTATGTAATTTGGGTTATGAAATGTCTGCAAGACAACAAGTAATCTCAGAGAGCATCAAGGACCCCTCTTCCTCCTCCTCCTCTTCCTCCTGCTCCCTGCAAACCCTCTCCCTTCTAGCACTAATGATGTTACCTAGTTTGGGTAATGAAACATCTGCAAAAAACAACCAAGAACAGAACGCACCAAGAAACCCACAGTCCTTTTCCTCCTCCTCCTCCTCCTCCTCCTCCTCCTCCTCCTCCTCCTCCTCTTCCTTTTTCTTCAAAAACCCAATTTCCTTGTAAAATTGATGCTGTTACCAAAATGAGTCATGAAACATCTGCAAGAAAACATCCATGCTCAGAGAGCACCAACTACCCTTCGTTTTCAAAACTTGCATACTAAAAATTTGGAAAAATCATTAGAAATTCAGAGTCAAAACTTGTGACATAGAAGCTAAAAGGGGTAGAGATATATAACACTTTGGGTCTAGCAAGGTAATATAATTGGCTTGGGAAAATCTCTCCTAGAATATAAACCATTTGAAATTCAATTCTTTTTATCCCCCTTCACTTCAACCAAGGCAACTAATTCTTATTCTTGCTGTTCTGTATGTAAAGTGGATGACTCCAAATCTACAAACCTGATTGG
>BLBF01000022.1:14531898-14544716 GCA_015471245.1 Laticauda colubrina | reverse complement strand
ATATATATATATATATATATATATATATATATATATATATTTAAAGAACTGTGCTAAGCATTCACTGTCTCTTTTATTATGACTTCAGTTCTTAAGACATTTAAAGTGGGCATCAAAGAGTGTTATAAAAATTTCAAAGGTTTTAATCGTGTTGGGAGTCTTGGACTAGTTGAAGTCGACTGTGTTTTGCTTAACCATCGTTTATTCATAGATCATAATTTTGTCAGTTTTTACAGCTTATAAAGCCAGAAATCCATGATTCACAAACTAGAGTCCAGGTTTCCAAGAACACACTAAACTAAACTAAAAACATTATGATACATAGTTTGACTAAAGGGTGTCAGAATATTGTTCAGCATGTTTTTCCTATGAATCATAGTTTTATGTAGAGAATTTCTTTGATGAGAAACTTCATATTAAAAAAATACACTGCTTTTACAAAACTATCAATACCCAGAGAGATATGTAGGCTTTATGGATCTAAATGGTAATGCATAAATACACGCACAGCGGCCATTATATGAAATATTTTTCTTCTAATATTGGAAAATGGTGTGCTTGTTTTAATTGATTATACAACTGCATTATCAAATTTTGCAATACTGTGTGATCCCCCTGAGTGGATGTTTTAAAAATCTCCCATATAGAAATAAAGCCAATGATTTTGTTGGTTGCAACATGGAGCAATAATCAATGGACCTCTGACTTGGAATAATTACCATTATAACATCTACAGCAAGCAAAAAATAGCATCTTAACTAAGTTATAAATTACTGCCTTTTTCATTGGAAATAAGCAGAAAGCCCATCCTTTACAACCATGATGGCAAACCTATGGCACCTATGGAACCAATGGAATCTATGGTAGTGCCATTTTTGCCGGCATGCAAGCTGCAGGCAAACTTATCTCACTGTGCATGTGTGCACCTCACAGCTGATTTTCAGCGAGTTTGAGGCCTTTTTCAGCTTCCCAAAGGTTTGAGGAAGGCTTCTGCAGGCCTTACAGGCCAAAAACTAGCCCCATTTCATCACTTCCTGTTTTTCCTGAAAAATAGAAGAAGTGATGAAACAGGGCTAGTTTTTGGCCTGCAAAAGCCTGCAGAAGCTTTCCTTGAGCCTCTGGGAGGCCGAAAAAGGCTTTAACCTGGCTAAAAATCAGCTATGAGGTGCAATGCAGGTAAAGGGGTGGCGGGGGTGGGGGGGTGGGGATTTCACACACTTGCATAGGGGGTGTGGAGGGGCGTGCATTGCCTTCTGGGTGCTGGCGCATGAACGTGCAAGCATGCGCACAATTTTTGGCACAGGAGCCCAAAAAGGTTAGCCACCACTGCCTTATAATATTTTTATAAGAAGTAGCTAATGTTATAGCTGGTTCAGAGAACCGCCAAATCCCATCCCTGGCTCCTTTTAACTGATCGAGTCTCGGAAATCTTTCTCAAAGGACATGGGAGAGATGTGTTATTGTACATGTTCTGTATAAAATGGTTTACTCCAAATGTCTCAAATGTGATTGGCCAGAAAGGCCTGCATGGGATTGGTTCACTAAGAACCAATCCAGGAGAACCTCCAAAAGGCGGCAAAATCAAGTAAATGTCATTGGCTACAAGCTGGCAGGCAAGCCGTATATAAAGGCTGCCGCGGCTTGAGCCAAACCGTTCCGTTTGCTGTATATAGTTTAATAAAGACATTGCTGTTTTGGAACCCGGTCTTCCTCGCATTTTTCCAGACGGAACACTGGCGATGAGGATGGGATTGTCCTAAAACGTGAAACTGTGCACGTGGCGAATTGAAAATCCAGGCTAGAAGCGATGGCCGGAAATAATGCACTGCCTGCACCCTTCAATCCCAATGAAGAGGATTGGGAATCCTACGTAGACCATTTTCAAATGTATTTAGAAAGCAACGAGATGGAGGAGATCTCAGACCAGCATAAGAGGGCTGTCTTCCTAACGCATTGTGGACCAACCGTATTCAAGATGGCTAAAGCTTTGGCGAAGCCCAGAGACATAAAACAAATGACCTGGCCTGAACTCCAGCGGATGCTAAAGGCTCACTACGCATCAGTAGTGTCAAATCTCATCAAACGGCATGAGTTCTACCGAAGGGACCAAAAAGAAGTTGAGACCATCACTGACTTTGTGGCAGCCCTCCGACAACTGGGGGGAGCGTGCGAATTCCTGAACTTAGATGAAGCCATGCGAGATCGAGTGGTACTAGGCCTAAAAGACTCTAATTTACAAAGTAAATTGCTAAATAAACCCAATGTAACAGTGGCTGAAGCAATCGCAGAAGCCACAGCCGCAGAAACCGCGAAAAAGTCAGTGGCCACTATGAAGCAAATGAATGCGAATAATGATGAAACGATCCTAGCCAGAGGAAAGAAGCAAGTTCCTGCCACCACACATCATGAAGATTTTGATGAAACATCAGAATCCGAAGATGATGACGTTGAGGTCCACCACCTGTACGCCAACAAAAAAAGGCACGAAAAAAGAAACTGGTGGGAATGCGCCGGCTGCGGAGGAAACCACCCTCGAGCCGATTGCAGATTCCTTGATGCCATCTGCCGAGGTTGCAAGAAAAGGGGACACATTGAGAAAGTCTGTAGGAATCGCAAAAATAACAGCCCGAACAGACGCAGTAACTCTCCACCACAAGCTGAATCAAAGCAAGCCGAGAGAAAGTGGGAGCGCAACAAACCAGCCAGTAACCAAGAAAAGACCCATCAAACTGTCACTATCGGAAGCGCTCAGACGGAAAGCGGGAGAAAAGTCAAAATCATCGTAAAAATTGAAGGTAGCCCCTGTGAGATGGAAGTCGATTCAGGATCTTTCCTATCAATGGGGTCTTGGGACACAATCAGACGATTGGTCCCAAATATCAAATTAAAAGAACTCCAGAAACAAACATTAATTCTAAAGGACTACCCAGGGAATTGAATCCCTGTAGTAGGTCTAGGACATTTCGAAGTCGCCTACAAGCAGCACGTCAAAGTCCTGCCTCTAACAATAGTCGACCGAGACCGACCCAGCCTCCTGGGCATCGAATGGTTCGCACCATTGGGCAACGGAATGACCGGAGTGAGCCGAGTAACTGCAACCGACTGGGAAGAAAGCCTGATTCATGAGTTCCAGGATGTTTTTGATGGCACCCTAGGCAGGTACCGGGGGACTCCAATTTCCTTTAGTTTAGACCCCCAGGTGGCCCCTAGAAGATTAAAGGCCAGACGAGTTCCCTTTGCATTAAAAGCAAAAATAGAGGAACAATTGAATAAATTAATTGACCAAGGGGTCTTAGAACCTATTGACCATGCTAGGTGGGAGACGCCAATAGTAACACCAGTTAAACCTGATGGGTCAGTACGCATCTGTGGAGACTACAAGGCTACCCTGAACCATGCGCTACAACAAAGCGCATACCCTGTGCCAGTCGTACAACATTTGTTACACTCACTCGGTGGAGGAAAATTTTTTGCCAAACTAGGTTTAGCAGAAGCATACCAACAGCTTCCAGTAGACCCCTTAACGGCCGAGGCACAGACAATAGTAACTCACAAAGGGGCATTCAAGTGTAACAGACTTCAATTTGGAGTGAGCGTTGCCCTAGGCGTTTTCCAAAGCCTCATGGAACGCCTATTAAATGGAATAAAAGGAGTCATACCATATTTTGACGACGTCCTAATTTCGGCTAAAGATACGACCCAACTAGAAAAAAGACTAAGAGAAGTGCTAACAATATTTAGAGAATCCGGCCTGAAAGTTTAAAAAGAAAGATGCTGCTTAATGACTGATCGCGTCGAATTTCTGGGCTACTTAATTGACAGAGAGGGTATACATCCTACAGAAAAAAAGGTCAAGGCTATTAGAGATGCACCACAACCAAAAAACAAAATGGAATTGCAGGCATTTTTTGGTCTAATAAATTTCTATAACGTATTCCTCCCCCACAAAGCAATGATAGCAGAATCATTACACCATTTTCTGGATAAGAAAACTAATTGGACTTGGGGTCATAGAGAACAAAAGGCATTCCAGAGAATAAAAAATTTATTAACCTCAGACACCGTTCTTATCCAGTTTAGTAGCACACTTCAATTGACAGTCACCTGCAACGCTTCACCGTTTGGAGTCAGTGTCATCCTGAGCCACCAATTGCCAGATGGGAGAGAGGCACTCGTCGCTTATTACTCAAATTATTATTATATTATAAATTATTATTACTCTTTCTTAAGCAGAACGTAACTATAGTCAACTAGACAGAGAAGTCCTGGCAATTGTCACTGGAGTGAAACGTTTTCATGAGTACCTCTGTGGAAGAACATTTTCCATTGTAACTGACCATAAACTGTTACTAGGAATTCTGGCGGGAAACAAACCTACACCGAACATTTTGTCCCCGCGGATGACTAGATGGTCAGAATTCCTAGCAGCATACTCTTACACATTGACACATCGACCCGGGAAACAAATCTCCCATGTCCCAGGTGAAAGCATACATTCATTCTGACATTTTTATTAATATGGGTATTATTAAGTTATGAAATGGGTCTGACTCTGACCCTTGATTGAGCTGCAGTTCTAGGCAGCCCTAGTCAGGACTGAAGGATGCTGGATGTTGTCGTTTAGAAACATCTGAAAGAGGATAGATGTTTTGACCTAGGCTTCACAAAACCATGAAGCAGACTCCTCGTCCCGACAAAACCCCTTTTATTTAGGCTAATGTGAATTCCTATCATTCATATCCAGCAAAATCCTGGCAAACAGTCTTTCAAGAGTGATTTACAACCACAGACCTTATCAGACTTGGAGAGCTGCCAGGCCAATAGTTTCCAAGAGCAATGCTGTACCAGAAAATACTTGGCAAGGAGTCAGGAACAAATCTTCACCCTAATTAAATAAACTAATTGTCTCCTGCAAACATCGCTCCCCTTTTACTCCTCTTTATTCCCTATGGGAGGGGCCATTCACCATCCACCTGAGCTTTACTCCCAAGTCAACCCTTGTTCCTTAACTGTTTCCTTCTCCTGGCAGCTCTGTGCATGCACACACTGGGAACAGGCTCCAGCTGTTCTTCTTCCCCACTTATCTCTGACTCTGAAGGCTGCTGATAACTCTCGGATGGCCCTGGCCCCATCTCTGCCTCCGATGCAGAGCCCTCATCAGAGTCTTCCCCCGACTCCAGGATTGGTCCATGTTCCACCCCAACCTCCTCACTGTCTGGGTCTGTCACCAACTCCATTGGCCACTGGCAGGCCACAAAAATAGTAACACCTACTTTGTAAAAAATCTCAAGATTTGGTCATTAGACACCCCATTAAAACCTCCATTTAAAGCTGAATGTTAAATTGTGGTTTATTCTAATCCTAACAAGAATTCCACCCAAGGGTAAGGCAAAGTCAGTGTACATTGTCCCCTCAAAATGGGAAGGGATAAGTCCTAGAATCTTTTTTTTAAAAAATCCCTCTTCCCTTTCTTGAATCTTTCTATTGACTCAAGAGTTGACCAAATGCCTTTTCTTAATGTCTAGACAGTTTGTCCAGCCGTCCTGAAAATTTGCTGGTAGCATTAATCGTGCCAGACAAGAAACATTTAACCACCCATGTGGAAGTTGTAAACATGGGGTTTCTTCCTTTTCTGTTCCTGCCATTTCTTTAATTCCTTGGTTCATTGTACACTCTTGAGTAAGGCCTGCCGGTGCATTTTGCACACAGATGTTTCTACTCCAGATGTGGGCTTATAGAGGACCCAGCTTGGCCTTTGTTCACACCACCTGCTGATGATCTTGAAGTTTATGTACATGAAAACCATCAATCATCACTGCACTACATGCCTCAGCCTCCTCTTTCTCCAATCTTATCTTTATTTGAGAAGCAGAAGGAAAGGGAAATTGGCATGGTAAATGTCTATGGATATTATCCGTCCTCCAGGTCATGGTTGATCCAAAGGTGCTTTTTCAAGAGGCAACTGGACTTTCTGTTTTTTGTTTTTTTTTTGAAGATGTTTTGCTTCTCATCCAAGAAACATCAACATGTGTGAATAAATGGAGGGGAATGGAAGGGTTTATACTCCTTGCAGACAGCTGGTCATTTGCATCCTTTTAGAGAGTCATTGAGGCCACCTGGAGGTTTGTTTGTGCCCTCATGTTCACCTGAATAGATGCAGGGAGCATGGACTCATCCCCAACAGCCTGCACCTACATTCAATAGTGAAGGGACACAGGGCAGAAAACAGCCTATAGAAAGCACAACACAGTTCTTTCAACAGTTCCAAGAAGGCTCCATACCCATTTGGTGGGCCTGAGGAGACAGAGAAACCTCCAAGTGGCCTCAACGACTCTCTGAAAGGATACAAATGATCAGCTGTCTGCAAGGAATATAAATTCTTCCATTCCCCACCATCCAGTCAGAGCTGAAGAAGCTTTTTTTGATGAGAAGCAAAATGTCTTCAAAGAAAAATGAAAGAAAGTCCAATTGCTTCTTGAGAAGATACCTTAGGAACAATTTTAGTGGTAGTTTAAGACCCTTGGGTAGGTTCATCAACACATGCTAAATTAACTGGCTGAATTATTTTTGTTGCTTCTCTTCTTTATGTTGGGCAAAGGTGCCACCAATCTAGATCAGAGAGATTGGATTGCTGGGGTTCTTTTTTTCCCCCTGTTAGTTCCAAAAAATGTATTAATGTGAGACTCAAAAGGGCTTGAAGTTGGTGAAATGAGGCCAATTCTCTCTCTTTCTTTGAAGAAAGAGATGCCCCAAAAACCTGTTTGCTTAAAATAGTGGAATGAAAACCTGGGTGGAATGGGAAAATTTACCATGGCCAATTTACCACAGCCAACTTGCCATGGGACAGCTTTCTGTGGGACAATAAACCAGTGGAGCAGCTTGCCACCAGAAATGGTGGGTGCTCCAATACTGGAGGTTTTAAGAAGAGACTGGGAAATCACTTGTCTAGAATGACATAAGGTCTCCTGTTTGAGCAGGGGGTTGGACTAGAAATCTCCAAGGTCTTTTCCAGCTCTATTCCATTTGATTGATATTGATTGATTGACTGATTGATTGATTGAAATGGCCTTGGGTCTCCTGCTTGAGCAGGCATTGGATTAGAAGCCCTCCAAGTCCCTTCCAAGTCCATTATTCTGTATTCTATTCTAATGTGGCTTGTTGTGATGTAACATTTATGTGCAGGTTCATCCATTTTTTACCCTCTGCAGCATGGTTGTGGCAATTTTGTTCGAGTGATACAGATGTTCAACCGCACCCATTTATACGTTTGTGGGAGTGGAGCATTCAGTCCCGTCTGTGCATACCTCAACAGAGGACGAAGATCTGAAGTAAGTAGATTCTTTAAAATGGTTTTATCTCTTGATCAGTTCAAAGTCTGTAGAGAGTCTCAGTCATCCAAGTCATGGTTGTCCCAGGGTTGGGATTCAAAAATCCCAGCAACCGGTTTGCTATCTAGTTGTTGGGTGGACACAGCCATGGTGGACGTGGCCTATCAGAACCTCCACAAGGGCCATTTTTTGCCTTTCCCAGAGTCCAGAGGCTTTCCTCGGGCCTCTGGGAGGGAAAAAATGACCTTCGCCGGGCTCTGGAGACCTCCAGAATCTGGAAACAAGTCCGTTTCACAACTTCTGGTACTTCCGGAAGGGCTGTTTTTCCCCTCCCAAAGGGGGCATGGGCAGTGCCAGTCGGTCGGTTTAAATATTGGTTCAGCAAACCAGATGCAAATTTAACATCCAGTTCACCTGAACTGGTCCGAACCAGTAGAATCCCACCCCTGGGTTGTCTCAAAGGTGCCTTTTCAGGAGGCAACTGGACTTTCTGGTTTTTCTTTGAAGTCATTTCACTTCTCATCCAAAAAGCTTCTTTAGCTCTGACATTATCCACTATCCTGTCAGAGCTGAAGAAGCTTCTTGGATGAGAAGCAAAACATCTTCAAAACAAAAAACAGGAAAGTCCAGTTGCCTCCTGAAAAAAGCATTTTAAGATCTTGATTAGTTGCTAACCTACATTTACATTTTCCAAGAAAAGAGGTTTGCTTTCTTAAAATGAAAACATTCCCTAAAGTGGATCATTTTTTCAGGAATTCTTGATTTGCTTAAACCTAAGTGCTATTTTTAATTTTTGGACAACTCCTCTCTCAATCACATTGAGATCTTTTTTTTTTTTTTTTTTTGCAAGATCCTTGCTTGGTTAGCATCATGTGCTTGGTGCTAACTCAAGTACATGAAGCCAGCCAAACAAGGTGTGTGGTTGCATATCCACAAACAATATGTGTGGTTGCATCCAGTGTCATGGAACAGCTGAGATAAGGAATTAGATTTTCCCTCGGGTCAGCCTTGACAGTTTTCCCAAAGATATTTCTTTTACTCTGTGCATTGATCTAGGGAGGATAATGGATGTATCAACATTTCAGAGGAATTCTGGTGAACCTTGCTTGATTTCATGTTATTTTCAAATGTTTTGGTTTCCAGTTATGGGGGAGGGGGGAGAGAATAGGAATGGCTTCCAGCAAAACTGGTTCAAGGCCTTTTTGTACTGTGTGAGCTTAGTTGTTTTCTTGCAGATGTTTCATTACCCAAACTGTCATGTCCTGAATCCGAATGGAAGATGAATAGCTGACAGGGAATGGGAGTGTGGCTCCATTGGCTGTGGAGGAAACTGGGGAAGGGCAAAGTCCAGCAGGGCAGAGCAGGGGAAAGATAAAACAAGGAAGAGGGAATTCAGAGGAAGACCCAGGCCCACACCCTCTTCATCCTATGGCACGTAGGGAGGAATGGAGAAGGCAGCAATGTGGGTTGCATGGCTTACGAGGGAGGAAAGGGTCCTGATTCCCTTCATTAGCCACATCTGGGAAGAGAGTTTAAAAGAGATGCATGCTGAATGCGGTGTCTGCTGGGAGCAAACATGAGTTTATCTTGTGTTGACTTCACTTATCTATGTTCCTGGTGTCTTCCCAACTGTGTTGAATTATAGCTGTTCCTTCAGGTCTGGAATTCCTTCTCCTGTCTTGTCGAATTAATTACCTCATTTTGCCTTGCTTGGACTTATTGTTTTTGTTGACCATGTTTTGGACTTGATTCTCTGTAGTCAAAGGCTGTTCCTGGGAGAGTTTTTCTCAAGCACAGAAGGTATCCTGGACATTGGGGGCAAAGTTGGAGCTAATAAAGTGACTCCTACTGGTTATCAGACTGTGTTGCCTTTGTGCCATGACCCTTTGGGTCATCACACAAAGTAGGTCACATCATCAGTTCCAAGTGAGTTGTCACAACTTCAATACATATATAGGGAGTTCTTAACTTACCGCTGTTCATTTAGTGACTCTTAAAGTTACAACAGCCCTGAAAAAAGGGACTTATTTTGGGACTCAACTGCGGTTGTGACTCGAAGACTATTGTGCAGCCTTTTATTCTCCTTTTCATCCATCCCTACTTTTGCAGAGTTGGCCAAATTTGGCAGAACATTTCTTCCTTTCCCTTGAACTGGGAGAGAAAATGTTTGTGGGATTTTTCAGATTGTCTCCTTCCACATCTTGGGAACAAATGACTAGGAATGTGAAGAGAGCCATTTTTTTTTAAAAAAAAAAAGGGGGGGAGGATTAAATATGCTTTTCCTGCACACAAATTCCTTGTGTGTCCAATCACTTTTGGCCAATAAAGAATTCTATTCTATTCTATTCAAAATCTCACAAAGAGCAGGACAAAATGTTTAATTTCTCCAGTGGGTTGACATAAACATGGCATGTATTAATTTATAATAACATGCTACATTGCAGGATAAAGCAAAAGACCTCAAGCGAGTGATGTGTCAGCTGGACTGTCTCTTTAACCACATGCCTACCATCAATCAATCAAATAAACTACTGCCTCAAACATCTGGAGTCTGCAAGGCACTTGATGGCCAAGCTGTAGCTTTTCATTGCTCTTATTGTGGAAGCCAACAATAGCCAAGCTGTTTCAACCTTAAGGATTTAAAGGGTCCCTCCTATTGCAGGGCTGGCATCTATGCATCGTAATTGGTCCAAATGGATTTATTTTTAGCATCCCAGAGGCAAGATTAATGGGAAATGGTACCACCTTATCAATGAAGGAGGCCTGGTCTCCATTTGATTTTCTAATGCTATTTGTATTCTTAGTCTTCAAAGGAAAGTTTTGTTGGGAAAAGGATGAGGGTGAGGAAGGGAAGGGAGGGTGAAGAAAGAAAAAAGGTTGAGGAAAGGAAAATAAAATAAATAAAATATAAAATATATAAAATAAAATAATTAAAATAAAATAAATAAAATATAAAATAAATAAATGAAAAATGAATAAAATGGAAAGGAAAATAAAATAAAAAGGAAAGGAAAGGAATATAAGAGGAAAGAAAAATAAATTAAAAGGAGAGGAAAGTAGAAGAGAGGGGAGGGAGGAGGAAGGGAGGAAGGAAAGAAGAAAGAAAGTTGTTTTTTCTAGTTTTGTCTGATGAGACCATAAGCTGACTTTGCATGATAGCTGACATCAAACTGTTGAAAATTTAGGTAAACCCTGATACTCCTAAGTTCTTGATGCTCTCTGAGTTTGCTGGTTTTCTTGGAGATGTTTCATGATCCAACTAGATCAGGGGTCGCCAACCTTTTGGACCTCAGGGACTACCAAACTCATAATTTTAAATCCCAGGAACCACTAACCGCTTCTGGGGGCATGGCCTAATTTGTGGGTGTGGCTTGGTGGTCATGTGACTGGCTGAGCATGGCTTGTTTGTAAATATTATAAATAATTATATAAATATTGATTATTTTTTTTAAAGAGTAACTTTTACCCAAAATCAGGCAAAGCAGGAAGTCAGATTGAGTTGCTCAAAGAATCACAGATTCATTCAGAGATCTATTTATCTGCCATTGGCTAGCTCAGTCTCTCAAATTTGCTTGCTGTGAGTCTGAACTGAATAATAGAACCTTCAGTCCTAAAGGAGGTTCGGCTGTGCTTAAAAGCAGAGCCGAAGATCTAAAGATTAGCTAGAAAGCAAGAAATCCAACCATTTCCTACTTTCTAGCTAATCTAAATCTCCTGGCACAGCAGAAGAGATGACGATCTGAAAAAGGGAAAACAGAAATTTAACAGGCAAGTTTACCGGGTAAGGAGTGAGTGGGCAGGGAGGGTTCCTGCGGACACAGCCTTGTGTTTCTGTGCAGCCTGATTTAATTGCTTTGGGGGGGTGCTCTGGGGGTGACATTTCTCTGCGGCCCACCAAAATTTTCTCGTGGCCCACCAGTTGGTGACCGCTGAACTAGATAATATTATGCTAGTGCTGTCAATGTTTCCTGGTTGGGTCATGAAACATCTGCAAGAAACAAGCAAGATCAGAGAGCACCAAGAACCCCATAGTCATCCTCCTCCTCCTCCTCTTCCTCTCTTCTAGCACTGATGATGTTCCCTAGTTGGGTCATGAAACATCTGCAAGAAAACTACCAAGCACCAAGGAGCCCTCAGTTCAACTCTGAGCTACAAACATTCCCTTCTATTGGTACTTTCCCAATCTATATCACATTATGGAACAGCGGTGACATTCCTATTATGAAATGCCCCCTTGATGGACAATTTGAGCAGGTGCTAATGCTGCCATTGCTAATTCATCATACTGCAACTTTTATTCATAGGGGACGTAACAGCCCATTCATATGTGGTGTGCTTTAATGGCCTCCTTTTTGAGTGTGGGTGATTGTAAATTACCTTCTTATTAATGTTGCCAGCTAAAATGCTCGTGTCACAACCACTTTTCAACAATTTTGAAAAGCATAGATCATTTTGAGTGTTTTGATATGTTTTGGAGCTAGGATGAAGACGAATGAACAACTTAAAATAGGCATATGTCACCATCTTTAGATCTGAGATGGAGGGATGGCTGGTAGGTTAAAAGGCTAGCAATAGCAATAGCACTTAGACTTATATACTGCTTCAGAGGTGTTTACAGTCCTTTCTAAGCTGTTTACAAAGTCAGCCTGTTGCTCCCAACAATCTAGGTTCACATTTTACTCACCTTGGAAGAATGGAAGGCTGAATCAACCTTGAACCATTCAGGATTGAACTCCTGGAAGTGGGTAGAGTCAGCCTGAAATACTGCATTCTAGCCACTGCACCACCAGGAAGGAGAAGGATGAAAGGAAGGAGAGAAGCAATAGCAATAGCACTTAGATTTACATACTGCTCCATTATGATTCACAGTCCTCTCTAAATCATTTACAGAGTCAGCCTATTGCCCCCAACAATCTGAGTCCTCATTTTACCCACCTCAAAAGGATGGAAGGCTGACTCAACCTTGAGCTGGTCAGGATCAAACCTCTGACAGTCAGCAGTAAGTTAGCCTCAAAACTACATTCTAACCACTGGAGGAAGGAGTAATTGAGCGAAGGAAGGAAGGAAGGAAGGAAGGAAGAAGGAAGGAAAGAAGGAAGGAAGGAAGGAAGGAAGGAAAGATAAGGGGAGGGAGGAAGGAAGGAAAAAGGCAAAGGGAGGGAAGATAAGGGAAGGGAGGGAGGAAGGAAGGAAGGAAAATAGCAATAGCAATAGCACTTAGACTTATATACCAATTTACAGTGCTTTACAGCCCTCTCTAAATGGTTTACAGAGTCAGTATATTGCCCAACAATTTGGGTACACATTTTACCAAGAAAGAAAGGAAGGAAGGAAGGAAGGAAGGAAGGAAGGAAGAAAGGAAAGAAAGAAAGAAAGAAAGAAAGAAAGAAAGAAAGACAAAGAAAGAAAGAGAAAGAAAGAAAGAAAGAAAAAAGAAAGAAAGAAAGAAAGAAAGAAAGAAAGAAAGAAAGAAAGAAAGAAAGAAAGAAA
>BLBF01000022.1:14511729-14522421 GCA_015471245.1 Laticauda colubrina | reverse complement strand
CCTCCTCCTCCTCCTCCTCCTCCTCCTCCTCCTCCTCCTCCTCACTGTTTCCATTTTCTTAATGATAGGCTGCCTGAAACTTTTTCTTCCACTTTTGTGGTTAGTCTTTCCTGTTTAATTATACACTCCTTTGCAAATTTGGCACTCTTAAAACCGCGATTCAGGAGATATCCTCCTCTCCTTTCAGCTGCTACAAATTTAGAAAAGTGGGCCAGTCATAGAGGAACAACTTCTTAAAAATTCCTCCATAGCCCACAGGATATGTGTTCACTTTTTCCTCTTGTTCCTTCACTTTCTGCAGACCAAGAGCTATTTTCAGCCATGTATATTGATTTCATGGGCACTGACGCAGCCATTTTTCGCAGCTTAACCAGACGGAATGCAGTGAGGACTGATCAGCACAACTCGAAATGGCTAAGTGGTAAGAACTTCTTACACACACTGTTGACTTTGCTCCCTCAAAGGGTGGATAAAGAGTTATTTGGCTCTGGGCAGAATATTTTATCATGTACATCAAGGGAACAAATGATGTTAGAAAGTAGTAGTCTCCACACTCCTGAAGTAAGAGATTTTTGAGTTATGGAGTTGCAAACCAAAGACACTTTTGCTTTTGAATCTTCAGCACTACAAAGTCCTGCTAGATATCTATGAAGATTCTCATCCATCCAGGTCATGATTGTCCCAAAGGTGCTTTTTCAAGAAGCAACTGGACTTTCTTTGTTTTTCTTTGAAGGTGTTTTGCTTCTCATCCAAGAAGCTTCTTCAGCTCTTCTGAAGAAGCTTTTTAGATAAGAAGCAAAACATCTTCAAAGAAAAACAAAGAAAGCCCAGGTGGCCTCAATGACCCTCTAAAAGGATGAAAATGACCAGCTGTCTGCAAGAAGTATGAAACCTTCCATTCCCCAACATCCAGCCAGAGCTGAAGAAGCTTCTTGAATTAGAAGTGAAACATCTTCCAAAAAAAACCCAGGAAAGTCCAGTTGCCTCTTGAAAAAAGCACCTTTCGGCAAGTCCTGCTCAAAGAAGACATCAAATGTTCCTGTGCTTCTTGCCCTGCCTTTGGGTGCTTTGAATAATAGATTGCCCCCACTCTTCTTTGTGACAAATATGTATTTCTCATTGATGTGTGCTTCTTTGTCTTGTTTTAGAGCCCATCTTTGTGGATGCTCATCTCATCCCAGATGGCACCGACCCCAACGATGCTAAAGTGTATTTCTTCTTCAAAGAAAAGCTGATGGACAACAGTGGCACCACCAAACAGATCCACTCCATGATTGCCAGGATATGTCCTGTAAGCAAAGATGTTCATATGCCGTTAACCACGTAGATGATTCATAGTTGATGGCATAAGGTCAAATCATATTAGGAAACAGGCAATATAAATTGTTAGGATACAAGCAACAAAGTTCCAATCATACAGTCACAAGTGGGAGGGAATAAGTAGTGGTGAGAAGATTAATAGTAATAGTAATGCAGATTTAGTAAATAGTTGAACAGTGTGGAGGGAATTATTTGTTTAGCAGAGTGATGGCATTCGGGGAAAAATTGCCCTTGTGTCTAGTTGTTCTGGGGTGCAATGCTCTATAGCATTGTTTTGAGGGTAGGAGTTGAAACAGTTTATGTCCGGGATGTGAGGGGTCTGTAGATATTTTTACAGCCCACTTTTGACTCATGTAGGATACAGGTTCTTGATTGAAGGCAGGTTGGTAGTAATTGTTTTTTCTGCAGTCCTAATTACTCTCTGAAGTCTGTGTTTGTCCTGTTGGGTTGCAGAATCAAACCAGTACAAATCAGGAACAGCACAGATGGCCTTCAACTTACAAACATTAATTTTGTGACCATTCAAAGTTAAATGGCACTGAAAAAAGTGACTTATGACCACTTTTGTCACTTCTGACCATTGCAGCATCCCCCGTGGTCATATGATCTAAAGCCCATGTCACACTGGCCAACGGATGCAAAACAGACACAACGGACGAGCAAAATGTTCCATCCGTTGTTATCTACTCTCAAAAGGGGCAAAAATTTGCATAACCAGAGCGGATAACACGGATGCAGGGAGGACGCAGGGCGGATGCAAAGCGGATGCGGAATAGAAGCACAGCGGATGGAAGCGGATGGGAGTGGATGGCGCAACCGCAGGGCTTCCGGGGGGGGCTCAGCGAAGCAGACACGGAATGGATACAGCGGATGCAGAGCGGACGCCGAATGGATGAAGCGGATGCACAGCGGATGCATAGCAGATGAAGCGGATGCAGAGCGGAAGCCTAGCGGATGCACAGCGGAAGCGGAACGGATGCCGCACATTAATTGCACATGCGGGGGGGAAGTATTATGTAAGCCCCCCGGATATAAAGGGAAGCAGCTCGCACGTGGCCAGCATTCCGAGGAAAGACCTGCTGCTGGACACTTTGAGTTCCTTGCCTGCCGTACCAGCCTGCCTTCCAGCCAGCCTTGGTGCCTGCCTGCCTGCCTGCCTTCCTGCCAGGCTTTCTGCTGGCCTTCCTGCCAGCCTTCCTGCCAGCCTTGGTGCCTGCCAGCCTCCCTGCCAGCCAGCAACCCCACAACCATGGGGAGGAAGTGAAAGCCTCAGCAGCCTGCCGCCATCCCTGGCAAGAGGGACAGGGCCAACCTCCCGCCCCCTGCCCCTGACTCTGCTGGTGCTGGGACTTCTGCTGAAGCTGCTCCTGGTGGTGGTGCTTCTGCTGGTGCTGGGGCTTCTGCTGTTGCTTACTCTGTTGAAGCTGCTCCTGGTCCTGCTCGACCTGCTCGACCTGCTCGTGCTCCTGGACTTACTCATCCTGCTCGTGCTCCTGGTCTTGCTTGTCCTGCTCGTCGTGCTCGTGCTCCTGGTCCTGCTCGTGCTCCTGGTCCTGCTCATGCTCCTGGACTTGCTGGCCCTGCTGGTGCTTACTCTACTGCTGCTGATCCTGGTCCTGGTGTTCCTGCTGCTGCTGCTGATTATGATCCTGCTGGTGAGGATGATGATGCTGATTATGATCCTGCTGGTGAGGATGATGATGATGATGATGATGATGATGATGATGATGATGATGATCCTGCTGGTGCTGCTGCTGCTGCTGGTGTGGAGGAGCAGCCCCTACTACCTGGAAGCCCCTCTGATGAGGGCCCATCTGGTCCTGCCAAAGGGAGGAAGAGGCGTATGCGACAACGGGAGAGGAGGCAATACTCCATTGCGGAGACGCACGAGGATGAGGTGCTGGAGTAGCTGAGAGAGAACGACTATCTGTGGCGGAAGGGACACCGGCTGTACAGGGACACCAAGCGGAAGCAGGCTGCTTGGAGAGAGAGGGCAGAGAGTATGGGTTACACTTCGGAGGTGCTCCTCGGCTGGTGGAAACATATGCACACCTGGTACGGGAAGCTGCACCTGAAGAAATCTGGCCAGGCCACAGTGAAGCTGACAGACAGAGAGACCTACGTCATGGCCAGGTGCAGCTTCCTGGAGGGTGAGATCCGCCACCAAGGAGCACCAGCAGCCCCTCTCACTACCCTCTCTCTCAGGCAGCCTGCTGCCACCCAGTCCTCTTCCGGCCGAGAGTCAGTCCCTGTCTCCAGGCAGGTTTCTGTGGAGCGTGCCACGGCGGAGAACCCGCGGACAGGTGTGGTAAGCATGGTGGAGTGCGTAGAGGACTCCCTGGTGCGGTGGGAGAAAGGAGACATTGAGTCCACCACACTCCTAGCCGCATCCACCACCCCCAGCTCCGCCTCCGCAGAAAGGCAGAGAGCCGGACAGCTGGAGGGGCAGAGCCACAATGTCCTGCTGGAGATCAGGGACACCATCCGCACCAGCATAGATCTCCTCTCTCAGCTGGTCCACACCGACTCCTCATCCTCCAACCGCAAGCCCTTCCTCACCTATGTCAACCAGACCCTCAAGAAAATGGCGGATCCACAGTACCAGCAGGTGAAGGACCAGATCACCAAGCTGCTTCACAACCCTCCAGACCCAGAGGAACCTGCTCCCACCCAGTCCAGGCCAGGTGATGTCCCTCCCATTCCAAGGCTTTCCACAGGGCCTCACCTACCAGGGCTACGGCTCCCAATCCAGGCACAGAGTCATCGAGCGACACCGTTGCCATCTGTTTCACTGATGCCACCGATGCCACCCACGCCAATGATGCCACCGACAACAGCGATGCCACCCAAGCCAATGATGCCACCGACGACAGCGATGCCACCCATGCCAGTCCTCACCCAGCTGCAGACCAGACAGCCCCACTACACTACTCCTTCCTCCACCCCACAGCCAAGCCCGGCCTCAGTACATCTGTCATCAGTACTGGGGCTGACACCCCATGGCATGGAGGAAGGACCTCTCAGTATCACAGGGCTGAGCCAGCTGTCTGAGACCTTTCTAAACACACCGTCCCCTGTTGTCCTCTCGAGGCCAGGCACTCCAGCACCACCCACCACCACAGCACCTGGACCCTTCACCCCTGAGACTGGGCACACCTCCGAGTGACCAAGAAGAGTGCAAGAGACCGGCTAGCTGGCTACCTGTGGACTTTATTTGGAGAGTTGACTTGGGTCATTTTTTTTTTACAGCTTGTTGTTCAATAAAGTTTATCTTTGATTCACACACTTGCTTCATTTCTTTTTTTTTAATAAAGTCTTGGTGGAAACTTTTAGAATTGGCTTAAGCCTTTGCATGCTTATGGGATGGGTTAAGAGAGCAGTGGGGTGGGGATACCTTTGGGATGGCTAATAGCTGTGGGATAGACAAACCTCCAGTGCAAGCATAGTGGGACTGTATGGTCCACCCTCCCAGGTGCCACACCTATGGCCCTTCATTATCAATAATAATGTAATCAATCATCCACACATGTCAACATAAACACAACTCTTCATTAAACGCCCTGTTTATTGTAGGCCCACCCAACATACATGGCCCAATCTCATCCGTGTGATGAGACAGGCTGAAGGAAGCATCCATTAAGCAGCTACCATCCTGTCTTGCCACTCCACTGCTCCAGCTGGGGAGTTGCACCAGTGTTTCAGGAGGTTGCGCTGCTTCTTCCCTTCATGTGAGGCTCTGTTGGGGCCTTGCACATCATGAGTGTCTATCAGGTTTCACCCTTGCCTCCATTCCCCAGGGTCCATGTCCCCATTGCCTTGTTGACGGTCCACGAGCCTGTTCTGCAAGACTGGGTAGTGGGTGCTCATGAGATTGTGCAGGATGCAGCAAGCTTCCACGATCCTCCTCACGGTCTCTGGGCAATGCTGCATGGTGGTGAGAAGTACCTGGAACCTGTTGGCCAGGATGCCAAAGGCGTTCTCCACCACCCGTCTTGCCCTGGACAGCCTGTAGTTGAAGATCCTCTCTTCACGGGTGAGGAGTTTGGAAGTGAATGGCTTCATGAGGTAGGTTCTGAGGGAGAAGTCGTCATCCCCCACGATGAAGTAGGGCACATTTTATGTGTCGTTGGGCAGGGGGTCTGGATCTGGGAAGCCCACGATGAGGTTGCCTTCCAGCCCCTCCTTGAGGTGACTGGCGTTGTATACCTGGGCATCTGAAGATGAGCCGTAGCCTGAAGCATCGATGTACATGAACTTGTAGTCAGTATCGACCATGGTGAAGAGGATGATGCTGAAGAAGCCCTTGTAGTTGAAATAAGTGGACCCCGACTTGGCTGGAGCTTTGCAGGCCATGTACTTGCCATTGATGGCTCCAACGGTGTGTGGGAAATTCCACCTCTGATACCACTGCTCTGCAACTTTCTTCCATCCTTCTTCAGTGGAGGGGCACTGGAGGAGCTCCTCCTTGTATTCTTCGATGATGGCCTGCACCACTTCTCTGACCACAATGCTGATGGTGTTGTGTGGCACCCTCCAGCCGTACTGCATGCTCCTGTAGGTGGTCCCTGAGGCCAAGTGGCACAGAGTCAGTGCCACCTTGAGCCCAGGTTCCAGGCTGGACCGGAAGTTGGTGTTTGCCTTGGTCAACCTGGGTGTCAGGCGCTGCATAACTTCGTCAAACATGGCTGGAGGCATCCTCATGAAATTCTGGAAGGCCCGAGTGTCTTTGTTCCTGAGCTCCACCATCAGCTTGTTGTACAGTCCGTACTCTGCTCTTCTCCCGATCCATTTTCGGACCCAGACACTTCTTGGTCACCTCTTTTTCTTCCCATAGTAGAGTTCACAGAGCCTGTAGATGGCTTCATACTGTTGCAAAAGGATGGTGGCTGCCAAAAGGACTGTGGTACGATCCACGGTGGACATGACTGGATGCTGTGGAAGAGGAAGAGTCTGATGAAGGCTGCAGAGGTCTGCACAGGTGGGCTGCTGGTCTGAAAGTGAGATGCAGATGAGTTGCTCCCCCTTTTTATAGGCAGTATAGGTGTCCCTTTGCATCCTCTAGGCATCCTCTAGATATCCTTAATATCCGAGATAGATCCCCTCTGCGAACGTTTTTTCCGCATTAAATGCTTTGTTTCCATGTTGCATCCGTTCTGTATCCATTCTGCATCTGTTCCACGTCCGTTCCGCTTCCTCCCTGTGTCCGGGCGGATGCGAGTTGCGCGGATGCACAGCAGACGCCAATCGGATATTGCAGATGCGTAACAGATGCGTAACAGGTGCGTAGCGGATGCATAGCGGATGCAGAACGGATGAACTGGATACATTTTCCGCACAAAAGTTTTAGGCAGCCCAAAACTTTTGGAGCGGATGAAACGTCCATAAACGGATGCTGGACGGATAGAGAGGAAGCAAAACGGAGGCAGTGAGTACAGAATGGATACATCACGATAACCAACGGATGGCAAGGTTTTTTGTCCGTTTACATCCTCTTTGCATCCGTTGGTTCAGTGTGACATGGGCTTAAATACAGACTCTTGGTAACTGACTCATATTTATGATGGTTGTAGTGTCCTGGGGTCTTGTGATCATCATTTTTGACCTTCTGATATGCAAAGTCAACCGGGAATCCATATTTGCTTAACAACCATGCTCCTCACTTAACAATTTCACTGATCCACTTAACAATGGTGGCAAGGAAGGTTGTAAAATGGGGGCAAAGCTCACAAATCTGCAAATTTTCAAAGACCGGCTGAGAGAAGGTTAGCACTGGAAGCTTCTGTCTTCCAGTGCCGTTTAAAGGTATAGACTCACTGTCATTGGCATTGGCGGCAAGATTGATGATTGTGCTGAACTGAGGAAAATGAAGCAGGCTTGCGCAGTTATTGGATGGGAGGGGGAATTTTACTTTGTAATTGTTCTGACCCAAACTCTTGTCCAATAAAACAAATGTGAACCAAAGGGAACAGAAACCTTTTCATGATTCTTATGAATGCCCAGTTAAAACGCTGCTGCAAACTAATTAACTTTGATAAGCACAAGCCTTTCCAGAACTGTGCGAGTCTGCCAAAAATAGCAGAAAAGGTTACCTAGAAATGTTTTACAACAGAAGAATCTTCAAATACTAACTAAGATACTGCACTGTCCACGAGGCTGGAGTTTCAAAATGTCTTTGCTTCCTGCAAAGAATGTCCGATTCACAGCTTTTATCTTCTTGAAGGAGGGGCCATTACCTTGCAGCCTTACTCCTGAGTCGCCCGTGCTGCTGCAGCTGCTCTTTCCTGTGAGCAGCCCTGCAAGCATGCACACTTGGCACAGGCTCCTCGGGAACCTTCTCATCACTGCTCCCACAATCTCTGAAGGCAGCAGTTCACTCCCTAATAATCTTGGCCCCTCATCTTGATCCTCGCTCTCCTCAGCTATCCGCACCTGCTGCCAACTGACCACAACACTAATTTACCCGCGATGAGGTAAAAGTCATAGGCGAAGGATAGGATACAGAGAAGGAAACTGTGGACATATTAGGTATACCTGGATGGTGAGGATAAAGGGTGATTAAGGGGATAATTAGGGGTATGTACAGGAAATAGAAGCGTTTAGGTGGATGTCTATACCTTTAAAAATCACTGGAAGGCAGAAGCTTCCAGTGCTAACCTAGATCAGATTGTGTGCTGTTCTTGCCAGATAGAAAGTTCATTGTTTGACATTAAACACATTGAAATCTGCTTTCTGCTGTACAGTGGTTTGTGTGCAAATCTGCAAGTTTTCAAAGACCGGCTGAGACTTTACCAGGGGAGGGATTCTGCCAGTTTGGACCGGTTCTATAGAACCGGTCGCTTTGCCTCTGTGCAGTTTGGAGAACCAGCAAATCATGCCCCTCGATGGCCCCACCCCTCACCGCCCAGCCAGTCCTTATTGCGCATGCACGATCTTGCATGCATGCCCAACATCGCTGATTGCATTGTTCCCTGCTCAGTCACTCCTTAAGGTATTTCTTTTTTTTCCCCTCCCAACAATCAGCTTTTCCGACAATCAGCTGTGCTGGGATCCCCCTCACTGTCTTACTTCTTCACCCAGGAGGCTCCCCTGAGGCCCAGGAGACAAAAAGGGGCATGGGGTGGGTGGGTGCTGCAAAAAAGAAAAAAGAAAAAGCCATGCCCACCCAGTCATATGGCTATGCCCACCTAGCCACGCCCACAGAAGCAGTTGTTAAAAAAAATTGAACCCCACCCCTGGACTTAACCAGTCTCGCTGAAATTTGGGGCTTCATTGTGCCATAAGATGAGGACTATTTGCATCGTGCCAATGCAAAGATGCTTGAGACAGACATTTTAAAATCTCATCCAGCTGTGCCATCATTTGCATGGATTGTTGTTGTTTTCTCATAAAAAAGATAATTAAACATTCAAATATAAAAAAAAGACCTTCAGCATTCTCAATCTTGAATCTCCTTTGCACATCCAGCATATGATCTAATATTCTGAGGAGGTTGGTTTGCTCACTTGAAAGGAATGGGTAACTAGAATAGCTCCTTTGTGTATGGTTTTTTTAAAAAAATCATTGTGTTTTTAAGTTGATTAATCTTTGCCAAAACATGACTTGTGACCTGGATTTTGCACTGCTATTTTATCCTTATTATTTTATTATTTTTTAATAAAGTGCCTGGAGATATTTTTCAGAAGATACTAAATATGATGAAATCCTTGTTTTTGTTGTTTCTAATGAAGCCCAGGTAGATTTGGGACACATTTTTTTCTTGACTCCTCTGTGCCAAAATGTGAAAAACAGGCTTCGAAAGATTGTGATTGGAATGTGTGTGTGTTGCATTACTGATGACATTCTTACAATTTGGCATCAAGTATCTTATTCAAAGAGTTGAAGGCCAAAGTTACTTAATAAGTCCATTTCAACACAGGAAGATGGGAGAAAAGTTTGAAGTCATCTTCTCATTGTGGAACCACTGCCAGATCACAAGTTTATTTAGCACCTTGCAATTCAATAAAGCAATAAATTAAAAGCACAAAGACGGAAAGAGAAGCAACAAAGGATATAAAACTATGTGCATCAATGTACAATCAGCAATAAATCAGTAACTATCTAAATAAGGTGTAATTCTTCAAACTTACCCTGTGGGTTTTTTTTAATGCCTGCTTTATTTGATTAAAAATCATTTTCTTCAGCAAGGAATTTTGTAGTGTCCTTCAATCTCGAATTTGTTTAATTGCTCAGTAAGCAAATCTGTTTTCTTAGTTAATAAACACACACACACACACACACACACACATATGTAGGTCTAGGTGTGTTTGGGTCTTTTCCCATGTAAGATTAAGAGTATCTTGGTGACGTTTCAGTGAGGTCCCACTTGCCATCCTCAGGCTGGTGCTTTCGGCTTCGTGCCAGTGCAAGCAGTGTGTGATCAGAGCTGTTGTCTCTCTATAAATACTGGTGGGGAGGGCTGGTGTGCTGACTGGTTGGCTGCGCTTCTGTCTTTTGATTGGTTGATGGAGTTGATGTTGGTATAATGGGCTTTGTGATGGCCTTGTGAGTTTTGTTGTGGAGATATCCTGGATCTTGTGCTGTAATCTCCAGGGTCATTTGTTTTGTAGTGATCTTTTTTCCATTAGCCTCTCATGTTTTAACGGCTTGGGTAATGGGTTGTGTGATGGGCTTGCGAATTCTTTTGTTGTGGTATCCTGAGTCCTGCGTTGTAATCTCCTGGGTCATTTGTGTTTTGATCTCTTTTCCATTAGCCTCCTGTGTAGTAACAGCTTGGGTAATGGGTTGTGTGATGATCATGTGAGATTTATTGCTGTGGTATCCTTGGCCTTGTGCTGTGATATCCTGGATCATTTGCTGTTTTGCAACTTCTTCAGTTCTTGTGATGTAATTTCCTGAGTTTTTTGATGTGATCTCCTGAGCAGGTGGCTGTGATGTAGCATTCTGGGTTTTAGTCTGGCTTTGAGTTTGGTGTCTGGGTCTGTGTTCTTGGCATGTGTCAGCTTGTTTGGTTTTGGGGTTGGGGAGTGCAACAGCTGGTAAAGCAGCTGTGGTCTGTTTTCTGGATGGTGGTTGTCCTTCATTTATAGGATGGGCTTGGGCCTGGGTCTGATGAGGGAGATAGGTGGTGAAAAGACCCAAACACAACCGAGACCGACATACCTGTACCCATGAAAATCTATGAAAACATATATATATATACATATATACATATACATATACATATACATATACATATACATATACATATACATATACATATACACATACACATACACATACACATACACATATACATACATACATACATACATACATACATACATACATACATATATATATATATATATATATATATATATATATATATATATA
>BLBF01000022.1:14473524-14493468 GCA_015471245.1 Laticauda colubrina | reverse complement strand
CCTTCCTTCCTTCCTTCCTTCCTTCCTTCCTTCCTTCCTTCCTTCCTCCTTTTGTAACTTACTTAGCAACTAAAATAGCAAGAAAGCTACCAAAATCACCAAGCTCAGAGCACCAAGGACCCCATTCATAACTTAGGAAGAATCAAGACAAGATTAGGGATGGGCTAGAAATTTGTTCAGCTCTTTTTTTGCGTGTTTCCAAACTAATAAGAAAGCATGCAGAAACTTAAACCTTAAATTGCATTTATTAGAATACAGTATTCAAACAAAAATAGTGAGGAGAAAGTCATAAAAACATGTGGAACATATAGAAGTTGTCAGACAATGATGTAATAAACCATAAAATGTATAAAGTAAGCTCCCAGCTGGCTTTCATCTCTAAGTCCCCAAGGCAGGATGAGAACTCACCGTCTGCTTGTGATTGACCCAAAGTCACCCAGCTGGCTTTCATACCTATGAAAATTTCATACCTATGGTGGGACTAGAATTCTCCATCTCCTGGTAATTGATCCAAAGTCACCCACTGGCTTTCATGCTTAGTCCCTAAGGCAGGACTAGAACTCACCATCTGCTTGTGATTGACCTAAAATCCCCCAGCTGGCTTTCATGCTTAAGGCAGGACTAGAATTCACTCTTGTGATTTACCCAAAGTCACCCAGCTGACTTTCATGCCTAAAGTGGGACTAGAACTCTCCATCTCCTGATGATTGACTCAAAGTCACCCAGCTTGTTTTCATGCCTAAGGTGGGACTAGAACTCTCTATCTTCTGCATTATTGGCCCAAAGTCACCCAGTTGGCTTTCATGCCTAAGGTGGGACTAGAACTCTCCATCTCATGGGTTAATGGTCCAAAGTTACCCAGCTGGCTTTCATGCCTAAGGTGGAACTAGAACTCTCCATCTCCTGAGTCACCCAACTGGCTTTCCTGCCTACTGCAGGACTAGAACTCATGGTCTTCTTCTTTCTAGCCTGGTACTTTAACCAGTAAACCAAACTGGCTCTCTTAGATATGTATGAGTTATATTATTGTGTGTTCCACCCATACGGAAAGTCAGTTCCTTGATCCTGGAAGCTAAAACAACTAGTCTCACATTTTCAGCATTTCTCATCTTGCCAATGGAACATTGTTCCAAAGGTTCCACTTGAATTGTGTGCTTTCTTTGGCTTGGCTTGCATTGAAATGCCTTGGATGTCAATCACCTAAGTAACAAATGAAGAACTTCTTTTTTTAAAACAAACAAACAAACCAGCAAACCCGGTGCATAACATACCTTGATCATCGTATTCCTCCCTCCCTGCCCTTTTTTCTTTTGCCATCTCAAAAGGATTGCCAGGGATTTAACCTGAGAAATCCATCAACATGAGAACGTTGGAACGAAGAAGATAACTTAATGAAAACATTTGTGACTGTTTCTTTCTGGGGAGCGTAAAAAAAAAAACAACACCCCACAACTGCATTGTGTAAGATTGACAGGCTTAGTAATTGATGCTTGGAGCTGTTGTAGCCCTCTGGCAAATGAGAGTTTACCACTTAACACAGGTGACCAGGGAGCAAAGCCAACAATGGGTGAGTTACATCTATTGCTGTATATAATACAACATTAGTTCCACAAATTATGGATTTCCTGAGCCAAATTCAGAAAGCAGGCTTCAGAACAGATCCAAATTCACATCTTGAGTAGACTTCCTGCGGTTAAGAGCTCATGTTGCTTGGCTTGGCTTGGTTTTATAGGTCAAGGCAAAGGTTGCCCTCGCACATCCGTGCTAGCCATTTCCGGCTCTAGGCGGCACTGCTCATCTCTGTTACAAACCTGAACAGCCAGCACTGTCCAAAGACATCTCTGTGGTCATGTGGCCAGCATGACTAAACGCCAAAGGTGCATGGAATGCTATTACCTTCCCATCAAAGGGGTCCCTATTTTTCTGCTTGCATTTTTTTTTTGCATGCTTTTGAACTGCTAGGTTGGCAGAAGCTGGGACAAGGAACGGGAGCTCACTCCATGACGCAGCAATGCTAGGGATTCGAACCGCCGAACTGCCGACCTTTCTGATTGACAAGCTCAATATTTTAGCCACTGAGCCACCACAATCTCCACCACCCCCTCTTTTCTTGGCTTTATACATTTCTCCAATTTCCATTGGCCAGTTTCATGGTACAAGATATGTTCTGATTGAAGGGTTCAAAATTCCCTTTTTCTCAGATTCGGATATGCCTTTTTGGGGGGGTTGTCTTGAAAAGCAAGGGGAAAAAAGCTATAAGTTCTTGACTTACAACAGTTCATGTAGTGACCATTCAAAGTTACAACGGAAATGGAGAAAGTGATACTTTTCACACTTCTGACTGTATCCCCATCAAAATTCAGAGGCTTGGGTACAGACTCATATTTATGATGGTTTTGCCATGTCCTGGTGACCACAGTTTTGTGACCTTCTGACTAACCAAGTCAACGGGGAATCCAGATTCACTTAACAATCATGTGGCTCACTTAACAACTGCAGTGATTTACTTAACGACTGTGGCAAGAAAGGTCATAATGAACCTCGGTGGTGCAGTGGTTAGAGTGCTGTACTTCAGGCCACTTCTGCTGGCTGCCGGCTGCCTGCAATTTGGCAGTTCACATCCCACTAAGCTCAAGGTTGACTCAGCCTTCCATCCTTCCGAGGTGGATAAAGTGAGGACCCAGATTGTTGGGGGCAAGAGTCTGACTCTGTAAACTGCTTAGAGAGGGCTCTAAAGCACTATAAAGCAGTATATAAGTCTATGTGTTATTGCTATTGCTAACATGGGGCAAAATTCATTTAACAACTGCCTTGCTGATCAACGGATATTCTGGACTTCCACTGTGGCTACAAGTGAAGGATTACCTGTGACAAGTCAACACAAACCAAAAATGCATTGTTTCAAGCAGAATAATGCATTGGTTGGTTTAATTTTGAGAGAAACTTCGTTTTACACATCTGTAATGGGAGCCAAGACAAAGCATTATAATTTATGGCTGAAATTTGCACAATGTTGGCTCTTGGTTTTTTTTAATTGGTTTAGGTTTTTTTTCTTTTTTTGGTTTTGCTTTGTTTAACAAACAGAGGGAGAAAAGCCACATCCACACACATAGAGAGAGACACATATATAATTTAAAATGTTGAAAAGGCAAGAACAATAGTATAAATAATATATAAGTTCTCATGGATATATAGACATATATCCATGATTTTTTTTACAGTTTCAATAAAGATGGCCAGATTTGATTGGAATCATCCATCTATAATTTACAGCTATAGATAAGTCATTCAAAAGTCCCAAGTAGCATCAGGTTTAATCCACTGAGAAATTACAGCCATAAATTTATCTTCATCAGAGGAAGCACTAATTTTTGGCAATAATCAAAGCCCAGAAAAATCTACTTCTGTTGTCCAGCTGTCAATTTCCATGTAGTAGATATGTAGTTCAAAAGACTGAGTGTGTCTGGAAATATTTGATCTGATTCTGATTATGAAATTACCTCATTTCTAAGACAAGATGCAGAATCATAAATGAACACCTCAGCATATAAAATATTCTGAGACTGGAGGAAAAATGAATCCAAGGTTAAGCTGATGACAACCTCCAAATAATTTTGTGATGCAGGTTATGGGAAGACCTCAATGAATCTCAAGGTGTTCTAATTTCCTGGTCAAAGGCTGTTCATCACCCAGTTGTTGACAAGTTGTTGACAAGTTGTTGCTGTTGTTAAGTTGCTAAGTCATGTCTGACTCTTCCTGACCCCAAAGTCCAGCCTATGACTGTAATAAACTGAATTGATTGATTGAAAGTCTAGTTGCCTCTTAAAAAAGCACTTTTGGGGCCACCATGACCTGGATGACTGAGAATCTCCATAGATATTCTATGGAATCATTCAACCAGAAGGCAGAAAATAGGCTCAATTTTATGCTTTTCATTTTCTCTCTCTCCCTCACCTCTCTCTCTCTCCCCCATCTCTCTCTCATCTCCCTCTCTATCTCTCATCTCTCTCTCTCATTTCTGTCTCATCTCTCTCTCTGTGTGTGTGTTTCATCTCTCTCTACCTCTACCTATGTCTATCTTTCATCTCTATCTTATCTCACTGTCTCATCTCTCTGTCTCATTCACTCTCTGTCTCATCTCTCTGTCTCATCTCTCTGTCTCATCTCTCTCTCATCTCTCTCATCTCCCTCTCTACCTGTCATCTCTCTCTCTCATTTCTCTCTCTCTCTCTCTCTCTCTCTGTGTCTCATGTCTGCCTCATCTCTCATCTCTCTCTATCTATCTATGTATCTATCTTTTATCTCTCTCTGTCTCATCTCTCTGTCTCAATCTCTCTCTTTCTCTCTCTCTGTTGCAACTCTCTGTCTCATCTCTCTTTCTCTCTCTCTTTGTCTCATCTGTCTCTCTGTGTCTCATCTCTCTCTGTCTCTTCTCTCTCATTTCAGGTCAAATACTTCACAATCTGCCATTTGCAAACCACAGAGAGACCCCCTCAAAGCAAAACTGCCATGCATTTGCACTCCAGGCCAACATTTCCTAACAATTGTGGCGGTGGATTTTTGTCTTTATGTAATGTGGGAAAGAGGCCTTGCTCTATGAGGCCTTTCTGCTTTGTTTATTTGTTTATTTAACAAAAAAATGAGGAAAAATTGCTCAGTGAAAAAGCCTGTTTTGAAGTCTGACTTTTGATGTTGCGTGTATTCACTGAAGCATTCTCCTAGGGCTGATTTATATTAAAAAATGTATGGAAAGATTTAAACTTTTATCTTGAATTAGTCCGTGGAACATACTGTGTAGCCGCCAAACATCTGTGTGTTCTGCGCTAACCATGCTTTGATATAAACAATCATATCTGAGTTCTCTACAGGAAGGCCATTTTTCTGTCAATTGACAAGGTGGGGCAATATTTGGTTTTCTCATCTCAATCCTTCCATGTCTGCGAACATCATCTACACATACCTTTTTTTATTTCTATTTTTTGGCTCAATTTGTCTGCCTCTTGGCTATTTTGCTCTCCTGACGTCTTGTTTCCTGGCTTCCTTCCAAATCCTCAGAAGAAAAATGGGATTTGTAATAATTACTTGTAAAGCTAAGCATGCATGAAATGCTTCTGGAAGGTTCAAAAGCCCCTTCATCTCTACTTAATCCTTGTCGCACTTTTTCTCTCTGTCTAACTTGGCTGTTTTAGGAGGGGCAGACATCAACTCCCAGAATTCCATGCCCCTTCTGGAATTCTGGGAATGGATATCTACCACATTTCTTAAAATGGCCAATTTTTTATTTTTTTTTTTTGGGGGGGAGCCACTATTTCATACCAACCAAGTCTGACAGAAAAATTCATTTGCAGATGTGAGGCTCAAACAGAAAAATAATCACTGCTGTGAAGCTGCTTCTATTCATGGCTAATTTAAGATGGTCTTTCTTATTTGGAAGCTCAGTTTTTATTCCCAGGTTGCTGTAGATTTCACTTTTGAAGAGAAGAAATCTCAGTTAATAAAACAAATGGCGTATATTTAGTAGAATAACAGAGTTGGAAGGGACCTTGGAGGTCTTCTACTCCAAACCCTGCTCAACCAGGAGGCTCTAAGAGGCATCTTGGAATCTTAGTGAAAAATCAGTTAAATATGAGCCAACATATTTAATGTTGGCTGCCATATGCAGTGGCAGCCAAAAATGTTAATGCAAGCCTAAGTTGCATTAATAGAGGGATACAATCAAGATCAAGGGAGGTACTAACACCATTCTATAAAGCCTTAGTAAGACCACACCTGGACCAGTTTTGGTCATCACACCATAAAAAAGATGTTGAGACTCTAGAAAGAGTGTCAAGAAGAGCAACCAGGATGATGAGGGGACTGGAGACTAAAACATATGAAGAACGTTTGCAGGAACTGGGCCTGGCTAGTCTAGGGAACAGAAGGACCAGGGGAGACAGGAGAGCATCTTCCAATAATTGAGGGGCTGCCACAGAGAGGAGGAAGAGGTCAAGCTATTTTCAAAGGCACCTGAAGGCCAGACAAAGAATAATGGATGGAAACTGAACAAGGAGAGATTCAAGTTGGAAATAAGGAAAAAATTGTCTGACAGTGAGAACAATCCACCCATGGAACAGAAGTTGCCTTCAGAAGTTGTGAGAACTTCATCGCTGGAAGCTTTCAAGAAGAGACTGGACATCCCTCTATCAGAAATGGTATAGAGTCTCCTGCTTGGGCAGGGAGTTGGACTATATGATCTACAAGGTCCCTTCCAATTCTGTTAATCTGTTAAGGTTAGGTCACACTGGCCGACGGATGCAAAACGTATGCAAAAAGGACACAGCGGACGAGCAAAATTTCGGGGGTGGCTCCATCTGTTGTTATGCACTCTCAAAAGTGCCCCAAATTTACATAAACAGAACGGAAAACAACGGAAAGGAACGGATGGGGATAGTACGTAGCGAGGATGGTAAGCGGATGTTCATAGGAAGCTTAGCAGATAGAAGCGGATGGAAGCGGATGATACATCCGAAGGGTTTCCAGGGGAGAATAGCGAAGCTGACGCGTAGTGGAAAGAGCAGATGACACGGATGCATAACGGACGCCTATAGGATGCAAAGCGGATGCAAAGCGTTCACTGCGCATGTGAGGAGGATGAATTGCGTCAGCTCCGCGGATATAAAAGGATGCAGCACACAAGCAGTCACCATTCAGAAGAAAGACCTGCTGCCAGAAACATCTTGAAAGAATACCATGGTTCGACAGTCAGGGAAGAAGATAAAGCCTGTGCCTACTCCTGCCAGTCCGAGCAAGAAGGACAGAACCACCATCCCACCCCCTGGCGCTGACTCTGAAGCTGCTGGTGCTTCTGCTGCTGCTGGTGCTCCTGGGGTTGCTAATGCTGGTGCTTCTCCTGCTGGTGCTGCTGGTGCTGCTGGTGCTTCTCCTGCTGCTGCTGCTGCTACTGCTGTTGCTGTTGCTGTTGCTGTTGCTGTGATGGACCAGCCCCAAGGCCCTCAAAGCCCTGCTGCTGAAGGCCCTGAAGCCCCTGCTAGAGGGAGGAAGAGGCAAGGCAAGCAGAAGGGAGAGAGGAAACAGTACTCCATTTCCGAGGACCATGAGGAGGAGGTGCTGGAATGGCTGAGGGAGAACGAGTACCTGTGGAGAAAGGGCCACAGGCTCTATCGCGACACCAAGAGGAAGCAGGCAGCGTGGAGAAACAAGGCAGAGAGCCTGGGCTACACTTCAGATGTACTCCTGGGATGGTGGAAGCACATGCACACCTGGTATGGCAAGCTGCACCTCAAGAAATCTGGGCAGGCCGTTGTCAAGCTCACTGACCAGGAGATGTACATCATGGCCAAGTGCAGCTTCCTGGAGGGTGAGGTCCGCCACTGAGGAGCAGCCCCTCTGACAACACTCTCCCTCAGACAGCCGACAGACAGCCGGTCCTCTTCCAGCCAGGAGCCAGCTGCCCTGTCCTGTCTGGTGTCTTTGGAGGGCCCCATGGGAGAGACCCCCCCGACAGCTGCACTACCCATGCCAGAGGACGTGGAGGATCCCCTGTCTCAAATGGAGCAAGAATAAGAAGCAGCCAGAGACCAACCCACCCCCACCCCCAGCTCCACCTCCACAGAAAGCAGGCAGAGAGGCAGACTGGAGGGCCAGAGCCACACTGTCCTGCTGGAGATCAGGGACACAATCAATACCAGCACAGATCTTCTCTCTCAGCTGGTCCACAGCGATATACCATCCTCGAACCGGAAGCCCTTCATCACATACATGAGCCAGACCCTCATGGACCTGCCCAAGGCCCAGTACCAGGTGATGAAGGAGAAAATCACAGCACTGCTGCACCACCCTCCAGGCCCAGCTGAACCTGCTCCGACCCAATCCAGGACTGTTCCTCCACCCCAGGCGATGTCACAGCTCTTCCATGGCTTTCAATAGCCCCTCACCTACCAAGGCTACGAGTTCCAGGACTTCCCACAGCAGAGGCATCCCTTCCCAGTCCAGGCCCAGGTACATCACACGCCACAGATGCCTCACCTCACCCAGCTGCAGACCAGACAGCTCCACTACACTCCTCCTTCCTCCACCCCACAGCCAAGCCCTTCCTCAGAACATCTGTCATCAGTCTTGGGCCTCACATCCCAGGTCCTTGAGGAAGGGCCTCTCAACCTCACGGGACTGAGTCAGCTCTCTGAGAGCTTCCTGAACACACCATCCCCTGTTGTACTCTCAGAGCCAGGCACCCCAATGGTGCCTCAGACCAGCACTCCAGCCACAGCCACCTCCACAGTCCCTGGCCGCTCGACAGCTGAGACCATGGACATGCCTCAGAGTGACTGAGAATAGTGCCAGAGACTGAGTTGTTACCTGTTCACTTTATCTTTGCTTAAAGACACTTTACTTGGTTCATTTTGCTTTTTTAATAAAGTCATACAGTTTACTTAAGACAGTTATTAATAAAGGTTATCTTTGCTTCACACACTTGGTTCATTTTATTTACTTAATAAAGTGTTGGTGAAAACTTTGAAAAAAGGGTTAAGCATTTGCATGCTTGTGGGATAGGTAAGGATAGTTGTGGGATAGGTAAGGATAGCTGTGGGATGGGTAAGGATAGCTGTGGGATGGATAAGGATAGCTGTGGGATAAATAAACCTCCAGTGCAAGCATAGTGGGACTGTATGGTCCACCCTCCCAGCTGCCACACATATGGCCCTTTTTTATCAATAATTTATTCATTGATCAACTAATTTCAAAATAAACAAAGCTCTTTATTAATGCCCTATTCATTGTAGGGCCACTCAACATACATGGCACAATCTCATCAGTGTTATGAGACATCTATCATCCTGTCTTGCCACTCCACTGCTCCAGCTGGGGAGTTGCACCAGTGTCTCAGTAGGTTGCGCTGCTTCTTCCCTTCACGTGAAGCTCTGTTGGGGCCTTGTACATCCACAGTGTCTATCAAGTTTCGTCCTTGCCTCCATTCACCAGGCTCCATGTCCCCATTCCCTTGTTGACGGTCTACAAGCCTGTTCTGCAACACTGGGTAGAGGGTGCGCATGAGATTGTGCAGGATGCAGCAAGCTTCCATGATGCTCCTCACAATCCTGGGTGATGCTGCATCGTGGTGAGAAGTACCTGGAACCTGTTGGCCAGGATGCCAAAGGCATTCTCCACCACCTGTCTTGCCCTGGACAGCCTGTAGTTGAAGATCCTCTCTTCATGGGTGAGGTATCTGGAACTGTAGGGCTTCATGAGGTAGGTTCTGAGGGAGAAAGCGTCATCACCCATGATGAAGTAGGGCACATCTTGTGTGTCATTGGGTAGGGGGTCTGGATCTGGGAAACCCATTATGAGGTTGCATTCCAGCCCATCCTTGAGGTCACTGGCATTGTATACCTAGCTATCTGAAGCAGACTCATTGCCTGAAGCATCGATGTACATGAACTTGTAGTCAGCATCAACCATGGTGAAGAGGATGATACTGAAGAAGCCCTTGTAGTTGTGATAAGAGGACCCTGAGTTGGCTGGAGCTTTGCAAGCCACGTGCTTCCCATCTATGGCTCCAATGGTGTGGGGAAAGTTCCAGCTCTGATACCACTGTTCTGCAACTTTCCTCCAGCCTTCTTCAGTGGTGGGACACTGGAGGAGCTCCTCCAGGTATTCTTCAATGATGGCCTGCACCACTTCTCTGACCACTTTGCTAATGCTGTTGTGTGGCACCCTCCACGCATACTGCATGTTTCTGTATGTGGTTCCAGAGGCCAGGTGGTGCAGAGTCAGTGCCACCTTCAGTCCAGGGTCCAGGCTGGGCCGGAACTTGGTTCTCGGCTTGATCAACCTGGATCTCAGACGCGCAACAATTTCATCAAACATGGCTGGTGGCATCCTCATGAAGTGCTGGAATGCACAAGTGTCTTCATTCCTCAGCTCCACCTTCAGCTTGTTATCCTGTCCAAACTCCACTCTTCTCCTGATCCATCGTTGGACCCACACAGCTCTTGGATGTCTCCTTCTTCTCCTTGCGTAGAAAAGGTAAAACAGTCTGAAGAGTGCTTGGTTCTGGTGTTGAATGATTGCAGCTACCATAAGGAGTGTGTGATGATCCATGGTGGTGATCAATGGATGATGTGGAAGAGCAAGACCAAGGGTGAAGAGGTCTGTACACCATGGCTGCTGGACTGATAGTGAAATCCAGGTGATTTCCTCCCCCTTTTTATAGGAAATATCGGTTTTCCACTAAGTGTCCTTCCACATATTCTAGGCATACTCCAGACATCCTAAATATCCGAGATACATCCCATTTACGAAAGTTTTGTCCGTTTTAATGCTTTATATACGAGATGCATCTGCTTACATCCTTTCTATTTCCGTGCTACTAACGCTGTGTGGACGTTCTGTGTACATTCGCTTCCTCCCTCTTTCCGCTTTCACCTGCAGTGGATGTGAGTTGAGGGGATGTCCAGAGGATGCCGAGAGGATACAGCAGACGTGTAATGGGTGATAACGTACATAGAACATTTGTTGCCCGTATGTGTCATGGATGTACATCGTATGCGGCAGAAAGTTCATCCGCTCAAAAAGTTTTGTGCAGCTCAAAACTTTTTGAGCGGATGAAATAGCAGTAGACGGATGTTTGACGGATAGAGCATATGAAACACATACGCAGTGAGTACACAATGGATGCATCGCGTTTTCCAACGGATGGCAAGCTTTTTTGTCCGTTTTACATCCTCTTTGCATCCGTTGGTGCAGTGTGACATGGGCTTTAAAAACCTTATTTATTAGCATGTTAGCCACAATTTTTGCAATTTTACTCATGAGAGGAAGAAGACTTCATGAGACAGGTAACAACCTTCTGATCGTTCCTGATCTTGGAATAATATGCATCAGAGATCAATTCTGTTCTTGACATTTTGAGTTTAGGCCAATTGTTAAAAACCTGGTACCGGTTTTCCTTTTATAAGGGGAAGGTTTTCATTTACATATACTTTTTAAAAATATATTTTCTGTCTTACGGATTGCCTTCCATTTTGGCTGTACCTTCCTTTCTTTTGCAAATCATTATGGAGTCAAGAGCCCCAAAACTGGAGTATCAAATTAAATTAAATTCATAAACCAGCTCCAAAAAGAAAAGAAAAGAACAGAAAGAAAACATGCATTTCTACAACATGTGATACACTTTAGTTTTTAACTTTTCTCTCTGAGTTGTGTGAAATCAACCTACTGAGTTTCTTTGATGTATAATACACACTCAGAATATAGATTAATTCAATAACAAGATTAAACTTGCTATGTGTATGCTGTTAGTGAGTATTCCGAACAATGGGAATGGAGTAAGCGAGAGAGTTAAGGCTTTTTATTTCTAAATCTTTGCAACAATTTGTTTTATTTTTATTCCAGTCTCTTTGAGCCAGGGGAAACTATTGAAAATATACACCATAAAAAAAACCAACAACAGTGTTTTAAACCAGAAGTGGGTTTCCATTATTGGCTTTTTCCAAACACAGCTTCTTGTATTACATGGAGTTCATTTAAAAATATTCCAGTAGAACTGTGGTTTGGAGGAACATCAACCAAACTCACACATCAAGAGAGACATTTGAAAAGAAAAAAATAATGGTGGATATATCGTTCACACGTTTGTTGAATTCTGAATGGTATAAAGTACTTCTGTGACTCTTGAAATTTTATATCTATCTTAACTATTTTATAGTTCATGATACTATTGTTATTATTCCCAAGAAGAGATGTTAAAATGTCTTGATGATAAACGCTCCTTCTATCCAAGTATAACAAAATAATAACCTGGATCAGAATTTCTCAAATATCCCTTGGATTCAGCGGGCCACATTAGCAGGGAAATGAAATATTCTAGCCTTAATACGATGACAATAATTGTTCAAAAATAACAATAGTGGGTCTATTTTTTTTTCTCTGCATGTTTGAATGTATGCAGGTAATTTGGTGTCTGAAAACTGCAAGAAAACAACCATAGTGACATGGGAGCTTGTATCTTTAATTTGATCCATGGGTAGATGTTAAACTTTTTCCATTGCCTGTTTGCTTTGGCATATATTGGGCATTGTTGCCACAACAAACAAGAGGACTCATTTACTTAAAATGTAATGTATACCTAGTTGCTATATAGATCTTAAGGAAGAACTGTTGGTTAATATACAGGCAGAGAAATGGGTTTTTTTTTTTCAGTTCAGTTTTATTACAGGCCTAAGGCAATATAGAAGCCAAATACTGAATAAAAGCCATATTACATCTATCTGTCTGTCTGTCTGTCTGTCTGTCTGTCTGTCTGTCTGTCTGTCTATGTATCATACCAGCCAGTTTGGTTAAGGCACCAGGCTACAAAGTGAGAGGCTGTGAGTTCTTAATCTTTCTTAACCATGAAAGCCAGCTGGGTGACTTTGGGCCAATCATCAAGAGACAGGGAGTTCTAGTCCTGCCTCCCCATCCACGTTGCTCATCTTTGCATTGTATGCAGTAAAAACTCAACTCTTCTTTTCTGCGTGGTTTAAAAAATGGTCTGCTTCTTCTCTATTACAGACCAGGGGACGGTGCAGAAGGTGGTGGCTCTGCCCACTAATTCATCGACAAATGGAGAGCTTATCTTAGAAGAACTGGAAGTTTTTAAGGTTGGTCTCTCTCTCTCAAGATTCTTCATTTTTTTTTCCTCTAATCAAAACACTTTCATCTAACAAGTAGGCAAATAGATTACTAAAAGTAGCACCAAATTAAAACATATATGAACCACTATTAAATTTTACAGCCCCATGCAGTAATGGTAGTATCTTCTGTAGGAGATAAGAAAGCTGAGCTGGAAGGCGGGGTTAAACATGTCATCAGTTTGGAATCTTTGCGCTCCCACAAAAGACCTAAATCCAGCTTCCCATGAATTCCATTGAATCTTATCAAGCACCAGTTTAGCTTTGACCATTATTTCACCAGATTCTTATGCATAAATAGCAATAATAAATTCTTCAGTACTTTGAACTTAGCATGTTTTCCTATTTCTTTGCACCTGACATCTTCCTTGTATGACAAAACATGTGTAAGGAAAAACAGCTTCCTTACAGAGCACATCAAAACTTTAACAGTTGAACTCTTATGGTTTTTTGTTTTTGTTTTTTTATTATTGCACTTTCATCTAAATTAGCTTGGCAAGATGGGGAAATGGTAAAATAAAAAAAAATGACTGCATTTTCTAATTACAGTGAGACATTGATATGGTAGATCTTGGCGCAATAACCAAATCTTTCCTGCAATTGCAGAAGATCAAATTTCTGTGGCAATTTTTGCTCCTTGCTGTATGCCATGATGAAAATGATATGGTTTGTGCTCTTTTACCTAATTTGCATCAGAAGATCCCACCAATGAGGTACATTAACCCAAAAGGATGTCATTTGCACAGTAGTTTTGTTAAAGAATACAACTCACCATGAAAACCTCTTTTTTCAATCAACCCACATTTTAATACCAGATGTCCACTCTTTCCATGGGTCTGTTAAAAGGGAAGCTTCATCCTACTGATTTTGTGAGGTTGGGTTTCTCCAAGAGAAGAAAAGCAGAATTGCAATATTTTATACTCCAGTTTAAATCACTTGTTTTTCATTAAATTGTCAGCCTGGCTTGATATCCCCCCCCTCCTCTTCAAGTTATAACAGCTGCCACCAAATCTGACTTTTTCTTTGTTTATATCGTGATTACAATCTCTTGTGGTGGAATGTCAAGTATTCTTTGTGTGTTTGTGTGCCTATGTCTTAGTTGATAAGGTTTCTGAACTTTAAAAATCTTTAAAAAAACCAAACAAACACTATTTTTTTTCTTAGAACCCAAAAGTTTCCTATATTGGCCTCCATCAGCTGATGCTCTCAAAAAGTGATTTAGGAAGAAAAACCAGAGCAAGATTTATATTATTGTTTAACAGAATAACTGAGTTGGAAGGCACCTTGGAGATCTTCTAGTCCAACCTCCTGGAGACCCTCAGGAAGGAGACCCTATACCATTCCAGACAAATGGTTGTCCAATCTCTTCTTTAAACCTCCAGTGATGGAGCACTCATGATTTCTTGAGGGAAGTTATTCCACTGATTAATTGTTCGAACTCTCAGGAAATTACTTCTTAGTTCCAGGTTGCTTCTCTCCTGGATTCATTTCCATCTGTTGCTTCTTGTCCTCCCTCAGGTACTCTCAGGAATAGCTTGAGTTCCTCTTCTTTGTGGTAGCCTCTTAGATATTGAAACACTTCCAAGGCCCAATTCATGGACTTTGACAAGATATTTGGAAATCCATAGGAAATGGAGGGGGACTTACTGATTTCCATGTGAATTGTTTGTGGAACCAGAAACATCCATTATCTGCCAGTTTTTGCATCCAAGTTACAATTTATGCTAAGAAAAGGAGTCCCGTCGAAGCCAAGTCTGACTTTTGAAATCCTCGTTCCCATTCCCAAGCTCAGATTGGACTGCAACAGCTACAGGCTGAGTTCCTGTGCAGCAAAAAAGGACATTAAAGAACCAGAAAATGACTCAAGATTCTTTCTGAGTCAAGCTGGATTTGGCCTATTTCACATCCCACTTCTACAGTTTTAAGACCTTTTGGGAGAATTATTATTTTTTTCCCTCACAAAAATCCCATGCTCTTAGGGAGTAGGATGAAGCTACTGCAGAAAGAAAGAGAAGGAAAAATAATTTCCTTTTTAAAATAACTACATTTCCACAAATGTCAAAGACAAAGTGGGTTTAGGATGTGTTGAGGGAAACTTATAATTTTGGGGGGGTGAGAAGAGGGGATTGCCTTATTTTATAAGGCAGGGGTCTCAAACTTGACAGCTTTAAGACTTGTGGACTTCAAATCCCAGAATTCCTCCTCCAGTCATGTTAGCTCAGGAATTCTAGGAGTTGAAGTCCACAAATCTTAAACTTGCCAAGTTTGAAGATCCTGGCTCGAAGGCACCAGAGGGCAGAACAAGAAGTAACAAAGGGAAGCTTGTCAAAGAGATATCCAACCTAGAAGTAGAGATAATTTTTCTCACATTAATGTCATAGTTCTGACTAACAAACCCAAGCAAATCAAAACCCTGAGGCTAGAGACTTCCTCAAAGAACTTATTTGTATCTAATATTACATGTGTTAACAACAGCCAGAATTGTATTTGCACAACATTGGAAAGGTGTGGAGATCCCTACAGAAGAGAAGACATTTTTTAAAAAAAATACTAGAATGTGCAAAAATGGATAGATTAACAGTTGAAATTAAAGAGAAGGAAGTTACAGAATATTTTGAAACAGGGGGTTCGTTTTATCAATTCTTTATTGGATACATCATATTGGCATGATCAAAAGCAAGACCAACCCTAAATGTTTCCTATGGCTTCAGTATCATTAAAATAAGAAATAATTCCCTCCCCAACAGTCCCAGGTCACGTAAGCCAATTAGGTTAATTGGCGGGCTCTCCAGGCATCCCTCTCTGATTCTATCCATCACCTGTAGAAATGACCTTGGTTCTCAGGAGAAAGATCTGTGTTTTGTCTAGCAAAGCATTCCATCCTCCTTCCTGCTCCCCACTCTGTGTGGCAACCGAGGAATAGAAAAATGGCTTCTGGTAGGTTTGATTCAAAGTTGACAGTTAATCAACAGAATAACTTGCCTCCAAGGGTTGTGGGGGCTCCATCCATGGAGGTTTTCAGACATAGACTGGATGGCCATTCAACTAGGATGGTATAAGGCCTCCTACCTCGGGTAGGGGTTTGGACTAAAACAGGGGTCCCCAACCCTCACTCTGTGGCCTGATATTAGTCCATGGCCCATTGGGAACTAAGTTGTGCAGGTGGCAGGCAAGTGTTTGAAGCACCATTGGTGAAACTGGCAGGGTGCAAAACCATCCCCTTTTCAACCTCTCATCACTGCCACTGGTCCACAGAGCTAGAAAGGGTTGGGGACAGGGGTGCGATTCAACCGGTATAACAGCCGGTTGGGTCAGCGTGTGCTCCACATTTTAGAAAGCTAATACTTGCCTTCAAACACAGCTGAAGAAAATAGCTGAGGCACAGAAAAACATTCTGCTGCATGAATCAGCTGTGCTCTAAGGAAAGACCAGGGGCAGGCGGGCTGGCCCACATGCTCGTCGGAGTGAACTGGTTCAGAGCAGAGATGGTATTCAGCCAGTTCTGACTGGTTCTGGAGAACTGGTAGCAGAAATTTTGAGTAGTTCAGAGAACCAGCAAATCCCACCTCTGACTGGCCCCACCCCAATCTGTTCTCCACCTCCAAGTCCCAGCTGATTGGCTGGGTCTTCTTTTGTTGTCCTGCACAGGAGAACAGAGCTGGAAAGCAGGTTAGTGGGGTGTGGAGGGAATGGAGTTGTGCAGTAGCCTTCCCCCAGGAGTGAGGAAGTAGTTTTTACAGTATCCTTTCCCTGCCACGCCCACCAAGCTACACCCACTGAACCAGTAGTAAATAGTTTGAATCCCACCACTGGTTCTGAGCCAACTGATTGTTGGAACAAGGGCTTCACCCAAACCAGTCTGAACCAGGAGAATCCCAACCCTGGTTGGGGACCGCTGAACTAGAAGAACTTCGAGATCCTTTCCAACCCTATGATTCAAAAATGGGACAAGTGCTCCAGGGAGGGGGACTCTGGAAATCACACTATAGCTTGATTATCATTCAGTGTGTGGGTGAACTGAGGAATTGGCGGTTTGGAAATTCCTTCCAGGGGAAAAAAAAGAATTCTGGAGAACTCCTTTGACATTTTCTGTCAAGCCTTCTGAAAGCTCTCCAAGAGATGACTTGGAGAGCATTTCAGAGTGTTTGCCTGTCTTTCTCTGTCTCTTTCTCGTATCCTTATCTGCTCTCTGCTTCTCAGCTCTTTTTCATCTGCGTCTCCCCTTCTAAATGCACAATGAAAATTCAGCCACGAGTGTGATGGAGCAAAAGCATAAAACACCTGAGAGAGAGAAAAAAATAAATGGGGATTTCTCTGGTCCATGTTCAGGGAATAAATTTGCAACAGAATGTCAGTTCTGATTTGATGTTATATCAGTCACTTAGGATTCCTGAATTCCAGGTGGATTGAGAAACCTTTAGCGTGCTCTGCTTGCAATTTCTTACATACTCCATATGGTAAAATATATACAGCACTTAACAATAGCACTTAGACTTATATACCTCTTCACAGTGTTTTACAGCCCTCTCTAAACAGTTTACAGAGTCAGCTTGTTGCCCCCCAACAATCTGGGTCCTCATTTTACCCACCTCGGAAGGAGGGAAGGCTGAGCCGGTCAGGATTGAATTCCTGGTAGTGAGCAAAATTAACCTGCAATCCTGTATTGTTACTATTGCTCCACCAGGAAGAAGAATGAGAAAGGGAATAAAAGAGGGAGGGAGGGAGGGAGGGAGGGAGGGAGGGAGGGAGGGAGGGAGGAAGGAAGGAAGGAAGGAAGGAAGGAAGGAAGGAAGGAAGGAAGGGAAATATCTCTGATTATATACTGGTTTACAGTGCCTTCCAACTCTCCATAAGTGGCTTAGAGAATCAGCCTATTGCCCTCTGGATTCTCATTTTACTGACCTTGGAAGGACAGAAGGCTGAGTTAACCTTGAGCCAGCCAAGATTGAACTCCTGGCAGTGGGTAGAGTTAGCCTGCAATCCTGTATTCTAACCACTGCCCCACCAGGAAGAAGAATGAGGAAGGGAATAAAGGAGGGAGGGCGGGAGGGAGGAAGGAAGGAAGGAAGGAAGGATGGATGTGTCGAGAAAAGTCATAAAATGGGGCAAAACTCACTTACAGTAACACATATCTCAGGTCAGCAACATAAATTCTGAACTCATTTTGTGATCCTAAGTTGAGAACTATTTGTAGTGCAAAATGGGAACCAAGTAATGTTTTCTTACAAAACGTTCTGCTTTTCCAATGTGCTAGTGCAATAATAATTATTAGAAACAGACCTCATTTTTTAATGGGATAATCCTGTTTATCTTTGAGCCTTGGATATCTTCTCTTCTTGGTTATCATATGATTGTGTTTTACAAAGAGGGATACATTCTAGTTTAGCAGGATGTCCATTAACACTCCATGCTGCTCCTTTGTCCTCTTTCTGTTTCTAATTTTGAGCTAAAGTAGCCACAGAAAGCTACATCCCAGCTAGCTGGACTTGTCTTCTGAACCAGCTGAATGCAAACACAAACTCAAACGTGCCAACACTTCATTTGTAACGTGGACGGTTGCCTTGATAATCCAAAGCAAAGCTACGAGATTGTATTCCTTGTTCTGTATGGCTCGCAAGAAACATGAGCTATTTCCCCCATCCTGTTTACATGCTCATTAAATATGAGCTGTGACCCAAAAGGATACGTGCTCTCATTTTTCAAAGCATAAACACCAGGATTTATATTTGACTGACTATCTTCAGTTCTGAGAACATTATTCATAGGCTCTTCAAGTGATAGATCCATAAGGGTCAGGGTTATAAAGTTTTGTTAATGTTGGATATTATGCTGTCACGAGAAAGTGTGAGGAACATGTTACAAAGCTGGAAAAAAGACAAAAGTGTTATTATCATAAGACTGGATTACCAGTTTGTAGCAATAGCATTTAGACTTACAGTATATACCACTTCATGGTGCTTTACAGCCCTCTCTAAGTGGTTTACAGAGTTAGTCTATTGCCCCCAACAATCTGGGTCAGAATGCTTTCTTTCAGACCTCAGAAAGATGGAAGGCTGAGTCAACCTTCAGCTAGTCAGTATCGAACTCCTGGCAGTGAGTAGAGTTAGCTTGCCTGCAATACTGCATTCTAACCACTGTGCTACCACACGTTAAATAACAATAACAATATCACTTAGACTTATATATCACTTCATAGTGCTTTTACAGCCCTCTCTTAGCAGTTTACAGAATCAGCCTATTGCCCCCGACATTCTACATCCTCATTTTACCAACCTTGGAAGGGATGGAAGGCTGAGTCAATCTTGAGCTGGTCAGGATTGAACTGCTGGCAGTCAGTAGAGCTAGTCTGAAATACTGCATTCTAACCACTGCACCACCTCAGCTCAGTTTATGGATTGAGAACTATTATGACTTGATTTAACCAAAGTTTTAGAATCTAAACTATTCTTTCTTTTTGTTTTGCAGAACAATGCCCCAATAACAACAATGGCCATTTCATCTAAAAAGGTACTGAGAAAAAAAAAATATTATTAAGCAGTTGCAATTTGGGGTTTATCCTTCCTTAAATATATTTGGTACAAATATTACAATTTCAGACCATGAGTTGAATCCAGAAGCAAGAATCATCATTAAGCAGTTATTGTTTGGGGTTTAAAATTCCTTAAATGTATTTGGTGCAAATATATCATTTAGAGCCTATGAGTTGAATCCTGAACCAGGGCACTGAACTTCAACCAAGTTATCAACATATGTCAACACTAACTTCTCTTGTTGATACAATATTGATTTAATTAATTCAGGCAGGGTGTGACTTATTTTAGAAACACTATTTTGTTTTTTTTTCCCCAAAATATCATAATTATCAAGCTATGAAGTAGATTGGAGTGGAAAGTAAAGAATATGTTTTATGCCAAATGATAAGATCTGTACAGAGACAGGTTTTGAAAGAGTATCACTCACGTCTAATACCACCCAACATTTTTTCTGCATTTGCTATGTGCCAATGGGGAGCGAGAGGGAGGGAGGGATAGAGAGATGATGGATAGATGAATGGATGGAAGGATGGATGGAGAGAGAAAGATGATTAGATAGATAGATAGATAGATAGATAGATAGATAGATAGATAGATAGGATGAAGGGAGGGAGGGAGAGAGAGAGAGGAAGAGAGATGATAGACAGTCACATAGATGATGGATGGATGGATGGATATATATATAGAGAAAGAGGTGATAGATAGATAGATAGATAGATAGATAGATAGATAGATAGATAGAT
>BLBF01000022.1:14455823-14469205 GCA_015471245.1 Laticauda colubrina | reverse complement strand
ATGGGCAGGGATACCTGTGGGATGGGTTAAGATAGCTGTGGGATGGGAAGGGATACCTGTGGGATGGGAAGGGATACTTGTGGGATGGGTTAAGATAGCTGTGGGATGGGAAGGGATACCTGTGAGATGGGCAGGGATACCTATGGGATGGGTAATAGCTGTGGGATAGATAAACCTCCAGTGCAAGTATAGTGGGACTGTATGGTCCACCCTCCCAGGTGCCACCCCTATGGCCCTTCATTATCAATTACAATGTAAGCCTTGATCCACACATGTCAGCATAAACACAACTCTTTATTAAACACCCTGTTCTTTGTAGGCCAACCAAACATACATGGCCCAATCTCATTCATGTGATGAGACAGGCTGAAGGAAGCATCCATTAAGCATCTACCATTCTGTCTTGCCACTCCACCGCTCCAGCTGGGGAGTTGCACCAGTGTTTCAGGAGGTTGCGCTGCTTCTTCGCCTCACGTGAGGCTCTCTTGGGCCCTTGCACATCCTGAGTGTCGATCAGGTTTCGCCCTTGCCTCCATTCCCCAGGCTCCATGTCCCCATTGCCTTGCTGGAGGTCCACGAGCCTGTTCTGCAAGACTGGGTAGCGGGTGTGCATGAGATTGTGCAGGATGCAGCAAGCTTCCACGATCCTCCTCATGGTCTCTGGGCGATGCTGCATGTTGCTGAGAAGTACCTGGAACCTGTTGGCCAGGATGCCAAAGGCGTTCTCCACCACCCGCCTTGCCCTGGACAGCCTGTAGTTGAAGATCCTCTCTTCACGGGTGAGGAGTCTGGAAGTGTAGGGCTTCATGAGGTAGGTTGTGAGGGAGAAGGCATCATCCCCCACGATGAAGTAGGGCATATCTTGCGTGTCGTTGGGCAGGGGTTCTGGATCTGGGAAGCCCACGATGAGGTTGCGTTCCAGCCCCTCCTTGAGGTGACTGGCGTTGTATACCTGGGCATCTGAAGATGAGCTGTTGCCTGAAGCATCGATGTACATGAACTTGTAGTCAGCATCGACCATGGCGAAGAGGATGATGCTGAAGAAGCCCTTGTAATTGAAATAAGTGGACCCCGACTTGGCTGGAGCTTTGCAGGCCACGTGCTTGCCATCTATGGCTCCAACGGTGTGGGGGAAGTTCCACTTCTGATACCACTGCTCTGCAACTTTCTTCCATCCTTCTTCAGTGGAGGGGCACTGGAGGAGCTCCTCCTCGTATTCTTCGATGATGGCCTGCACCACTTCTCTGACAACAAAGCTGATGGAGCTGGGTGGCACCCTCCAGCCATACTGCATGCTCCTGTAGGTGGTCCCTGAGGCCAGGTGGCGCAGAGTCAGTGCTACCTTGAGCCCAGGTTCCAGGCTGGGCGGGAAGTTGGTGTTTGTCTTGGTCAACCTGGGTGTCAGGCGCTGCACAACTTCGTCAAACATGGCTGGAGGCATCCTCATGAAGTTCTGGAAAGCCCGAGGGTCTTTGCTCCTGAGCTCCACCATCAGCTTGTCATAAAGTACGTACTGCGCTCTTCTGGCGAACCATCTTCGGAGCCAGACTTTTTTTGGGTGCCTCCTTTTCTTCCCGTAGTACTGTTCACAGAGACTCTAGATGGTTTCGCAGTGTTGCAGAAGGATGTTGGCTGCCGAAAGGATTTTTTCGCAATCCACGGTGGACATGACTGGATGCTGTGGAAGAGCAAGATTCAGATGAAGGCTGCAGAGGTCTGCACTGCTGGGCTGCTGGTCTGAAAGTGCAATGCAGACGAGTTGCTCCCCCTTTTTATAGGCAGTATAGGTTTTCCGCTAGGCATCCTCTAGGCATCCTCTAGACATCCTTAATATCTGAGATAGGTCCCCTCTGCGAACGTTTTTTCCGTTTTAAACGCTTTGTTTCCATTCTGCATCCATTCTACATCTGTTCTGCATCCATTCCGCATCCGTTCCGCTTCCTCCCTGCGTCCAGGCGGATGCGAGTTGCGTGGATTCGCAGCGGATGCCTAGTGGATATAGCGGATGCATAGTGGATGCGTAGCGGATGCGTAGCGGATGCAGAACGGACGAACTGGATACATTTTCCGCGCAAAAGTTTTAAGCAGCCTAAAACTTTTGGAGCGGATGAAACGTCCATAAACAGATGCTGGACGGACAGAGAGGAAGCAAAACGGAGGCAGTGAGTACATCGCGTTTTCGAACGGATGGCAAGGTTTTTTGTCCGTTTTACTTCCTCTTTGCATTCGTTGGTGCAGTGTGACAGGGGCTTAAGCCATGCCCAGGCTCCTTGCTGTGTCCTTCTTGCTCACACAGCAAACACTGTTTCAGTTTCCAAACACACTGACAGGATGCTCGCCAGATGAATACCAATGGATGCTGGTAGGCAGAGGCAGAATTTTTTCCCCTTATTTTCATCCCAAAAACTAAGCCCAACCTCATAGTTTTGTGGAGAAGCACAGGTATTGAGCTAGTATATAAATAAAATTTTAAAAAAGATTGGCAGTAAGGAAATACAATTGGGGTGTTAACATTTCGCTCATGTGGTTGCAATGTAATAGGAACAACTTTCACTGCTTCTACATTTTTGGAAAGAGTCAGATTGTTCATCTAGATGTTTACAAGCAAGTATGGTCTGTCTTGAGATTTATTTATTTTTTTTATTTTTTGAGAAAACAAGAGTTTGTTTCACTGTGTTCTTATTGTGAGTGTAATGCTGGGGATGTTTGCTGTTCTGAAATATGACACTTGCCTGCTGCAAGTTTCAGAATTTTGCCAAAATGTGATCTGAACATTGAAAAATGTCTGCAAATTTCTGAATATCTTCCCGGTCTTCACAATAGATCCCACCATCTCCTTTCCAGTAATATTTATTTATCTATTATATATATATATATATATATATATATATATATATATATATATATATGAGTCTAGACACCAGTAGTAACTCCTTTGTGCAGACAATATTTTGTTGTCTCTTTTCTATGCCTACAAAGTTTGGTTCCCAAAACATGACTGCAAAACGTTTGATCATTGTGGTGAAAAAACCATATGCATGTTTGCCAAATATTTTTCATGTCATTGTAATGATGTACCGAATTTCCAAGCTCTTTTCTTCTGAAATGCATCTTTTCATTGTTTCTCTTCGACTTCTGAAAGCCCCCATTGAAGCACTTGTTCTTCTCTGTGATCTCTTTCAACATTAGTGTTAAAAGACTTTAAAAGAAATTGCTCCAGAGAAATGTGTTTAGTTTAGTTTATTGTCATTGCACCTCCACAGTGAAATCAAACATCAACTTCAGTGCACATCATGACCATGAAAATAAACACAAACATACACCCTTCACACTCCATACATTAACTGAAAATCCCTGACACCACACCAACACAACACTATACAGTAGAATGTTTTTGATATCACAATATAAGCTCCACTCTTTCTAAATCTCAAATTTGCAAAGATTGGAGTTGTATCACAATCTGGGCCCTCATTTGATAGACCTCAGAAGGATGAAAGGCTGTGTCAACCTTGAGCCAGTCAGGATTGAACTCCTGACAGTGGGCAGTGAGTTAGCCTTCAAAATTGCATTCTTCAGGGATGTAGTACTAAGGACGCAGTGGCTCATTGGCTAAGATGCTGAGCTTGTCGATCAGAAAGGAATCCCTAGTGCCACGTAATGGAGTGATGCTCCCGTTACTTGTCCCAGCTTCTGCCAACCTAGCAGTTTCTAAAGCACATAAAAATGCAAGTAGAAAAATAGGGACCCTTTTGGTGGGAAGGTAATCACATTCTGTGCATCATTGAAGGTGTTTAGTCATACTGGCCACATGACCACGGAGATGTTTTTGGACACGCTGGCTCTTTGGCTTTGTAATGGGGATGAGCATTGCCCCCTCGAGTCAGGAATGACTAGCATGTATGTGCGAGGGGAACCTTTACCTTTTACCTTTACTACATTCTAACCACTATGTACCACGGCTCTGAAGTTGTCATGTATAGTGCACAGCATTGTATGCATGATCTTGATTCTTAGTGTCACGCCTTGTGGACTATTGTTCACAATAGCATGTATTAAAAAAAAAAAAAAACTAGTTGGGTCATGAAACATCTGCAAGAAAACCACCAAGTTTAGAGAGCATCATTGACCCCCATGATTCAACCTTGAGTTACAAATACTCCCTACTATTCATACTTGCCTATTTGGTAAAAATGTTGCAGCTACCTAATTTTCCTTTCCTTTAAATGTTGTAGGCGGAGTCGAAGGCAAGATGTGAGACATGGAAACCCCATGACTCAATGCCGAGGATTTAACCTCAAAGGTAGGTCGAATGAAAAGATGGCTGGGTTATGAAAAGAAATGGCCACTGTTTTTTTCTGAGTGAATCATAGTAGCCATTTCATATGCTAGTGTTGTGGTCCGCTGGCAGCAGAGTCGAACAGTGAGGAAGTTGGGGAGGAACCTGGGCCAGTCTTGGAGGCTGAGGAAGGCTCGGACAAGGGCTCTGCATCAGAGGCAGAGATGGGGCCAGGGCAGGCTGGCAGTCATCAGCTATGTTCAGGATTGGACAGCAGTGAGGCAGTGGAGCTTCTGGAACCGGTTCCCACCCTGCGCATGCATAGAGCTGCCAAAAGGAAGGCACAATTAAGAATTCAGGGTTGACATGGGAGTAAGGCCACAGGTGGACAATGAATGGCCCTTCCCATCAGGATTAAAAGAGGAGCAAAAGGAGAGGGGGCTTTTGCAGGAAACAATTTGTTCTTTCGTTCGTTCATTCCAGCCTCGTGAAGATTTGTCTGCATAACCTAGAGACTTTGTGCCCAGCCCTTCCACTGTGTGTGGAAATAGTTACTGGGCAGCGTTCCAAGATAGATAAAGTTTGAGCTAATAATATAATAATAATGCAAGACTGTTTGCCAGGCTGTTGGCTGAATGTGAATGTAATAAATTCACATTCATTTAATAAAAGAGGTTTTGCTGGGACACAGAGTTTTTGGGGAAGCCTAGGACAGAACAGCTAGTAAAAACAGTTGAGTATTCATAAATGTATCTCATTTTAACCTCCCCTTCGTTTTAATTATGATCTCTGGAAGTCTTGGTCAGAACACACCATTGTTATGTGAATGTGGCTTCCCCCGTTGACTTTGCATGTCAGAAGGTCACAAAAGAGGATCACATGACCCAAGGATATGGCAATCATCATAAATACATGCCAGTTGACAAGTGTCTGAATTTGGATCATACGATAATAAGGATGCAATGGTCATAAGTTGTGAAAATTGGTCATAAGTCACTTTTTTCAGTGCCACTATAACTTTGAGCAGTCAAACAAATGGTTGGAAGTCAAGGATTGCCTTTATTTAGGTTTTCATCTCTTATTTCTTACAAGGAAGGAAGGTTGACACAGCTTAAGCTTTTCCAAAATTCTGAAAAAGGTAGGATTTTTTTTTTTTTTGAAAATCAAAGTTTAACATAGCCAAAACAAATATTCAACAAATAAGAAGTTACTCACTTTTCCATTCTTTTATTTTTTTTTTTCAAGGCTTAGACCTTTCCTTTCTTCCACCTTCCCTAAACTGGAAAACAATAATCTGTCTCGAATTCCAGCACTTAAGATTATATAAAGCTGTTCCATTTTAAATAGAATGAGCAGTCTTTCCAAAAATAGATAGACCGTACCAGGTTTCCCACAAACAGCTTTTCTAACAGTTAATTCGTCAAATTGCTTTTCACTTTCCAGAATACCTTTCTATGAAAAGATGAATTTATTTATGAATGTTTGATGGCTCATGCTGAGGACAGAATTTCATCTCTTGCCCTGGAATTTCAGACTGCTTTGGTGTGATTTCCTTCTTCTTTTTTCAAAAAGCAGCATGACAATTTCATGATCTGAACATCTGCCTTATTTTTAACTCTTTGTGGGGCAGTCAGCTGGATGGAAAGCAACAGAGTAGAGTAGCATAGTGTAGCATAGAGTAGAGTACTGTGGAATAGAAGAGAGTAGAGTAGAGTAGAGTAGAGTAGAGTAGAGTAGAACAGAACAGAACAGAACAGAACAGAACAGAACAGAACAGAACAGAATAGAAGTCTTCAATAGCCAAGTGTGATTGGACACACAGGGAATTTGTCTTGGTGCAAATGCTCTCAGTGTACATAAAAGAAAAGATACATTTGTCAAGAGTCAAGAATCATAAGATACAATACTTAATAATAGTCATACGGTAGAAATAAGCAATCAAATCATACTAGGAAACAAATAATAAATTGTCAGGATACAAGGGACAGAGTTACAGTCTTACAGTTTTCTGTGTTGGTGCAGAAAGGACATTCTTTACTGTGCTTTTTTGATGATGTTTTTGATGTTAGGTGTCCATTTTAGGTTTGATGTTAGGTGTCCATTTTTACTGTGTAAAATTTGAAAGTGTCCACTGTTGATACTGTGTTGTCTAGTATTGTAAGAGGTGGTAGTATGAGAGGGTTTCCCCTAAAGTCTACCACAATTTTTACGGTTTTGAGTGTGTTCAGTTCCAGATTGTTCTGATCATGGCACTGTATTGAATACTGTAGAGCAGAGTAGAATAGCATAGCATAGAATAGAATCAGTTGGAAGGGACCTTGGAGGTCTTCTAGTCCAACTCTTTGCTCAGGCAGGAAACCTGATATGAACCTCTATAAAAATACATATTTTCTTTCTTTTGGTACCTTAGAAGATTCTTTGTGCATGTAATTGTGAATGTGCTTTCTTTTTTTCAAAGCTACCAGCTACAAAATAATTAAATATGGAATTATTATTATTTTTAATCCTGCTGCATTTGAAGATTTTACAAAAAAAACCCTCTTCCTCTTTAAAAAAAAAAACACTCTGGGATATATATTTATATACCCGAAGGAAGCTGAACTGCATTCATATTCATATATATATATATATATATATATATATATATATATATATATATATATATGTATGTATGTATGTATGTATGTATGTATGTATGTATATTAAGTTTTCGCGGGTACTTACATGTGTGCTGTTCAGCTTCCTTCGGGTATTATCCCATGTCATTGTAGTTGTGCTTTTAAAGTTGTAGCAACGTTTTAGCAGAATCTCATCTGCCATCATCAGGCTTCTGTATTCTGTACATACAAACTCAGATGGCAGATGAGATTCTGCTGAAATGTTGCTACAACTTTAAAAGCACTACAATGACGTGGGATAATACCCGAAGGAAGCTGAACTCCATTTATACACACACACACACACACACACACACACACACACACACACACACACACATATATATATATATATATATATATATATATATATATATATATATATATATATATATATATTCATTCATTCTCTCAGACACACCCTGTGTCTGAAGAAACAATAAAGATTAATCCCATGAAAGCTGCTTTGAACTTCTGGAAAAGAAAGACAGGATGACAATAGCAAATTGATATAAGCAATGTCAGAGTTGTAAAAATCCAGCATTGTCATTTTTATTTTATATGGGACTGGAGGATAAAACATATGAAGCACAGTTGCAGGAATTTTGGGTATGTCTAGTTTAATGAAAAGAAGGACCAGGAGTGACATGATACCAGTCTTCCAGGGGCTGCCACAAAGAAGAGGATTTCAAGCTATTCTCCAAAGCACCAGAAGACAAAAGAAGAAACAATGGGTGGAAATTTAAACAAGGAGTAAAGCAGCCTAGAATTAAGGAGAAATTTCCTGTCAGTGAGAACAATTAATCAGTGGAACAACTTGCCTTTAGAAGTTGTGGGTGCTCCATCACTGGAGGTTTTCAAGAAGAGATTGGACAACCAATCTTTGTCTGAAATAGCATAGAGTTTCCTGCTTGAGCAAGGGATTCAATTAGAAGACCTCCAAGCTTTCATCCAACTCTGTTATCCTGATGTTTTTTTTAAAAAAAAATGGCTTTTCTGTTCATTAGAACCTTGTAAAATCCACACCCTGAAAGATTACACACTTGGAAAAATCTTAGAAAAGGCAAAAGATCACAATCCTGGTGGGCTTAAAAGTAGACATTGACATAATGCACCAAACACTGCTATTATTGAAAAGGGAGGGAATGAAAATCATTACATTGCTGAAAAAAATGGAGGCAGTCATAATATTGGCATTCCAAGACTTTGGAATTTAAAATAATGAATAGAAAAGAATAGAATAATAGGATAGAATAGGATAGGATAGGGTAGGACAGGGCAGGGTAGGACAGGGCAGGGTAGGACAGGGCAGGACAGGACAGGATAGGACAGGACAGGACAGAGCAGAGCAGAGCAGAGCAGAGCAGAACAGAACAGAACAGAATAGAACAGAACAGAACAGAACAGAATAACAGAGTTGTAAGGAACCTTGTAGAGATCTTTATCTTCTTCTTCCTCCTCCTCCTCCTCTTCTTCTCCTCCTCCTCCTTCATCATCTATTCATGGCACAAATGTCACAATCTGGATATATTCTTATGATTACGGTACGATCAGATAACTCTAAGTGTATCTAGGATAGTTAAATGTAGCATCATAGAGTATGTCCTGCCCCAAGTAATACAACTTTTTCTAACTGGTGAGTTAAAATTTTCTTCATTTTTATTACATCCAAGTGTTATTCCAATCTTATGGTGTGGCATCTATTGTACCAAACATCAGTGGCCCAACTATGGCTCTCAAAATGTTGGTGATGTTGGTTTACCTTCCAGCTTATCGAAACGCCGCTGAAGTCATTCAGTATGGAGTCAAGAACAACACCACTTTCCTTGAGTGTACACCTAAATCTCCCCAAGCTTCTATTAAATGGCTTTTCCAAAAGGACAACGATCGAAGGAAAGAGGTGAGTGGCAATGTATTATCACCAAGACTGGGTCAATAGATCATAAAGCTATTGTTATATTTACAAGGTACATAATATAACAGAACTAGCAGTGGGATTGGAATAACTTAACAAGTGCTCCTCCGGCTAGATAGGCTATCAAGCCTGAAATTGACATATATGTAACCATTTTAGTTAGGCATAGTATATATTATTTTTCTTACTTTCTCTGGCAGTTATGGGGGAAGGGTTTCAGGTTCCTAAGAGGAAAGGAGTGGAGATAGAGACACTTGTTTAGGCTAGGTGATTCTTCTTCCCATGGGAAAATGAGCTGTCCATGCTCAGGCCCCAAGAGATGGAGATTTATGACATCAAGCAATGTTGAATTACTTCTATTGGAGAATGTGACTTTTGGCAGTTGTTTCTAACTTCTAATATTGTAGGATAATTCTGAGTTATGTCAGATCAGGAATTACCATGGACTTTGCCAATTTGATGCTTTCCTAAATAAAAGAAATTGTCTTGGAAGATGGACTTTGTTCTTTTCTTTTTAAATGAATTTCATCACTTGGAAACCTGACAAGGCGTGGTCATGTGACTGGGTGAATGATGTCACTCATCACGCACAATCCCACTTCCTAGCCACTCACCTCAAAGGCAGAGGTAGGATTCAGCTGGTTGGGGATAATCCCACCACTGGCTGGACCCACCCCCACCCATTTTTCAACTTGTTTTCAGGTCATTTTGGGGCTTTTTTCAGGCCATTTTTTGGCCTGAAAACAACCCAAAAATGGCCCAAAACAGCCCAGAAAACTGCCTAGAAAACAGGCCAAAAACCAAGCAGGCACAGGGCCAGCCAGTGGTGGGATTTGCTGGTTCGCTGAACTGTACAGAATCCTAACTATCGGTTCATTCGAACTGGTGTGAACCGGCAGCAGCCCACTTCTGAACAGAGTGTTTCTTAACTCACCTGGAATGCTCAGGTGAATGCTCACAATCGTGATACCAAAATTAAAATTCTTCTAATTGCTTCAAAGCGTATGAGTGAAATAAGAATATAATCCAATGGAATGAAGGATCAGTCATAATCCAGTCATTTCTTTATGGACAGAGTTTGTAGGAGATGACCAGGCTGAGTCTGAGGGAAAGGTTCATGTAGTGAAACAGAACGAATCATATATTTTTTTTTATTTTTAAATTGTTTCTATGTTAGCAAAGATATACTTTTATACAACTGATTATCAGCATCTGAATAACATCCAGATCACACATGTGAAAGGGAGCACTAATTGCACTGCTTTCATTAATTTAAAGTTTTTTTGTTTTTCTGTATCTTAGGCTAATAATTTATGGTAACAGTTGAATGACAAATTAAATACTTCTTCAAATTGTATCATAGAAGGGCCATCAGTACAGGAACCGTAAAGACTACAAACTTGAAATTGGGCATGTATCTTCCTCTTAGCTTCTAGGTGCTCGCTAAGAAAGGATTTTTTGAAATCACCATCAGAGCATTAGTATTTCCTATATTATTATTATTATTATTATTATTATTATTATTATTATTATTATTATTAATACACTCTGATGTTAAGGAATTCTACTCCCCCTCCTCACCTGAAAAAAAGAAATATCTTCCAAATGCAAAACACAAGCAGAGGAGAGGAGTTTCAGTTTCAATTTCACAGCACCAAGCAGCTTTAGTACTTGAACTAAGCCACACCCAGGCTCCTTACTGTCTCCTTGCTCATACAGCAAATACTGCTTCAGTTTCTAAACAGCCCTCAACTCTCTCACATACACTGACAGGATGCTAGCCAGATGAATACCAATGGATGCTGGTAGGCAGAGGCAGAATTTTCCACCCTTATTTTCCTCCCCAAAAATTAAGCCCGACCACATAGTTTCAAATGTAGCAAAGTGCAGCTATCCAGCTAGTAATAAGATATTAACCAAATGACGTATGAATTTAAAAAAAACAAAACATTAACATTAAAAGTCTCTTAAACTTTTTAAACTTATATTTTGGACGGTCCCTAGGTGAAACTCAGTGAAAGAATCCTAGCCACTCAACAAGGGCTTCTAATCCGTTCAGTGCAGGAAGCCGACCGTGGGACGTACCACTGTATTGCCACGGAAAATGGCTTCAAGCAAACCATAGCCAAGGTGAGCTTCAAGGTTTTGGATTCAGACACCGTGGCCTTCATGATGGACAAGTGGTCTCCATGGACTTGGGCCAGTTCGCTCCATGCTTTGCAGTTCCACCCCAAGGACCTGGCTGGAACTTTCAGCCACTCCGAACTCCAGATGATCAATCAATATTGCAAAGACACGCGGCAATTGGGCCAACAGGCGGATGGTTCCTCCAAGATGAGAGGGGACTATGGCAAATTAAAGGCTCTTCTCAACAGCCGGAAAAGCAGGAACCGTAGGAACCAGTGGCCCGGATCCTAAAGGGCTCAGCTCTGTCCACAAACTTCTTCTTCATCACCACGGCCATCTAGTACCCTCCCACAAGGAATTCATTTTTTTTATCAGGTGGTTTTTTTTCCCCTGCTGAGATTTGAGCGAAACAGCGACCAAGCCCACTCGGCAAAAGTTCAGGACACTCCAAATTCTCTAAGCTGGAATCAGACAACTTAAAGACCAAATCCAAAGAGATGTCCATTGTGAAGTCACTTGTTGATCCTGCCTGGATCTATAAGCCTTCAGAGAGAGGGGTGCTGTGCCATGTTTCACAGTCATTTTTGTTTTTTCTAAAGGATGAAGTCCTTGAACATCCAGCTTGGAATCATGGAAGGTTGGAAGGGAAGAGTGGGTTAGGACAAAGAGTGACTTGGAGTGGTCTCCATCTACATATACGGTTTTGTGTGTGTCTATATGTGATTCTCTGTTTACGGTACGTTGTGTTGACGAAGGAGCACAGATTCCAAAGTCAATTTCCCATATTAATGTCTCAGAAAGGATCATGCTGATTAGGAATTATGGGGTTGGGAGTACATCACAATTAAAGGAACCTCAGATTGGGGAAGGCTAATCTCACTATTGTTCAGGCATTTATCGTGTTTCGTTAGTGGAGATCAAAAGTAATTCCATTTCCATTGCATATTTGTATAAAATGGAACCTAAGAAATTATGCCTACACCTAGTCCAAAAGTACAGGTAGCCCTCAACTTACAACAATTTATTTAGTGACCATTCAAAAGTTACAACAGCACTGAAAAAAAGTGGCTTATGATGGTTTTTCACTGTTACGAGCTTTGCAGCTTTCTTATAGTCATCTGATCAAAATTCAGATACTTGGCAACTGACCCATATCCCCTTTTGTGATCTTCTGACAAGCAAATCAACGGGAAAGCCCGCTTCACTTTACAACCGGGTTACTAACTTATCCACTGCAGTGATTCACTTAACAATGGCAGCAAGAAAGGCCATAAAAGGGGGCAAAGCTCACTGAACAAACGTCTCATTTAACAGAATCAATAGTGGGCTTCCTTTGCGGTCATAAGATGAGGACTGCCTGTATTAAATCCGGGGATCAAGTGAAGTAGAAAAGTAGCATGAAGATAAATATTTTCTGGAAGTTACAATCATTTATTTTATGAAACCTCTCACCTGTAAATACCACAGTACACCCAGAACCCACAAGACATAGACATTATATAATTATATCAACAATTATATGTTGATGGATTTACAGTAGTAATTGGATCTAATTAGGAATTTGGAAATGTCCTAAACTGAACCCTAAAAAAAGTTAATGAAAATCCCACTTGCAACCCTCATGAGATATACAGTGTAGCCAACATAATGGTGGGAAATCTATCAGTACAGTACAGATACATATCCAAACAAATACAGATGGTTGCATGCCATCATATTGACATCCTGTGTACTCATATAATTCATTCATGACATATGTTCATAAAGCATGAATAAAGCATAGAGCTGTATCTTCAGTGGTACCAACAATGAAGTCTTCTCCCTTCACTTTGTTTTCTACTTTTTGCATTGAGAAGGTAGGTGAGAAAGGGAATTTATCTCAATTAGTTTTGGAATCTTTTGCTTGTTTGGGAACATCATGGTAGATCCCAAGCAAATTATCCAATTTTCTATGCTCCAGTGAAGTTCAACTCCAGTGAAGTTCAAGGGGAAAAACACATTGAAACACGATTGGGACATCTATCACTAGTTCCCTCCAGTGTTGGTAGCAACGAAAAATCTGTATTTTTCAACTCTTACCATGTTCTGATTTAGGCTCGTGTTCAGTTTAATTCAGCTTGTGACTTCTTTTGAAGACCACTCAACAATAGGGTTATTTCTAAGAATACATGCCTTTGATCAGTTTTTTTTTAACCTAATTTATGTGTACAAACATTCCTTATTCATGGATTTTGACTTTTTAATAGGAGAATTGCATTGTAGGATTCAAAGGAGTACAAATAACAATGCCGGCCACATAAGGCAGAATATTCACTGGAGAAGTGTGAGTCAAATAGGAATGCAAATAATAATAATAATAATAATAATAATAATAATAATAATAATAATAATAATAATAATAATA
>BLBF01000022.1:14441807-14454052 GCA_015471245.1 Laticauda colubrina | reverse complement strand
TATCTATCTATCTATCTATCTATCTATCTATCTATCTATCTATCTATCTAATCTATCTCCATCTATCATCTATTATTATTTATCTTTTTATTATCTATCATCTATCGTCTGTCCCTGTATGTGTGTCTTTCTGTCTTCTATCTATATCTACTATCTTCCATCTAGCTACTATCTAGCTACCATCTATCTATCATCTATATATCTACTGTCTACTATCTATCTATCTATCTATCTATCTATCTATCTATCTATCATCTATATAGCTATATAACTATCTAGATAGCTATCTATCTACCATCTATCTATCTTCTATCTATCATCCACTGTATCATCTAGCAAGCTATAATATATCTAGTTATCATCATCTGTCATTTTCTGTTCACTCACCTTTCTCTAAATCACAAAAATGTATCAATCCCAGCCTCAGCGTCTATTTTTCTTAGAGTGGGTACCCACAGTTTGGAGGGGAAAATATCTCTATGACAAGAATCTGACCACTTCCCCAGTTAAACATTAAGAGAAAGAAATGCACTGATGTCAGACTTTAATATTTAAAATGAAAGCTGGAATTGTTTTATTTAAAAAAAACTTCTGGAATTTTGAAATTGGAAATGATGAGACTGATTTATAGAAGATGGACTAGATGAGTATTCTTGAATTTGGATCCAACCTCTAAGTTCATTGGGAAATCCTTACATAGCCTTCATACATCAGCCCAGGTTTCTAGGTGTGATGTTCTCCCTATATATTGGGCTTCAGTTCCATGAACTCCAAACAGCAGATTCTCCAACTAGAATGATGAGCAACATCTGGAGAACCTCATTTTGTCAAAACCTAGAATTTGTTAACAATTCTGCCCATTTAAAAACCATCCTCATCTTGATATCCCAAAGATTTATGTTTATAATATCAGTTGTTGGGTTGGTTTGTATTTAATATCTTCCTATTTTGAGGATACGAATAATGTACATAATTCTTTTTTAAAAAAATAAATAGGAAGAAACATCTTTTAGACCTGCATTTGACAAATGTAAAGGTCAACTCTTGATATATTTTTCCATCCGTGTATACTAAATCTGTTTTCTGACCGTGTTTGTCATTTGTAAAGTTAGATTAATTTTTTGTCAACAATGCTTTATTTGGGATTGTCAGTCCTATAGATACATGTATTTCATATTTTTTTGTTTAATTATCTCTCTTATGCCAGATATGAATGTGTAAGGATATAGCATGATGAAGCCATGAAAGTGAATATGTGGTAGATTTTGAATTAAAAATAAAATAACAACACAGTAGTATTTAATGGGATACCCCCAACTATTATTTGCCTGAAAAAAAATAATAAAGAGTATTGAAACCATTTTCTCATTTCGGTTGGTTGGATCATTTTTGTATGCATTATCTACTGCAGTCAATCTGTAAAGATGTGAACCCAAGGGTGATTTTTCAAAAGGAAATTGGACTCTGTTTTTCCATGAAGACATTTTGCTTCTCATCCAAGAAGCTTCTTCAATCAGAATAGAGCTGGAAGGGACCTTGGAGGTCTTCTAGTCTAGCCTCCTGCTCAAGAATGAGATCCTATACCATTTGACACAAGTGGCTGTCCAGTCCCTTCTTAAAAACCTCCAATGATGAAGCACCTACAACTTCTAAAGGCAACTTCTGTTCCACTGGTTAATAATTCTTCCTGTTAGGAAGTTTCTCCTTAATTCCAGGTTGCTTCTCTCCTTGCTTAGTTTCCATCCGTTGCTTCTAGTCCTGCCTTCAGGGGCTTTGGAAAATAGGTTGACTTGTGGCAGTTTGTGGTAGTTCTGAAGAAGCTTCCTGGATGATAAATGAAACGACTTCAAGGACAAAAAACGTCTGGTTGTCTTTTGAAAAAAACACCCTTGGGACTGAGAATCTCCATAGACATAAAGATGCAAACATTTTTCATCTTCAATTACTTAGAATAAACCCAGCCCCATCCCAGTCCAGAAGAATGGCGTGTAAGTCAAGCTAAAATAGCAATCTGAAACACAGACTGCAGAAAACAGAGCCTCCTTTCATGAAACATTGTCTTGAAGGATGATAAATATTAAAATACTAAAAAGGGGAAGAAATTGTCGAGCCAAACTCTTTGGCCTCTTCACACGCCATCTGTGTTATGTGTAAAATCCATCAAATTCCAAAGGGAATTCTCAGCCAGATCAAGGTCTATGGGATAAATAATAGTCAGACTTACCTAAGATACAATTATTAAAAAAAGATGGTAAGACTTTGGAAAAAGTGCAGAGAAGAGCAGCAAAGAGGATTAGGGGCCTGGAGACCAAAACATACAATGAACGGTTGCAGGAATTGGGTATGTCTAGTCTAGTGTAAAGAAGGACTAGGTGTGACATGATAACAGTCTTCCAATATTTGAGGGGCGACCACAAAGAAGAGGAAGTCAAGCTATTCTCCAAAGCACCAGAAGGCAGAACAAGAAACAATGGATGGAAACTCATCAAAAAGAGATCCAGCTTAGAACTAAGGAAAATTTTCCTAGCATTGAAAACATTTAACCAATGGAACAGTTTGCTTTCAGAAGTTGTGGCTGTTCCATCACTGGAGGCTTTTAAAAAGAGACTTGACAGCTACCTGCTTGAAATGATATTCTATTCTATGTTTCTATGAAATTTAAAGAAGAGAGGAAGATAGCATCCTTACCTAATCTGATTGAATATGCAATTCAAACAGGTGGGCAATTCATTGTATTTCACTGAGTGATTGATATCAGCACATCCCTGGAATGAACCCTACTGAAGCATGTTACAATTTAGAGAATCAGAAGTGGCGCTCCCTCTTCAAATGTGCTTTGATTGCCAGACTTTTCTATCAACCAGAAGACAATCCAGAGTCAACCTAGAGACAGAGAGAGGAGGGGGAGGGAGAGAGAGAATGAGAGAGAGAGAGACAGACAGACAAGGGCATCAAAAGCAAAATTCCTGTTGGAGGTTTCGTTTTAGCAATAGGGCTTTCTTTGAAGATGTGCTCCTTGAGCATAAACAGAGATGATGGATCATTCAATTCCAGAATATTCAGCGTAGGAGAGTAAAGAATAGTAAAGAGAGTGAGGAAGATCATTGTAACAGCATTGCCAAAAAGGCATTAAGAGTTGTAAATCTAATCTTACAAAACTTCTCCTCTGGAAATATTGAATTGCTAACTAGGGCATACAAAACCTTTGCAAGACCAACACTCGAATACAGCTCATCTGTCTGGAATCCACACTGTATATAGGACATTAATTCAATTGAGTGAGTCCAGAAATATTTCACAAGAAGAGTACTACACTCCTCTGTTCACAACAGAATACCCTACGTCACCAGGCTTGAGATTTTGGGCTTGGACAATCTTAAAATACACCACCTATGGTTGGATTTAAGCACAGTACACAAAATTATCTGCTACAATGTCCTATCAGTCAATGACTACTTCAGCTTCAATTGCAACAATACAAGAGCACACAACAGATACAAACTCAATGTTAACCGCTCCAAACTTGATTGCAGAAAGTACAACTTCAGCAACAGAGTGGTCAGTGCCTGGAATGCACCCCCTGACTCTGTTGTTACATCCTGCAACTAACCCCCACTCCTTTAACCTCAAACTATTCACTGTTGACCTCACCACCTTCCTAAGAGGTCTGTAAGGGGCATGCATAAGTGCACCATCGTGCCTTCCGTCCCTGTCCGATTGTCCCCATTTAATCGTACCTATTTTCTCTATTCTTATTCATATTTATATTTATACCTATTATTTTGTAAGCAATTGACAAATCAAATCAAATAAATAAATAAATAAATAAATAAATAAATATACAATGTTCACAGTAACTATTGCCTTGGTTGCCAAATGTAGAATTTACAAAGCTATCAATTAATGATAACATACAGATGTTTATCAGACTTGGCTATCATAGCCCAATAGATGTACTTGGAAACTGTTCACCTGTTGTTGTTTTTTAAAGCCAGCTTGGAATTTCAGCGAAATAACAATTCCAAATAGCAGGAAAGATTCCATTCTGGCAAGCTTGAATACCCTTCCAACAACAATATTTGATCCAATTCAAACAATGACCTATGTCTGTAATGGAAACCCTGACACATTCATCCATATTTTACATATATTAACTTATTGTAAATGCCCCCATTGCAGATCATAATTCTCTATCCTGTCCAGATTCCAAGTGATCTGGGTTCATTTTATCTACAGTCATTACTATCTCAGCACTGCCAGTTTATTTCTCTGAATAAATGGGTGACTTGCTTTTTTCTATGTATATAGAAAAGATGTCATGTATCTATTTTAGAATTCTATATCTATATTTATAAAAGTGAACTACCCCTCACGCATCAACACAAAATCTCTAGCACCTACAAACTTGAAATTTGGCATGTATGTTCCTCTTGGCTTCTAGATGCTCGCTAACAAAGGATTTTTTGAAATGACCATCAGAGCATTAGTACTTCTGCCCTTCCCCAGCCTCCTCCACAACCTCTGGAGCCAAACTTCCACTCCCTGTTGGCTGTTCCTCCTCTCCCTCAGAGTCTGACTCTAATTCCTGCAACCTTTCTTCATCCATTTTAACCTCCAGTCCCCTCATCATCTTTGTTGATCAGGTGAGAAAAGGACACAGTAATGGATCTGTAGAGATCCTTTATTCACCTAATTCTTACCCCGCCTCTTGGTAGCTCATGGGTCCAATGGCTACAATTGCCAGCAATTCAGCATTACAAAAAATTAAACCAGTATTATTTGAAGAAGCCAGGATGAGGAAAGAGAAGGCCAAGGAGCCAAGATGGAGCATCAAAGAGAAGCAGGGTTTTTTGGGGGGCAGTTTGCTCTCTTGATTTTTTTGTTGACATTGTTGGAAGTTATAACCCACTCCTCTCCTAGAAAATGAAATATTTTAGGATATACTAAAAAGGCAGAATATTTCCCCTAAAACAGAAGTAGAAACTAGAAAGGAAAAAGTTCAGCCCCCACACCTTTGTCAATGGGCCATTAAGCCCCATGCCAGTCTATTCTACATAATGAAGATCTACCTCCTTCAGGCAGAACCATAATAGGAATTGCCTGAAGCCCTTTCATTACATCATCATCCAGCAAGACTCAACTAAGCCTGGGATTCAGGACAGCCTACAGAGTTGCCCCTGCATAGCCCCAAAAATGCAAGGATGAAAGATAGATAGATGATAGATGGATGGATGGATCAATGGATGGATGAGGGAGGGAGGGAGATGGAGGGGGAGAGAGAGAAAGATAGATGGATGGATATATAAAGATGGAAGGATGGATGGATAATATATGACAAATTAGTAAAATGGTCTATTAATTAATACATTTTCAGTGAAGCAACTTTTATAGAAGAGAAGATATCCACAGGTAATACCGAAAATGTTTTGAAGATCATATGGAATCTATAAGATACTACATATCAGCACTTACATTTGCCTACTCAGAAAGTACCACATTACTTCACAAAACTGGCTTCCACATTTCAAACTTATGTAAACCAGACAAATATTTGGGTCATTCCCCATCAGAATGGTACAAAGCAGTGAGTTTGATAACAGGAACTGGAGTTCCAAATAGCTGGAAAGATTGTCTATAAAAGACTGTATTTACAAATATTCTTAGTAGGTGCCTGGGAAACTAACAATCTGGGTCTACTAGCTCTTTTATTGAGAGTTATTATTAAAGATATCCCAGGATTACCTCACAATCACTGCTGTATCCCCCCCCTTTTTTTTTCTATAGTAATAGAATAGAATAGAATAGAATAGAATAGAATAGAATAGAATAGAATAGAATAGAATAGAATAGAATTCTTTATTGAGCAAGTGTGATTGGACACACAAGGAATTTGTCTTTGGTGCATAAGCTCTCAGTGTACATAAAGGAAAAAGTACATTCATCAAGAATTATATGATACAACACTTAGTGATAGTCATAGGTTACTAATAAGCAATCAAATCACACTAGGAAACAAATAAAACAATATAAATTGTAAAGATTCAAGCAACACTGTTATAGTCATCAGTGGGAAGAGGTAGGTACTAGGAAGGATGAGAGGAATAATAGTACTACAGTCTTAGTAAATAAGTTGACAGTGTTGTGGGAATTAGTGGTTTAGCACAGAAACCAAGTGCTGTGAGAAATCAAGATTAACAAAGAAAGAAGACTTGATTTTTTCCACATGACATTGATTCAGTGGACAATCAGATTTGTCCTACTTGATTTCTCTTCAGATGCATACCATTTGTAAGCCTCTTGCCAGTTACTCCTACCCATTTTGGACCAAGAGACCACCGCTAATCCTAAAGGTTTCTCACAGACTACCATCTGTTCCCCACCCATAATTAGCTCCCATATTAACAGCTGTTCAGCCTTGGAAATGGTGTGGGTAAGGTTTAATGAGTCCCATCATGCAGCTGTTGCCCTTAAGAAATGGACCAATGCCAACCTTTGGGTTTGACCATCAAAAAGATTCAACAGTGAAGGACATGAAGGATTCAAGATGCTCATGTAGGTTGATCTCAGACATTGGATTTTGCCAGAAACCATGTTTAACAAATGGCAGCAGCTGGGTTCTCACAACTCACTTATCCAAAACTAAAGAAGCCACACCATGTTTGAGGCACTGCATTAAAAAATAACACATTATTTGGATGTGTTGGATTTCATCAAAAGGCGACATTCCTCAAGAGGAAGGTTTTCCCATTTGTTTAGATCTTGGTGTCTATACTAACCAACATTATTATATGGTATAGGGGTTCCAGTCCATGTTTGGATGGTGCAATCTAACTCACTAACAGCACATGATCCAATTTGGTTCCTCTGCCACACAGTTAAAACAGTTGTGAGAAGTAATGGTGATACGATTCTACATTTTAGCATCAGATGAATGAGTTAATGCATCTATGTTAGATGTTTTTTACTGTAAGACTGGGTTGGAATACATGTTAGAATGTATTTTGCATTGCAACAGGTACAGAATCATTCAGCCAATACATAGCAAAAGCAATAGACTAATATACCACTTCACAGTGTTTTAAAGCCCTCTCTAAGCAGTTTAAAGAATCAGCATATTGCCTCCAAAAATCTGGAACCTTGTTCTATGGATGTTGGATAGCTGAATCAACCCTGAGCTGGTCATGATTGAATTCCAGGTTGTGGGCAGAATTAGCCTGCAATACTGCATTCTAACCACTGCACCACCATGGCAGAGATAGCAACAGCTGTTGTGGCCTGCCAGCAGCCAGTAGAACTGGCAGCAACTTTGGATAGTGAGGAGATTGGGGAGGAACATGGGCCAGTCCTGGAGTCTGGGGAAGGCTCTGACGAGGGCTCTGTGTCAGAGGCAGAGATAGGGCCAGGGCTATCTGACAGTTATCAGCTGCCTTCAGAGTCAGCCATCAGTGGGGCAGAAGAACAGTCAGAGCCTGTTGCTGATATGTGCATGCACAGAGCTGCCAGGGGAAGGGAACAGTTAAGGAACAAGGGCCAACTCAGGAGTGAGGGCACAGGTTTTCATCCTCCATATGCTCTGCTTTTGGCCTCCACATTCCCCATTTTCAGCCCATCCTGGGTGGCAGGGATTGAAACGAGCAGAAAATGGGGTGTGCAGAGGCTGAAAACAGGGCTCACAGAGGCCAAAAGTGAGATGCAGAGGTCAAAAATGGGGTGTGAGGAGGGAGCAATGGCAATCCCTGCAGCCTGAAAGAGCTGATAATCGGGAGACCAATCCAACCGACTATCAGATGCTTGTACTAAATCAGGCTGTGCTGAAGCTGAAACGGCTGTTTGCTGTTTGCTACAAGGAGGCAAATTGCTGGGACACAGAGGCTAAAGGGCGGGAGCCGGCAGGTGGGTGGAGCTTTGGCAACATTCACTGTATAAGATGCACAGCCATTTCCACCAGTGGTGGAATTCAAAAATTTTTACAACTCTTTCTGTGAGCATTGCTTAGTGAGCATGGCATGTCTTGAGGGACATGGCAGGGGAAGGATACTGCAAAATCTCCATTCTCTCCCCAGCCCACTAACCTACTTTCCAGCTCCCTTTCCTATGCAGGACAACAAAAGAAGACCCAGCTAATCAGCTGGGACTCAGTGAGAGGCAGAGAAGAGATGGGGGTGGGGCCAGTCAGATGTGGGAGTTGCCGGTTTTCCAAACTACTCAAAACTTCTTGCGGTTCTCCAGAACTGGTCAGAACCGCCTGAATACCCACCTCTGATTTCCACCCATTTTGGGGGGTAGAAAAAGTGTGTATTATACTCCGAAAAATACAGTAACTTACAAAAAAGTCTTTGGAAAAGAGATGGGTATTAGATTCCTGAAGGAGGACGATCAACATGTGCTCAGTTATTATTGTTGTGGACTTTTTGGGTCATAGACTTGCTTATATTCATGAAGATTAACAACCTCTAATAATGTCCATGCCTCCTAAATGATTGATATCTATTTCATATTTGAACTTTGTGTGGTGAAAAACTATTAAGAAGTGTCCACCAACCTTTGAATTATTATTTTCCTAATCCATTGCCCCCAATTAATGATTTCATGAAGTTGGAATGGTATTTTTGCTGATATCTACACTAATGTATGTGTTTCACCTACACATTTCCTATCCTTTTTTTAATAGATTTTTATTATATTTCCACCATTACAACTCAAATCATAATCATAGTTTCAACAGCAATTTGACATCTACAGGTACTATTGTCTGATAAGTCCTATTACATTAAATATATATTTATCAATAACTAATATCCTTATCAATAGATAATTATATTTTATATTCTTATATACTTTACATATTTACAAATTGTTTTCTTAAGGTCTCTTATGTATTGCCCTTCACATATTGTTTCTTATTTTTATTCGCTATCCATTCATACCATTTATACCAAATTGAAAAATACTCGGAGTCTTCTTTCTCTTTCATTTTTAATATGAGCATATTCATTTCAGCACTTTCTACTATTTTTTGTTGGACTAATTCCTCACTGGGGCTGTTGGGACTTTTCCACATTTGTGCGAAAGCTATCCTGGCAGCTGTTAAGATATGTAATATTAAGTATTTTATTTTTGGAGAGTATTGATCTTTAATAATTCGTAGTAAGAAAATTTCTGGTCTAAGTTCAATTTGATAGCCTGTAATCTCCTGTAGCCAATTTTTAATTTTGGTCTAGTAGGTCTTGGTCTTGGGGCATAACCACCACATATGATAAAAGGTACCAATCAACTTGTTGGCATTTCCAACACTTTGGACTTGAATTAGGGTATATTTTAGCCAACATTTTCTATCCTATTAGGATGTACATTTCCCTTCTGTGTGAGGATTTTAAAAAAAATACTGAGAAATTTAGTTTTGGACTGGCTTATAGAATATCAGTGTGCTTTGAACTAATTCAAATGCCATCTGATTCTACTGATGTTCCAAATCTAATGCTAGATCCAAGGAATCTGGACTCTCTATTATTGCTGGAAGTCAGCCAGATGGTTACAACAGTTTCTCAATTGGACACAGAGCAATGAATTCCCCCCCCCAAAAAAAAAAAATAGTTGCACCTTTTAAAGCAATGGCATGAGTTCTCCACCCTTCCAGGTTCATTTCATTGCCAGCATTGTTGTTAGCTTGAAAAGCTAATCCAGGGAAAAAATCCATTCACCTTGCTGGTTTGTATTTTCCTGTCAGCAACACAACTCATTTTTTCAAAAAGAATTAATCTGCCTGATAGTGTGGGTGAGTGGAGAAAGCAAATGTACATTGAGCAGAACAGGGTTTCCTAAAGCCAATTCTGAAACCAGCCAGCAAAATTCTTGGATATTGTACAAGTCATGTCAGGAGAAAGATTTCAAACTGATGCCAAGAATTGTCAGGGTGTGTTGTGTGTTTGTGTTTATGTGTATATGTGTGTGTGTGTGAGTGAGTGAGTGAGTGAGCACAAGCACCACTTGGTCAAGAAACACAACATTACTTATGATTAGCAGATCTGATCCTTGTTGACAATATATCCATATAACATTGACACCCATCTCTTGCACTGTATAGATTATACTTGGAGGAGAAGAAGAATGAAGAGGAGCTTAATTACTGTAAATAAATGTTTGTATTTAAACAAAGTTCAGATATGGGAGAGAAAGTAGTCATAGCAACAGATTATTATTATTATTTAGCCCAGTTCTCATCATTGTGAGCTGAGATTCTGTGTGACAGAGAAAGGATGTTCGTGCATCTACATTGTTTACAATCAGGCCCATGGAAGCAAGAATGTGTAGTTGCTTCTGAGTAATTTTATTTCTTGTTTTCTGCCTGTGGACAGAATCATGCCAGACTAAAATAGCAATCTACATAATTATATATATAGTCTGTGAATTGCTAGGGAGGAGCCATCTTTGCTTTCTTCCTGTCCCACTAGACAGTCCAAACTCTGCAAATTCTCTCCTTGCTCCTGCAATTCCAGACTACCACATTTAAATCTATAGAAAGTTTCAAAGAAAGAGTGACAGACTTATCATCAGTGACTGACATTTATGCCTAGAGATTTATGCAAATAAATCCTGGGCTACACCATGTGTTGGTGGAAAAATCCATAAGGGATCCCATATTATTATGGTGGTCATCTCTTTTTCTTCCTCTTCCTCCTTTTCCTCTTCCTCCTTCCAAAATAGCCTGTCTGTACAAATAATAGCAATGACAATAGCACTTAGATTTATATACTGCTTCACAGTGCTTTACAACCCTCTTTAAGCCTATTACCCCCAACAATCTGGGTCTTTATTTTACCAACCTTGGAAGGAAAGAAGGCTGAGTCAACCTTGAGACAGTGAGGATTGAACTGCAAGCAGCCGGCAGACAGCAGAAGTAGCCTGCAGTACTACATTCTAACCACTGTGCCACCGCGGCTTTTGGATAGAAGGGAGTGAACTACCAATAATCTTTTCTGCCATCCTCACCACTCTCTTTACTGCCATCCTATCTAAAGCAATAATGCTTCCAACACAAAGAGTAATGCGATATGCTAGGATGCTCTGGATCATCCCTCTATAGAAAGTGGTGAGAACAGGGGAATTAAGGAAGATGTACTTTTCTCATGTGACTCAAAAAATGTAGGTGCTGCTGTGCCCATTTTATGAGTGTCTCAATGTTCAGTGACCAAGCTAGCCTACTTGTTAGATGAACACCCAGAATTTTATAAATTAGTAGATCCAAGATTCATACATTGAGAGAGGACAGAAAGAATATATGAAGTTTTAAAATAATTAAACAGATATAATGTAGTACGTTGACATGATTACAACAGCCCTAAACAAATATTGCTTTAAATTCCCAAGATAAAGATGAATTCCAATCAGCTCAATAGCTTTAGTTGTTGCCATGGTGGCACAGTGGTTAGCAGTACTGCAGGCTATTTTTACTGATTGCCGACTGCCTGCAATTTGGCAGTTCAATCTTACCAGGCTCAGGATTGACTCAGACTTCCATCCTTTCGAGGCGGGTAAAATGAGGAGCCAAATTGTTGGGGGCAAGAGGCTGACTCAGTAAACCATTTAGAAGAGAGGAGTGTAAAGCACTGTGAAGCAGTATATAAGTCTAAGCACTATTGCTATATAGATGAAACTGCTTATTCAAAGAGAGAGAAACTTCCTTATTCAAAGAGCAAGCACATGGATTTGAAACACATCTGCTATCTTCAGCCTTCCTATTCTTAATTTGGCAAGTACAGATCAAAGTTCACAGTGTTTATTTACTAACTTCATAGACCGTTGCACCAAGAAGCCCGCTGAATCTTCCAGCTCCCTGGACTTCAGCCTCCAATCAATTTAATTTATGTAGCAAAGGGCAAAATAAATAAATAAATAAAAAATCAAAAGCACCCCTTATTGCACACACTTACGGTAGATTTCACTTTTACATGATATGAGAGGGAGCTTCACAGGGTAGATCTTGATAATCCAATGTGAACATTTCAAAAGAGGCCACTGAGTTTTACACTTTTGCTCAAAGGTGTGGTGGAAGAAACAAGCAGAAGTAACTCAGTTGTCTAAACATACCACCCCTTAGGGAAAATAGAGTAAATACTGCTTGCAAGCTATAAAAGGTGGAAAAAAAGACATTTTTTTCTCTTTTATACATTATTTTAGATAGATTGTCAATGAGTTTCTTTTCTTTCTTTCTTTCTTTCTTTCTTTCTTTCTTTCTTTCTTTCTTT
>BLBF01000022.1:14416130-14441574 GCA_015471245.1 Laticauda colubrina | reverse complement strand
CTTTCTTTCTTTCTTTCTTTCTTTCTTTCTTTCTTTCTTTCTTTCTTGTATAATTTGCTACAGGAAGATTCCCTGAGCTGCTTTCTGTTAGTGCTGTCTGAATCTTTCTAAGCAGAGCTTTCTGAGCCTGGCTTTATGGAAAGCAGAGATGAACTGAAAACTCCAGATGTTAAAACACAGCAGAATCACATTTTTCTTTTCAGATGATTTGCAGAGTTGTCCTTAGAGGAGAATGATTCCTATGGAGAAAAATACTAATAGATTGATCTATGAGCAGCAGGCAACAATATTCTCCTCTTAGACAGCAATACATCCATCAAGTCACAATGCAAGAATTTTGGATAAAAGAGAGGCCGTGGAGTCCTAGTGCACAAATCACTTAAACATGAGTCAACAGTGTGTGATGGCAGCCAAAAAAGCTAATACAATCCTTGGTTGTATAAACAGAGGCATGGAATCAAAATCACATATTAGTACCATTTTATAAAACTTTACTAAGATCATGCCTGGAATACTGCATCCAGTATTAGTTACCACATTATAAACAAAGATGTTGAGACTTTGGAAAAAGTGCAGAGTAGAGCAACTAAGATGATTAAGGGCCTGTAAAATAAAATATATGAAGAATGGTTGTAGAATTTGGGTATGGCTCGTCTAGTGAAGAGAAGGACTAGGGGTGACATGATAGCACTATTCCAGTATATCAGTGACTGCCCCAAAGAAGAGAGAGTTGACCAATTCTTCAAAGGACCTGAAGACAAGATAAGAAGCAATGGATGGAAACTAATCAAGGAGAGAAGCAACCTGGAATTAAGGACAAATTTCCTGACAGTGAGAACAATTAACCAACAGAACAGTTGCCTACCAAAGTTATGGGTACTGGAGCTTTTTAAATAGAGACTGGAAAACCACTTGTCTGGAATGGTATAGTATCTCCTGCTTGGGCAGAAGGGTGGATTAGGAGATCTCCAAGGTCCCTTCCAACTATATTCTATTTTATTCTATCCCATAAACATCTCATGATGTTTCATACTTGGCTTCCATATTCTCCATACTCAGTAATACTCAACCAGTTGTCCTGTTCAGACATTAGGCAAGATAGAGTTGGCCATAGTGAAGTCTCAAGAAGACTCACTGTTAACTAAAACGATATTCCTTGGGTCTTTTTAGCTGCTAGAAAAAGGAAGTGGAGGGGAAACAGGGCATTCTTTAAATGCCTAGACAATCATCCTGGCAGCCCAAAGTTGTCAGAGGGTAAGAAGGTTATTGGAGAGTATGATGGATGACTTTTGGAGATGGATGTGTTCCATTGGAGAAGTCACATCCAGGGGTGGGGGGAAGACCAGGGTGAAGGGGGAAATGTATGGTGTAATTTAGTATTGGCTGCACCAACGCCAACATGGCCACTTCTAATAAATCCATTTTCTTTCCTCTGAGATGCGACTAGAAACTTTTGATTTGAATGGGAGTGGATTTGTTGGAGCCCTGACACTCACATTTGAGTGATGCTTCTATTAGGAATTTTGAAGCAATATCTTTTGGATGAAATAAATCCAGGTCAAGTAGTTTCAGACTCTCTTGAAAAGTTTTTTTTTTTTTTTCCCCAATGATGTGTAGTGGTGAACACAGTGGCTGGATGTTATTATTTTTCCCCCTTCCTATTCCTCCACCCTTAGTTTAGTTGGCTTAACACACTCACAGCTGCTGTTTGCTAGAGAGCAATTCTTAAGGATTAAAAGTTTATGGTGCCATACAGATGTGTTCATGGCTCAGGAATCAAATGACCACACCAGGGCTTAAAATAACACGCAAAACATGCAATTGAGTTTGGACTCCTACAATTCCAGATGCAAAAAGCTGGCATGTGACACTTGAATATGAGCCAGCAGTGTGCAGCCAAAAAAGCTAATACGATCCTGGGTTGTATAGAGGCATAGAATCAAGATCATGTGACCTACTAATACCACTTTATAAAATCCAAGTAAGGCCATACCTGGAATACCACAATCAATTTGGGTCACCATAGTACAAAAAAAGATGTTGAGACTTTGGAAAAAGTTCAGAGAAGAGCAGCTATGATGATCAAAGGCCTGGAAACTAAAACATACAAAGAATGGCTGCAGGATTTGGGTTTGGCTAGTCTAAAGATAAGAAGAATTAGAGAGACATGATAGTAGTATTCCAGTATTTGAGGGGCTGCCTCAAAGAAGAGGAAGTCAAGCTATTTTCCAAAGCACCTGAGGGTAGGACAAGAAGCCATGAATGGAAACTTAAACAAGGAGAGAAGCAACTTACAACTAAGGAGAAACTTCCTAACAGTGAGGACAATTAACCAGTGGAAGAGTGGGAATCGTGGGGGGCTCCATCTCTGTCTCTGTGTGTATGTGTATGTGTCTGTGTCTCTCTGTCTCTCTGTGTATGTCTCTATTTTTCTGTGTGTGTGTGTGTGCGTGCGTGCATGTCTCTGTCTCTGTCTGTCTGTCTCCCTCTCTGACTGCCTCTCTCTCTCTGTGTGTATGTCCTTCTCCCAATGTCTCTCTGTCTCTCATGTGTCTCTCTCTCTCTGTTTTTCTCTCTGTCTCTGTCTCTGTCTTTCTCTGTACTGTCTCTCTCCGTGTGTGTGTGTGTGTCTGTCTCTGTCTCTCTCTGTCTTTCCATCTTTGTGTGTGTGTGTGTGTGTGTGTGTTTGTGTCCATCCATCTCTCTCTCTCTCTCTCTCTGTGTCTCTGTGTTTCTTTCTGTCTCTATTTCTCTATGTGTGTGTCTGTGCCTCTGTGTCTCTCTTTTCTCTCTGTCTCTGTCTGTCTGTCTCTCCCTCTTTCTCTCTCTCCGTGTATGTCTTTCTCTCTATGTCTCTCTCTGTGTCTCTCATGTCTCTCTCTCTTCTGTCTTTCTCTCTGTCTGTCTTTCTCTGTCTCTGTCTCTCTCTCTCTATCTGTCTCTGTCTCTCTCTGTGTCTCTCATGTCTCTCTCTCTCTCTCTCTCCCTCCCTCCCTCCCTCCCTCCCTCTCTCTCTCTCTCTCTCTCTCTCTGTGTACCTCAACCAGAAGAAGCAACAAAGTACAGCCTAATCCACAGCAATTATACTGAAATCTGAAAAAAAAAGTACAGAATGAAGAAGTGAGCAATATTTGTAGAAACTAAAAGTGTCTCCACAGAATGTTAATTTAGAAATACTCATTCCTTTAGCATACTATTCAATCTAACCATCTAAACCATCTATCTGTCTTCTTCTCTGTCTTCTCCGTTTTAGTATAAGGTGTTATTTCAATGTGTGTTTATAAAATGTGCTTAGATTTGTAATACTGTATCACATAAGTGCATTAGAGCATTAAAAGCAGATAAAGGAAACAAAAAGCAAGACAATCTATTAATGTTAATGACCTTTTCAAAGGTTCACGTTGCAATTATGTCCATTGCAGCATCCCCATGATTACGGCATTTAATTATTTAACTTTTCTTCAGAATTAAATAGAATAAGTGAAAAGGGAAGGAAGAATATCCATCTTTGTATTTGTTTTACAGTAATAATTTTTGGTCTTGAGGGAAATTACTTGTTATTAAAATTCTCCATTGTGTAGTTGTATGGTAAAGGCTACCTACTATAATTTGGACTTCTGCTTTCTGGTAAAAAATTTTTTTACTTTCGTTGAAAAGGCAGCATTGCCACCATGTGGGAAATACCTGAATTGCACCAGATCTTGCCACCCATCAGTCCAGTCTGATAGCTCAACAAAAGAGCTGAATCCAGTTCTTTTTTTAAAAAAAAAATCCAAAATATCTATTTTCATTTGAGGAATATGCCTTCCAATAATGAGGCACGGAGGTGAATTGCTTTCAACCCTCAACTAAAGAATCTGTTAAGGTTTTTCAGGCTCTGTTCTCCAAATGTATGAAGTGAAAACATGAGAGTTTAAATATCAAAAGTCATTTGGTTAAAAACAAAATTTCTAAATAATGGGTACAGGTCATCCTTGATTTATAACAATTCATTTAGTGACCATTTGACATTACAAAGGCACTGAAAAAGTGACTTATAAACATTTTTCACACTTATGACTGTTGCAATATTCTCATGATCACGTGATTTGCATTCGGTTGCTTGGCAACTGACTCCCATTTATGATTGTTGCAGGTCACGTGATCCCATTCTGTGACCTTCGGACAAGCAAGGTGAATGGGGAAAATAGGAATTATGAGCCTCGGTGGTGTAGTGGTTAGAGTACAGTACTGCAGGCTACTTCTGCTGACTGCTGGTTGCCTGCAGTTTGGCAGTTCAAATCACACCAGGCTCAGCCTCCCATCCTTCCGAGGTGGGTAAAATGAGGACCCAGATTGTTGGGGGCAAGAGGCTGACTCTGTAAACTGCTTAGAGAGGGCTGTAAAGCACTGTGAAGTGGTATAAATGCTACTGCTGTTTTGCTCCTTCCTTCCTTCCTTCCTTCCTTCCTTCCTTCCTTCCTTCCTTCCTTCCTTCCTTCCTTCCTTCCTTCCTTCCTTCCTTCCTTCCTTCCTCTCTTATTTCCTTTCTCATTCTCCTTCTTGGTGGCACAGTGGTTAAAGTGCAGTATTGCAGGCAAAAACTCTGCCTACTGCCAGGAGTTCAATCCTGACTGACTCCAGGTTGACTCAGCCTTCCATTCTTTCAAGGCTGGTAAAATGAGGACCCAGATTGTTGGGGGCAAGAGGCTGGCTCTGTAAAGCACTGTGAAGTGGTATCTAAGTGCTATTACTATTCCTTCTTTCCTTCCTTTTTTCCTGCCTTCTTTCCTCCCTCCCTCCTCCCTTCCTTCCTTCCTTCCCTTCCTTCCCCTCTTTTTCCCTTTCTCATTCTACTTCCTGGTGGCACAGTGGTTAGAATATCATATTGCAGGCTGACTCTGCCCAATGCCAGGAGTTTGATTCTCACCAGGCTCAAGGTTGACTCAGCCTTCCATCCTTCCAAGGTGGGTAAAATGAGGACCCAGATTGTTGGGGGCAAGTGGATGACTCTATAAAGTGCTTAGAGAAGCCTGTGAAGAACTATGTAGTGGTACATAAGTCTCAGGGCTATTGCTATTTTCCTTCCTTCCTTCCTTCCTTCCTTCCTTCCTTCCTTCCTTCCTTCCTCTCTTATTCTCTTTCTTAATCTTCTTTCTGATGGCGCAGTGATTAGAATGCAGTATTGCAAGGTATCTCTGCCTGCAGCCAGAAGTTCAATCCTGACTGATTCCAGGTTGACTCAGCCTTCCATCATTCTGAGGTGGGTAAAATGAGGAGCCAGACTATTGGGGGCAAAAGGCTGACTCTGTAAATTGCTGAGAGAGAGGTAAAGCATTATGAAGTGTATATAAGTCTAAGTGCTATTGCTATTCACTTAATAAACTTATTTTAATTTAACCACTGCAGCAATTCACCTAAACAAACATGGCAGGAATGGGGCCAAGCTCCCTTAACAAATTTTTCAACATAAATGTTGGGCACAATTGTGGTCATAAGTTGAGGACTACCTGTCAACTGTAACGGCATTAGATGGTATTCAGCAGGTTCTGACTAATTCTGGAGAACTGGTAGCAGAAATTTTGAGTAGTTCAGAGAACCAGCAAATCCCACCTCTGACTGGTCCTGCCTCATCTCTTCTCTGCCTCCCATTGAGTCCAAGCTGATTGTCTGGGTTTCCTTTGGTTGCCCTGCCCAGGAGAATGGACCTGGAAAGCAGGTTAGTGAGGTGGGGAGGGAATAGGGATTTTACAGTATCCTTCCCCTGCCATGCCCACCAAGATACACCCACCAAACCATGCCCACCAAGCCATGCCACGTGCACCAAGCCACACCCACAAAACCGGTAGTAAAAACAAATTAAATCCCACCACTGAATGGCATCCAGATGTTGGATGTTTCAAATGTTTAATGTTTAGGATGTGCTCAGAAACCTGGGCCATTAATGGATTTTATCCATCCATTGTTCTGGGGTGGGTTTGTTTTTTTTAAATTGATTTTCACTATTTTTTTTTTAATGTTGAATGCCACCCAGAATCTGGTGAAGCTGAATTAACTTATCTGAATAACAAATTCTGCTTTATCTATTACTTATTTGGAATTCTTTTTTCTGCATATGCAAAAGGCAATGAAGAATCCCAGGAACATCGCAGAACCAAGGGTTATGAGCAATATTTGGATGATGTTCAGCAATTTGATCTTGTCGGTCACTTTTGATCGGAAAAGCTTTGCTTTCTCATCCCCAATTATAGCCGTCTAGAGAAAGGGAGAAAACAAATTATGTCAGCATTCCAATTAACCAACTTCAACCCAATTAACTCTGAGACAATCAAGTTCTCAAAGTTCCATTTTATTAGAGTTGTCATATTGGCACATCTGGGAAAATCAGAATCTGAGAGACCCTTGTTTTTTCTTCCCAAAAGAGAAATCAAAGATCCATCCCCTGAACCCATCAGACCATCACATGGTCCAGTCAAATATCCATACCAACTGGAGACATCCCTCCAAACACTCCCCTCCAAGTGCAGGGAAACATGTCCTTGACTCTCTGAGAAAATAATGTTGTTGTGTCTAATCTATAGCATAAGTGCACAATTGTACCTACCATCCCTGTCCTATTGTCCCCAATTATTCATACCTATTTCCTGTATTCTTACTTATGTTTTATACTTATACCTATTATCTTGTAAGTGATTGACAAATCAAATCAAATCAAATCAAATCAAATAAATAAATAAATAAATAAATAAATAAATAAATAAATCTACCTCTATATGAAATCCCCCCCCCAAAAAATCCCAGGTACTGAATATGGCAGCCTCGAAGCTATCTTGCAATGCATACATAATTTTTCATAAAATGGAGTGTCCAACTGAACAGGAAGGAAGACTGTTGGAAGTGATGAATTTATTCTATGATGGAAAAACATTTGATAGCAGAGAATTAAAGAGAGAGAGAGAAAAAAAACACCAACAAACAAGGAACTGAGACCTGGACCTTAAATATGGTTTAATTAAAAGAAAGGACTATGAATACCATTAGTTCTCGTGTGTTTAAGAGTCTCTTTTTTCAGGCCAAATATTGCAATTCAGTCACTTTTAAAACATTTGCAGGGAGGGATGTAAAGGAGAGGAGGAAAACTTCTACAGCCGTGGGTTTTCAAAAGATGTGCCCTTTCCCTGGTTAACAATAAAAGGGAAACCCTAACCAGAATGGTTATTGTATTATAAGTATTGCATCTTCATCTCTGTAGTTAATAATGTAACAAGAAGGCAAGAAGCCTAAAGGCCCTGTCACACTGCCCAACGGATGTAAAACGTTTGTCAAAAGGACACAGCAGACGAGCAAAATGTTCCATCCGTTGTTATCCGCTCTCAAAAGGGGCAAAAATTTGCATAGCCAGAGCGAATAAAACGGAAAGGAACGGACATGGGGAGGATGCAGAGCGGATGGAAAGCGGATGTGGAACGGAAGCCTAGTGGATGGAAGCGGATGAGAGCAGATGGCACATCCGCTAGGCTTCCGGGGGCCCTCAGCAAAGCGGACGCGGAACGAAAAGAGCGGATGCAGAAGGGACGCCGAGCGGATGAAGCGGATGCACAGCGGATGCACAGCGGATGAAGCGGATGCAGAGCGGAAGCCTAGCGGATGCCTGGCATTAATTGCGCATGCGGGGGATATTTATTGCATCAGCCCAGCGGATATAAAGGGAAGCAGCTCGGAAGCAGGTCATCATTCAGAGGAAAGACCTGCTGCCGGATGCATTGAGTGCCTTGCTGCCTGCCTTGCTGCCTGCCATCCTGCCAGCCTTGCTGCCTGCCTTGCTGCCTGCCTGCCTACAAGCCTCCCTGCCAGCCTCCCTGCCAGCCTCCCTGCCAGCCAGCAACCCCACAACCATGGGGAAAAGAGAAAGCCTCAGCCATCTGCTGCCAGCCCTGGCAAGAGGGACAGGGCCACCCTCCCGCCCCCTGGCCCTCACTCTCCTTCTGCTGGGGCTTCTGCAGCACGGGCTCGCTCTTCTGTGGCTGGGGCTTCTGCTGCTTCTGCTTCTGGAGGAGCTGATGATGCCGGTGGTGCTTCTGCTCGTGCTTACTCTGCTGATGCTGCTCCTGGCGGTGGTGCTTCTGCTGGTGCTTACTCTGATGAGGCTGCTCCTCATCCTGCTGATCCTGTCGTCCTGCTCATGCTCCTGGACTTGCTCATACTGCTCATACTGCTCGTGCTCCTGGTCTTGCTCGTACTGCTCGTGCTCCTGGTCTTGCTCATCCTGCTGGTCCTGCTGGTCCTGCTCGTGCTCCTGGTCCTGCTCGTGCTGCTGCTGCTGCTGATGATGATGATGATGATGATGGTTATGATCATGCTGGTGATGCTGCTGCTGCTGCTGCTGATGATGATGATGATCCTGCTGCTGCTGATGATGATGATGCTGATGCTGATTATGATCCTGCTGGTGATGCTGCTGCTGCTGATGATGATGATGATCCTGCTGCTGCTGCTGCTGCTGGTGGTGGTGTGGAAGAGCAGCCCCTACAAACTGGAAGCCCCTCTGATGAGGGCCCATCTGGTCCTGGCAAAGGGAGGAAGAGGCATATGCGGGAACGGGAGAGGAGGCAATACTCCATTGAGGAGGAACACGAGGATGAGGTGCTGGAGTGGCTGAGAGAGAATGACTATCTGTGGCGGAAGGGACACCGGCTCTACAGGGACACCAAAAGGAATCAGGCTGCTTGGAGAGAGAAGGCAGAGAGTCTGGACTACACATCTGATGTGCTCCTCGGCTGGTGGAAGCACATGCACACCTGGTACGGGAAGCTGCACCTCAAGAAATCTGGCCAGGCCACGGTTAAGCTGACGGACAGAGAGACCTACATCATGGCCAGGTGCAGCTTCCTGGAGGGTGAGATCCGCCACTGAGGAGCAGCAGCAGCCCCTCTCACGACCCTCTCTCTCTGGTAGCCCGCTGAGAGCCAGTCCTCTTCCGGCCGAGAGTCAGCTCCTGTCTCCAGGCAGGTTTTTGTGGAGCGTGCCATGGTGGAGAACCCGCGGACAGGTGTTTTAACCATGGTGGAGCATGTGGAGGACTCCCTGGTGCAGTGGGAGAAAGGAGATGGCGCTTCCACCACAGCCCTCCCCGCATCCACCCACAGCTCCACCTCCACAGAAAGGCAGAGAGCCAGACAGGAGGGGCAGAGCCACACTGTCCTGCTGGAGATCAGGGACACCATCTGGAGCAGCATAGATCTCCTCTCTCATCTGGTCTACACCGACTCCTCATCCTCCAACTGCAAGCCCTTCATCACCAATTAAACCAGACCCTCACGGACATGGTGGAACCCCAGTACCAGGTGGTGAAGGACCAGATCACTGAGCTGCTTCACAACCCTCCAGACCCAGAGGAACCTGCTCCCACCCAGTCCAGGTCTGCTCCTCCACCCCAGGTGATGTCCCTCCCATTCCAAGGCTTTCCACAGGCCCTCACCTACAAGGACTACGGCTACCAGGAGGTCCAGCACCACAGGCAGCAGTCCTTCCCAGTCCAGGCACAGAGTCATCGGATGACACCATTGCCACCAGTTCCACTGATGCCACCAATGCCACCCACGCTAATGATGCCATCGACGACACAGATGCCACCCATGCCACAGATGCCACCCACGCCACAGATGCTACCCACACCAGTCCTCACCTAGCTGCAGACCAGACAGCCCCACTACACTGCTCCTTCCTCCACTCCACAGCCAAGCCCAGCCTCAGTACATCTGTCCTTGGTACTGGGGCTGACACCACATGGCATGGAGGAAGGAGCTCTCAACATCACGGGGCTGAGCCAGCTGTCCGAGAGCTTCCTGTGGACCTGTGGTCTTCTCGGGGTCAGCCACCCCAATGACGCCACAGACTAGCACTCCAGCAGCAGCCACCTCCACAGCACCTGGACCCTTCACCCCTGAGACTGGGCACACCTCCGAGTGACCAAGAGGAGTGCCAGAGACTGGGTGGCTACCTGTAGTCTTTATTTGGACAGTTCACTTGGGTCATTTTTCTTTTACAGTTTGTGCTTAATAAAGTTTATCTTTGCTTCACACACTTGCTTCATTTATTTTATTAAATAAAGTCTTGGTGGAAACTTTTAGAAATGTTTTAAGCCTTTGCATGCTTGTGGGATGGGTTAAGATAGCAGAGGGATGGGCAGGGATACCTTTGGGATAGGTTAAGATAGCTGTGGGATGGGTTAAGATAGCTGTGGGATGGGTTAAGATAGCTGTGGGATGGGTTAAGATAGCTCTGGGATAGATAAACCTCCAGTGCAAGCATAGTGGGACTGTATGGTCCACCCTCCCAGGTACCACACCTATGGCCCTTTATTATCAATAATAATGTAATCAATCATCCATACATGTCAACACAAACACAACTTTTTATTAAACACCCTGTTCATTGTAGGCCCACCCAACATACATGGCCCAATCTCATCCGTGTGATGAGACAGGCTGCAGGAAGCATCCATTAATCATCTACCATCCTGTCTTGCCACTCCACTGCTCCAGCTGGGGAGTTGCACCAGTGTTTCAGAAGGTTGCGCTGCTTCTTCCCTTCACATGAGGCTCTGTTGGGGCCTTGCACATCCTCAGTGTCTATCAGGTTTTGCCCTTGCCTCCATTCCCCAGGCTCCATGTCCCCATTGCCTTGCTGGAGGTCCACGAGCCTGTTCTGCAAGACTGGGTAGCGGGTGCGCATGAGATTGTGCAGGATGCAGCAAGCTTCCACGATCCTCCTCACGGTCTCTGGGCGATGCTGCATGGTGGTGAGAAGTACCTGGAACCTGTTGGCCAGGATGCCGAAGGCATTCTCCACCACCCGCCTTGCCCTGGACAGCCTGTAGTTGAAGATCCTCTCTTCACGGGTGAGGCATCTGGAGGTGTAGGGCTTCATGAGGTAGGTTCTGAGGGAGAAGGCGTCATCCCCCACGATGAAGTAGGGCACATCTTGCGTGTCGTTGGGCAGCGGCTCTGGATCTGGGAAGCCCATGACGAAGTTGCGTTCCAGCCCCTCCTTGAGGTGACTGGCGTTGTATACCTGGGCATCTGAAGCTGAGCCATTGCCTGAAGCATCGATGTACATGAACTTGTAGTCAGCATCGACCATGGCGAAGAGGACGATGCTGAAGAAGCCCTTGTAGTTGAAATAAGTGGACCCCGACTTGGCTGGTGCTTTGCAGGCCACGTGCTTGCCATCTATGGCTCCAATGATGTGTGGGAAGTTCCACCTCTGATACCACTGCTCTGCAACTTTCTTCCAGCCTTCTTCAGTGGAGGGGCACTGTAGGAGCTCCTCCATGTATTCTTCAATGATGGCCTGCACCACTTCTCTGACCACAATGCTGATGGTGTTGTGTGGCACCCTCCAGCCGTAGTGCATGCTCCTGTAGGTGGTCCCTTAGGCCAGGTGGAGCAGAGTCAGTGCCACCTTGAGCCCAGGGTCCAGGCTGGGCCGGAAGTTGGTGCTCTGCTTGGTCAACCTGGGTGTCAGCCGCTGTACAACTTCGTCAAACATGGCTGGAGGCATCCTCATGAAGTTCTGGAATGCACGAATGTCTTCATTCCTGAGCTCCACCATCAGCTTGTTGTACAGTCCATACTCTGCTCTTCTCCCGATCCATCTTCGGACCCAGACACTTCTTGGCCGCCTCTTTTTCTTCCCGTAGTAGAGTTCACAAAGCCTGTAGATGGCTTTGCACTGTTGCAGAAGGATGGTGGTTGCCAAAAGGACTGTGTTACAATCCATGTTGGACATGACTGGATGCTGTGGAAGAGGAAGAGTCAGATGAAGGCTGCAGAGGTCTGCACAGCAGGGCTGCTGTTCTAAAAGTGAGATCCAGGTGAGTTGCTCCCCCTTTTTATAGGCAGTATAGGTTTTCCACTATGTGTCCCTTTGCATCCTCTAGGCATCCTCTGGACATCCTTAATATCCGAGATAGGTCCCCTCTGCGAACGTTTTTTCCATTTTAAATGCTTTCTTTGCATGCTGCATCTGCTTTCATCCTTTCTCCATCCGTGATACTAACGTTGCACGTCCGTTCCGCGTCCGTTCCGCTTCCTCCCTGCGTCCGTTTACCACTGGAGCGGATTAAGTTGCGCGGATGCGTAACGGATGCCTAGCAGATATAGCGGATGCGGAACGGATGCAGAATGGATGTCCCCCATATGCCTAGCGGATGCAGAATGGATGCATTGGATACATTTTCCGCTCAAAAGTTTTGAGCAGCTCAAAACCTTCTGAGCGGATGAAACATCCATAGACGGATGCTGGACGGATAGAGAGGATGCAAAACGGAGGCAGTGAGTACAGAACGGATGCATCGCATTAACCAACAGATGGCAAGTGTTTTTCTCCGTTTTACATCCTCTTTCCATCCATTGGTGCAGTGTGACAGGGGCTTTAGTAAGACCACACCTAGAGTACTGCATCCAGTTTTGGTCACCACACTATAAAAAGATGTTGAGACTCTAGAAAAAGTACAGAGAAGAGCAACCAAGATAATTAGGGGATGGTTGGAAGCTAAAACATATGAAGAACGGTTGCAGGAACTGGGCCTAATCTAATGGCTAATCTAGTGAAGAGAAGGGCCAGGGGAGACAGGAGAGCAGTGCTCCTATATTTGAGGGGCTGCCCCAGAGAGGATGAGGGGGTCAAGCTAATTTCCAAAGCACCTGAAGGCCAGACAAGGAATATTGGATGGAAACTGATCAAGGAGAGATTCAACCTGGAAATAAGGAGAAATTTTCTGACAGTGAGAACAATCAACCAATGAAACAGAAGTTGCCTTCAGAAGTTGTGGGAGCTTCATCCCTGGAAGCTTTCAAAGAGAGATTGGACTGCCATTTGTCAGTAGGGTCTCTTGCTTGGGCAGGGGGTTGGACTAGATCACCTACAAGGTCCCTTCCAACTCTCTTTATCTGCATCTGTATCTGTAAGACAGCCAAGCAACCTGTCTTGATGGCCAAGATGACTTTGTGTCATCCAGAAAGAAAAGAACCATCCAGAATTTAATCTGTGTTACAGAGAGGAGATAGGAGATAGATTTCTGGATTAAACCAACCTATAATAAGTCCTTTCTGCAGTTCCAAGAAGATTCCACAACCATTTGCACTCTGATTCAGGTGATGGTAGAGGGCACAGATAAACCCCCAAGTGGACTGAAGGGCTCTCAGAGAGTGCTGATGGCCAGATGACTGTAATGGAACATAAACCCTTCCATACCCCTCCCCACCATTCTGCCAGAACTAAAACCTTCTATCTCCCTCTTCCATCTAGTCAGAACTGATGAAGCTTCTTGGATGAGAAGCAAAATGTGTTCTTCTTTCTCAAGAAGAAAGAAAACTGTCTTTTGAAAAAGCACTTTTGAGACATTCAGAATTTTCTTTCTTCCTTCCACAGTATAACTATGTTGAGAAGTTTATAGGCGGTGAAGAAGTGAAAACTGGGAAAGAGAGAATGAGTGACTTGGTTCCTACTGGTTTCATTTCAGATAAAACCTAGAACAGGGAAGGACAGGACCTCTGGATCTTCTCCCAGATCAGAGAATTGAGACAAGCTGTTAATCCCTCCGTGGTGAGTAGATGATCACATAGAAGCAGACTTTTCTCGGGGAATTCCCCCCCCCTTTTAAAGTTGATTCAATCAGGGGTGATCCCACATGGGTCAAGTCAGGGATGGCCTCCTACTGGTTCATCCCAATTCAGGAGAACTGATAGCTAATTTTATGGTCAGTTCAGTGAACCGGTAAATCCTATCCCTGGCTGGCCCCACCCATCTCACCCCACTGCTCCCAGGAGTTCCCACATGGCCCATTTTGGATGCCAGGTAAGTGCAGGGCCTATATGGAGGCTTGGGGAGGGCAAAAAACAGGCCCCCAGGAGGCTCCAAAAGACCAGAAATGGGCCCATTTCCAGCCTCCATAGAGCCTCTGGAGCCCGGGAAGGCAATTTTTACTCTCCCGGAGGCTCAATGAAAGCCTCTGGAGCCCGGGGAGGGTGAAAACAGCTCCCTGCCATGGTACAGGAGGCTGACTAGGCCACACCCACCATGGCCACACCCACCTAGCAACCGGGCAGAGAACCCTTTGCTAAAATTTTTGAAGCCCACCACTGGGTCAAACAAAAAGGAAGGATGGCAACAATTGAGAAAGAAACCTACTAACCTCATTCAGCCACAAAACAGGAAATAAATATTCTTGCTTGATGTTTTTTAGTGCTCTGCAGGAAACAAAAATAAGAAAACAGCATTAGAAGATTAGTTTAGGCCTGCTGTCTTCTGAGAATGCCCCCCCCCCCAAAAAAAAAAATGGCTACAGCCAATTGTTTGAGTTCTATACTATTTTTCTTGGAGCCCAATCAAAATTGCCTTGTGGAGAAAAGCCTGTCTCACTTGGTTCTTCCTCCAGCTGTAATCAGGTTGGAAATGTCCACATTCATTTAGATCTTTGAGCAAAAGGTGAATGGCATTAGTTCAGCAAAGCAGATAAGGCCTTATAGATAAGATGTAGATAGAGGGATGTCAATGGCTAAGATGCTGATTTTGTCAATCAGAAAGGTCAAAAGCTCGGCGGTTTGAATCTCTAGTGCCGCATAATGAAGTGAGCTCCCATCCCTTGTCCCAGCTTCTGCCAACCTAGCAGTTTCTAAAGCATGTAAAAAAAATGCAAGTAGAAAAATAGGGAGCACTTTGGTGGGAAGGGAACAGAATTTCATGCTCCCTCAGCATTTAGTCATGCTGGCCACATAACCACAGAGATGTGTTCAGATAGTGCTAGCTCTTTGGCTTTGTAATGGAGATGAGCACTGCTGCCTAGAGCTGGAAACGGCTAGCATATATGTGCGAGGGGAACCTTTAACTTTTATAATGTAGATGGAAATATCTCAGACAATGGTTGATATCTTATTTTTCCCCCATTGATTTTCAAGCCTACACACAACAGTTGTCCATCTGTCCTATCAGAATTTTTTTAGAGGAGGCTTTCAGGAGACTTGAAGGCCATAGTTGATACAACCTGAATATATAAAGGGGGCAGAGCTTCAGTGAGGAAATCAGGCCTGCCATTTTGCAGATTTTTGCAGTTCTCCCAATAAATATACATGCAGAATAAACAATCCACTTTTTTTTCAGTAGAAAACAATAACAGTCAAGACTTACGTGATATTTGAGTTAGGTTTCACCTTTAAATTCATCTGCAACCTTTTGGCATAGTGCAAGGTAAATCCTGTCATCTAAAAGAAAAGAAATACAATGAATATTGTGGGTGGGGAATATTTAAATGTTAGCAACAATAAATAGAAAAATAATGCACTCAGATGCTGAGTTTGAAAAGGTTTTACCAACATTGGACAATGCTGTCATTCAGTAGCCAGGAAGCCATAGCTGTTTTGACCTTGGCTTCCCCAAAAAGCACTAAGCAGACTCTTTGTTCCAGCAAAACTCCTTTTATTAAATGAAGGTGAATTTCTTGCATTCACTTTCAGCCAAAGACCTGGCACACAGTCTTTCAAGGGTGTAATTAGGAGCACAGACCTTACCTAGCTTGGAAAGCTACCAAGTAAATATTTTCAAATGCAGTGCTGACAAGGAAGGACTCGGCACAGAGTCTCTGTGATGCACAGACAGATCTTCACACAGCTGCAATGAACGAATTGTATCCTGCAAAAGCCCCCTCCCCTTTTGCTCCTCTTGTAAAATCCCTATGGGAGGGGCCATTCACCATCTATCTGTGGCCTTACTCCCACCTGGACCCTGAGTTCATAATTGTTCTTTTCTTTGGCAGCTCTGCGCATGTGCAGGCTGGGAACTGGCTTCAGTTGCTCCCCTGCCTCACTGCTGTCTGAGCCTGAAGACAGCTGATGACTGCCAGCCTGCCCTGGCCCCATCTCTGCCTCCAATGCAGAGCCCTCGTCCAAGCCTTCCTCAGCATCCAGGACTGACCCAGGTTCCTCCCCAACCTCCTCACTGTCCAGGTCTGTTGCCAGCTCCGCTAGCCACCGTGGGGCCACAACAATAGCTACCGTACTTGTTTCCATGATTTCATTGCAATTCATTTAAACTGGATATTCATCAATTTTGAAACTGATGTTTGCTTTTAAGGTTGCTTCTACACTATTTTTAATGTGTTTAGAATAAGCACACTTAACAAAATAACAACCCTGAACCCTTCTTGAAGTAGAGGCTGATGGGACCCAGAAAATCTTCATCCCATCTGTGGACCAAATGAACTAGGAGAAAACTTTCCTCTTCAGTGAACAAACTCCAAAATTAACTTCAAGGGTCAAATTCTATGGCAGAGAAGGCCTGGATACGAATTAAATTTGGAGTCACTTACTGGTTCTACATCTAGAAAGATTTTGTGTTCTTCCTCAACTGGCTTCAATCCCTCAACATTGCGAAAAGGTTCTTTGCCTGCATGCAGGAAATGGGGCAACGTGATATAGACTGGTTTACCTATAGAAATAAAAGGGAACATGAAGACAGTTGACAAGTTGGATCATGAAGTTCCATTCTAATAACAAAGATCATGGAGATGATCCCTAGAACATCAGCAAACCATTGTTGAATTTATTCACCAAGTACAAACGTAGCTTGGCACATTGGACACCATCCAAATCAAAACTTTAAACTGCATTACTCACATGTGGGGAATGGTTGCAATGGACTTTTCTACATAACCATAGCTATGTCAGAATAACTGAAAGGGAAGGGGAAAGGAATAAAAGTTGTGTGCTGGCCGTGGGTTAACAAGGGCCAGGTGACACAAATAGAAGTGGTAACCATCTGGATTTTTGGACTACCATGGAGCAAAAGATAAGCTAGCCTGTCAGAGATAAAACAGTTCCTAATGGATACATTTTTCTCCATTGTATCAACTCTGATGGTCCATATGTGGCCAGGTTGGGTGTGGATATAAACAGATTTCAGTAGACAGCTGACTGAGCATACAATCCAAAAAGCCCAAAGTTTTGATTTTGATGCAGCCAACAGTCATGAACAGTATAGCCAAGATAGGACCCAGTGTTCTAGTCTGTCAAGATCCATCTGGATCCTGAGCCTATCTTCTAGGGTGTTAGCTATTCCTGACAGCTTAGTGTCATGCCCCTGTTGGAATCTGACTCCGAGGGAAAGATGGAACAGCTGACAGGGAGTGGGAGTGTGGCTCAGGTGGTTGTGGAGGAAACTGGGGAAGGGCACAAGCCAGATGGGCATTCAGAGGAAGACCTAGGTCCATCCCTTCTTCCTTCTAGGACATACAGGGAGGAATGGATAAGGGAGAAACATGAGTGGAATGGTCTATGGGAGAGGAAGGGGTCCTGATCCCCTTTATGGGCTGCAGCTGGGAGGGCTGGATAAAAGGACAAACTGCCGATGGCAAAGGTGCTAGAAGCAAAGTGTGCATTCTTGTCGGAGATTATCTGTGTTTTGGCTTCCTCCCAACTGTGGTTGCTGCATTATCTGGTAGACTGTTGTGGTAATTCCTTCAGTGTGATGTGTTGAGTTTTTTATTTCAAATTACTTTGGGTGTGGACTGCATTTACTCCCTCTGTAAACTGTTTTCTTTAAGAGTTTGATATCCTGCCGAGGATAATTAGGCATTGGGGCCATGTTGGAGGCATTAAAGGGACTTTTTTCTATTTTCATGACTTGGTTATTTTTGTGTCACGCCTTGGGTCATCACACTTAGTATCATCTGCAAATTTGGTAAGTTCCCCTTCTATTTACTAATTTAGGTCATTTATGAAGATATTGAAGAGACTAAGGGCCTAAGACAGAACCTTGTGGCACCTCACTGCTGACTTCCCTCCATGTAGGTGTAGACCCATTGAGTACGGTTTGTCAGCCAGTTATGAATCCATCTAGTGGCGGTGCTATCTATTCCACTTTTTCCTAGCTCACCAAGAAGTAGGTTGTGGTGGTCTACTTTGTGGAAACTGAAGTCAAAGCATAAGATTCCAGCTTCTGATACAATTTCAGTTTGAATTAACCGTATCCAAGCCCTCCTCTTTCTCCCCTGTTACCTTCTTTGCAGGAGCTGAGATCCAGAATTCCAGCTAATGAGCAGTTCTGACTCAATTCCATGTCAGTGCAGAAGCAAATATTGTCAGGATTGGTAGTGGGTGATGCAAAAATTGACGGAGGGACAGTAAAGCGATAAAGTAGAATTTCTTTCACTGTGTTCTCTCTATCAAATGTTGCAAAAAGTGACCTGTATTGTAAAAATAATATGAATCATGATCATACACCATGATGAAAAAAGAATCACCAATCTTGTCTATGAAAATTCTCAGCCTCTTGGCCATGATTGTCCCAAAGGTGTTTTGTTCAAACAACAAACTGGACTTTGTTTCTCCTTGAAATGTTTTGCTTCTCATCCTAGAAGCTTCTTCAGTTCTGCACAACTCTAGAACTGAAAAGTCTTTTTGGATGAAAAGCGAAAGATCTTCAAAGAAAAACAAAGTCCAGTTCCCTTTAGAAAAAGCTCCTTCGGGACTTCCACCAATCTTATAGTCATCAATCACATTCCTTCAAGAATTTGTTGATCATCGACACATCTTGGATCTCATTCCTTGATCAAAATGAGGGATCTTCAGATTACTCTCCACCATAACCCTTGGGCAAGGCAGGAGTGGTTGGCATCTCATCAAGGCAGAAAAAAAATTGGCATCCTTGTTTTGTCCCAAAGGGGCTTTTTCAAGAGGCAAATGTATTTTCTGATTTTTCTTTGAATAGCTGAAGAAGCTTCTTGAATGAGAAGTGAAACGTCTTCAAAGCAAAACCTTGAAAATAAGCTTTGGGACAACCATAACCTGAATGACTAAGAATCTCCACAGACATCATTATTTTGGGAGGCAGAAGTTCTAAAAAGCCATATTAAAAACAAAGCAATTAAATATGTCTTCTTAGTGACCTTGAAGTCTAGAGATTTCCAAAGAACCACAATCGGTTTCCAAAATAAGAGAGATAGCAATGAAGTGGTAAATGCCACTGACTGTTAACTGTTTGAAGCAGTGGTGGGATTCAAAAGTTTTTACTATCGGTTCTATGGGTGTGGCTTGGTTGGTGTGGGAGGGGAAGGATACTGCAAAATGTCCATTCTATTCCCATTCCTGGGGGAAGGATACTGCACAATCCCCATTCCCTTCCCACCCCACTAACCTGCTTTCCAGCTCCATTCTCCTGTGCAGGGCATCTAAAGAAGACCCAGCCGATCAGCTGGAACTCAATGGGAGTCAGAGGAGAGATGGGTGTGGGGCCAGTCAGAGATGGGTTTTGACAGTTCTCCAAACTACTCAAATTTTCCTGTACCGGTTCTCCAGAACTGGTCAGAACCTGCTGAAGACCACCTCTGGTTTGAAGGTAAACTGGATTTTGAGTTATAATTTTAATAGGTAAGCTGCCACTCCCTGTAGTTAAACTAGGCAGTCCAGCTCAACTAACTCAGAAATCCTGTGTCAGGATTGAACCATTTTGCTTCTTTCAAAATTTAATGCATCTCAACTTGCCTATGAAGAGAGGGGAGGGAAGGGGAAAATGGAATGCCGAGAATATATGTGGAGATCATGACAGCCTGTAAAGTAAATCATCAAGGTCACCACTGAATGTGCTGGAGAAAGAGACGGACTGTTCCCATTACAAACTGATGTCTCATAATTGGACAATGGGATCACTCAGGGATGCGGAGATGGGGAAGCTATTGTTTAACTGGGCAAGCAATCGTGTGGGAAAACCAGAGCTGGTTTTGTTTCTTCAGTACCAATAAGGTCTATCCAATAAAGTTTTACTTTTGGGGAGTCAAAGCTCCCAATAAGTTTTCCTTGATTTGGGTTCACTTACAGCAGTTGCACGGTTGACATTCTGAAGTTGAATGTTGTTGGCATTTCAAAATTCTATTACAGGTGATCCTTGATGTACAACCAGGGGTACTATTCAGCCGGTACAGACCTGTTCGGAAGAACCAGTAGTTCTGCAAATCATTTGGCCCTGCCCATTCGCCCCTGTGCTTGCCTGTCTTATATTTCCTTTGTTTGAAGCCTCGTTGATCAGCATGGAAGTGCAGATTGCCACAGCTCAGTTGTTCTTAAACACTTACAGTGCAGTAGAAGGTAAGTTTTCAAGCTATTTTCAAATGTACTGCATGCGCGCAGTGCTCACCGAACCTGTTGTTACACTGGTTGAAACCTACCACTGTTTACAACCATTCATCAGCAACCATTCCAAGTTACAATGACACTAAAAAAAAGTGACTTATGACTGGTCCTCACACTTTATGACCATTGCAGCATTCTCCATAGTCACGTGATCAAAAATTTTGGGCGTGTATTTATGAGGGTTGCAGCATCCTAGAAATTGGGTAATTGCCAAGGGGTGGGATTCAAATTTTTTAACAATTGTTTCTGTGGCCGTGGCTTAGTTGGTGGTCATGCCTTGGTAGTTATGTGACTAACTGAGTGTGGTCAACTCAACATCACTCACATCGAGGCACCATCTCCTCACCTGGCCTCTCATGACTGTGGGGATGCTGCAACAGTCGTAAGTGTGAAAAACGGTCATAAGTCATTTTTTTCAGTGCCATTGTAACTTTGAATGGTCACTTCAATTCAAGCAAAGTGCCAGCAAAGGAGGGGAAAAAACTCCAGAGACGTTCCTGAGACAGGAAGTCCAGTCCTACCAAAAAGGTAATAAAGGTCAACGGAGAGGCAGTTTCTGTAAGCAACACCAGAATGTTTCCTTCCTGCCTTCCTTACAGGATTAGACCTGTAATTTCTTCTAACAACTGGTTCTCTGAACTGCTTAGAATGTTAACAACCGGTTCTAGTGAATAGGTGCGAACCTGGAGAATCCCACCCCTGGTAATTGCTATTTGCACCCTTCCAAGCAGGCTCCAACAAATAAAGTCAATGGGGAAGCCAGATGTTCTCTTTATGATCACACGACTCACTCAACAAATGCAGTGTTAACAGCCATAGCAAAATATAAATGGTTGTAAAATCAGGGGCAATTCATGTAACCACCACCTTAGCCTGAGGCAGCGATGGCAAACCTTTTTGTTGTGGTATGAAAGCTTGCATGCGTGCGCCCCCCCTCTGCAGGCATGTGCAACTCCCGCACCACAGCCCCTTATCTGCCCAGTCATGCGCACCTCCCAACTGATTTACAGCCCATTTGAGGCCGTTTTCACCCTTCCAGGAGGCTTGAGAGAAACCTCTGGAACCTCAGGAGGCTGAAAATAGGTCCATTTCAGCACTTCTGGTATGTCCAGAAGGCCCGTTTTTTGGCCTCCTGAGGTTGCATAGGCTTCCCTCGAGCCTCCGGGAGAGTGAAAATGACCTCAAATGGGCTGAAAAATCAGCAGGAAGGTGCACGCATGCATGGTGCAGGTCAGTTTGGCTAGGGCTTGCATGCCCACACAAATGGCTCTGTGTGCCACCCATGGCATGCTTGCCATAGGTTTGCCATCATGGGCCTGAGGGATTCTGGCCCCAGGTATGGCCATAGGGAAAAAACTACATGTATTTTGGAATGAAAGGAATGACGTTCTCCTTTTTCAAGACCATTTACCTGCAAATATCTGAGGAAAAGAAATACAGCTCTTCACTCTTGCTGACAAAAGGGTGGAACGATGCTGCATCTGTTTGAGTTACAATCAAAACATCTCATGAATTGTGAGCCTCACAACACATACAAGCATCCTGCATCTGAATTCTTTGCATCTTTGCAACTGCAGTTGGATTGGCTTGATTCTTTGTTCATCCTACTCAAACTGTTCTGTTTGGATTATGAAAGGCCAAGGCAGGACATTCAGAATTAAAGAAATGAAGAATATTTTCTCCTTCTTTACCACATGCAGGTCAACACTTTCCTGGAGTTTACACACCTAGGACCTGAAAGCAAATTTGGACTTATAAAGAACTTCAAGCTGGAAGCCTACTTATCAAGCATTAAGCCATGGCAGCCCAGCCAGGATTGTAAAGTTTCTTCTAATGTTAACAATGAACATTGATGGAGCAAGATCAAAATAATGCCTTTTTAAAAAATGTGGGGCAGTAGGAAGCATAATAATTGTCAAAACAATACACTAACATACTCTTTATGTGCATGATTGCATTCCCACTCATGCTAGTAATACTATTACTAAATTTGCAGATGCTGCAACAGTGGTGGGATTCATCTCTGGGGGGGATGAGTCTGCCTCCCAAGATGAGATGGACCAGTTGCTTTCATGGTGTAAAGACAATATCTTGATCCTCAACACCAATAAGACCAAGTATAATCCAAGTATAATGGATTATAGGAAGAACAGATCAAACCTCCAGCTCTTGCTTATCAGTGGAGACCGAGTAGAGCAAGTGACCAGTTTTAAGTTTCTGGGTGTTACCCTAAAAGAGGACCTGACCTGGGTGCCTACATTGCAGCCCTGGTCAAAAGGGCCCAGCAGAGATTATATTACCTGAGGCTTCTCAGGAAACAACAATTGAACGGAAAACTGCTGGTGACCTTCTACCACTGCACCATAGAGAGCATTTTAACATACTGCACCTCTGTATGGTTTGCCAATTGCACAGGGGCAGATAGGACAACACTCCAGAGGGTTAAGGTTCATTACTGTATAGTGCAGTGTTGGTGCGGTGTCGGGGGTTTTCAATTCAATGTATGGAGCGTGAAAGATGTGTATTTGTGTTTATTTTCATGGTTATGATGTGCACTGAAGATGGTGTTTGATTTCGTTGTATGAGGTGCAATGACAATAAAGTAAACTAACTAAAAACTGGCTAAACTAACAGGGAACAAGCTTAACATTCCTCAGATAGATGCTCTGTCTCTAAATTTTGGCACTGTAATCACTGTTCTTGGTCCCCATTTAAAAAACCTTGTTAGGTGTACTTAGTACATCTGCTGGAAGGCACAATGAGACCAAATGAAGACATTTGAATGGTGAAGACATCACACAAATCCCATCGATATGTACTCAGACTCCAACAGCTTACACAAAACATAGCCTTTGTCCCTTTTCTAAATCTTGAACTTTCTTAATAATTTAGCCAGCTAAGTATTACTTGTGTGAAGACTCGTAAATCATACCTAGCTAACTTTCTTCTCATCCTTTTCTTTTCTTTGCGATCTTATCTTACCAAGTAGGCTTCAGTTCCAAACTTGAATATTTTAATACATGCCAAAATGTGTGCTGTGTGTTCAATCCAGACATCAATGTTCAATATTGTTCCATTGACACACTTACCGGTGCCATTCAACATGCCACAATAACTTTCCCAATAGTCAACGGTCCTTTAAAAAAAGAAGAGAAATAGAATATACAGCTCAGAGGATGCTACACAATTTTCTTAGCTAAACATTAGTCTTCTGAATCTAGGGAAAATGTAGGAATTCAAGGGCAGGGCACACAATCTGTTCTCAATGTCTTTTATAATCATATTCCGTACAAGGAGTTGGAAAAAAGTAAGCATTTATGTTAGGATAGGAGGGATGTATAAGGAATATGTAAAAGAATAAACAGCCTCCTGAAAAAGACAATACCAGGATAGTATTTGTATAGCATACATAAATCTGATTAACTGAACTCACATGACTCTCTTCAGTGGATTGGAGGCTAAAACATATACAGAATGGCTGCAGGAATTGGATTTGTCTAGTTTAATGAAAGTGACATGACTAGAAGTGACACGACATCCAATATTTGAGGGGTTCAACCTATTCTCCAAAATACCACAAGGACAGGACAAGAAGCAATGGATGGAAACTGATCAAGGAGAGAAGCAACCTGAATTAAGGAGAAATTTCACAAAATAGAACATCTTGCTACACTGAACTGTTGGAAAGTTTGAAAAAAAGTAAATAAATATGGTTGTATTTCCCCAAATGTGGTATATACCTGTTGTTTTTGTAACTCTGTATAATTCCCACTTTGTTTATATCATCTTTCCCACTGTAAATTTGGAAAGGGCCATCAAATGTTTTGTTGAACTTGAAAGAGAGAAAGAGAGAGAACACGAAAATTATTTATTTCTCCTTGTTCGTCAAGATGAACTTTTTAGTGTTTAAAAATCTGCTGTCCAACATCTAAATGAAGTCTAATAGTCTTAATTTTCTGTTTTTAGCAGGTGCTTTCCCCTCCACCCTGTACCTAGGACATGAAGATCTTTACCTTTCAAATACAATTTGAGTAAGCATTTAAACAAAGAAATAGTTACTGTTGAGAAAACAAAAATATTTCAAGATATTTTAGACAAAGCATCCATGTCTTTCCAAAATAACCCAACTCAACATAAGATAAACTCCTAAAAATCTCTACATGATGATATGGAATTGACCAATATTTTAATTTGCTTTGTCTACAAATCATTTATGGACACAGATGGTAATATTTCTATCTCTTTGATATTTACATAGATTCTCAGCCACCCAGGTCATGGTTGTCCCAAAAGTGCTTTTTCAAGAGGAGACTGGACTTTCTGATTTTTCTTTGAAGATGTTTCACTTCTCATCCAAGAAGCTTCTTCAGCTCTGACTGAATGGTGGGGAATGGAAGGATTTATAGTCCTTGCAGACAGCTGGTCATTTGCATCCTTTTAGAGAGTTGTCAGTGCCACTTGGAGGATTATCTGTGGGTCACCCAAGTAGTGCAAATGGGTGTGGAGGGTCACCTCAGGGTTATGTGAGTAGGTAAATGTTCTTTCTGTGCCAACTCAGGAAGCTCAAACTGTCCCAGAAGCTGTTGATTCAGTTCTACAGAGGAATGATTGAGTCTATCATCTGCACCTCTACAACTGTCTGGTCTGGTTCTGCAACCCAACAGGACAGACAAAGACTTCAGGGGGTAATTAGGAGTGCAGAAAAAACAATGGCTATCAACCTGCCTTCCATGGAGGACCTGTATCCTGCATGAGTCAAAAAGAGGGCTGTGAAAATATCTACAGACCCCTCACATCCTGGACATAAACTGTTTCAACTCCTTTCCTCAAAACGAAGCTATAGAGCCCTGCACACCAGAACAACTAGACACAAGGGGAGTTTTTCCCCCGAATGCCATCATTCTGCTAAACAAACAATTCCCTCAACATTGTCCAACTATTTATGAAGTCTGCACTACTATTACTATTAACCTTCTCATTACTACTTATCACCCATCCCCTCCCACTTATGACTATGTGACTGTAACTTTGTTGCTTGAATACTTATGGTTTATATGGTCTATTTCTTAGTATGATTTGATCACTTATTGTACCCAATGACTATTATTCAGTGTTGTACTTTATGATTCTTGACTCTTGGTGCATGTATCTTTTCTTTTAGAAAAGAAAAGCACTGAGAGCATTTGCACCAAAGACAAATTCTTTGTGTGTCCAATCACACTTGGCTAATAAAGAATTCTATTCTATTCTATTCTATTCTATTCTATTCTATTCTATTCTAT